>JAHSPW020000014.1:9791408-10991408 GCA_019985065.2 Arctostaphylos glauca
TTAATATTAAGTCAGAGCGACTTGAGTCACCAGTTATCAATTCATGGATATGGTCGCCTAAATGTGCCGGGAAGCAGCCTACAACTCAACTCCTCAACCCTCTTCACCTAAATACAGATGGATCAGCAGACAAGGACTTGCATTTGAAGGACCTCCTTCCATCTCAAGTTCTCAAGGCCTAAAGATTATCCAAATACGAAAATAAAAATACCCCATCCCACTCAAATGTCAGATGAAACCTACGGTTCCATTTGCATACACGGATGTTCCAAATTAAGGGTTTTGATAATCAATTTCAACAATAATATAAGAGGTTTAACTACAATTGCCTCCGAAATTTGACTGAGAAATGGATTAGAAATCAAAGAGATTTATTTTACAAGGGTGTCTACAATTAATTATTTCAAATATCTTCAATAGTCATTTCAAATCCATCACGATAAAGCTCCCAAACTCAGTGTAAACTATCAAATCTAAATCCGAGATATCTCCTTCAATAAATTGGCAAATTCATTCATTTAAAAATCCACTTCTATCGAAAAAGATCCTAAAATAACAAGTGAACAGGATAATTTCATTTTCCTCTTTATCATTCAAGCAAAAGGAGACAAAATATTATCACACGTATGTAAATACAACTTGAGAAACGCAAAGACTTCACCTTTGGAGTATGAGAGAGGTCCCAACCTAATCTCGGACGCTTCCTTGGACGGCGATCCATTTGGTAATAAGGGAATTGACGATTCACGTACTCCATCTCCGTAGATGGCGCAATAGAGAAAGAAACCCTAGCCCTAAGCGAGCTTGACGTGAGGTGACGTGTCACGAAATGATCTGGATAATCCGATATTCGAATGCGACGAGAAGCATGGGTTTCATTTGCAGCCCATGATCTTCACCGCTCGTTGTATCACACATTAGACTAGACCGGATTTACAGATTTGATTTCCACACATTATTTTTGTCTATTTATATTTTTTTCTTCTATTATATAAAGTTATTTAAATATCTTTCTATTAAATAAATTTTATTAAGTAAATAAAAAAGTATTTCAGTAAATTTGATATAACATAGAACAAAAAAAAGTAAAAATGAAAAAAAAAGTACATGAAAATTAATTCCCTTTTACATATTGGAAAAATTAACTGTACATATTGAGTAATTATTCAATTCTATTGTGCCATCACACTTGATGTACAAAGACTTTCGAATACAAAATATAAATATTCATGTGTATTGAATAATTGTATGAGCATTACGTGACGATATTTTACGAGCATTAAATATTATTAGTTGTGAATTCACATATAACGGTTTTAATACCCCTGACGATATTTTATGAGCATTAAATAATCTTTGCTTATGGTCCAAATTGGTAATCCATCATTGAAATTTCTCTAATGAGAAGTTTGATTTAAATTAATTTTTCTTGTATACAATATTTAAACTCCTGGCTACTTTGTTATGAAGGATTTCGAGAAGGCAATAATGAAAGCTTCTAAAAGAGAAGTAAAATGACTAAACTCAAAAAGTGAACTACGATTCGTTTTGCGTTCTTCTTTTTATTTGAAGTCATCAAAATTGGGATTGGAATAAAGAACTCATATGTAGGAGAATACAAGTACACTTTCGTTCTTATGCAGGACCGCCCAGAGGTTATCAATCTGGTCTCATCCAGATGTGAGATAGAGTAGTTGACGATGCACCTTAAATGGAAGGAATTTGAATTTATCTTGCTCGCACATTTTATGATTAGTAAGTTTTTGAAAATTCGCAATCAAAACATTTGACTTTTGACAATCACAAGAGAATCGAGTAATCACGAGGAAATGAGTAAATTAATTGGGACCAAACTCACGAGAAAAAAATAAAGCAAAAAAGTTTAATAAAAATAAAAATAATTAAGATTTGTCTATTTTAAATTATTTTTGTAATGACAAATTAATTTTAATTAAACTTTTTGTAATAACAAATTAATTTTAATTTTTAATTATAATCTTTTAACTGTTCTTATGTTGCTCATTGGCTCTCTGGGTGGTATTCCTTTCCAAATTACAACAAAGAGTTAAAAGGCTTTTCCTCCTAATTAATCTCAATTTTCTTTTGGTGTATTTGGAAAGCTCGATATAATATCACCATTTTAATCCTCTTCAAGTTTTATTTGAATACTTTAATCTTAGCTCTTATGTTCTTTAAGCTTATAAACATGACATCTCTTATTTCTTATAGCTCTAGTCTTTTTTCTTGTTCTTTTCTTTCATCTTTAGTTGCACTCTTTCATCTTCTTTAAACCATAATTTTTCCTTCATTAATTTTGATGAGCTCGATTTGACTCTGGACCGTTTAGCAACCAGTGAATTCTCTTGGCTGATCGACTTCTCCTGGGTTTAGGTATGACTGATCGACTAAGCGCGCAACCATGGTTGGCAAGCTCTTGCCCTGATCAGTTGACATCTGCTCAGACATCTGCACCTTATCTAGACTACGCAAAGGATGTTGATTAGAGAAAATCTCGCTTGGTGCCTTTGATTGCTCGGCCAGCCCCAAAGATGTCGTCGTGGACTGCTCGGCATCTCAGAAATGGTGCCCAGAATCAACATGATAGTCCTCTAAGAATGGAATGGAGCTATGTCGGCAACCATTAGCCCACCTGTGATTAATCTCCCTCCCAAGCCAGTAAAACCTAGTTTTCAATAATGAGATTAGTTACTTTTTTTTATACCTACAATTCATAACATTCTTTTTTGCTCCCTTATTATAGTCACTGACTTGATCGTTTAAGAGTCCTTGACCGGACAACTACCCCTAGTCACCGAACTTATGTGGAGGAGCCCAAACAAAAACTCAGAAGTGTCTTACCAGTTTTTGACATCATCAAACTTCAATTCTGGTTGTTGTGCTTTTGCTTCTAAAATTCTTGACATTCATTATGGGTTTCTCCATAATAGTTTAAGTAAACATGTTCGTATATGTATTGTTTTTAAATGTAGCACACATCTTTGGTTCTTTATAAAGAGATATGAGACTCTTAGGGCTTGTTTGATATGCGAATTAGGCGCGCGAGATTGAACTATTTTATGTATGGGTTTCCAAAATTAAATCAGGATCAATAATGCTGGGATAATTATAATACTGATATATAGATTACTATTTTATCCTAAGGAGGGAGGTGGAACTCATTTAATTCCGTTTGAAAAAAAAAAAAAAACTCACCACCACCAGTAACAGCCGCTGTTGCCCCTGCCCGCCACCACCACTAAATACCACATTGCCCACTACAGCCACCAACCACCACACTATTGACCATCAGCACCCTGCCACCACTATACCAACTACTGCTCCACTGCCATTAATCACCACCACCACCACCACCACCACCACCACCACCACCACGCCTACAACATTAGGAGGGACTTGGTTCATCAGAAGCCCTATTGCTTTAGAAATAGCATTGGAGGGTGGCTCTTGACTATGCTTCTAGTTATGGAGGTGCAGATTGTTTAGAAACAAAAATAATAAAAAGTTCAAAAACCCTAGATATCTAAGTGGGATATCTTGAAAATAATCCAGTCCAAATTAAATACAGAACTAGGTTTGACTGGTATTAAAATAGTATCAGAATAAATAATCTCAGGACTATTAGTCCCAAGACTCTTAATCCTGCCAATTTTAATCTGCGAATCAAAAAACTTCTTAAAGATTTGGCGTCATTACTTATCGTATTGATGCAATTGGCAGGACGGAGCATAATTCCTTCTACGTTGTTATTCTTTTTATTGGCTCACAACTTCCTTTTCGATAGTCGGAGAGCCATGAAGACATTTTCTCTATAAGCAGTTGATTTTTTAATTTCTATTTTCTTTCTTAGTATTTTTATTTTTACAAAATCTTCTTTATGTTCGAGGAGATCCATCTTATAGGTCAGATCTTTAACTTTCTTTTGCAGTTTTTCTAGAATTCATACCGAGATGGATCATTCATATCATTTTGATAACAGTAGTTGAGGTGTTTAATCTTCAAGCCCAAAGGCTCAAAGTTCAATTGATAGTTTTTGGTAATTTTTGTCATGTTTAGACTTGCGTTGGTTTAAATTTTTTATTCCTAGTGCATTTTATCTTTTCCTTTTTTCGTGATTTGTGGGATTGTACTATTATCATTTTATATTGGTGTATTGTTCTCTTTGCTAAAAAAGAAAAGGTATATCTTTGAGTGATTACCACGCAAAAATATTTGTATTTATTAAAAACTTTATGTGAGATAAGGACCGAAAATTCCTGTACAACTTGGCTGAACTCTTACCAACTTGCTCATAAACATGAACAACCTATCAGGATAAGAAAAATAAACACAAATCATTCGTGCACATCTAGACATAATGTGTTCAGAATTATCGGATGCACGTGAAACTTACATAATTAAAAAATACTTTATGTACATCCAACGAGATGTGCATGAATAATTTGTGTTCCTAAACTGACTGATCTAAATAATCCGTTGTAATGTAGTGATCCTGTCTGTATTGCCTTGTTACAGGAAAACATGAACACTTATTGTAAGTTATCCGTAGTGCGACAAATTCGCAAACACGTGAATAAATCCAGAAACATATAACCATTTCAATAAAACAAATTTACAAACCCAAAATTGATACAACGATACGAATATGAATTGAAAAGCTAAAAACGTGACAAGTTTACCGAACCGAATCATTTGTTTAACACAGTTTCCTTAACACTAAATCACTACCTCACCGTGAGTGTTTGAGGATTGATTCAGCGTCGTCTCCCAGGATAAAATGGATTCACAAACAATGTAACACATTTCCTCGTTCGTCTATCGAGCTTTTTTGTATTTGCCTCTCTCTCACTTGAAGAATAAATTCGGGATGGACCGAATTTTGTGTGATCTTGTAGTAGCACAAAATCAAAAAGCGATTGGTATATAAAGACCAAAGAAAGACATTTGGAATACTAAAACCGAATGGCCTTTGGGTTGTTAGCAATGAAGTAGCCATGAAGGAGGATAATTAAGCATTAAACAGTAACTCTTGGGTACGTAATGGAAGAGACTTTTCGATTACCGAGAGACTCTTCAGTATCCACTTCATTCACACCCAAATGTCCTACACTTATTGCTTTTAGAAGCTTTATAAACTAATGTAAACTAATAATTAAAACATCTGTGCAATAAAATTTGCTTGATCGAACATCAATAGAATTATAAAAAAAATACAACACATTTATCAAAATAGACTGTAAAATAGTTATTTGAATTTAGAACACTGCACTTTGATTGGGTGAACAATTGATTAGAAGAGAACTTTGATTCGTCCTGCAGTAATCAGGCGGCCAGTTTATCGTCTATTTTCATAAAGAAAAAAAGTATATATATTTTTTGTCGTGTCTAATACTTTTTTGGGTGAACGAAATAGCTGAATTAAAAAATGAGACTTGCATTAGTAGAACCCTGATGGCGGTGCTTTCCGCAAGACTAATTATTATCACCAAATGCTGGAGCCAATCCTTACCCAACTAAATTCATTACCCTTTTTTATTCAATGAATTTTGATTGAATTTGAGTATAGGGGGAGTGTTTTAGTTGATCCATCCTTTCATGGTTCCTTGAACGTGAGATAACGTGTATTATGCACTATATATGTGTGTGTGTGTGTAAGCATAGACGTATGTATATGTATATATAATATATGTATAGACGTATGTATAGTTGACTATTTACGTCTTCTTAGCTCAGAAGCCAATTACCTGTTAGAATTAGACCTCTTGCCGGGTGATTTCCATCCGCTTTATTATCAGAAGCTTCGAGAAGATCTAGGGAACAGGTATGAGTATTGGGTTTGAATTTACGTTTAAAGGTCGGTTTATTTGTTTCAGTCAATGACTTGCAGCCGCCATACTTCTTATGGTCCAATTTTCATAATTTTATAGTTTTATACATCTAACATATGCAAATCATATGATATTTCCCGTGCTTCTCATTATATTGTGAAAAATCTTGGCAGTCGAAGGATTTAAATTTTGTGGGGTTTTTGCAAGACTTTTCTGTGGACCTTTAAATTTCATATTTATTCTTGGTGATTAGAGAAAGATCAGAGAGCGAGGTTCATTTTAGTGGGGTTTTTTTTCCAAAGAGAAGAAAGTTGGGTTGGTGAATTTTGAGGGTTTTTGTGAAGATTGTGGAGCTGATGGGAGGTAGAAGTTCGAAACAGACGAGCCGAAGTCGTTTTCCCTCGTATAGTTCATCTTCAATATTCAATCACCAACCATTCCCACAATCGCCATACCATCAGCCGAATCCGAACCGTACCCCTCGGCATCACAATGCACCTGCACCTTACAGTTATGGTAATCAAACCCCTCATCGACATACGAGGTTGGACAGGAGATACTCAATGATATCTGATAATTACCAGACATTGGAACAGGTTAGACAATAATAAATGTTTTGTTTTGTTAGTTGCTCTCTTTTGAGACCCTTTTCCTTTCTTCGTCAATTTTCGGTACAATAAGGTTCTGAAAGCATTTGTACATGTGGGGGTAATGATGCTGAAAACCTTAAAACAAACAAATAATGATGCTGTTGCTGGAATCACCATTCACCACCAAAGTAGCATAACCTTTCACATACTTTTATACATAGAAAACCTTCATATTTGTGATGAATCCAACATACCCGTTTGCCTGAAGGACAGATATAACTGTGGTTTCTAAGAATCAAGATTTTCCTGTCCCTTTAGTTGTCCTTGGTGCTGGCTAGCCCGTGTCAAATAGGAAAATGAAATACGACTTAAAGGAACCATATAAATTCTAGCTCAATTCCGTGGTCCTACCCAACCTCTAAACACCTCTTACCTCTCCGAATTATTTTTTCCTGATCTGCAGAGAAATTTGATTGCCATAGAGATAAAAACTGAAGCCATTATTATTGGAAAAGAAATGCATTGAGAGAGATTCAAAGAGTATAAAGCTCTCCTAGAGCTGCTACTCCCGAACCATTTTTGGCTACCATCTTTCTATCTGCCATTCTCCATGAGACAAAATGTATTTTATATCCACGTTCAATAACCAATCTGATTGTCTGTCAAGTTTTAGAAGAATACAAAAAAACTTAACACACATAATTGAGGTGTGCTGGGAGGCAACTATATTTATTTCCTTAACTTTTAAGTACTGCAATTGGGTTTGATTAGTTCTAAATGTGCCAAAATGAGAAATTGACTGACCAATGGTAGTTTTTTCCTGTTTTAGACAATCTTGCACTATCAGAATAGGAATTCGTTTGGATGGCTCAATCTTGCCATTTCTCATGAGAAAAAAAGAGAGGGAGAGATAGACCTAATTTGAAATTTATCAAGGCAAGCAGAGATTCTATATGCAAGAGTTTTGAAACTTCGTTTAAAAGGGTTAGGGGGCACCCCACTCACGGGTTCAAGTGT
Source organism: Arctostaphylos glauca (assembly GCA_019985065.2). Taxonomy (NCBI): domain Eukaryota; kingdom Viridiplantae; phylum Streptophyta; class Magnoliopsida; order Ericales; family Ericaceae; genus Arctostaphylos; species Arctostaphylos glauca. The sequence goes on from JAHSPW020000014.1 coordinate 9,798,862, forward strand.
CCACCTAATATTGCTTATAAACTTTTGCTTGTTAAGGATTTTTTGTATGGAACTCATCATTCACTGGTTACTATATTCTGATAATCAAATAACTGTTGAATGAATCATGCAATTAAGCAATATGAGTGTGAGTCCAATTTGAGTTGCACAAATGCTTGATTGCACTGTTCCCCTCTCTGCGCATACCTTTTCTCTCAAAAGTGACCTACGAAATATCAGATACTGACATGAGAGCTTCTATCTTCAAACAGTGTTAATGTGAGATGAATAGCATGTCATAACAAAAGCCCTTTTTAACTATTATACGATCTTGGAGGTGCCACATTTTTTTTCTTTTCCTGCATCTTTGAGTGGTAATCAGTCTTTTTATTTAAGCTGCCTTTTTAGCTGAATGTGCTACTAATATCATCCATGTCCCAGTATGTAAAATTGCTATTACAACTAGCAGTACTTCAAAATTCCAAATCTTCATTTTTGTCTCTTAAATAATGTGAAGTGTTACTTCTCCACAGGTTACTGATGCCCTTGCCCAAGCTGGACTAGAGTCCTCTAATCTCATTGTTGGTATTGATTTCACAAAGAGCAATGAGTGGACAGGTGCATATTTATCCTTATAATTGCTTCTTAATGACTTATGACGCGGTGTCTAACCATTTAATCCAACTCAGGGTCAAGGTCATTCCACCATCGGAGCTTGCATCACATTGGACGTGGTCTAAATCCATATGAACAAGCAATATCTATTATTGGGAAGACGTTATCTGCTTTTGACGAGGATAACTTAATTCCATGTTTTGGATTCGGAGATGGTAATTTTTATATAAAGGAGGTCATATTGTATGTTCTCTACAATAAGTACGTAGATTCGGAGATGATTTTTGTCTTTTGTTTTTGTTTTGCAGCCTCAACACATGATCAAGAAGTTTTCAGTTTTGATCCAGAGGGAAGATACTGTAATGGATTTGAGGAAGTACTGAGACGATACAGAGAAATAGTTCCGCATCTTCGACTTTCAGGTGCCCCTTGTATGGCTATTTATTCATCTCATCAGAATTTTCAAAAAATCCACCAGTATGTTGATTGAGCTTATGGTTTCTCTTTGTCTATGGCAGGACCCACATCTTTTGCTCCAGTAATAGAAATGGCTACGAGTATTGTTGAGGAAAGCGGTGGCCAGTACCATGTGTTGCTGATAGTTGCTGATGGGCAGGTGACTCACTTTACCCATACTCTATGGTACTGTTGATTGATGTTTTCATTTCAGCATGTTCCGGGCCTTCGTAAGTAATATGTAAACTGTAAGTATCATTTTGAGGGTTCTGCTATGGCGGTTAAGGCAATGCCGGCATTCAGAACCATATCAGCCGGTCAATGAGATCTGTATTTGCCTAAAGAAATTTAGGGGAAAGAAACACTCATTCGAACTACTTGAGAAATCCAAGGATTAGAACAAGGAAGCGACTTTTTATGTTATCTCATCATGAATCAATGGGAGTTCATTGTTAAATACTTCACTTATTGTCTGTTCATTTAGGTGACAAGAAGTATTGATACTCCACGAGGTCAGCTCAGCCAGCAGGAACATAAGACTATCGATGCCATTATCAGAGCAAGGTAAACCTTTTCTTAAGTCAAGATTTTGGTTGCCCTTTCTTTTTCCTTTTTTTCTTTTGAAACACGTACTTAATTGCTTGTTGATTGCAGTGAGTATCCGTTGTCGATTATTTTAGTAGGGGTAGGAGACGGCCCTTGGGACACGATGAGGGAGTTTGATGACAATATCCCTGCTCGAGCCTTCGACAATTTTCAGGTTACCAGTAGTTTGTCATTTGAGTACTAGTAGTTATGTTTCCATGTTTCCATGTTTCCATACATGACTGCTTTTATGTCTTGACAGTTTGTGAATTTTACGGAAATAATGTCGAAGAACATGGATACATTGAGAAAACAAACGGAATTCGCTCTCTCTGCGTTGATGGAAATACCTTCTCAATACAAAGCAACTCTTGAATTGAATATACTGGGGTAAAAAATCAACTCTTATACCATGAGTATTTTGATTTGGATTTAGACTCCAGTTCCTAAACAAACAAGTGCTTCATAGTTTTTGTTTTGTTTCTTCAACAGTCGACGGACAGGGAATGCTCCAAAAAGAGTCCCTCTTCCCCCACCTCTTCACAGTGCAGCAGCTTCTATTGGCAATGTCTCAAAACCTTACAACTCGAGCAGTTTTCAGCAAAGTACCCCTCCTCATCCACCACCCGGCACATCAAATGGCGCTGCTCCATCTTCAAGTTTTGGTCTTGATAATCAGGCTAGTCAACTAGCTCAACTAATATTCCTCGTATTTTCGCTGTTGATTTTTCTCCACATAAAATGGGCTATTCATTGCACAAGGCTCCTGCCACTGCAGAGTCTGGGGAAGGGTTGGATGTACGCAGCCTTAATCCCGGAAATTTATTTTTGCAACTCAAACTCATGACCATCAAGTCACATTGGGACAATCTTATCTTGCACCCGGGAGAAATACTTCCCTCCCATCACATTAAGTCAAATACTTTCCTTCATGGAGAAATCATCAGAAATCAAATTTACGAACATTATTCCTTCTAAATTCTAAGATGATGATATTCTAACAAGACCGTTGTAGTTTCTTCCTTAGTGTCTTAAATGCGATGTTTTGCCTGTTCTTCTCTCTTGTTACAGGTCTGCCCTATTTGTCTTACTAATCCAAAGGACATGGCTTTTGGTTGCGGGCATCAGGTCAGTTACTCTAATCCTTTTTCAGGCATTTCACATACTTCTTTGTGACTTTTGTGTCATATATAAATATGGACTGCATTCGAACGTTGGGTCTTTATACATGTTTTGGTTGCAGACTTGCCGTGATTGTGGAGAAGACATCAGATTATGTCCCATTTGCCGTTCACCAATCAAAACCAGAATAAAACTCTATGGATAGGTTTCTCTTCGTCCCTTTGTGGTCGCTGCTCTTGATCGGCTAGCAGTGCATCAGATAGCCTGAATTATGAGAATAGAAGAGGTTAGCTCTTGCAATCTTCTCGCGTATTACGCTTCCGTTTTCTTGCTTTTACGGACAACTTACAACTACTAACCTTCTATGAAACATCCAGGATCCAGTTCGTCTTTTTTGGAGAGTTGTAAAATGGTAAACGTTAGCCAAACGCGATCTTTGACCCTGAAATCTAATATGAGGTGGAATCGTTGCCTGAACATGAAATTGATGAGTTCGTGTCGAGTTCATAGACAAATGGATATTGTGAGTTGTTGGTGTTATGTTTGAATCCTATGTTCATCACATGGGTGTTTTTATAAAGCTGTTATGGTCACAGCTGATTTTTGTGAAGTTTTGTTCAGCTCTTTTTAGTTATTTCTTTGATATGTAACTTCATTGGTTTGTGTGTACTTAGAGGAAACAGAGAATTGGAGCCTGAAGGTATTAGGGTAAATTCTTTGAATTTGTTTGAAGGTTGTAAATACTCTTTTGTTAAAGGATCAGGAACCATATTTCCATGGTGAACTGGCCACTGTGTTAAGTCAATAATATACTTTCATTGATGTTGCACCTGCAAAGCAGTTTGAAACTGTTCACTTATGCGTTTGTTTGGACTTGGATTATTATTGTCAATCTTGTATAGTACCGGCACTACATGGCACATGTCTCTGGGTGATTTGTACTGTCCAAAATACAAGAGCCTATACTAATTTTGCAAGTATCAATACATAATGTACCATTGACAACTTTGACTTGGATAGATGGATAATTAGAAAATGACTTTTTTTTACTCATGATTTGACCAAAAAATATTCTTTTCTGGATGATAATTTATCTTTAGGTAAGTGATGATCTAAGTTATTCAAGCTCAAATCTATTTAGCTTGCCAAGACCAAGGAGCATTGTGCTCAGCACCACAATTATCTGGTATTCAATTGCACTTATGTCGAGGTCAAAGCTTAGATTACTGCGTGTTCTCTGAGTGCTGAGGAGTAGGTTTGGCTCCATCAAACGGCCATGGAGACCAGCACCTAAGCATTGAGCAAGAAAATTCAAATACTTATTCATTGAACCAACCACTTTGTGAATAAAAGCTCGTTCTTAGTACGCAAGCAAATGAAACTTAACCATATTTTGGAACTTGTTAATATTTGAACTCTGCCTACACTCGACTCGATAAACTCATGCACTAAACGGAAAACTAAGCTACTCGAACTCAGTTTGTGATTGAAGAGATGAGATTCGCTCAAACGCTAAACAAACACAAACTCGAACATGTTTCAAACTCAACAGCTCACTCTTGCCTTGCACCTCTTCCTTCAGTCATTTCCATCATCTATCTCAGTGGAATAATCTCTGTCAAACAGAGCCTCAGCAATCATAGCAGAAAAGCGAAGGAAAACCAAGATGGACATTGGTGATATCTACAATTGGCCACAATGCCAAATAAGTTTCTCTTGGAAAAAATGCAAGTTTTATTATACATGGCTGTTCACTATGTCCTTTTTGACATTGATACATGTTTGTATGGACTTTAATATGATGATCCCATTTTGTTGATTGAAGGAGTGTCCATTGCAAAAACTAGTACCATTGGAAAAGATATTCGTGGCGACCAAGTATTTGTACATATAGTCAAGGGGAACGAAGTTCGTTGTACTACACAAGTAGGAATGCTGGATCATGTATCTATTTATTTGGAGGCAAGCGGTGTCTTTCTACCCCATCCGCGGTCTCTCTCTCTCTCCCTATATATATATCTAAATATATCCACCCTTTACTACTAACTTAAAAAACTAGTTTCTCTTTCTTCTTCCTTCTTTTTCTTTTTGTTCAAGTCCAGAAGAATGTTGAAGACAGCTCATTCATTATTTCATATGCCTACCCATGTAGGTAGGATATGTACATATGTATTTATATATGTATATATACAAATGTGGCCACAAACTTAGGCTCACACTTCAGAGAATAAAGCAGGGAAATGGGTATTATATGGGTGGAGAGATGAGAGGCTCAGAAAAACAAGATTGCGGATTTTGCAGGCCTTCTGTATTGGGCAACTAGCCTTCCATACTTTAACCTTTTGATATCTCACTTCTGGCTTTTTCTCATTGTCCTCGAGCCTACTATACATTCAATCCCCATGTATCTAATACTAAACAATTAATTTAACCACAATGGATGCAATCATTCTCTCTCCCTCTCTCTCTCTCTCTCTCTGTGTTTTCGTTCAAGTTGCTTTACCTTTCATGTTCAAATGGACAAGTTGGCAACTTGGAATTCATATGCAAGTAGGAACCCTCCTATATTATATACTAGTTACTGGTAGCAGTTGGGCTGACAAATGAACCACGCTATTCGAGTTTGAGTTTGTATTTGTTAGTTAAAAGCTCGTGTTCATGATTAGTTTGTGATTAAAAAAATTGTATTTAAATATATTGTTTAAAAGTTTGTTACGTTTTTAAACCAAACTTGAATGAGTTAGTATTCAACTTGTTCGTCTGATGATGTGTAAAAATTAATATTATTCAAGATCATCTCGATTAAACTTCGTTTAAAATTGGCTCGTGATTTGCTCAATTAAAACTCATTTGAGATCAACTCGTTTTGTAAATAAGCCAATTAAGCTTGAATATATTTTTAGAGGTCGTTATGTTTTCAAAGTAAACTTCAACAATTTTCTTTCTGATTTATGTGTCTCATTTATTAGTCATATAACAGAGTCAATACTTACATAATGAGATGTTTTGTTAGACAAACTTCATTTAATTTTATATAGGATTTCATGACATTTGCACATCAATTAATAACATCAACTTGAATTTATTTGGATGTTATGAATTATTTTTACAAATTCTACAGATTTCTATGCGTATTTTATGAAATTTTAAACATAGGTCATAAATTTTATTTAAATGCTATGAATTTCATGTGATTCAAGAAGTTAATGTCGTATACCCCAATTATGGCTTACGCTCTGGTTCTTAGTCAAGATGAACTTAAATTGGTCCGAACACTCTAAATTATTAAAAAGCATTACATTGACTTAGATATTTATCTATACTATATACGAAGAGCAAACAGTCTACGTAGCACTCCCGCTTTTTTTTTTTTTTTTTAAAGATAAACTGTTTTTAAGAAATTACTAACAAAATGTTTGATAAAAAAACTGTTTTGTGTGACAATTTGAAAAAATATCAACTGTGTCCACATGCGCGTTGTGTTTGCGCACACATCATGTGTATCACGGACGCTAGTGTGTGTGTATATATAAACTCTTTATGGTGTAGGTTAATATTACCCATAAAAAGACTCCCCAAAAGGTTATCGGTTAGGTGTTAACTTAAATAACTTTAATTATCCAGAAGGATAATGTTCCAAATTAGGTATCGTTCATGATGGATGATGTAATTAGATATCAAAATCTAATAATTTTTATACTTCACATCTTAAATTAATAGAGGTCTATCAACGGTGATGGACATAGAAGTAGTGGATCATGATAATTTTTGAACTCCTAAAAGGTGGCCAATCAATTTCCAGTTAAATAATATTAATATTACTACTTCGAATTTTCATATTGAGGTCATGGATATGGATAAACACGAGTCCTCTCTAGCTAGATGCTGTGGCTGAAACTGCATCGACCACAAATAAGAGTGTATATGTTAGACAAAATTACTTGATATTATTATTATTATTATTTTTTAAATTGTTTTTGAATTTTTGTAAAATTTGGCTTGATATTTTGTATTAATTATTTATCTTGATGAATAAAATTTAATAAAAATTATCATGATAAAAAACTCTAAAAAGTCCACAAAAGATGAAAAATATTTTTTAAAAAATTTTTTTTCACTATGTTTATGATTTTTAGGGTTTGTCTCATCCTTACTTTTTGGGTAAATTTCAGAAACACCCCTTTGATTTTAAGAGAATCACACTGTATACTCCTCTATTTTTTAAAATCACAGTAAGTACCCGTATTTTTTTTATTTTATGTAACACTCAAGTTCATCTGCTATAATATACATATTCTACATTTCTTTTATACAATGGTATAGAAATGCCTTTAATACATTATACACTTATTGACCTTAATTTTTTAAAGAATTTTTTTTAAACAATTATATTTTATAAGTTAATTTTTATAAGATTATTCATTCTCCTTCGTATTCTAGGAGAGAATCGAATTTTTCCATGGCTATGGAAGGTGGCAGTGTTTGCTGAGATCTATTTCCACACGTAATCGAGCATAACTTCCTTTCATTGAGTCCTCTTGAAATATCTAAAGATACGAACTTTGAAATTCTATCAACTTGAATCAAACTAACTAAACAAGAACAGTAAAGGTTAAGAGACAAGGTTTACGTGGAAAACCCAAATCGGGAAAAAACCACGGGAAGGAATCATGCACTATAATTTTGTACGATTACAAATAGACCTTACTCAATGTTCGCGTATCCTCACCACGAAACCTAAGCCCTATTTGCCGAATCCACGTTCATCGTACCCCTGCATGATGTCCGCATCTTGAATCCTCAAGCCTTCCAAAAATCTTTTCGAACAGATCAAAAATCGCCTCACCTCTTCGGCTCCCAAAGAAAACACCCCCTCTGCTGTTTTTCTCTCTTGGAGAAGCTCTGAATCATTTTAACCCTAGGTTTGACGCAATAGGACGTATTTATAGAAGACTTCTGATCCGCGCAATATTCTCTTCTGATTTCTTCTGATCCTTCAAATCTTCAAATCTTCAATATTGCTCTTCTGATTTCTTAATATTCTCTTCTGATTTCTTCTGATCCTTCAAATCTTCAAATCTTCAATATTGCTCTTCTGATTTCTTCTGATCCTTTAAGGTAATGAAGGCCGACTTGACTAACAACTACCGCACTCATATGGAAAACTAAAAAAGAAATACAAAGTATGAGATTCCTTTCCACATCCTAATACAGACACTCTAAAATATAAAATAATGTGAGTTTTGGTAATATGAGTTTTGGTCATGAAGGTGCCAACCAAATGAAAGGCTCGGCCTTTGGAGCTTACAATCTCCCCCTTTGGCTCTTCCATGACAAAACCAAAACTCACTAAAACAAGGCTTCTAACTCCTTCAAACAGAAAGCCTGCAAAACACATCAACAACAACTCACCCAAAAAAAATATTAGCATTAGCATGTAGTAAGTTGTTCTCCCCCTTTTTGTCACGGAAGGACAAAGGAATCTGCCAAGAAAATTAGTCCATAACAGAGAACTCAAGCAATGAATTAAAAGCAGCCCACATCGATTGAACCATGAATAAATTCGAGATTATCCAGACGCCAAAGACAAAGATCATAAACAACCAAACCAACGACACACGCCGAAATAAGCAGCTCAAACATAAAGGAAATAAGCCACTGAGGATTTGGTGGGGGAAATCCGGGAAATTGGTTAAGAAACAGCATAACAGTGTTCATGAAAGTGTGCACTGAGCCACCAAGAAGCATAACAAGGATAAAAGAAAAAACGCAACAAATGGAGTATACTTGCAATCGTAGTAGAAGGTTAAGGGAGGCATTGAACGATCACACAAAGAACATATGTGCAGTCACATGCTATGAGCCTATCATAGTGCTATGAGATGTATGTTTGGATGTAACATAGGTCAAGACAAAATGACAAAGGTGTGTGTGTGCGTCACGACAAATGACGTGGAGCTTCTAACACATACAATACTTGGTTTCTCGTGAACACATGGGAGGTCTATTAAAACTCCCCCTTAAGAAGTCAAACCAAGCATTTTTGGACAACTGATAGGTGTATAAGCTCCCAAAGTAAGAAACAAACTCCCCCTCAACCAATTCCGACTCATTTTACGTGGCGTGCAATGCTGAGGTCCCTTAAGCTTTCTAATTGACCCGTGTAGCGAGTTTTGGGTCAGTGACTCCCAAACCAAACGGTCTTAGGGCACTAGGTGTAAAGGACACCCCAACGGACTTACTTACTCGAGTCAAAAAGGCTACGAACCTGAGCTAAACTACATGACACAATCACGAGACTGTGAACAGATGCTGAGGTCCCTTAAGCTTTCTAATTGACCCGTGTAGCGAGCTTTAGGTCAGTGACACCCAAACCAGATGGTCTTAGGGCACTAGGTGTAGAGGACACCCCAACGGGCTTAATTACTCGAGTCAACAAGGCTACGAACCCAAGCTAAATCACATAACACAATCTCGAAACTATGAGCAAATTCTTCAACGAACTTGATTGCATACAGTATTTGATTTCATTTGTGGACTAAACACCCACCAATATCATAAATGCTAACTGGTCAATCTTATGGGAAAGTAAAGACAAACCTAACCATTTTCATGAGACATGACAAGTAGAGATGGAGGAGCACATTGTCTTTGTCGTGACTAAGTGTATGACACGATGTCAAGATCATGCGACACCCAAACAAGATAACAAACCACATGAATAGGATAGATAGAATGATCAAGCACATATAACTGTTGTGTGATTATCCATAAACACCATTAACAATCAACTCAATCAATAGTATAACCCAAAAGTCACAAAAGCGACCCATTTTTTTTATAAAAAAAAAAATAAAAAAAATAATAATAAAACAAGGATAAACAACGAGAATTCAAGAGATAGAGCAAACCCCAACAGATTTGCGAAGATAATCAAAACGAGTATAGTCAAGGGGTTTAGTGAAAAGATCAGCTTTCTGATGCTCAGTATCTAAGTACTCTAAAAGAATAGTACCATCTTCAACAAGCTCGCGAATAAAATGATGACGAATATCTATGTGCTTAGTGCGAGAGTGTTGAACAGGATTTTTAGAAATATTGATAGCACTAGTATTGTCACAAAAAAGAGTGATTTGGCTTTGAGGAATACCATAGTCTGCAAGCATCTGTTTCATCCACATCAATTGAGTACAGCCACTTCCAGCTGCAATATATTCTGCCTCGGCTGTAGATAAGGATATAGAATTTTGTTTTTTACTCAACCAAGATACAAGATTATTTCCTATGTAAAAACACCCTCCAGAGGTGCTTTTTCTATCATCGGCACATCCTGCCCAATCAGCATCAGTGTATCCTGCTAAATTAGCTGTAGTATCATGAGTAAACCAAATTCCATAGTCGATAGTACCACTAACATATTTTATAATCCGTTTAACAACAGACAAATGTGAATCCTTAGGACACGCTTGATATCTAGCACAAATACCAACACTAAATGCTATATCAGGTCGACTAGCAGTTAAATATAAAAGGCTTCCTATCATGCTTCGATATAGCGTTTGATCAACCTCCCCACCCCCATCATCACGAGCAAGTTTAGTGGTAGTACTTATCGGGGTACGAGTGTGTTTAGTGGAATTTAAACCAAATTTGCTAACCAGAACTTTAGCATATTTAGATTGAGAAATAAACATACCGTGATCTAGTTGTTTGACTTGAAGGCCTAAAAAATAAGACAATTCTCCCATCATACTCATCTCAAATTCACTTTGCATTGACTCCGAGAAACTTTTTACAAGAGAATGAGATGTTGAACCAAAAATTATATCATCAACATAAATTTGAGCTACGAGGATATGTTTTCCTTCATGCTTGACAAAAAGAGTTTTATCAACATTACCTCTTGAAAACTTATTTTCAACAAGAAATCGAGTAAGTCGATCGTACCAAGCACGAGGTGCCTGCTTTAAACCATAAAGAGCCTTTTTTAAGTGAAAAACATGGTCCTTTTTATGAGGATCTTCAAAACCTTTAGGCTGGGAAACATACACTTCTTCTTTGATAATACCATTTAAGAAAGCACTTTTTACATCCATTTGGTAAAGTTTAAAGCCCATATAACACGCTACGGCAAGCATAAGACGAATAGATTCAAGTCTAGCTACGGGTGCAAAAGTTTCATCAAAGTCAATTCCTTCTACTTGAGTGTACCCTTGAGCTACAAGTCTAGCTTTGTTTCTGACTACAACACCTTCTTCATTCGTTTTATTCTTGAAAATCCATTTAGTACCTATGATGTTCATGTTGTCAGGTCTAGGCACTAACTCCCACACATCATTACGCTCAAATTGATGAACTTCCTCATGCATTGCAGAGATCCAACACTCATCCAGCAAAGCTTCTTTAAAATTTTTAGGTTCAAGTAAGGATACATAGCAAAGATATGTTACCTCATCCCGAATCTGTCTTTGAGTTTTCATAGGATCAGTTGCCTTACCAATCACTTGCTCTATTGGGTGATTTAGTTTGACACGAGCTGAGGGTTGTAAGCCATCTGTCATTTTTATTGATTCACCTTGATCTTGCGTCTTGCTTTCCATCTCATCTTCTTCATCTTCATCTGCATTACTATCATTATCTTGAGAGGTACCTTCTTCTACCTGTTCTTGAACATAAAAAGGCTCAAATAGAACATCATCAGTAGCATCTGGTTCATTTTGGGTCACATCATCAATCACAACATTGATGGATTCCATAATAGAGGAAGTTCGTAAATTAAACACACGAAAAGCACGACTGTTTGGAGAATAACCAAGAAAAATGCCCTCATCACTTCGAGAATCAAACTTACCCAACTTTTTCTTGTCCTTTAAAATGTAGCACTTGCTTCCAAAAGTTCTAAAATATTTAACATTTGACTTTTTACCTTTCCAAATTTCATAGGGAGTGTTTTTAGTGCCAGGTCGAAGATAGACACGATTAATAATGTAGCATGCAGTGTTGACAGCTTCAGCCCAAAACCTAATAGCAATCTTACGTGAGTGAAGCATGACCCTAGCCATTTCTTGAATGACTCTGTTCTTACGCTCAACCACTCCATTCTGTTGAGGTGTCTTAGGAGCTGAAAATTCATGACGTATCCCTAATTCATCACAAAAATTAGCATATTCATTATTTTCAAATTCTTTTCCGTGATCTGAACGAATACGCACTATGCACCCTATCTTCTCTTCTTTTTCATTCTGCACTTCTTTTACAAAAGATTTAAATTCAGAAATTGTATCAGATTTTTCTCGAAGAAAAGTAACCCAAGTATAACGTGAAAAATCATCAACTATTACAAATATATATTTCTTCCCAGCTATACTTTCGGTTCTAGAGGGACCCATTAAATCCATGTGAAGTAATTCCAAAGGTCTAGTAGTGGCAAAAGCATTGATTTTTTTATGAATAGCCTTAGTTTGTTTACCAATTTGACAAGGACCACATACATGACCGGGAGGATAATTTAATTTAGGCACTCCAAGTATTAACTCTTTCTTCGTTAGAATAGACAAATCCTTATAATTAATATGCCCTAAGCGTTGATGCCAAAGATGTGTTTCATCCAACTTCGTAGAGTGACAAATCAAATCATTATCAGAAACTATACCATAGCAATTATCAGAAGTCCTAGTGCCATGCATAACATTTGATCCATTCATGTCAGAAATGAAACAATCATTTTTTGAAAATTTGACTTCATAATTAGAGTCACACATTTGGCTGATACTGATCAAGTTTGCTTTAAGACCTTCAACGAACAGAACATTTTCAAGAGTACCCATACCTGGTGCACTAACATTTTCTTTTCCTACAACCTTGGATCTACTCCCATCACCAAAAGTAACAGATCCACCGTTGTATTCTTCAAAATTCGTGAACAAGGATTTGTCTCCGGACATGTGCTGAGAGCACCCACTATCCAAATACCACAAATGATTGTTTCGGGCCTTAAAAGCTGTATGTATAACCATGCACCGAAGGTCCACACTCCTAACCCATACTGGCCGAGTTTTATAGTTACCATAATGAGCAGTATTTTTAAGAGTAAGCTTCTGTTGATTATACGTATTAGGATGGTGGCTTTTGAAATTATCGTTATAGTGGTGTATATTCAAGTTATGGTGCGGAGTGTCATAATGTTTGGGAAAACCATACAATTGAAAGCACCTAGGCCGAATATGGCCTTTCACACCACAGTAATGACAAACAGGAATAAATTTTCTAGCAACAGTTCTTTGAGTATAAGTAGGTAGTTTATACAATATTTTTTGCTTAGACTTACTTTGCATACCTTGAGTGTTTACCTCATCTGTTGCCCCACTGAGAAGTATGTTAGGTTTTTCTTCCTTGAGTTTGTCATAGGCTCTTTTATTTTCTGGGTCTCGTTTTGACGAGGATTCATGATATCCAATTCCTGATCGGTCATTCACTTTTCTTTGAGCCTCAAGTATGTCATCCAAAGCCTTTGAACCTGCACTAAAACGCTTGAAGACATCATTAGTACCTTTTAGATCTATATTTGTTGTGATTTGATCTTCCAGGGACTTAATTTTTTCGCACAATCGTGCTACTTCCTTCTTCAGATCATTCCTCTCTTGGGTAATGCACTCCAAGGATTCTGAAACATCTCTAGCTGCAGAAAGTGCTTTAATCAAATCGGCGTTAGCACAGTCAATTTTCTTTTCTAGTTTTAAGTTTTCTTTCTTAAGACTCATACTTTCCTGAAACAGCTTCTCATAAGCTTCTCTTATTTCTTCTAGATTACCGGTTTCCTCTTCAACATCACTCTCTTCATTTTTCTGATGATTTACGACAAAAGCAAGGTAATTTTTACCAACATTCTCATCATCTTTATCACTACCTGACCTTCCATTATCGGAATCATCATCCCATGTGGTAACATTGTAAACTTTTTGCTTTATTTTTTTGTTTGCACAATCTTGTGCAAGATGACCATATCCATGACATTCATAACATTTGGGTCCCGATGGTGGACCTCTAACTCCCTTTCGTTCCTTATTGTTGTTATTATTATTATTACTAGAGGACTCCTGTTTTCCCTTACCTTGACTACCATTATAATCTGTTCCATTAGTCTTTTTCTTTAAGAAACGTTTAAAGTTTTTCGCAAACATGGCCAAGGCTTCCTGGTCATACTCTTCGTCACTATCTGACATTTTTGGCTCTTTATGAGTACTAGAGAAGGCAATAGATTTTTCAACAGGTTTAACTTTACTTTTAGAAGACACACTATCTTCATCACAATGTGTTAATTCATAGGTTTGAAATTGACCCACAACTTCTTCAACAGACATCTGAGGAAGTTTTTTCTTACTTTCTAAAATATCAACTTTGGTTTTAAAACGTTTAGGAAGAGAACGTAATATTTTTTTGACAACACGAAAAGGAGTAATAGGCTCACCCAAGGAATAACTGGTATTGACGATGTGATTCAGCTTGGCGTAGAACTCATCGAAAGTTTCATCCTCCTTCATTCGGATCATCTCAAACTGTGTTGTGATCCGCTGCAATTTCCCTTGCTTCACTGTGCTAGTACCCTTATGAGTTGTGACCAAGATATCCCATGCATCCTTAGCAAAAGTGCATGTTGAGATACGATGAAATTCTTTCGTATCAACATATGTAAACAAAACATTCAACGCCCGACTATTTGCAGCCCGTTCACTCTTCTCGGGAACTGAATACTTGGAACTCGGTTTTGGAATGGTGGCCCCATCCACGGTTTCAACTGGTGGTGAATATTTCACCTCACATGCCATCCACACATCCTCATCAATGGCTTTCAGATAGGCTGTCATTTTAGCCTTCCAATGATCAAAGTTCGTGCCATCCAAAACAGGGGGACGATTTGAACTTAACTCCATTTTTCTATACTACCACGGATCCGCTTAAGAACACAACGATTCCAACTTAAAGCGACCCGCTCTGATACCAATTGAAATATCTAAAGATACGAACTTTGAAATTCTATCAACTTGAATCAAACTAACTAAACAAGAACAGTAAAGGTTAAGAGACAAGGTTTACGTGGAAAACCCAAATCGGGAAAAAACCACGGGAAGGAATCATGCACTATAATTTTGTACGATTACAAATAGACCTTACTCAATGTTCGCGTATCCTCACCACGAAACCTAAGCCCTATTTGCCGAATCCACGTTCATCGTACCCCTGCATGATGTCCGCATCTTGAATCCTCAAGCCTTCCAAAAATCTTTTCGAACAGATCAAAAATCGCCTCACCTCTTCGGCTCCCAAAGAAAACACCCCCTCTGCTGTTTTTCTCTCTTGGAGAAGCTCTGAATCATTTTAACCCTAGGTTTGACGCAATAGGACGTATTTATAGAAGACTTCTGATCCGCGCAATATTCTCTTCTGATTTCTTCTGATCCTTCAAATCTTCAAATCTTCAATATTGCTCTTCTGATTTCTTAATATTCTCTTCTGATTTCTTCTGATCCTTCAAATCTTCAAATCTTCAATATTGCTCTTCTGATTTCTTCTGATCCTTTAAGGTAATGAAGGCCGACTTGACTAACAACTACCGCACTCATATGGAAAACTAAAAAAGAAATACAAAGTGTGAGATTCCTTTCCACATCCTAATACAGACACTCTAAAATATAAAATAATGTGAGTTTTGGTAATATGAGTTTTGGTCATGAAGGTGCCAACCAAATGAAAGGCTCGACCTTTGGAGCTTACACCTCTGTTTTGCTATCAATTTTAAAAGGCTTCCCTAATAATCTGGCAATATCATAGAGTGTTTCTTCTTCGTAATATTCAGCTGGTAAGAGAGTAATACGAACCCACACGACCGTGTTGATGGCAGTTGCTATATATGCTTTAAAGTGCCCATGCTATTTTCTTACAGTAAGGTAGTATTTACACACGCTCATATCTCCGATTAGATGGAAAAGTTTTTGCTCTTAGAAAGTTTTTCAAGAAAAATTTTCAGAATTCAAAATGAATGAATCTGATTTATTTGAGTGTGTAGATTTTTAAATCTAAATGGATTGTAACCCCTAATTCTAAATTTGAAAAAAAATTTGAGAAAAGTTTTGTGGGACCGTAACACTCCTCTAATTAGATACTGCACTTTGTATTGGTTCCTCTCTCACACTGAGTGTTATTAGTATCCAAAGTGTGTGTCAGTGACAGGGGCGGGTTTAGAAATATTGGTCACTAAAATCACAACCAAAAATCTATTAAAAGACAAATATAAAGTTTTACCAACATATTAACTTAAAATAACACACGGCGAGTTTTTCTATTTAAGAAAAGATATAGAAAATAGTTATTTGTTAAAAAAAAATTAAGATGTCTTTTTAAATATAGACGCGTAATGTGTTATTTATTAGTTGATTTGTATTGATATGTGATATAATTTTCTTGCACAATTTGCATAATAAAAATATTTGTATTTTGTTTGGATAAAATGCTTAGGACATTTTATACCTTAGGTGAAATATTTGGGGCAATTTTTATACCTTAGGTAAATTGCTTGTGGCAAAATTATAATTTTAATGGAGTCAAATTGACTAATTAATTTTTAAACCTCTAATATTAATATAGATTTTGAAAAATTGATATAATATTTTAGACGATCTAAAAAAAATACTTATTTTTTATTTGGATAAAATACTTGGTACAATTATATACATTAGTGAAATACTTGGGGGCAATTTTTATATCTTAGGTGAATCTTGAGACAATTTTTATACCTTAGGTAAATTACTTGGATAATATCATATTTTAATGTGGGGCAAATTATGTTTTTATATTTTGATGTGGGGCAACACACTTATGTTTTTATATTTAATGTGGGGCAAGTTACAAAATAAAAAATAAAAAATTGTGAGATATTTTTCAATCAAGTGCCCCACCTGACCCTATACAAGTTCGTCCATGGGACTCTCAGTGTATCATTAACATAATTAATCATTAATAAAAATTTAAACCATTTGTCAGCCGATCTCAGTTAATCTTTAAATTATTAAATTTCTTGTCTTGATAACCCTCTTCGTATTATAAAATGTGAGGCACAACTATCACACTACGTTGTCGTTTTTAGGTGTTGTAATAGAAAAGCATAACTACATGTTGAAATCTAAGTGCATACGTTACCTGCAATGGATTGATTCCTCTTCAATTCAACGCTTTTATTTTGTTCTCCATAAAAATATCTATGTGCAGAATTAATTTGTAATAATGTCCTGTGTGAATTTATATAGATAATTCATAAAATTTATCGGAATGTAATTTTTGAATAATATCATATCTAGTTTATTTTTGGTAATGCATTTAAACAAAATAGATTCTAGAATACATTGGCTCTGAAACACTCAAAATGTGAAAAATAAGAAATTCACAATCCAGTAATGAAGTGGACAAACACCACCTTAAGCTGTGTTTGGAATGTGCACAGAAGCAGCTTATTTATTAAAATCTCCAGCTAAATATATTGTCTTTTGGTTTAATAGTTTGAGATATTTTAGTTGATTTTTTTGTTTTCCAGTTCCTTGAGAAAGAAGCAGGACTAAAAAAGGGCATTTCTTACTGAGAATTGTTAAACTAAATCAAACCAAAAAACGAGTTTCATTAGCCACCCCAAACGCAGCCTTAATATATATGCACACAAAATAAATGCATATATATTCTTAATTTTCAATTCCATCTTCCTTCCAGATTGACGAAAAATATTTCATAATATAGAATCCAACGGGTTACCAAGCTTCGAAACCACGACCTGCCACACCTTGATCTCCCCATCAAAGCTTCCACTAAACACCGTAACACCGCCGTCTGCAGCGGAACCACCCTCAGGAACCGCCGCCAATGACCTCACCGGCTTTTCATGCGCATCCGATACTGTCAAGCAACAGTACTTTCCATCATGCCCGCGTTTCCAAATCCTAACCGTCCGATCCGCGGATCCACTGAACAACAAATCAGAGACGTTGATTAAACAAAGTATCGCTTTCGAGTGGCCCCGAAGAGCACCTGTCACCACCATGTAATTAGCAGTGTCCTCTCTCTCCCAGACGAGAATTGAACGGTCACAGGCGCCGGAAAATAGAACCGTTTCGTCGCCGTTCAATGCCAGAGCGTTAACAGCCGATTTGTGCTTTTCCAAAGTCGCTTTTGGACCATACTCTCTCTCTCCAAATGGAATTCCCCACACTTTGATCCGGCAATCAGCCGAACCGGTGTAAATTGTACCTGTTAGAACATACAAACAGTGTTTCAGATACAATATTCATTAACAATGCATGTTAATGAATTTAACATGCACTGCTCATGTACCACGTACTAGTCAAGTGCTATGACAAATTATATAATCCGGTTGTAGTTTCAATGTATTACCGTCGGCGGCAACTGCCACGGCGTTAATCGCATCGTCATGTGCTTTGACTGATTGTACACAACGGAAGTCCGATGACCTCCAAATCTTCAAGCACTTGTCCCAGGAAACCGAATAAATCAAATCACCGGCAACGGCGAGCCCCGAAACGGCGTCCTGGTGTTCGATCCAGAGCTGTTTTTTGTGCCGTTTAACTTCCACGTAGTTCTTGGGGAAAACTAAACGGCGTAAACGATCGTAAACGGTTGGGAGAGTAGCGATTAGATTGTGTTGTTTATCCGCCGTTAATTGCCAGACACGGATTTTACAGTCCTGATGAGCAGTTAGGACTTTTCCGTTACAGAAATTAACGGACTTCACGGAACCGGATGAGGAATCCTGGGCGTTGAAAGTGTCGATGATATTGTAGTTGTTCGTTAAATCGAAGACTTTGATTTGGCTGCCGGAGGCGGCGTAGAGGAGGCGGTGATAAAGCGCGAGGCAGGTGATAACATGGCGGGGGCGGGGGGTGAGGGAGGCGAGGGTCTGGTGAGTGACGGGGAGGAAGAGGGCGAGGGAGTCGGGGGAGAGTTTCTGGAGGGAAGGGACAGATGGGAGTGTTTGGAGAGAGAGGTTGCTTTGGAGGCTGCTGTAGCTGGTGACGGAAGATGATGATGAGCTGTTAGGAATATCTGAGCCGCTGCTTGCGTGGGAGAGTAGGAGTTTCAGAGGCGGTGGGGTAATGGTGGTGGAGTCGTCGGCGGTGGAGTTGCTTTTGGCGGAGTAGAAGGTTGTTAGCCAGTATCGGATCGTCATGTTGCTGGCTAGAGAGAGAGAGAGAGAGAGTAAATAAATTGTAATGAAGTGGCTGAAAATGAGGGAGGATTTGGATGATACTTTATATACGATATTGTATGTATATCTGAGGTGGAGGAAAGGCAGTGGTGGACCTGTTGGCAGAGAGGAAGCTTACGGCGGAGGATGAGATGGTATGTGCCTTGAAGCCGAAATCATTCTGCTGTCTTATTTATTAGATTACTTTTTATTGTTTTTATTTTTAATTTTTCTTGTAATTTTGTAATTAGTTGTTGATTAATCTCGACGAATTTTTTTTTTTAAAATTATCAAAGTACGTTGAAAAATTAAAAAATCATAAAATACACAAAATAAACCAAAATATGATATGTGTTAATTTATTTTTCGTCATTAATAAACTTTTTTAATTTTTTAAACATAATAATACATTTTTCAGATTTTTACATCGAAAAATAATAAATACAAAAAATTAAATAATAAATAATTTAGAAATCTAGCCAATTAGAAAAATTCTTTCATTCTTCCAAATTTTAAGAATTTTTTTTAGAATTTAAAATTAATGAACTAAAATCACTTGAATGTGTAGGCGGACAAATTCAAATCCTAAATTTTAATTTTGAGTTCGAAAATATTTTTAAAAAAAATTTTCCTCATATTTTAGCACCCCACCTATAATTGTGCCTAGTATACATGTCTTGGTTTGTCATAAACAAATCTGTTATACGTACATACCATATATACAGATGGTGCACAGACCTAAGTAAAAAGCAATGGGACCCACTCAACCATTTAATTTCTAACTTAATCAAAACCAAGTGCGACCCACTCAACCAAATGAGATTCACTAATTTGCCTCTATCCAGCAAATTCTCTTGCCAATTGAAGTATAAAGCATACAGTATATTGACCTTTTCCGCAAAATATAAGAACCATACAGCATCCATTAGAACCTTCAGTTTTCTTTCTGATGCATCTCTGTTTTCCGCATTGGCAAGAATTGTGTGCCTCACGACGGTGAGTTTTTTATGGTGCTTCAAGTTTAGGAGTCCTTTGGTAAGTTTTTTATTTCTAATCCTAATGTTAGTTGTATTTATAATTAATGGTGCCCCTCATTGGCAAGGTATTTTAGGCGCCTTAAGCTTTATTTTGGTGCCTCAACCTACAAGTACAACTCATTCTATATTCTTCATCTTAAATTTCTAATTTTTAATTTTGTTAAAAGCTTATGATCTAGTGTTTAGGTTTCAAGAACAAGTAAGAACAAGGAATATGTTTAGATTGAATAGGAACGAATGCACATGCCTTTGAATTAATTTTAAACACTGACAAGTATCTTCTATTGCATGGTATTGAATGGCTAAGCGCGCGTGCGCGCGTATATATATATAATATATAATAACTGCTTGTTAGGAATCATATTTGGACAACATATTAATTTTTTTACAACAATTGCTTGTTAAGAATCACATTTGGACATATATAGTTGTTTGCCTAATTGACTATAATTTAATGTGTTGAGTTGCAATTTGAGTTATTAGTTATTTGCTTGTTTGTAGAAGCTTGGAAATACAAGAGCTTCCGTCTGAATTTGATGTAGATGACCATGAAATATTTTTGGAAAGTGGTTAAGAGAATACGTCCATGGAAGAAGGTCATACTTTAGAGGAGGTAGAGGAACCTAAAGTTGGAATCTTCTTCAATTCCAAAAATGAGGCCTATGAATACTACTCTAATTATGCTTGAGGGCAAGGTTTTGGTGTGATCATAAGAACTTCAAAGAAGCCTGCGATGGATAAAAGACGAATATAACTTACACTTGTCATCAGGGTGAAAAGTCAAGGATCAATCCAGTTAAATTCCATCCAACAACAAAAACAGAATGTAAAGCATCAATGAATATTTTTTTTACCTTTGACGAGAAGTGAATGTTGAATTCAGTTGAACTAAATCATAATCACGAAATATGCTTAAAGAAAGCACGATATCTCAAGTTCAATCGTTTTATTCCACCGCATGCAAATAGGACATTTGAATTAAATGGCTCAGCTGGAATCAGAATCAATAAGACTATTAGCTCATGTGCAATTGAAGCAGGAGGTTCTTAGAATTTGATGTGGCTAGAAAAAGATGTAAGGAATTATCTTGATAAAGTGAGAAGATTAGAACTCAAAGAAGGGGATGCCAAAGCAATGCATAAATATTTCATTAAAATGCAAACAGATAATGATAAATTTTTTTTATGTCATGGATCTGGATGAAGACTACCGGTTAAGGAATATTTTTTGGGTTGATGCGAGGAGAAGAGAGGCATTCAAAGAATTTGGTAATGTGATCACATTTGACACTACCTACTTAGTTAACAAGTACGATATGTCTTTTGCTCATTTCGTAGGTGTAAATCATCATGGACAATCGATCTTATTTGGGTGTGGTTTGATATCAAGAGAGGACACGGCTTCATTTGTATGGTTGTTTGAGACTTGGCTTGCTTGCATGTCTGGGTGTTCTCCTAGTGCCATTATCACAGACCAATGTCGAGCCATGCAGAATGCAATAAGTATAGTTTTTTCAAATGCATGACATCATTGGTATTTATGGCATATTTTGAAAATGATTCTTGAAAAGTTAAAGGGGTACAAAACTTATGAACTGAATAAGTCTAGAATTCATAATGCGGTGTATGATTCATTGAATCAAGAGGAATTTGAAACAAAATGGAACAATGTCATCACGGTATACAAGTTAGAGGGCAATGAGTGGTTAATTGGCTTGTATAAGGAGAGGGGTTGATGGGTACCTGTATTTGTGAAAGATACTTTTTGGACGAGAATGTCAACGACTCAATGGAGTGAGAGTATTAATGCATTCTTTAATAGATACATTCATTCGAATACTACCTTAAAGCAATTTGTGGAACAATATGAGAATGCCTTGTGTAAGAATGTGCAAAACGAAGAAGAGGAAGATGCTCATTGCTTCAACGTACAAGTTAAGAATGTGTCCCCTTATGAATTTGAGAATCAGTTTCAACAAGCATACACAATTGCTAAATACAAGGACTTTCGAGAAGAAGTAGCTGGAATAATTGCATGCCAAATAAATCAAGTAAAGGTAGTAGATGATTTCGAGAAATTTGAGATAGAAGAAGACATATGGCTTGGTGACACTAGAATTTTGAAAAGTGTTACTTTCCATGTATGTTTCAATGAGGAGTAAAGAGATACAAGTTGTACTTGTAGGTTGTTTGAGTTTAAAGGAATTGTGTGCAAGCATATGGTCGTTGTTTGGTCAAAGAAGAAGCTTGTCCAAATCCCAGACAAATACATTCTACGAAGATGGAGAAAAGATGTAAGAAGGAGTCACACATTTTCCAGGGTCAGCTATGCTAATTGGGAACGTAAGCCCAAATGGCGTCGCTATGTTCTAATGTTAGCAGCTTTCCATCACGCTGCTGATAAGGCCTTTGATTCCAAAGCCAAAAGTGAGAGGGTGGTGGCTAAGTTACTTGAAGCAGAAGCGAAAAATGAAGTTTTTGATGAAGAGGCCATTAGACCTATGTCCGCCAATGTACACAAGTGTTCACTTACCCGTAAGTATGCACCCTAATGCTATTTATCCATCTTATAATTCTTATGACATGGTGCATGCTATTCATATTGCAGGTCAAGATGATATGGTCATTTTGAACTCAAAAAAATCTGTGGGAGACCCAAGTAAAGGCCCTCGGAGAGGACGACCACCAATTAATAGGAAACAATCAAGGATTGAGAAGATCCTTAAGAAGACTATCGGAAAATCAAGCAAAAATGTGCAACCTAGTCGAGACATTGCCGATTATATATCGGTGATACCTACTTGTTTTTTTTTCAAAGAGAAACCTATGAAAGTAGGGACACGTTACGGACATGGACACTTCTCAAACACGCTATGTTCATGTCCGTATTGAGCATACATAGAGAGAAAGTATAATACCAAAATTTTGTTGGCATTTGTGACTATATTAAAATACTACTTGTTTCAAATTGTGTATGATTAGGGAGAGGTGGAGGATTAGGGTGTGGACGTTCAAAATGTTACACTCATACTATTGAGTTTAATGAGGTTATCACGCAAGAAAGTATAAATTTTAGTATAAGTTTCTTTACATATATTTAAAATTTAGTCATTTCAAAGTTAATTCCATTTTACGTATTTGATTTTTTTTATTTTATTTTCAGTCGTCCCAGATGATTGACCTTAATCAAACTCCAAGTGGATTTTAGTTGTATGCATGACAATTCCGCGAAGCACTCCTTGTCTTTACCAGATTTGTTCGCCTTGTGTTTTGGCTGATGAATAAGTATAAACGTGTTATGAACCCTTGTAGAAAGGAATGAACTTTTGGCAAAGTTTTGTAATCTGCTTGGTTTGCTCACCTTGTGTTTTGGATATATACAACTAATTTTCTTGGTCAGTGCAAGGTGAAACGTAAAGTGGGGTAAGTACATTTTTGGGTACACCGATGTATCTAAGCATTTGTGTAGGTGAACCACTTAAATTCATTGTATTAGTTAAATTAGAATTGGTGAAGGTTCTGCTGTATAACATGGATATCCTATGATTACTTCTAGTCTTCTCCTTTGTCATCATCACATTAATATATAGTTTGTCTTTTATTTAGAGTGTAAAATAATTCTAATGATTTGGACATCCTCTCCTGCAATTCTTCAATATAAGAATCTTAGTGAAAACAAAATTAAGGAAGATTTAAATGTTGTTTCTTCCTTATCAAGGGTTAATTTTTGAAGTGGAAGTAAATCTCGTCCATGTCTTTGTGCACATAGATAGTAATTGTGGTGGGAGAGAGATATATGCAGCACTTCAAGTTTATTACATTAGTGTTGCACAATGAAATATAGTGTAGGCAGCCTAGCATTCATTGTCCATTTTTTGTTTTATACAATGATACATCTCTTTTCACCATATTCTACAATTCTTATGTGTTTTCTAGCGCCCTTGTTTTTGCAGATATGGCCTAATTGATATGTTCCCAACCAATGCACATTTTTGGGGAAAGGCAAAGCAAAATTTTATTTAATCAATATATTTACAACACTTTGTAAGAACAAGCGGCACATGCATCACTACGATCATTTGTCTGTCGAGAATTCACAAAAAAACATTTGAGAAGAGATCAACCAAGAATACATCCGGCAACTATAAAAAACTCCTATAAAATTACAATTCAAATCAAGCTATAAAACTGAGGACAAAACATCAACAACAATTGAAGCATCAGCAAACCCAATAGCGTAGTAATATCAGCAGCAGACAACCGTACTACATTTAGCACCTCTTCAAACATAACCCATAGATAGAGTAGATGGCCACAAAACATTCACCATTAGAAGCAATAAATCTTTCATCACAACAAAAGCAACCATAAGTAGAGGCATCAATTTAACCAAAATATCTATTGAAACTAACTCAATGGACAAAGACATGTTCCCCTGATAATGCCAAAGAAGCATAACAATACTGATGCTAAAGAATCCTACAGTAGAAAAAAAAAACATTTGCTTCAATTGGGGTCTAATTAATTAGGTTAATCATCTAAAAGCACCAAAACCAGTGTTAATTTGCCTTAATTTGCTAACTAGAAGCCAATACTGTCCAATACGGGTCAAATTCACCCTAAACAAATCAAAACCAGTGTCAATTTCCTTCGGCCATCCCAAATGATTGATCTTAATACGATTCAGTAGAAGCTTGTTAAAAGCATCAAAACCCTTGTCCATGATATTGAGAATCTAAAAGCATCAAAACCCATGTCAACATCATCGCTGGTCGTTGGTCGGCTAGATGTGTGTCGGTGCTGGACGAGATGTTCATCAGTTGCATGGGTTCTTTTGTGCTTGGGGTCTCTAACTGTTGTTGATGATTGCCTCCATTTTCGGTGGCTAGATGTGCGCCGATCTTCTACGTCGGTGGCATGGTGGTTGGTTGGCGAGAGGGTCGATTATGATGCAATAATAGAATCAGGGGAGATGAAATCTACACAGCGCGCAACATTTTTAAATTTTTTTTAAACTCCAACTTGTATATAGCAGATTTGGTAAAGTTTGAGTGGTAAGCAGGTCTCATTTTCCTTTAGTCAGATATGTACAGTGGGTCCCACTTGGTTTTGGTGAAGTTCGAAATTAAATGGTTGAGTGGGTCCCATTGCTTTTTACTTAGGTATGTGCACCATCTGTACATATGGTATCGTATAGCAGATTTGCTGTCCTAAATGAAAAAACCTGGGGTTCATAACTCGCCTTTTTGGCCTAATAATCGATAATTATCAATACGCTATTCTTTGTTATCTTTTTTATGTTTTATCAAATCTATATTAATATTTATCAAACTAATTATTCATCTAGAATAAATAGATTAGAAATCAAAAAGTTACGATCAAATTTCTTAAAATTTTACTAAAAATGAATAAACTTTAAAAAAAATAATTTAATCTACTGTTGGCACGACGGCCTAATCATGGTTATATCAAAATTACAACCACACTTGATTCTTACAATCCAACTGTCAAAACCATAACCATAACTTACAACATCACACACTTCATGGTCAAAGGTTGGTCAAAGATGCACATGGAGTCCCACCGGGACCTGTGGATATGTAGAATGTGTTCGTGTATGCTAGTGCAGTGTGTACGTTGCAAAACAGTGGTGGTTATAGTCTAAATCTATTTTCTAGAGGCCCGAACAACAATCTATAAACTGTTTGGATTTCAGTAGGTCGCTCGAGCAACCTAGAGCTCGCTCGAGCGGTCTACCTAAATTTCAAGTTTTGAATTCTATTTTCAAAAATATCAAAATTGGTCATAAATCAGTCAGGTCGCTTGAACGAGCTTTCATTTTTTGCAGATTTTGATTTTAAGGTTCTTACCAAACTGATCACGATCAAACCTTAATCTGTGATTTCTGGTTCAAAATAGAAATTGATAAAACATACAGAAACTTTATTAGTCAAAGATGAAAACCCTTTTGCTATTCTACAAAATTTAACCAACAAACCTACTGTAAATCATTATCCTAAAGGTTGAAAGTGATTCCCCCTACCTCAATTAAAGAATCCTACAAAGAAATGAATACGAATTTGAGAGAATTGGACGGAATTTCGATTAGGATTTCTTTTCCTTCTAGAACACCAAGAACATAAAAAATATCTCTGAATATACTCTCTAAATTACAAAATTGGTGTAAAAATATAAGGAATTTTCACTAGGTTTTATAGGCCAAGAAATCAATTCACAAATTAAAAACCCAAAAACAATGGTCATGAATTTTCAATTGATTTTTAAAATAAATTTTATTTATTTTCTTTAAAATCCCACACTCAATTCCATCAATATGAAATAAAATAGATTAACTTTCAGGAATCCTAGGAATTCTTCCATAAATATTTTTATTCTGTCATTAATTGTCGTGAACACCTCAAAATCCTAAAAGATTCCATCTCGAGGTTACCATAAATCAACAGCTCGCACGAGCTGTTTGAGGTTGCTCGTGCGACCTCTCTATTTCGAAATTCTAAAAGTTAAATAATTAAAATTCAAGATTAAATAATTAATATAATTTTTAAATGCTTATTAAAAAAATCAAACCCCATTAAATAAAACATCTAGAGTCGTCATTAATCATATTGTAGGCAAGAAAACACAGTCGTTGGAGATGAAAATAAATTCTAATAAACATGTTAGGTGTATAGCACATTGTCCTTGGAGACCAAAATAAATTCTAGTAAGCACGTTTGGTGTGTAGCACATTGTCCTTGGAGATCAAATAATAAATTCTAGTGTACATGTTAGGTGTAGCATAAAATTAATTTAAAAAAATTCAACGAGCAGTTCGATTTTTTTAGTGTTCAAATTCGTTAAATCAAAAATTTTTTAATTTCATTTTAGTGTTCAAAATTGAACATGCCAAATGTAGTTAATAAAATCCATCAGGTTGACGTGTTCAGTATGATTTGGGTGGTGCGTTCCGTTTGCGAAATTAATAATGTGACGCAATTGATGAAGATTCTATAGGTGAAGGATTAAGTTGATTAAATTGAAAGTGTGAGGGCAAAATTGAGTAAATTTACTTAAACGCCGTCGTTAAGTCCCACGTTCGTGATCCTATTTTCGCAGGGCGATTCGCGATCGATTTGCATCAATCCCAGCAGCCACTCAGCTCGCTCTCTCTCAATTTGGGAAATTTCTGATAATTTAGGGCAAACGTCTTGACCTTCCGCCGGAGAAGGAGAGAACTCTGTCGTCAAAACAAAAGGAAATGGTGAAAGTGTCGACTTACTTCGCGATGACACTTGGTGCCTTCGTCTTCTGGCAATCCATGGACAAAATCCATGTCTGGATCGCTCTCCACCAGGATGAAAAGGTTCTTCCCCCCCGGCGCCCGCGCCATCTCTCTATATTTATGTACTTATTTTGGTATATTTGGTATATCATACGAATGCGATGCATACACAGACTAATCCAGATCTAGATTGGAAGGGCAGCCGATGGGCTAAGTTCGATTTATGGACTGTTTATATAATTGAAAATCATCTCTTGCTGTTAACGATCGAGCATGCTTGAAAATTGCATAATCTGGTTGGAAATCCGGATTTTATGGAAAAGTCTCAATCTCTACTGTTGCAATACTGTCATGTATTTGTGAATTGGACAACCGAGCTATGAGCTTGTTTGAACTAGCTCAATTGGTGGAATTTCACTACTCCTTTCTGTATGGTGGTAAGTTTATCTGATTTTGTGCTTGTTCTTACCATTAATTAGTGTTGAATCTGTTACTAAAATTTTGACTTTACCCCAAGTGTCGAATTTCCTACACGTTATACATTCTGATTTCCTTCTTCAATATTTCTGTAGAATTATCAACTATGTATCAGTGTATCGTAGTATTAAGGATAATTGATTAACATCGACTCTTAGGTAACATACTCTTAAAGATAAGTACCTGCACCCACATTCTTATTGAGATTATGAAAAATAGTTGTTGATCTTTGTGAAGTTCATGCTGATAATTATGTGTCTGCGATTAACATTGTTAGTATGTAGAAACAGATTAAGACTTGAACTAGATTGGTAAATGGTTTTTTGTTTTCTGAATGTTTGCAGCAAGAAAGAATGGAGAGGGAAGCAGAGATAAAGAGGGTGAGAGATGAAATGTTGCGGGAACAACGAAGCCAAAGGAGTCTCTAGCTTAAGCTCTCTGTTCCGATGTGGCTTTTTGCTATGAACTACTATTATTGCTTATTTTATCCAAATTGTTCTTGTCAGAGTTGACAGAGATCTCATAAAATATGACTGACTCCTGTATTGTAACTGATGAATTTTCACTATTCAGGCTGTTTTAAGCTACACTGTGTCTGCGGGAGGTGAATCAATTATATCTTTCCTTTCCATGAAACTTGTGCATCTTGTTTGGTTTACTCTTCCTTGAGATGACTTTTAATCCTTCATCTGCTGTAAGAGCATTGGTGGCACATTAGTTTGTCATTCTGTTTCTATAGTGATGAGTCATAGAACTGAATGCATAAATGTTTGATTTTGGCTATGACATGTTTCCTTTTCTATGTTGATATTTGATAATTTTCAAGAATCAAGTACAGTGACAAGATTTATACAGAAGCTGCTCGTGGAAGGTTTGATGTAAATTTGTCTTTTGTATACTGGGTTTGTTTTATTTAGCAGAAGCTTCCACATGTAGGTCATGATTCTAGGGTAAGAAAAACGTCCTTGCTTGCTCCCTGGGGGAACCACTCCGCTAGCTAGGAGGAACAGCGACCTAGTCGAGAAAGTCTAGGATTTCAGTTTACCTGTATCTTGTTTGATGGTTGACAGACTTGAGATTTCCAATACTACAGTTCAAGGTGTAGACAGAAAAGTAAATAAGACTAAAAATAATGTAGAGGGGATTCCTGTGGTGGAGGTTGATCCCACTTCTCTTGCTCTAGGTAGAAACTTATAACTTGAGTAACCGTTTGTTTGCTTTCAGATCAAATGATGACGTGATAATTCAATATCAGCAATAGAATTTCAATTGTTCAGCTATTACCTTACAGAGAGTTGATGGATCAAAAACATCATTGGAAGTTTCTATACTTCTATGTCATAGCACTTTTCTATGAGATGCAACTTGGAAACAACTGAAACTTGGATAAGCTGTACGGTGACGATTTGAACTCAAAACTTTGTGGTGCGGTTGGGGGTCATGTGCATCCCTACTGTCGTATGTTGTAGGCCATTTCAAGCATAAATGAACGTAAGTCCTGGTTACTGAACCGACAAATGTAA
This sequence comes from Arctostaphylos glauca, assembly GCA_019985065.2. Taxonomy (NCBI): domain Eukaryota; kingdom Viridiplantae; phylum Streptophyta; class Magnoliopsida; order Ericales; family Ericaceae; genus Arctostaphylos; species Arctostaphylos glauca. The sequence continues at coordinate 9,828,180 of JAHSPW020000014.1, forward strand.
TTTGAAGGCATACCTATGATTCTGGTTGTATAATTATTGGTTCCTGAACCGACAACATAAATTTCCACAGCGAGTTGCTTTCGCCAATCCTTTCAGGTTTTATTGTAGTTGGTTCAGTTTTGTAAATTTGACCTCTGAAGACGAAAATGTCCACCTTTTGATCCGTTATTGTCATCATTGATTGTAATAGTTTAAAACAGGTCCATTTTCATGCCAAAACAATCTTGTTATGGGCTGCCATTGGTGCTAGGGAAACTGAAATGGAGCAGATAGCAACTTGCTAAACTGAAAGTTAACTAATCAACTGCTTGTGTTCATTGAAAGTCCAGTGTGGTTTAATTGGGCAGGTCTCGTGGAATTCTTTCTTATTGGCCTATAAAGCTCTCAGTTAATTCTCACATTGTCAATAGCCCAGATGATAAACCTGTTCATTACCTGCTGATTGCTCTTACTGTCTCATGTTTTGAGGGATTCAGATCAAGACTCATAGACACTGCCATCTCACCCATTTGAGGATTTAGAAATAGATTAGCTGTTCTTTCTAGGCCTTGTAAGTTTACTCATCTCTCTAGAGCACTAGTATCGCAATCAAAATATTTTGTGACATATGGTTTCATACATTTTGTGTCATTTCCACTTCTGGAGAGACTGACTGTATCTATCATTTCCAACAAGAAGCAGGGCCTATATCTTTGCCCAGAATTGTTAGCGGCTCAGTAGGTTTTAAGGTCTTATGCCTGACTATTGAAATTAGGCTTGATTAATTGTATCTTCGGACAATAGGGTTTCTGTGAAATTGGTTCTCTCTGTGGAACTTGGTGATGAACTAAGTGCTATTATGGTTAAGCTGCCTCTACCAAGAATGCTTAGGGAAAAATCAACAAGTTAGTTTCTGGATCGTTGATTTCGATACGCAATATTGGCAAACGGATCCCTTCCGATAACTTGAGAGGAAAGTTTTTGGAGCTATCGATAGCAAAGTAATGAATCTCCTCCCGTACTGTCCGGTACTGGCACAAAATCGGTACCCTCGTAGGTCCATATCGTTCTGACAAGAATATCAGCAGGATACCAGATCTCGGCCGGTAACTTTGATCGAAAGTATAGTCTTGTATCATGAGAAACTCATTGGATATTCGGGACAATTAACGAAGACAATTCAAATTCTATTAAAAAAAAATCTTCATTTTGATCCGCTGAAAATAGAACAAATCTTAGTTCGTGACGAAACAATATACCAATTTTTATCGTTGGTTACACAAACTTTTGAAAAAAGCCAATCTATATTGAACAGAATGCATGGCAGTTTCATGCACTTTTTCCTCAACACACTTGCAAGAAATCGTGTCCACAGTCTCTAATAACATAACAAACTCCCTTTTCCCCTTATTATATGTAGATATCTACACTCAATAACTACCCTCTAAAAATAGCAGGCCGAACCCTAAAATAGAAAAAGCCCCCTTTACCCTTGATTTCATCTTAAAGCATGAAAAAAAGCTAAAATATTCGTCGTATCATAAGTCACTTCTTGCAAAGTTACGAACCATTTAGGGATTGTATCAGGGCAGGTCTTTTTATTTGTTTGTATTCCAGGTGTGTTCGGGACAAATATTAGGCCGGTATTACGTACCAACCTTAATTGGGTCGGGTTCTGGGTGAGGCGGGTAGATTACTAGATCCATTTTCCCCCCTTAGCCTATATAAGGGCATGCTCCTAAGACTATACCACACCTATCTTTACACCTTTCTCCACTTCTTCTTGTCGCTATGAATATGGGAAAAATCTTCTTGCTTTCTCTTTTCTTGGCACTGGTTTTCGGAGTCGTTAATAGCTTCGACATCTCCGAAAAGGACTTAGCGTCCGAGGAGAGCTTGTGGGAATTATACGAGAGATGGAGGAGCCACCACACGGTGTCCCGAGACCTGGCTGAGAAGCAAAAGCGGTTCAATGTGTTTAAGGAGAATGTGAAGTACATTCATGAAGTTAACAAGTTAGAAAGGCCTTATAAGTTGAAGCTCAACAAGTTTGGTGACATGACCAACTATGAGTTTAGAAGCTCTTATGGTTCCAACATTAACCACTTCCGGATGTTCCGTGGCCAATGGGGCGGTAACGGGAGTTTCATGCACGAGAAGACGGAGAATCTGCCGCCGTCCATTGATTGGAGGAAGAAAGGAGCTGTTACTGGTGTCAAGAACCAAGGCAAATGTGGTAAGTTTCATTCAGATGAAATTTGTTTGAATTGATAGGTTGTCAATTCCTTGTTTTGCTAAAATACGGACCTCTTATTTCATGATCAAATATTGATGATCCGAACTATTTAATGTGTTTAAAATATGTTTTTAATAATACCCGCGAAAAAATCGGCTCAAAATCTTACCGGAAAGGGCTTTTGATCAAAGCAATTTTTCATAAAATTGTTCCTGTCAGTATTTATAAAAGACTACTTGGATCATGATTTGGTTTTGTGTGTGTTTGACAGGTAGCTGCTGGGCATTTTCGGCAGTAGTTGGAGTAGAAGGAATAAACAAAATCAAAACAAATCAGTTAGTGTCTTTGTCTGAGCAAGAGCTAGTTGATTGTGAAAGTGATAACCAGGGATGCAATGGAGGATTAATGGAGAATGCATATGACTTCATTAAGAGCAATGGGGGTTTAACAACTGAGACTATTTACCCTTACAGTGCAAGAGATGGAAGCTGTGATTCATCTAAAGTATATTCTTTTCAAGTTCTTTTCTTGAATTTTTTTTTTTAAATTCTGATCTCTCTGGCTATTGCTCCTTGTAGATAGAGCGATTAGGGGAGAAAATACAACCTAGTAGGTACACTAACCTAAACCTAGTTCTTACACGAATGAAATGTCGTTGATTCAACCCAACGGCCATTTTGGCTGAGATCAAGACGGATGTCATACCAAACTACCACATAGTTCAGTCCTGTCTTAAGGAACTTAAAGGAACTATCCAGCAACCAAAAAAAAAAAAAAAATTCTTTAAGAAAAAAAAGTATAGGGTTTTCATTAATTTCACGTAGTATAGAAGCTTCATTGTTAGAAAAAACCTTATTTCCTACCTCTCCAATTACACCAGAAAGAATATAAGAATGTTATCAAACACCCTTCACGGGTAAGCTTAGCAGTGGCGGACCCAGAATTCGAATTTGAGGGTGTTACCATCAAAATAAATAAACAACTAAGAATAAAATTTGTATTTAATAACTAAAAAATATATGTTTCAAAATTTAATTAACTAGATTTAAGAGAGTTTGACACAGCAAAAAAGATATGTATATGTCATAGTGCTATGTGGTAAACTTTAATTTACTGTTAAAACCTAAAAAAAAATAAAAAATTAGTGGAGCACGGGGGTCGGGGGTGTCACGTGACACCCCGCCCCCCTCTTTAGGTCCGCCCCTGAAGCTTAGGCTAAGGAAAAGTAATGGGACATATAAAGTGAACTCAAGAACAATCAGTGTCGGCCCTGATATTTAGATTGTTCAAGTCCAATTTTAACTTAGTTGTCCACTTGGTATGAATAATAATTTTTTTTGGTGGTTTTTTTTTCTGTATTTATTAAAAAATAAAATTGTTGCTCAAGCCCGGGAGCTTGTGGGGCATACCAGGAGCCGGCCCTGAGAATAGTCATTTCGTTCAACGATTTATGGGTTTGAAGATGATACTTGTCACGTTCATGTGAAATAACTAGTTTATTTTATTTATTAGAGATTTCTCTCAAAAAGATGACCCAAAACTAACAAGTTTAAAACAATAAAATAAGGTAACTTAAATAAGTTATAAGGACGAATGAATACATTAATTTTGTTTTTGTGTAAGAAGCAGCTAATTAAGTTGGATATGGTTTTACAGATGAATGCTCCAGTGGTGATGATTGATGGGTATGAAAGTGTGCCAGAAAATGATGAAGATGCTTTGATGAAAGCAGTTGCAAACCAGCCTGTTTCTGTTGGAATTGACGCTGGTGGTTCTGACTTCCAGTTCTACTCTGAGGTCAGCTTTCTATCTTACAGATTTCAAACACAAAACTTTTCAAATTAGGGTTAAGGGTTTAAATTTGCAATCGAAATTACGAATAATTATACTTGGCGTGTTCTCTCAAGAAGTTATGCGATCTAAATTCATAAATATGTGGTGGTAGGGAGTATTCAACGGCGGGTGTGGCACGGAGTTGGACCACGGTGTGGGGCTCGTGGGTTACGGAGTGACGGTGGACGGCACGAAATACTGGATAGTGAAAAACTCATGGGGACCGGAATGGGGAGAACAGGGATACATAAGGATGCAGAGGATGGTGGACTCCCCTGAAGGCCTCTGTGGTATTGCTAAGGGGGCTTCCTACCCAATCAAGTTGAACTCTGATAATCCTAAAGCCTCCAATGTTAAGGATGAGCTCTAGGGTTTCCAATATTTTGTTTATTGTTTTTGTGTTTTGGGAGGGGGGGGGGGGGGGGGGGGGGGGGGAGGTTGGACTCCTGGATTAGACCAATAAATCTCTATAGATAGTAAATTTGTCAGTTTTATATGTATTGGTTTGGATGATAATAAATGGTACTTGTTGTCTGAGAATGAAATGGAAGTTTGTGTTTATTTTCTTGAGCGATGCTTTTAATGTCGATATACATAAGGATTAATCGATCTAAATTTATCATCGAATATGGTATTAAGATCAGCTCATGTGATAGTCTCGTACTTGACGCAAAATGAAACGTTTCTTAATTATCTCATTTGTCGATACTAACTCGTATATTTTGTCAATTATGACTAAGATTTTATTAACCAGACATCTATATATATTTGAATGAATGACATTTGACTTTAGAGCTAAGAACGAGACTGTCTATTATACTTAAAGGAAATGTTGCGATTATATGAGATTCAGAAAGTATGGAACCAAGTAATGATTTTAAGACATGCGACATAAATGTACTAAAGTATGAACCGTAAAGTAAAATAGTAGAATGACACATAAAGGACAAACACAAGATTGTACTTTCATAGTTGAAGAATATGCACCAAAAAAAACAGTAGCGGCCTAAAATTTTATACATATAAATTACGTAATAAATCATCACATGAAATGATCCAAGGCTTCAAAAAAGCTAATGGGCCTTACGATCTTTGTTTGTTTGTTGAGAATACTCTGAGTCCATATATTAAAGACCCAACATTTAATCAAGCCCATTTAGTGAAAAGCTATCTGCTTTAGGGGTTGTTTGGATGGGAGCAAAGGCCCCTGATAATTTATTACCCCTAATAATGGGTGGGTCCCCCACCATTTCCTGGATTTGAACACACAAATTTTACCCTGATAACTTTCTACCCGGTATTACTTTTACCTGTGGAAGGTGCTTGTGCCTGATAATTTTTGGATAGCCTTTGGCCTCCCCAAAAATTATCCGGCTGTTAGAGGGATGAATTTTATCTATTTTATTCCTCTTTATCCCTTTAACATTCATTCTAATGCGTCTATTTGGACCAAAAAATGATCGACACGGCTCATTCGAACACTTTTTTATCGTACTTTTCGAATTTTAATCTCAAAAAAATACGAAAAATTTATCGTTTACTTAAAAAAATTATTTTAGGAATAACCGTGAACTCAAAATATTTTGATAAAGGATTGTTGAATTATGGTAAGATATTTGTTGACTTATATTTTGTTATTATTTTTCTCTTTTTTTGGTTAATTGATAAAACAAAGTTAAAAAATTGACAAAAAAGTGAAAAAAGTGACTGATACCGCTTATTCGAACCCATTTCGATCTTGCTTTCCGAATTTTATTCTCAAAAAATATAAAAAAATTTACGTTTACTCAGAAAAATATTTTGGGAATAACCGTGAGTTCAAAATATTTTGATAAAAGATTGTTGAATTATTGTAAGATATTTGTTGATTTATATATTGTATTATTTTTCTCTTTTGCTTTGTTTATTGATAAAATAAAGTTAAAAATCTCTTAAATTATTCAAAATATTCACATTCATCACATGTCCTAATGGACCCAACTTTTGAGAAGAAACAATGATTGATACTGCTCATTTAAATCCTTTTTGATCGTACTTTCTGAATTTTATTTTAAAAAAAATACAAAAAATTTACCTTTTACTTAAAAAATTATTTCGGGATTAACCGTTAGCTCGGAATATTTTGATAAAGGATTGTTAAATTATGATAAGATATTTGTTGATTTACATTTTGTTGTTATTATTTTTTTTAATTGATTGATATTTCTGTTTATCATTCATTTTTTAAATAATGTTTTTTATTAAATATAATACATTAATGAATTTTTTATTAATTAATATTTTTAATTATTCAAAAATTAATTATATATATTGAGTTTTGCATTTATATACTTTATTCAATACATAATTAAGTTTAATATTACACAAGGGCAAAATAATCATTTGACAGTTTTTCTTTTTTTCTTATTCACCCACTCTTAGAGCATCCGCATCAGCCTCTTCATTTTTTCTCTAAATTAGAGAAAAAATCTTATTTTTCTATTTTAGGAAGCCATATTTTGTAATATCTCTTGCATCAGACTCTCTATTCTATTCCTATTCTATTAAAATATTTTTTTTCCTTTTATATTTAATTCAAATGTTATAGGGGAGGAGAAAGAAATGAAAAAAAATAAAAATAAAATGGTAGAAGTGAATAGTGACACCCTAAAACTAGGGAGTCACTATTCATTCATTTTGAAAAATAGAGAGGAAAAATAAGGAGCCTGATGTGGGAGTTGTTAAGAGAATTTGCTCCTCAAATTAGGGAAGGAGAGTGTTTGGGGAGCCTGATGCGGATGCTCTTATCCCCTCATTTTATAAACCATCCAAACTAAGTCAAAAAATATCCCCTTATTTAATCCCTCATTCAAATCATCTATTTTTTTATACGTTTTTATAAATATCACATAAATGCGGGTAATCTCTCTAAAAATAATACTCTCTCTTATCTTATTCCCCTCAATAACTTATCCCCTTCAAAATAACCCTCCATCCAATCGGCCCCTTAAGCTCTTACTTTTGGATTCTTTTAGGCTCTTTCGTAAGCTGATCTCAGCCTAACATCTGAGTGGAGCCCCCAAAATGATTATTTTAGGTGTTGGCATCATCTTTGTCCAAAATAGTGATTTAAATAGCTTGTTTTGTTTGATTTGTTAAGTTTGTTGCGTGTGCCAACATCACATTGAAAAGGCATTGTTATGGTTGTAAACAAGATACGAATATTTAGAAGTTAATTCTCAAAATTATAAAAGCCGGTTATTGTATATAACAATTTTGTCTCATTCATGTTCTTATTGATGTCCGATCAATGTGATTTTTTATTTTTTGTTTGAACGAGTCAAATTATTTTCTGAATCCAAAATAAAATCACCTTTGGAATCAATGGGATCTGTTGTGCCTTATTCCTAATTCCAGTGAGAGAATAGAATAGGAAGGATGAAAGGGTTGCAACCCAAAGACGACAGGGGCAGCCGTACAAGTGCTCTTTCCAAAGTAGATGGGATTAAAGATTAATGTGCTTTTATCTATGTTTAATGTTTTGCTTTCCCGTCGAATAAACTAATTTTGTTTTTTTTTTTTATTAATTATTCGAAGAGCAAATTCACCCATTTAAGCTGTCAGAGTCGAAATTTGAAAAGATAATTTAAAAAAAAATACATAAAAATTCACATCTACACTATTTTTTTATATAAGTTTTATATATAATGTGAAATTGAAATTTGACGAGAGATTTATGTGTTCTCTTGCATAGTACGAAGACCGTGCTTGTTGCAATATCAATTGATATATTTAATGTTAAATAAAGAAAAAGATAAATAGAGCAACTCAAATCTTACTTCGAAATTTGAATGCTCTAAATTTATTTGAAAACTTATGCGCCAATTTGATATTTTTATATTTGACATCAAAAGACCTCTTTCTCCAACTATTATGTCAAATTATATTATCTTAGATTGTTTTTAAAAATTGTTATATGACATGTAGTGTCAAATTTAAAGCAAAATAGGAGAAACGTAGGGTTTAACTGGAGAATTGAAGCTCTTTTAGGCCGTGTTCGTTAGCGGTGAAAGAATGATCTATCCAAATTTATTTATCTCTTTCTACCTCAGATATGATATCCGGAGAGTACTATTTTATCCGTCTAAAGGAGGATAAAATTATCCTAGTCCTCCTTCTATTCATAAAATATCTCCCTTCATATCTCCCTTCTATTTTATCTAAATGTTATTATTAATTAGAAGAATATTATTATTAATTAGAAGAATGTCATTATTAATTACAAGAATATCATTAACCTTCAAAAAATATTCAAACAATCTATTTATAACTATTCATCTCTCTTTAATAAAACTCATTTTTTTTTCTATATCTCTTATCTTACTATATTTATCATAACCCTTCTAAAAATTTTGATCGTTAGCAAACAGACCGTTACAGCCGTTGAACACTCCTAGGTCCTGTGTCGTTAGAGGTTAAAGGAAGGGTATAAAATTTGAACATCAAATATGACAATCCAGGTTGTTATATCCGGGGTCTAAATTTTATCTGTCTAGAGGGGGATAAAATTTGAATACCTCTTCCTTTATCGATATGTCATCGCCCTTCCGTATCCTCATTTTATGTACGAAAATACCATGATTAATTATGAGAATGTTTACTATTCATCTATGTATAATAAATCTCTCCGTATACTATATCCGTCTTCTTATTATATCTACCCTATTTCTTTTACAAATTTTACCGCTAACAAAAGTGCTGGTAATATAATTGTTGCAAGCCACTGAAGATTTGGACCCCTCATCCTCTATGAATCCAAGTTGCCAAACGTGTGACCTTGATCCCCTCAAAAAACAATGCACGCACAGACAAAATGTTACCCACCAAAAGAAAAAAGAAAAAAACAGTGTCCCACTATGGGCACTATAACCACGCACCCTCTCCCCCAATCCCAAATCTATCTTTGACCACTTACCCTGTTTTGGTCAAAAACAAAATTTGCAATTACAAGAACATTTTAGATTAAATTAATAAACAAAATTAAAAAAATAAAAACACCCTCGATTTGTACAACTCTATGCCTTGGGAAAAAGGAAAAAGAATCCCCTCCCTTTTCATAGTTATGGGCTTTGTTTAGTGCAATTAGTTATTTGTTAATTTCTTCCTCAATTCTGGAGATAATATACGGATAGAATATATTTTTTTTAATTTTTGAAAAGTTGATATATTTTTTCCTATTTAAATTAATTCCTTGATATTGAATGGCGAGATTAATCTTTCGAAGTAGACAGTTCATTAAGTTACCGAATTATCAAAAGATTATATACATAAATATAAGTAATTTATTAATTAATTAATTAATTTCGTTTCACAGGTTGATACAAATGGATAAAAAAGACACAAACGACGTACACGGTGAGCATTGTCGCTGTAATAAATGGAAAGACTGGGAAAAAGGTAGGGGTAATCATGACATTTTCTGTCCCCATTTGAAGTGCAACAGTGAAAGCCCAGCTTGAGTCCCCTCCTGTGAAAGGATACAGAACACTCTATAACAACTGGACATGCAGGGGTCGTACTAACCACATATGGCATGAAATGACAAAGTTTTTAATGACTGAAATACCCCTCACTTGTTTTTTCCCGAGAAAAATTAGACATCAATAATACATATTGTTTTTGAGAAAAATTGTCAGTGTTTGGGAGCTCTTTTTCCCATTTTATCATTCCATTTTCAGATTTTAGTTGTTTGGGAGTTATTAGGGGCTGTTTGGGAGTTTATTTTTTAACTTTTTATTTTTGAATTTTTAATTTTTTAGTTTTTTTGAATTATGGCCAGAATGAGTTTTGAATTTAGAAGAAGTGTTTGAAAAAAATACAGAATGCATTTTACAAACGTAGTAGAATGAAAATGCAAAAAAGATGTCTAAACCTCCTTTTGAGCTTTTGATCCTAAAGTTCAAAATAGAGAATGAGTTCTGCAGAACTCAAAGAGGTGGCCAAACACTTATCAAAATGAGTTTTGCAGAACTCATTCTCTATTTTGAACTTTAGAAGTAAAAACTTAAAAGGAGGTCTAGAGTTTTTTTTTATATTTTCATTCCAATTTTCTATTCTACTATTTTTGCAAAATGTATTCTGCACATTTTTTAAAACACTTCTTCCAAATTCAAAATTCATTTTGGCCAAAATATCAAAAAATCTAAAAATAAAAAACTGAAAAATAGATTCCCAAACAGCCCCTATATGATACTAAGTTCAAGCCAAAAACTTCAGTTTATCTCGTTGATGATAGGGCCCATAGAAAGAAGGGACCCGGAGTGGCTCAAGCCGAAAACAAAAAATTAGCTCCTTCTCTTAATTACTATTGAAGAAACTTTATCAAAATATGGAGTGTTATTGTTGAAAATCACTTCCAGCTTCTCTTCATCAAGGGTTAAATGTGAGATCCAAAATTTACAAGCCTTCTTACTAAAGAAAGAATGTCATACTATCGAACTATAGGCGAAATGCAGCAAGCAAGGGAAGAGTTCCGACAAAGCGATTGATCCAGTTGAGACCGATAGATAGAGTACGGGACAAGACCAATACTAACAGGGAACGTAGGACATACTTATTTACAGCTAGAAGGACTCGGCTGAGTTTGCCCCTCGCCTACAGGAGTTATGGATCGATAGACTCTTCCTACGGCTAGGCATAAATTCGAAAGTGAGGACACCGTCCCTCTTATCTGGATCTGTCTTTCCTCGGTCTCTGTTTTCATTTTTCGGGTATCATACGATTCTCTTTCTCGGTGGAACATCTTAAACTCTTTCGGACACCGATGAGTTATATCCCTATCCCTTCTCTGCCTCCATCAAGAAATAGAACTGACGAATCCTAAGGTCGAGAAACTCAACGCCACTATTCTTGAACAGTAGGACTTGAAGCTCGGCAGTCCACCGGGTGGGTTTGTTTATCCTTCCAGTTTCGAGTGTCTTCTTGGATAGTTATAGCGACCCATAGGCGCGAGATGTACCTTGTTGGGGGGCCGGGGGGGGGGGGGGGGGGGGGGTGTTGCCCCTACGACCTATGCTATGTTTGCTTCTGGAACCGGTCTGAAATTGGCGACCTGGAGCGTGAGGTGATGGCTTTTTAACCTCTGAATATAGCAATTTGGGTTGTTATATTCAGAGTTTATTAGCGAATTTGGACATTGAATATAATATTTGAAGTCTATATTTTAGCCGCTGGGAAGAGAATAAAATTAGACACCTTTTCTCTTATCCAAATCTTATTTCTCTTTCATATCCTCTTTTTATTTGTGAAATTATCATTTATCTGAGCGTGCCAAGTGGTGAAAATTGATTGGTTTGTAGTCTAATTTTTTAAGTACTATATGTTACCTTACAATAACAAAAATATTGCATGAATCTTTTTTAAATTTAAATTTAAAAACTTGTCATATTTCACATATGATATTTTTATTTCTATAACTTTCTCTACTTATCTACATTTACACATATACATGTAATTTGTATTTCTATGTAATTAAGCATAATATTTTAAGAAATTACACAGACATTAATTTTTAAAATAAAAGTACAATAAATAGACTTATTCTTATATAGAAAAAAAATTGGTAACCAATTTCTTACAAACAATTAATATATAACCATATTAATTTCCATTATTTGTGACTTTGATTGTCTTTTAAAAAGTATCACCTCTTTTATTAACTTTTGTTTATTTTTTATAAATAAAAATTTAAAATTTAAAATTAAATGAATAAACGGTCAAGATAGATTTTTATAAGAACAATATGTTTGTTATTATTTATTATGGGGTTGCGAATCGATTGTACTATCATCGCAAGGACATGCCTAAATTATATTAAATGAGTTGAAGTACATTGTAATTCTTGCCATATTTCACATGATTTTTTTTCATAACTTTCTCTACTTATTTATATCTACATACATACACATTTAATTTATATTTTTATGTAATTAAGCATAATATTTTAAGAAATTTTGTAGAGATTAATTTTTAAAATAAAAGCATAAATAAATAGACTTATTCTTATATAGAAAAAAAAATTTGCTAAACAATTTCTTACAAACAAATAAATATATAACCATATTAATTTTCATTATTCATGACTTTGATTTTTTGTTCAAAAATATCACCTCTTTTATTAAATTTTGTTTATTTTTATAAATAAATTTTGTAATAAAAATATAAAAATTATATGAATAATGGTTAAGATAGATTCTTATAAAAACAAAGTGTTTTCTATTATTTATCATGAGGTTGGGAATTGACAGTACTGTTATAGCAAAAATGTGCCTAGATTAAATTAAGTGAGTTGAGACACATTTTAATTAACTCATCATAGACACATTAATATGTTTTGGTATTTAAATTAGGTTCTAATAGCTCAGACAGCGTAGGTTTTTAATTATTTTTGGTCATTTAAGTAGATTGACTATCAAAATAAATCTAAATAAGGTAAAATATAAAGACAATATATAGATTAAAAAATTTCTTCTATAGGTTTTTTTTATTTTAAAATTTAAAATAAAAGACATAAAACGATCACTTAATGTTAAGAATAATAGCAACAGAAGTGAGAAATTATACTGTTTTAAGTTTTGTTTAGATAGATAGTATTTATCCTTATAATATGTTTATGTCAGATTGAGTTAGATAATATGTTAATTAAATTTTATTTATATTCATAAATTTCATTTGCTATCTCGAATCTAAAAAACAAGCTGGTATGTGTCAATAAGAAAATGAATCTTCTATCTCGTAATCTACTATATCTCCCTTCTTACTGTATCCACTATGCTTCTTTTATAATTTTAACATTTAATAAACGGGCCATCGTAGTGTTAGTTTGACTCTAATTGTTAAAAATTCTAAGCTCTAAATACTTTTAGTGGAGTGTATAGCTTTAAAAAGAAAGACACATGCAAAAGTTTACTTGTGTATCTTTTTAAACCCAAAAGTAATCCCACCAATTCCCACTCGGGAAAGGGAGAGCCTGGTATACAGTAAGTTGTTGTGTGTCAATTATTCAAATAATATTTTGTGCATTAAATTTTATTTTGACATACAACGCACGTTGTTGTGCACTGTGCACACCATAACCTCCGAACTCCCTAATTTCATGGTCTTGTGGCCGAACCTTAAATTGGAGTTATGCTACTACAGTTATTTTGTCTAAGTTTTTCGCTTATGGGAGAGATTGCGTACAAGATTTTACTTTCAATAGGAGTACTCAAATATGAAAATTTTGCTTGTAAGGCTCTTATTAGTTGAGCGAACCTTTGTGCAGTAATTTACTTGTCAAAATAACGTATTAAGATGTCCTTTTGGTCATTAAATGATGAGGGTAAGATTTGATGATCAAAGTGTGTGTCAATTCTATCCCTTTGGAGTGGCTAAATATCAGTAAATTAAGCCCTAAATATCTGTAAATTAAGACACTAATCTCTTGATATATTTCAAAGGAAATGCTCTAATCCCTTAGGAGTGGCTGAGCTAAATGTAGGGTGAAGACAGAAGCTGTCAGGCATTTGACACCAACAATACGAGGTTTGAGTTCTACGGAGAACCGAACCGGCACCGCACAGACCCTGGATCACTGACCCCAGGTGGCAAATATTAGGTGGTCCACGTGTCAAAACCCCACAACAACATCAGAGTAAAACCAAAAATGGTATAAAAACAGAAACTGTGGCTATTAAAAAAAAAAAAATAGGAAGAAAGAGGATAGGGGACTGACTAGGCATTAAAATGGATCATACATTTATGATCAGAAATGGTGCAGACAACTGTTGTTTTTTCAACTGTGGAAATGGTCATGGACTCATCTATGGCTTTTGTGACCTGTTTAGGTGGTGAACACCATAAAGACAAGAGCATCCAAAGACGTAGGGGAGAGAGAGGGAGAGGGAGAGAGAGAGAGATTTTTAAGTTTCTGGCATACCTCTGGTAGTACGGATGAAGGTCAAAAGCCTCTTACACCAATACAACTGGTGGCTACTGTGTCAAGTCATTTTGATAAACTTAAATTTGTGTCTGACTTGATTATTTTATTGAATTCTTTTTATCTGAAGTTTTTATATTTTTTTTGTTAGTGTTTTTTTTTTTTGTAATTATTTGTTCGTCTCGACGAAATTTTTAAAAAAAATATATAAATAATGAATCGAATTTGAAAAAAATCAGAAAAGACAAATAATTAAAAAATATGATCTTTTTGTTTTTATTCGTTAGTGCAGTTTTTAACTTTTGAACATAATTTTATATTATTTAGATTTTTTTATCGAGATGGACCAATAATTCACAAAACATTGAGACAAAAATAACAAATGCGAAAAAATTGAATAGAGAGAAAAAAAATATTCTGAAAAAGAAAGTTATGCCAAATGAGGCGAATCCTTTAAATTTTGGATTATAAATTACAGATTTTAAATTATGATTGAAATGGATTATGATTCTTTGAAATTGTTTGGATAACATTGGCAAAACAGATATAGAAATTAATATATTGTATGATAAATTATAGGTTGAGAGTAATTATAAGCCATACCTCTGATAATTATTGTATGGAAAATTGAGCGAAGCATCCCATTTTCAATAATTGTTTAATAAAGTTACTGTATGATAATTATAAGTTGAAAATATACGAGTACGGCCAAGGTATAAGAACATAGGTGGGTTGTAGAATTCATATATCTCACAGAAATGATTAGATTAACTTCAATTTTGATTATTTTTCTGAGGTTCATACGGGGTCAATTTAGGCATATCTTTTTGAATGTTCTTGCGTACATTAAATGAAAAAAAATAGGGGGCACATGAACAACAACGCTAGCGGTAATGCATTTACGTGCACATAAGCGAAATCAGAATTTCACGTTTAGAGGAATCAAATTTTTTTTTTTTGAAACTATTGCTAAATATTATTGATGTTGTGGCGATACTTTTATTAACTTTATATATGCTTTTCTTTTACGAGTCTTGTCGAGTCTCTACGATCTTTATCATTTGATGATAAATTCCTTGTCAACTATAAGTATTGATTTGTCATATATAGATAAAACTCATAAAAAAAATATAGCACTTCCCTTCATCTAAAATTAGATGGAGAAATTTCTGAATTTGACCCTAAATAATTCTTGTGCAGTTTATCTTCATGATGGTTAAAAACATCTCACAAGCTTTACATATGAATATACATTATTTTTAGTTTCAAAATTTGATGTAATTATTAAAAATAATTACTTATACTACTCCTTTGGGACGGATGGAATATACCATTGCAAATTTGCAATCCAAAACCAATGAATAATTTCGCCTGGAATCCAACCTGTTACCAACTCACAAGTTCTCTCTCCCTCTCTCTTACTCTCTCTCTCACTGTCTATCCATTGCATGGATAACCGAGCTTCCTAATGGGTTCATCCTTTGCATGGAACACATCGGTTGACCCAGTAGACACTCATCTCTCTCTCTCTCTCTGTGAGTCATGTGTATGTCTATTACTCTTTCACTTTCTATCCCTCTGTATTTTCCTGGGATTACAACGTAGATGCCAGATGCTAATTCTTTAGGGTTATTCTTTTTAAGGGCCAAAGGATTGATTTCCATAAACAGAAGCATTTGTGTTGACCCAGATGATTCCTGCCCATGACCTACAGAAGACCCAAAAAAAGCGATCATTCCTGCGTTTTAACGGCCAATATTCTAACTAAAATTAGGTTACCTTTTTATTCAGACATGGAAAAAATGTCGAAATATGAGTGCTTTCCAATATTTATTACATATTCTGTCAGTATTTTATGTTTTAAAATGATATTATTTTTATATGTTTTCTGTAACGACCCGAAATTTATAATGTATTAAGAATAAATTTTTAATAAAATTTAAAACTATTTTGGTTAGTTTGGTCACTTAGCATTTATTATTCGATCGACGGTTGAGATCATTTGCGTGTATAGGTATTGATACGGGGCGAGAAACACTGAATAAATTTTCCCTCATTCCTCTTTGTTTTCATAACCGTGGGAATCTTTTGTAATCTTTTTTTTTTTTTTATGGTTTTTGATGAGGTTAAATGGTGAGTGAATGTGGGAGTTATGGGATCCTTGATGAGTTTTTATGGGTAAAATTATGGGGAATGTTACCTAGTGCTATAAGAAAAAAAAAAAAAGAAAAGAAAAAAACCCAATTTCTCTACTGGGTTTTCACACATATTCCTGCATCAAATATGGAAGAGAGGTCTTGGAGAGGAGTGGTTGAACAGTGAAGGAAAGAGAGGTTCGTGAGAAGCAGGTTCTATTGGAAATCCATCGATTGTTTTCAATCTTCGGTTAATTTCGCAATCGAGGTAGGGATCTGTACCTTCCAACCCTTAGGTGACGGGTTTCTGTTTTTAATTGCTGCAATTTCAGTTCAAATTGCATATTTTATATCTCTATTAGATCACTAAGCTTGAATTAAGAAACCCAGAAATCAGTTGATTGCAACATAGTTTAATCTGTAAAGGTGATAAATTTTACCGTGACAAATGACAAATTAGTGGTAGAGAATTTTACCCTACAGTTCTTTTTAATCTCAGAGGGATTCACGTTCAAATTGTGTCATTAACCCTTGGGACTTCAATCCCCAACCCCTCACTGTTTTGTTAAAATGGAGATTGATTTTCCCAAAATAAAATTACATTGACTTAAATTGTTCTATTTTCATTTTTTTTAAAACAAAGAATTTGACATATCTTCAAATTTAGAGACTCATAATATTTCTTGAAAACTCAACCGTCCATGAAGATAATGTGATTTTTATGTGACATTGTTCTTAGTATTCTTGGCTAGAGGTGTTATTTATTTTATTTTATTTTATTGTGGTTATAGGATCTTGATTTTGATGCACTGAAAACATTTTTTTTAAGGAATTAACTGCAAAATTAAAAAAAAAAAAAAAAAGAGAGTGAAGCAAGAGTTTGTAGGAATTACCTCCCAAATAGTTAGTATAGTTACTGAAGTTGTCGGATTCCCTTGGAGATGGCCAAGTGTGGGTCTCTATTGTTAAATACATGCACTGGCTAATTATTAGGCCACTGGCTAATTGCCCGTTTATATGTGATGTTCAATTAGTAAATAGTTTTGTTATAGTTGGCCAGTAATTAAATTAGTGATGTTATGCTGATGGGCTATTATTGTATGTTGTTGTTGAGCTTTTGAAAAATTTGGTTACGTTCCAATTATAATTGTATAATCTCGGGATCGTTTGGGATGCCAGCTAGTCTTTGGTGGGCGTCGGTCAAGGTGCTGGATGGTCACAATACATTGTACCGTGCTCGAGGTGCTGGACGGTCTAGATGCGTTGAACTGTACTTTGTGTGCTGGACGGTCTAGATGCGTTGAACTGTACTCGGTGTGCTGGACGATTGTGATGCGTTGAACTATACCTGATCGGAGTACTGGATGGTCTTGACGCGTTGAACTGTACTTGGTGTGCTGGACGGTCTTGACGCGTCGAACGGTACAAGGTTTATGTTTTCAAGTTAGATTCTCAAGTTGGGTTAGATTCTCTCATTGGTCGTCGAGCCAAGTTGTTGTGGATTTGATTCCCAAGATGTCGTTCCATTAAAAATAATAATAATAAATTCATAATGTATTTACATGTTCGTTATTGCGCGTAATATTTCAGCTACTACTGTCTGCAAAAAAAAAAAAAAAAAATCACACCATCCCTACACAAATGCTCCATCTCTCTCTTGAAATTTTGAAACTAACACTCCCCTCCATTTCATTGTTTCACATTGTGTTTTTAAAAAATGTATAATTAAAAATAAATTTTAAATAATTAATAATAAATAATAGAAATAACACACACACACACACACATAATTAACCAGTTCAACTTTTTATCTTCGCACCACTTCTTTATTTTTGGTAAGAATCTATAAAATTAGAGGTCGCAATTAGTCTTATTAGGTCAAGGTTAAAATTTCAATTTTTTTAATCAATAAACTTTTATCTTCACCAATTCTTATATTTTTGTGCGAACAATAAAATTGGAGGCCACGTTTAGCCATAAATGTAATCTTGAAGTGCTGATTATTGGAGATGAGCATAAAAGACTAAAACATCACGTAACATAATTATAATGAGTTTCAAATTTTTTTTAAATATAATGCAAGCATTCAATGGAGAACTTTTTTTCAAATATTATTATTTTTTAAATGTAAGAAACATTGTATTTTCGTGTATTAACAGAGCACTTATATTTCTTGTATTGCTGAGAGCTTATAATTTTCATATCATGGACCACTTATGTTTTTCGCCCTTGTGTCAAATCGGAAAAAAGGGTGAAAAAAAATTTAAAAATTTTAAGTACCATGGAACACTTAAATTTTGAGAAAAAAAATACTTAAATATTCGGTCTTAAATTTTTAAGTACTAGAGAACACTTAAAAAAAATTCTTTTGGAATTGTAAATTTTTCTGCTATTTGTTGTTCATGTCCTATTTTTGATTGTTTAATATATAAAATAATCATGTGCATGATACACCAATCTAGTAGTTGTATTTGTATGGCTTATGGTACAGTAATCTAATAGTTGTGATTGGTCAAACATTTATTATGTGTAACATTTGCGGATTGAGTTTATTTGAGAACGATAATTTTATTTGACTTTTATTTCGAGAAGAAGACTTAAGATAAATTTTGCTAATAAATAAAAGTTTTCATAAGATCATATTTATGGATTATTGGAGCACCAAACCCATATTGAAAAAAATCTAGTCCTAAAGATATGATAGTGTATATTAACTCAGTAGGTACCTACATGTATGTATTTTCGCAAAAACACAAAGCTAAAATGGCCTTTGATTCATGGACTTGATACTAATGTTTTCTTTTTCATGGAACAGTTATATTTTTCGTACCACGGACCGCTCATATTTTTCACCTTTATGTTCAAACGAAAAAAGGGGTGAAAAAAAATATTTAAGCACCACAAAACAATTAAATATTTGAAAAAATACTTTTAAGTACCACAGAATACTTTAAAAAATAATTTTTTTCAATAATTGATTTCGTAGTTGATCTTTAAATATTATTTTTGATCAACGATGGATTTTTGATATTTAAGTACCACCGAATATTTAAATATTTGAAAAAATACTTAAATATTCACCTTTAAATATTTGAAAAAATACTTAAATATTCACCTTTAAATATTTGAAAAAAATAAATATATATATATATATAGTAAGCTTCTATTGATATATATATACACTACAGGGATAATTTGGTAATTCTCGCCTTATCACAATAGAGGGGTTTTACAATATCAGCTCCCTTGTTATTTTGCATCCAGCCCTGTTGCAGATAAATTTTCCACCGGATATTTAACTTCAATAAACAAAAGATATGGTATTTCATGGTATATCCCAGTCTTCTTATCTCCAAATTAGCAGTACTCCCTTAGAGGCCAATTGGATGAATGATTATTTTGAAGAGATAAATTATTGAGAGAATAAAATAAGAGAATATTATTTTAAAGAGTTAGCCCACATTAATGTGATATTCGTAAAGGATGATAAAAAAGTAAATGATTTGGATGTGCTATTAGAAAGGGAGATAAAATAGTATTTCGTTTGAATAGAGGATAAAATGAAAAGATAAAGTTATTTTATAGTTGTAATAAAAAAAAAGGTGTATTATTCTTGGCTAATACCCGGGGATAATTTTTGGACCGGATGTTCAAAAATAATACCTCTCTATCCCTCTATGGGAATTATTTTTGAAGGGACGAAAAGTTATTTCTTATATTTTTTTGTCATCCTAAACCATCATAAATATGTCACATTAACTCTTATACTCCCTCCTAAATAAAGTTATCCCCCATCCAAATGGGCCCTTAGGGGCCGATTGGGTAAAAAATTATTTTTAAGAGATAAGTTATTGATGGGGGATAAAATAAGAGGAGTATTATTTTTGGATTGTTAATACACATTGATGTGATTTTTACAGAGGGAGGATAAAAAAGTAGATAGTTTGAATGAGATGTTAAAAAAGGAGATAAAAGAGTACTTGGTTTGAATGGAGAATAAAATAGAAGAATAAAGTTATTTCGTAATTGTAATAAGGATGAGGAGTATTATTTTTTACTAATATCCGGGGATAACTTTTGGATAGGATGGGGGTGCCCAAAAATATTACCCTTCTATCACTCTAACGGGGATTTTTTTAAGAGGTGAAATGTTATCCTCTATATTGTTGTCCTCACAAATCATGACAAATGTGTCATGTCAATCCTTATATCTCTTCGAAAAATTATCTTCCTTCCTTATACCCCATCCAAACGGCCATTAGATCAAACGATTAGCAATTTTTCTTTAGCACAATCTTTAAGGTATGGTGTCAGGGATGAAATTTTGGCCGATCCGCTCCACTTTGATCCATTTTCCGATTCGTTCGGATTAGAATTTTGGGGATTTTTTTGGAGAACGGGGTAGATTTGGAGGCAAAAGTAAGAAGAAGAATGGGCAACGGGTCGGAGGCGGGACTTGGTACCTCCGCTCCATTCCCCGCTCCATTTCCCACTCCGTTTTAAATAATTATTATTTTACTTTCTAACCCTTTTATTTATAACTATTTACAATATATTTTTTAAACTCCTTTAATATTTTTTTAAACTCTTTTAATATTTTTTTCCTTAATCCGTGTGAAATTATCCATGTATAAATGTATATATATATATGTATATTAGTTCATTGCCCATATATAAATATATATATATATATGCGTATAAAATTGAGATTACATATGTGTATAGATATATGTACGATCTCATATAGTTAAAATTCAATTTGTCTTGAAATGATTAGTTTAGAATATAGCCTTAAAAATTTTAATTTGTCTTGATGAATAAAATTTTTTTAATTAAAAAAAATGAAGCAGAGCGGGACGGAGATGGAGTCTGGTATTCGTTCTCTGAACAGAGAACGGGGTGAGAATGGAGCTATAGTAGTATAGTTCAGATTCGGAGATCGAAAGCGGAAATGGACAAATCTTGTCCCGGTCCGCCCCATTGCCATGCCTATATGGTGGGAAGTAATATTTAATAGTACCTATATTACAAGTCATCCAATCTAAATGATAACGAGCACAAATTAGTCAAATCAAAATTATGTGGCTAAGCTGTGCTAGTGCAACCAGAAGAGACCTGATGGTAGTTCAATGTGAGTAGAATTTCTGATTATCTCTAAATATTTTTGTTAAGTTTGGTCGAACACATGGATAAATTCTCTTACCGAAAAATCTAATCTGCGAGATAAAAAATCGTCAAAAGAATTTCTTTGATTCACAAAAAGATACTCCAATAAATAAGTTAATACTGAATCTTGCTAAATCTCAATCTAAACGGGTGTAATATTAAACACAGCATACTTGTGCTCTTGGGAATATTTCCTTTTCATAGAGGTTTTTCCTCACTTAATACAAGTCATTCGCGTCTTCTAATTTCTTATTGGAGACAAATTATACTTTTTGATGATTGACCTCTAACTAGATAAGTCTTATTCGGACTCTTTGAAGTCAGACTTATCTAGATTGTTAGAGTTTAATTAATTTAATTGTTCCCTTCTCGTCATAGTTCAATGGGAATCTTTAAGTTCCTCTATGATAAGTTTTGTCGTCGGTACAACATTTACACAACGTAGCCCTAGAACTTTTTGCCACAGGTGCCGTATGTCAGCGACCATCTAGTAAACACTTCATATTCCAATGGCAGCAACAGTTGAAGGTGGGGTTAGGTCCTCCCTTCACCCCTCCTTCGTAGCGTCCTTTCTTGGTATCAATTTAGCCCAATGCAAGTTCCTATCTCTTATCAAAAAAAAAAAAAAAAGTTCCTATCAATTTCTTTCGTGCAATAACGGATATAGTTGAGCAAAATAGGATCACAGGCACTAACCTTGGCTTTTGGCAAATTCAATAGAACTATTACGTGATCAGAGAAAAGTCAAGGATCTATTACCTTAACATACGTAGAGGAATCAAGAACGCATCATTACCTACATACTAGACTGCCAGAGGCAACGAAGATGATTATTTAAAGTCATGGAGTAGTGGGAATCTGAGCCCTAACACCATCGAGAAGAACATACTACGCGTCTCCCACCAGCTTAGGAAATCTCGCTAGTACTATTCCTTAATTTCCTTCTCCGCACAGTATAATATTGTATTACCTAACCGTGCCTTGAATCCTATTTAGCCACCCACTAGCAGGTCGGTTGCCCTCGTTTTCAACTAATTTCTCACTATTTCTTTTCATTCTATTTTAGTTAGCAGGTGCAACCAGAATAGGCAGATCCACAACACATGTCTTGGCAATTTGGAAAGTCATTTCTTACAATGTTCACCTGAATAACACGAGGCTCTTATCCCAACTACCAAATAAAATACCAAATAAACAATTGGCTAAATTTTTTATTAAACACTTGGAGTGTAATAAATAAAAGAGAAAAGAAAGACGAGAACAATTATAGCGGTTCAGTAATTCATTGATTCGAATTCTTATTTCACTTCTTCAAGATAATCTCTTGAGTTCCACTAGTTAAAGTAGCTTTACAACTTCTAGATTTTCGAGGAGCTAGCAAACCGCTTACGACTTCTTGATCTTCAAAGTAATCCCTACTTCAATTATAAGATCTCTACAAGTTTTATCTCTCAAGCACTCAATCAAAAGTTACAAGTACTGTGTGTGTAGAAATTTAAAGCTCACTTAAATGATATAATTACTCCTCTTGAGGATACAATTACTCCTCTTGAGTTGATATGAAAGTAAAAGTTTTAAGTACAATAGGAATCAAAAGAAAGAGGTTGAAAGTAAATGAATGCCCTTGAGTAGTTGTATAATTGCCCTTGAGTAGTTGTAATTTTATAAATGCTCCAAGATTAGTGTCCTATCCATTCCAGACGTTTAAGGAAATTAGGGTTGCATTTAATGTCTTTTTCTCAAGTTTGGCCGAACACATGGATCACTTTTCATTCCAGAAACCTAATCAGCAAGACAAAAATTTGTCAAAGAACCCTCCATCTCTGATCATCGCAAAAGCACTCTGATGATTGAATAAGTACTTAATCTTGATAAATCTCAATCTAAGTCCGTGTAACAGTAAATTACTGTGTAATTGTGCCCTTAGGGTGTCTCTCTCTCTCTCCTCTCTCTCCTCTCTCTCTCTCTCTCTTTTATAAATATTCTTGCTCGCTTAATCCGAGTCCTTTGTATACTTTAATTTCTCATTGGAGACGAATTATACTTATCGATAATTGACATTTGACTGGATAAGTCTTATCCGAACTCTTCAAAGTCAAATCTTAGCTACGTACTATTAGAGTTTAAGTGAACCGTTGACTTCTCATTGGCCTCAAATTTTTCATCATTGACCATTTAGATCTAGTCCCAAACTATTGGGGTCTCTAACTTATTCTCCTATTATTAGAATCCAACTATAATTCTCTAACCACTTTTTCCAGGTCAACAAATATATTATTCTAATCGGTAACATGCTCATACAATAATAATGTGCAACTGAAGAAAGAAACAGGAGACTGTACAGATAACTTTAAATTAAGTGTAACACTAATAATTGTACGTAAATATTAGGATTTTAATTGTTACTGAATGACCAACTAATACCATACTTTCGGTGGTATGGATATAAGTTGCAGCTTTGTCCGGTCCAGTAGTTGACTCTGAGGAATTTGTTAGCAATTAAAGAATGATTCATAGTGATCATCACTCTGGATATGATTATTCAGTTTGTCATAATCAAAATACTATTTTATTCACTTGAAAAAATGATAAAGTTGTCTGATCCATCTCTATTCACATATTATCTCTTTTCTATTTATGTAAATGTCATTATTTGTTATGAGAAGAATGTGGTACACGTACTTATATTTACCGTATCATTATTCTTCAAAAAATACTCAAACAAACTCTTTATAATTATTCATCTCTATATAACAAATCTTTCCTTCTATTATATTTCTCTTTATAATTTTGAAGTATTAGAAGTTTGAATTTTTTTATCTTCATTTTTTATTCCTCAAGTATTTTGTCTCGTAGTTAAGTAATTCAAAATTTATTTTTGTAAGATCGTGATACTTTGACAAGTTATGAGTGACTTAATTATTTATAGTATTTTATCTTTTATGATCTTATATGCCTAAATTTTATAAAAACAAACAAGGACAATTTTATCATTACAAAAATAAATCACATACATTTATATCTACTAAGCTTAAAAAATTAATATTTTTTCATTACCATGAATATACTTACCAAAATAAGTGCATTTATTACGACTCATCTTCTGTCCCTAAACACAAGTTAGCATAAGTGTATTATTATTACCAATCCCTTCGTGTACACATTGACAAAAATAACACCCCCACCCCAAAAAAAAAACAAAAAAAATCAAATGGTATTCTCTTGTTCTCTTGTATGAGGGGTAAAGGTGAAATCATCAAAATAAAGATGTTAATATTAATCACATGCCCTAATCTTATGCGAAACAAAGAAAAAAAAACATCAATCTTCACACTCATAATCTCACTCCATTATCAATTTCAATTTCAATCCAAACCCAAAGGGTTAGCTCAACTATTAAAAAAGAAAAATATCAATATTTCACAAGCACAAATCTCTAGCTCGATATTCCTCGAAGGGCAAGTTTTGTAAATCTTGTAAATCTCTAGGTTTTGGCGTACGTGAATGATTTTGTGGTCGTTCATAAAAAAACATAATTAAACTTTCCCACGACCAGCCAGCCCCAACAATTGATTAAAAAGAACACACAGAATAGCTTTCATAGAACAGATACTGTCAATGTTCCCCAACATATCTATGAAACAAAAATACCTTAATAAGAAAGGACAAATATCAATACCATAACAATAAACTACCACCATTTTCATGCTAAAAACGTTACACACATCAAACCTTTCTTTGCACTAAAATTACAAGAAGTACCCATGTAGAGAGAGAGAGAGAAAGAGAGAGAGATGAGAGAGCTAACTCGGAACAGGTCTTTCGGGCTCGGAGCTCAACGAGAAGCCTCTCCCATTGGGTGGTTTCCAAGCTGTTTGTTGCCAGTTACAGCCAACCCCAGTAGCAGTTTTTATAGCCCTAGGCATCCCTAGCTTCGATATCCGTAAAACAGAAGAAGATTTGATTTTGATATCTTCTCCTCACTTCTATCATCTATTGGTCATATGACTCATGACCATTATCGCCGCCGTTTGAGGTGCTGCTACAGCCCACTTCTGCCACCACCCACATCGTTATCACCACCACACTCATTATTGCCATTTACTTCTTCTTCTTCTTCTTCTACACGTACATCATCATTGGGTTCCTCGGAGGAGTTAGAACTGACGGCTGTTGGGGATTGGAGGTTAACGCCGTTGGAGCGGCCAACGATGGGGGTGGGATCCGTCAACTGCCTTCCGTCACGAGGTGGTGAGAATATCACTGGCAAGTAATCATCCGCCTCGCCTGGAAACTTGGAGTTCTTGAAGTGCTCCATCAATGCTTCCACACCCTTTCCACATTCAATTCAAATTTCACCCATCAAAGCAATGTAAAAGACTCTATTAATTATTTTATTAAAAAAGTTGTTATATTATATAAAAAATAAAAAACAAAATAATTTCATGTATGAACTCTATAAACAGTTAATTTCCCATGGAGATTATTTTTGTGTAGCTTTGACTGCGAAAATCATTTTACGAGAAGAAAATCAAATCCATCGATAAGAGATATGACAACATAAAATGTGGTCCCTCTAACATTATCGGAGGACCAAAAATGTGGTCACTCATATATATAAATATATTTTTACTGAATTGATTTTATCGTCATAACTCACTACCCTATATTAAATATTAAACTTATCAAATGTGGTCCCTATAACACTTGTTGTGCCAAAATATACTGTTTTTGTTTGCAAACTTATACCACCTTTATTAGTCTTGATGTTGCATGGAGCTAACTCTTAAGTTCCAACACTGGTAGCAATATATTTGTGCCCACCATTTAAACCAAGAAAAACACATAAATATATACACCAAAACGTTGCGAAAAAGCAATGATACACATAGGGTATCGCCATAGAGATAATACGCGTCTTTTTTTAGTATTTGTTATGCATTTCTTTAGATTAGTTAGGAAGACGTATACCGTAGAAGTATATATACACGTACTTTTGGTGTGTGATATTTCATATTTTTTACGTCACTAGTTATGCAATTTTATGGCACGAGTTACACACTTTATTTGGTTGGAATTTCAAACAACGGTGTATAATACACCCTAAAATAGTTCCCCTTTCATTTTTGAGTAATGCTACAAACACAGACCTTATTGACACAGACCGGACACAGATCCCAGTCTGTGTACACAGAGACTTTTCCTTCATTTTTTTGCCGAGCAAAAAAATGAATTTAATAATATTTGAGAACACTACAAAAGATTAAAGACTTGCAAAGATGATCGGCATAACATTAAACAATGAGACAAACCGAATCACAAATAGTTTCGCTTTCTATTGATTAAGCACGCATTATTTTGGTATAAGTTGTGTATTTTTTTTGTTTTTAATTATGCATTTTTTGGTAACTAATTTTTTTTGATGTCATAAGCTTCTCCAAACATCCTAATGCACTTCTTTTTCATTTTTCTTCATATAAAATTACAAAACTAACATTTCAACATGTATAAATCCAAGTAACTAAATTAATAAAAAAACACAGTTCTATAATTTGACATTAATAATAATAAAAGAAATATTGCAGGTCCATAAAATATATAAAAAAGAAATTGCAAATATGAAGGTGAAAAGCCTTGTGATTACCTGCAGTCTAGCATAGGTGACTTCACAAATTTTCTTGGAATTGAAGACTTCCCAATTATGTTGGTGAAAGGCTTTGTAGAGTCTCAATGTTGCCTGTGGGGATGTCATATTCACGAACCCATATCCCACATTACACTTATTGCTGTATTTGTAACGAGGGAAGAAAAAAAAAACCCAATTAATTAAATAGAAATGGCATTAGAAGAATAAATAAAATCAGCTCGACTTCTCTACAATTCATACGCCCCAAACTGCTAGAAGCAATCTAATCTCGACCGTTTGAGAGAAAAATAGGTTGAGATCACTGCTCTATACAATTAATCTGCGCGCGTGAAATGTAGAGAAGTTAAATTAAAATAAAATAGAGAAATTAAAAAAAAAAGGAGAGGAGGAGAGAAGATCACATGAAATCAATGGGGAGGTAAACAAAATCGTAGGAGGACAAAGGTCCGCCGTCGGCAATCTGCTCGTTGCAGTGAATGCAGTGGTTGTCTAGCATGTTCAGCAGTAGCTTCTGACTGCACCCAACCAACACCCCCATCCCAATAACACAACAAGTCAATATACTGTTATGCTCAAATCTTTTTTTTTTTTTTTTTCCAATACCCAATAAAATAATATGTCTTTAAAAAGAATTGTGAATTTTTTGGTTCTTTTAAAGCCAAGCTAAAAATAGCAACTGCAGCTTACAATTTTAAAATTGGCAGAATTATATGAAAAACAGGTGGATTTGTGGTTGTTTTATTATGTCTATTATTTTCATGTAATTTTGGAGTACGAGAATGAAATGGTCATGTATGGGATATATTCTTGTGCTAGTTATTTTCCAAATAAATAACTAACCAATCTTAAAAAGAGATGAAAAATAACTCATAAATGCGAATTTATTTTGGTAAAAACAAAAAATAAGTTAGGCCTAAAGTTTCTAAAATGGGAAGTCGAAGAGTTATTTGACAGTAAAAAAAATGACTATTAATGGGTCATTTTGTTACCAAATCAAATCAAGTTTTTAACTAATAAATAAATAAATCAACCACATCCACAAGCCATTTAATAAGAATAATTCCAACTCAAGTTTCTAAATACAAATCTCCATTTTTATCTCTTCGATCAAAAACATTTAATCTCAATAACTTCCAATTAAAAACTAATTTATTGGAAATTATATTACTTTCTTTATTCTAATTTATTTGTTGAATATCAACATTCCTACTTTTTAAAAAGTTATTTCAATTTTATTATTATACAAATTTTGTCTAATAAAACTGTCCAATATTATCTCATATATATAAGCAGCCATAATATCTTCTACATTTTTTATTTGTCCGATGAAATTAATTAGAAGACCAATCGTATTACACTATTACATAAAAAACATTATTAATTGTCTTTTAAAAAGTTGGAAATACAAAAGTGAAGAAATAAAATAAAATCACAAAATTGATTTCTACAGAAAAACGAGAGAGAGAGAGAGAGACATAGGGGTTTGGCAAATCAAGCAAGCAAGAAAGAACCATAACCTGTACTTGTTGGGTATGTTCTTGATCATGACCGTAGTCCTCGAATCTCTGCAATCCAATTCCGAAACCCTTTCTTCATTTATCAGAAAACGCGGATCCAAATAATTCTTCCCTTGTCTTCCCTTCGAAAACGCCTTACTGCTACTCTTTCTGCTCTCCAATTGCTGCTGCTGCTGGTTTCCACCGCCGCCAATTGCATTAGTCTGACCCTTCTTCGAATTCTTCTTCCCACCCCTACTATTACTATTACTACTGCTGCTGCACTCTTCACCCTGATTAATATCCCCTTTCCCATTTCCTTTAGAACCAATAGATTTCTTCGAGTTCAATTGGGATTGTGAATTGTAGCAACGCGGCGGCAAGTTAGGGGCGGAGCCGCCAGATATTCTAGGTGGCGACGGTGGCGGGAACGGTAAACACCGAAGATTTCGTCCGGAATAACTGGGAGGGGAACTGAAGGACTTGACGGTTATAGTTTGGGTAGATTTAGGGAATCTCTTGATATGGCCACCGGGGCGGCTGAACTCAATCACGATTGGTTTGTCATTAATTTCCTTCCCGTTCATCTGGGAAAGAGCCCTAGCTGCGTCCCTAACATCGTAGAATTCTACGAATCGTTGGTGCCGTTTCAACGGCGTCTCCCTCAATTCCTTAACCGCACCTGGAAAAAAGCAGAAACGAAATAATCGCATGCAAATCAAAAACAGGCATTAACACGATGAAAGTAAAACAGTTACACAAGCGATTCAAACTTCATGCGAATGTACGTTGAATGTTTGGGGAAAAATCTTCCCAGAATGTTTTGGATTCGAACAAATTCATAATTTCCAATCCTCACCGGAGTCACCACTATCATATAGACCCGATAGTTTCCTGAAATCATGGGGGTTACTACATACAACATATGCCGAAGAAATTAGTCCGAGAGGAGAGTCGCTTTGTTGAAAAAGAAAAGATAATCATACACTTATGGCAAGATAATCAAAGAAAAAACGCAACCCAGATGCAAAACAGTACATATGATTACGCAAATATACAGATACATGTGAATGAATAGGAAAATACTGTAAAATTGAGCATACCAAATGCTTCAAAAATCTCTTTAAGCCTAGCTGTAGAAACCTCGGAATCTAAATTGAATATCACTATCGTCCCTTGGTTAATCCCGTCGGGAACCCCAGCAGTTGCCGGAAGTTTAAACTGGGCCCACACGGCCTGTCCACCAACGAGTCCCGGCGCTGGGGCTGGCATCGGAGCCACCGGATTACTATTACTAAAGTCACTCCCCGAATTCAGCGCCAAAACAGCCTCGTAGTGAATCCTAAGCCGACTCTGCTGCTGCATGTGCTGCCGCCGGATCTCTGCAGCAGCCGCCTGGGCGTTTCTCACGTCGTAGAAATGGACGGTCAAAATTCCGTCTCGCAGCCTCTCCATCTGCACCGCCCTAACGTCTCCGAAAATCTCCAAATCTCGTCTCACCTCAGATTCGCTCACGTCGGTGGGGACGGAGCTTAAAAGGAGAGTCCGCGTGGGCGCTGCGGACGGCGGGGGAAGGGACGAAGGGAGGGGCGGGGTTGCGCGGTGAGAAGGAGGACTAACGTGCGCGGGCGGCGTGTTGTAGTTGTGGTACGGTGCGCCGGTAGAAGTGAAGTCGGAAAAGGGCGTGAGTTGGAGTTCGGGAATTGGTGGAGGGTATGGGTAATAAAATTGGGGTTGGAATAAGGTTATCTGGGTAATCGGACGAAACTCTCGTGCTCTGGGGTCCAAACAGCCCGTAAACCTAACAAAACCGCTGTCTCCCATGGCGGCGAATGGCGGTAAGTGGTTTGTCGGCGGTATGAAAGACGTTCAACGGCGGGGGATTATAGTTGGAGGCTGGTTTGACGGCTTTGGTTATGTTCCATCATCGCTTAGCTTCCCGAGTAGACGGTACACATCACTCTCTCGCTCTCCCTCCCTCTCTCTCTCTCTCTAGAGTCTACACTCTCTCTCCTCCTCTCTCTCGTTTTTTCTCTCTACACTTTATCTCTCTATGAAAAAGGACAAAAAGAAGCTAATTGGTTTCCTTTTTAAACTAGTTCCATTTCGAGATCAACTATGCTAAAAATGCTAATACCGTATGCATCCATATGAAACTCCAAATATACCCTTGTATCCTTGAAAATTTTAGCACTTTTCTTTGGATTATTTTGAAATTTTATTTTGATGATTAAAATTTCTATTTTATTTTAATTTATTTATTTAGTTGTCATGAAAAAATTTAGATCAATCTAATATTGATAATTATTTTATCTAAAAATATAAATTTTAAATTTTAAAAAGTTTGAAGTAAAAATTTAAATTTTTAGTTCAAAGACATATTGATATTTAATTAAGTTAATTTTTTGTGATAACTAAAAAAAATAAATCAGAACAAAATAAAAAACAGCAAAAGATAAACAAAATTTGTTCACCCTACAATTAACAAAATTGAGCTCCCCGAACTCCTCTAAACTTATTTTGTAGGTATCACAGGATACAAACCTACCATTTAACACCACCCAATACAGAAAAATTAATCAAGTTAAATCGAATATTAACGTGTTTATTATGTATTTGGTGAGCTCAAACTCGAGTCAACCCTAATAAATAATTGACGAGTTAAGCTCGTGCTGAATTGATCTAAACTTGAGCGACGTTCGAACTTCTTCCCAAATCTTAAAGAATTGAAAAATACCATATATTCATTATTTTATATGGGTCAGTTGCAGATAAATTTTAATATATAGATGTAAAATTTATTTTATGTACAAGTTATAAAAAAAAATCTCTATTCAGAAAAAATAAAAATAAACTATTATTTCGCCTTATTTTGTATATATGCATTGTTTTTCACGAAACTTGCTAAATAAATACTCCCTTCATCCCAGTTTGTTTGTCCACTTTTTGACTTTTACATGTTCCAAAATATTTGTCCATTTTTAAAGTTGACTTGTGAAAATTATCTTAATACGCCTTTTTTTTAAAAAAAAATCACACTTTAAAAAACTTGCACTCTTATTTAATGCTTAAAAAGTTAAGGGTATTTTTGGAAAGTTAAAAATTTTAAAAGTAATAATTATGTCCCCTTAATAAGTTAAAATTTCTAAAATGGACAAACAAATTGGGATGAAAAGAGTAATTCGGATCATCATTTTAGACTCGTGGTCGTGTTTCCGAAGAAAATTTTCAAAGAAATATGGATAATAAGGAAAGCAACTGAACTGCATGAGAAATTCAAATAATCAATTGTGGTGTGGGTCCCACCAAAGATTCGATGATGTGCATCATTAATCTCTTTTACTCCCCCCACTCTATTCTTTGGTGAAATTTTTTTTTAACAAGAAATTAATAACTTTTTAGGAGATATAATTGATCACACTCAAATAAATATCAAGTTGTTGGTAGTAGTCAAATGAGAGAGTATAAAATTTGAACTTTGAATACGGTAATTTGGATTGCTATATTCATAATTTGTTAGCACTTTTGGACCCGAATATAATATACGGACTTCAAATTTTATTTTATCCGTCTAGATGGAATAAAATTTGAACACATTTTCCCCTATACATACTTATCCCTCTTTCATATTCTCCTTCTATTTATGCAAATGTCATTATTGATATATTACGAGAATATCATTTACATATTTATATCTACCATTTTCTCATTCTGCAAAAAATCCTCAAATAAATTTTTATAACTATTCACCCACCTATAATAAATTTCACCTTATACTATATTATCTATTTTATTATATTTACCTTATCTCTTTCATCATTTTAACCACTAAAAAATGGACCGTAATATAGAAATTAAAATTCTAAAAGATGGGAATATAATAAAAATGAAGATTTATTATAGGGTAAGGAATCGTTATAATTGGTTTTTTTGAGTATTTTTTTATACAGAAGAATATAGTAGATATGAGTAGCTGAATGATATTTTTGTAATTGATAACGATAGTAATGGTATTTAAATGAGAAAACATATAAGGGATAAAATATGGATAAAAGGAGAGTGTGATAATTTTATCTCATTTTAGAGGAATAAAATAATCTATCGAACATTATATACAGAATCAAAAAAAAAAAATCGAATTTAACAAATCCAAATAATTATATACAGAGTGATAATAAAAATGACTCTTACCAAATATGCCTTTGGGCTAATGTTTGCAACCTCTGATTAAACGGAGCTAGCGTCTAATTTAAGATCTCCTAATCGGAACAATCACGAAAGCAAACACCCACTTATTGAGCGGGCAGGGAAGAAAGCTTATTAGGTTCTCCAGAACCTCGTAGCCTATAATAGATCTTCTTGGGTTTGGTGACCCCTTTTATTGAAGTCGGGCAAGGGGGTTGTTTCACGAGATAAGCTACCTATGGACTTCTTAAACCTTTACCCTTTCCGACATCGATGTGAGCACTCGCTCCTTGACCTTTTGGACTAATCTTTCCACTTTGGTACGTGCACGTCCTCTTTACCCTTTAACAAAGAGAGGTTGGTGACATAACTCCTTGCATTACAAACATGAATGATTCAATTTGAACAATGAAATTTTGTTTTTTTTA
Source organism: Arctostaphylos glauca (assembly GCA_019985065.2). Classification (NCBI taxonomy): domain Eukaryota; kingdom Viridiplantae; phylum Streptophyta; class Magnoliopsida; order Ericales; family Ericaceae; genus Arctostaphylos; species Arctostaphylos glauca. The sequence goes on from JAHSPW020000014.1 coordinate 9,861,240, forward strand.
CCTCCATGTCCTTCTCACACTCACTTGGAGTGTATCTCCACAAAGCCCTTTTCTTTATTAAACTCTAAAATTATTTTTTCTTTTCACTCATCCACGAGCTGCCACAAATGCATGCGTGGGTGCATGTCGTCCAACTATGTAACCATACAATTATATTAATCAGCCACCAAAACACAATTGAATTAGTTCTATTTGGATAAGTAACGAGCCGGCACGAAAGATCTACGCTTTCTCAATGGATGGAATTGTAACTTCGTTCGTATACCGTGAAATATAAGAAATTAATTGAGATACATATAAATCAATTGACTCAAATACTACGATTCTGTGTGTTATCAAATCGGAAGGACGAATCATAAAGGGGACTAAAAAATTCTCTTAGGCTACCATTACATTTCTTGTTTGTGTGATTGAAACTCTTAGCTCATATTTAATTATCAGATTATTTTTCTGAACTTGAAAAAGATGGAATTAAATATATAGATAAAGGGGACGTACGAGTGTCTGGATAGAAAATTGGAATAAACATTTAAAGGTAGATGAAACAATGGGAAGAGAAGTTACTCTGCCAGTAATGAAACTTAGTACAAAATTTACCCGAAAATCGAAGCCATAAATATGCAAGTACAACAATAACATAATAATAAATAGAAGCGTAGCTATAATCAACGTAGATGAAACAATGGAAATTAAACAACTGATATTATCGCATATACAGAATTAGCTAAACAACATTAACAACAGATGCTGAAATATTACAACATGGTAAAATAACACGTAAATAAGTTATGAATTTTTCTTTTTTAAAGGGAACAACGCTCGGTGAAAGTCTAACTCACATGGAGCGCGACATGACGGCTAGTGGGACTTTAATCCGCAAAATGAGTATGTGGGACTCTAACCCTCATAAGTCATCTTGGAATTCTAACTAAGAAAATAACAAATTTGGAGACTCTAAAGGTTTGTGCGCAGTATAATGCATCAAGACCGTCCAACACACCGATCAGGTATAGTTCCACACGTCAAGACTGTCCAGCAAACCATTGGGTATAGTTTAGCGTATCAAGGCCATCCAACACTTTGACCATTATCCCTCTACAACTGGGTAGAATTCAACATCCAATACAATCTAGTACACAATGTATCTAGACTATCCAGCATACGAAGCACATTTCACGCATCTAGACCGTGCTGCACCACGAGTACTATTTAACGTATCATGATTGTTTAGTACCCCAACCGACACCAATAAGAGACTTGTTGGCCTCCCAGACGATCCCGGGACTATACAAATAATGCAAACCAATCATCATTTCATTATCCTTACTTGTCTCTATGACTACATAATACTGACCACATAATTATTCTCTACTTCCTGATTTGAGTGTCATATGAACTAACGTCTAATGTACGTAATGTTAAGGTCTAAATCTTTTTCAAATACTCAAGAGAGACACATTGGGGTTAGGATAATCAGGCTTGAACTGATGACTTCCAGCACATCAATATCATGTTCATATTACCGAACATCGAGCAGCACGACAACTTTAATCAGCATAACCAATACTATTCAAATTATCCAAAAATCTCAAGTAACATAGCAATAACCCAACGGAAAAACAACAATTCAATGTATAAGACTAATATTAACTTGAAATGTAAACATCGAGTCAGCAGCTCATAGGACAATCATGTTCTCATGAGATCCCACGGGGACATAACATGATGTGAGTGGATACTTGTGTGAAGTCATGAATTCTGGAGTGTTTTGAGTCTGAAAAGTAGAGCCCGTTGACTTGATCTATAATCTGAATTTTTTTTGAAAATTAACAGGCCACTCAAGCAACCTGATTTATAACTATTGACAGACTTCTAAACACCAAAACTGCATCATCAACTTTAAATGCAAAATTAATTTTTCTGAGATAAAAATAAAAAACAAAATCTATATTTTTTTAATTTATATTTTTCTAGTTTTGAACAAAATAAACGATGTACAATTATGATACTTGTGCTAAAAGTTATGCTCATTTTTCTAAAGTGTGTCAGTGTAATTTGCACAATTACACATTCATAACAACTTAGTTATGAATTTTTGTAGAATTTTATACTTCAAATTAAGCTTCTAATTTTTTACCTAACACAGAAGACACATAAACCAACTCTCAGTAAAAATATCAAAATTTTTGGAATCTTGGAATAACCTTAACGAAATATCTCAAAATTATGTTATTGCTATGTTTCGTTTTTCAAATTCGTAATTCTCTGGGTTTCAAGTGTTCTAATATGAACAGATCAAAATTCACATAATTAAATATATCTAAACGTGCAATCTTCGAAATTTGATGGAGCTGTCTCTCTCTCTCTCTCTCTCTCTCTCTGTCTCTCGAAACTTACTTATTTTTGTCTATGAAAATTATGTTAGAAGAAGAGCAATTGGTTGATTTCATAAAACTTGTGGAGAAAATCTTCCGTCAATACCATTATGTAGCCTTAAAACCCATATCAAAATGATAAAATTATTCCAATTATGCTGCCATTAAAATGGCCCTAAAAGTCCTGGGAGGTTATATTGAGAAGGAAAGAAGTATGGATCTGTGACACCCCAGCCAGGCCGTGGTGTCAGCTATGAGGCCGACGTCCGGGAGATGGAATCTTAGTGGGACGTCCGGATGGGTGGTCAGGGTCCCACATCGCTTGGTGGATATAAGTTTGGTGGTATTTATAAGTCTGAACCTTCCTTGTACAAGGCCTTTTAAAGTCGTGATGGCGCCAACACCAAATGGAACTTCACAGTTAAGCGTGCTCGCCCTGGAGCAATCCTAGGATGGGTGACCTACTGGGAAGTCCATGGAGTTTGGGCGACAAAAGCGGACAGTATTGTACAAGGCAGGAGCGGGTCGTTACAAATGGTATCAGAGCCTGCACCAACTGGAAATGTGGAAAATCTCGGCCCCACACGAGGACGTGTGTTCCTAAGTGTGGGAGATTGTGACACCCCAGCCAGGCCGTGGTGTCAGCTGTGAGGCCGACGTCCGGATGGGTGGTCAGGGTCCCACATCGCTTGGTGGGTGTAAGTTCGGTGGTATTTATAAGATTATAAACCTTCCTTGTACAAGGCCTTTTAAAGCCGTGATGGCGCCAACACCAAATGGAACTTCACAGTTAAGCGTGCTCGCCCTGGAGCAATCCTGGGATTGGTGACCTACTGGGAAATCCATGGGGTTTGGGCGACAAAAGCGGACAGTATTGTACAGGCAGGAGCGGGTCGTTACAGGATCCAACGAGACTCGCCTCATGTCAACTCTCGTATGTTGATGATCATAGCCATCCATTATAAAAAAAAAAAAAGTAATTACATAATGATCAGATTACAACTAAACATAAAATAATTATTTTAAAACAATTAAATTATATTTTTAAAGTTTTGGGGTTTTTACATATTGTCTGATAAAATTCTCAAGTGATGTCATCGTGTTCTGAAATTCGAAGTATTGATCAATCTGTAATTTATTTTTAAGTCCTCGACTTTTAAATTAATTGATCTAATTGTGATAGACGTCACATTATGATATATCAAACACATTCCGTATTTATGATGTTCCCGTTCGATAATATTTTTAACCACTATACCAATCGTGTTCCTGATGACTACGTTCCCGATTATTGGTTCTCATACGTCATGTTCCATCGTCGTGCTCCTGAATGGTATGTTATCCCATGCATCGTGCGCACACCAAGATACTTCCTAAACACCCTTCCCACATCGACTAGGCTTTACAAAAAAAAGGACATGATATGCAGGGACAGAGCCAGAAAATTTACTACGCAAGGGCGAATATGTATTTACTATTATTTAAATTTTTTTTCTAAAATATTTAGTAGGGGCGAACCTATATATTTCATAGAAAATTTTTTTTTTTTCTACATAATAATAGAGATTTTTTTCTTTCTTGCGAGGGCGACTGCCCCTACTAGCCCCCGCCCTGGCTCCATTGATATGACTAACAAACATAATCCAGCTTAGGGCTCAATTTGGGTCAATTGTGACATGGCTAACGAACAACTCGGCTAAATGACGTAGCTCAGCTAACGACGATTTCTTTTTAAAGGCACTTTATATTCTCTTTCGAGTATGGTTCCTCCACAAGAACACTGAACGTCCACCTTCACATAGCAGTTCTTTCTTGACACCTCATGGTTCATGTTGATACCAGATTTTGGCCCCACCGCCCAATTATTATGAAAAATGCCATCGAAATGGGTTTAAAAGAATTTGTGCAAAAAAAGACTATTTTGCCTTTGCACAGTCTGGGGTTCGGGAGTACTGTTTACGAGACCACTTCATCAAGTCATGAGACCCTCATACTATTGATCAGTACGACGACACGAGTCCAGTGACAGTGATTGGGGTGAAATCGGACAATGCCGACGATTTTTGATTGCTCAGAACGGGGTCTCGGAGGCACAATTTATGAGCTAATATGTTCAAACATCTAGAGGTGCATGTTATTGATCAGCACAGGAATACGAGTCCATCGGCTGTATCCATGGTCAAATCCGAGTTCGGTAGCTCAAGAAACGGCATTTTAAAGAATGGTAGCAGTGTACCGGTAATTATTTGGGAGCTAGGTTTGTGAGCCGACATGTCCATAAATAAAATATTAGACTCAGAATAATCGTCTCGACGATACGAGTCCATTGGCTGTATCCGTGGTCAAATCCGAGTTCGTTTGGACGTCCGAAGATTAAAAATGGCGCGCGAAGGCATTTTATAAAGCAGTGGCATTTTCGTAAATATTAAAGAAGAGCTGACTCAGCAGTGACATCAGCAGAAGGACACGCACACACACGCGCGTGTGGACCACACGCCTGGAATGCCGTGCACGGCTCGTGCGCCGTGCCCGACTTAAATGCCGTGCACGGCTTGGTTTTGATTGAGTGTGACGCGCACAGGTACATCTCTGACGTGGCAACCCGTGGTTGGCCTGCGGCTGTCCCTCTTTTCTCTCTCTTCCGCGTGTCTCTTTCCCTCGCTGCCACGTGTCTTCCCCCTCTCTTCCGCCTGCACACAACTATTTTTCCCTTTTCTCTCTCTCTCCTCTCACACGGCTCTGGTCCGGATCCAGTGTGACGCGCACTTGTGCGGAGTTGACGTGGCATTTCCTGATTCGCTGATGTCCACCGCCTCTCTCTCTCTCTTCCCGCGTGTCCCTCTCTCTCTCTGCCACGTCTCGGCTCTCTTTTCTCTCACCCACACCCAACCACCTCTCTCACTCAGGCCTCTCTCTCTTCTCTCTCTCACCGTTTCTCTCTCTTCTCCCCTCGCGCCACGTGTCTCTCTCTCCTCTCTCTTTCTTCTCTCACGGTTTTTCTCTCTCTCTCTCTCTCCCCCTCGCGAATCACAGCCGATTTTCCCCCTCTCTCTTCTTTCAACCGCCTCACTTTTCTCTATAAAAGGAGGTCTTCGCACTTAAAAAAGGGGACAGAATTTTTTGGAGAAAGAAATTTTGGAGGAAGGAAACCCACAGAGAGGGGAAAATTCGAAGAGTTTAGACAGAGAGGAAAACTGAGAGAGAAATTTTTACAGTGAGGCCCGCGCATATATTTTCCCGAATGAGAGAGATTGTCAAATATTTTTCGACTCTGTAGTCGTGGAATATTTGACACCCGAAATAAATTAGAGTTAGGATTTTTAGATAGGACTTTTGGCCCAAAAACAAGAGGAGGTTCTGCCCATTTATTTTCAGATTTAGGAAGATCCGAACGTGCTATTATATTAGCATAGCTCGAGATAACAGGGTTTTAAAACTCAGTGTTATGTCGGGTTATGGTTTTACTTAGCCGTTCGCGTGTCTTTCTTATTTTCATGTAACCAGTTGATTCAAATATCAATACAGAGGTATAATTGCAACAATTTATTTTATTTCAATATCTGTCATTTTTTTATTTAATTTCTGCTCTGTACATTTAATTTCTTTTTCTTTTTTTTATTTAATGTAAATATTACGCTTAAGAGCTGATATCCGCATCTCTAGTCCGCAGTTCTAGAATGTCAGGATTTAGCCCGCTAAATCACGAAAGTCGATGTTTGGCTCTGCCAACTACTTTTCTTGATTTTATTAAGATTAGGCTTATTAAGCCATGTTCGCATCTCTAGTCCGTGGTTCTGAAATTTCTAGTCCTTTTCCTGAAATTTTCAGTCCACACTTCTAGAATGTCAGGACATTTTTATCTATTCTTTCTGTCTTTTTTTATGTCAATACTAATTGGGCATCCGCATCTCTAGTCCGCAGTTCTAGAAATTTCTAGTCTGCACTTCTAGAATGTCAGGATTTAGCCCGCTAAATCACGAAAGTCAATGTTTGGCTCTGCCAACGTACTTTTCTTGATTTAAGCAAAAATCACTTTAAATAAAAATAATACTCCGGCATATCGCTCGATTGCGTCGGCCCCTGTCGGAACTAACTACTAACTTTTCCCTTTCCCAGATCCCGTAACTTTCTCTTTTTTTTTTTACCCCTTTCCCGTTTCCCCGTAACAGTTACTGCTATTTTCTATTTATTTTATTTCACGAAAAATCAATAAAAGGAAAAAATTCGTTATTTAACCTACTGCAATTTTCCTTTTCTTTTTACTTTTATTTCACGTAAAATCAATAAAAAAAAACTCGTTACTTCATAGCTAAGTTATATGAATAGTGCTGTTGGTTCACGCTGACACACTATCCATATCACTTGGTTAAAGATCTCGATAATCTCGGAATTCCATAAACACGCGGGTGACATAGGTAGCCCATGTTAGTGTTTTTGGGATGAAAATTTAACGGGCAATGCACGTTATCTTTTCACGACAGAATATCGTGATTGAAGTAACATTTATTAAGTTCTACAATTTGGACCGCTAGTGATTGTGTAGCTGTCGGGATGAAGAATTGGAGATAAATAAAACCAGTTAAATGAAGTAACATTTATTAAATTCTGCAATTCGGACCGCCAGTGATTGTGTAGCTGTCGGGATGAAGAATTGCAGATAAATAAAACCAAAAAAGGATAACATGATAATCCATTAATAAAACGGAATCGGGTCATTGTTAAACTTGAAAATTCCTGCCAGGGATTTAAGGTACCTGGCACTACGGGAATAGAAACATGACGTGCAGATACCAGTTTGCATACCATGTTTCGGTCAAAGTTTAACATACATCCGTTCCAACTTTTTTGCCACCAAAAGCTAAATTGCGTAAGCTGGGGTCCTGTCCCTGCACCTGTTTTATTTTTTAATCCAATTGTATAGCAATCACTACATATTATTTAAATTTGGCCAAGGATAATAAAATAAAATTAATTGGGAAAATAAAGTACCGAAATGGCGATGTTGGGTGCCTAACACCTTCCCAACTCGTAACAGTAAATCCCCGAACCCATCTCTGTTTTCAAGACCAGTTTTCTTTTAAAGGAGCCATTTTTATAAAAAGAATCATTTTTCTGAGTTAAAATTAAAATATTTTTCTAAGGGCATCTTCTTCGAAAATGGCCTTAGAGGGTGACTTGACACACCTAAAATTCATGTCAAGTGGCGACTCTGAATTTTTAAATAAATCCCAGCTGTTAAACAATTTTCATTAAACGTCGCATTTCAAGTCAAGAAATTATTCAGCCCCGTTCAAACAATTCACATATTCGCGAGGGGGGCCGGGAAATTTCCGGGCGCGACAGTTCAGGTCATAACTCAGTTAATTGACGCATAATGGCAAAATGACGTCCATAAATATAATCCATTCCAAAACATATTTTGGTCTCAGTATTTCTAAAATTGTACGTTTTCATAGAATTCTGAGTCCAACGTAATTATCATGCTCCAACTAGTATCATGCGATTATCAACACTAACAAGTATAAATTTTAAGCATAAAGATGACGTCAATAATTAATCATGTCATAGAATAAAATTAGATGCACACGTTCTCATGCATACGTAAATTATGATTTAAACTAAAAATGGATGCACATGTGGGGTCGATGTGTACATTATATGATTTAAGGTGATTTTATAATATATTAAAAAATAAGGTTACGTGTGAAATCAATTTAACTTGGATTTAAATGTATAATTAAAGACAACGAGGGGTAAAAATCATAATAAGGCTCATTGGGAGATTAAATCATAATTTAAAAGCAACATAGGGATAACATTATTATTATTATATAATATAGAGACCAAATTGTATTTATCATAAACCTCAAAAATCCTTAAATTAGTGGATATATTTTCTAAATAAAAAATTAAGCAAGTACGGGGTTCCGGGGTCGAGATGACTAAAACGACAACTGATAATTTTTATCCTAGAATTTTAATTTACAATTGCATAAAAGTAAGGTTTCAATTGAACTTCCAAGTATTTTATAATTTTACAAGTGTATAGTTTAATATGTATGTTGGGAACATTTCTCGTGAAGAGTTTTAAACTTGAAGATGCCTCTAAGTCGGGCAAAACTAGGTGGTAACAAAATTGGTCGTAATCTAACAGAGTATATGACAACGTCGATTTGCGGAGTTCTAGAGGTCCACATAAGTTGGATCTAATTATAGATGTAGGATAATGCATTGATCTATCATCTTATCAAATTCGGGATCAATTTGAGTCTCATTGCATACACACGGTCATTTTGAAGTTCGAGTCAGAAATCTGTCTAAACCACAATATGCTATTTTGGCCTAGCCGATGCTCATGGTGATCGACCGGTGTGACTATTGGGTTGACTACTAGATGTCACAATCGTCTTCTCCGATGGTTTTCTCTATGGGTTTTAAAACATACTATAGGACCAGAGTAAGAGGAAATTACTTCAAATTGAAGGATTTAGAAGGGATAGGGTGGATTTTGGCTGCGGGGTCAATTCGGCGGAGCTCTTGAGTGGTTTTCTCCCTTCTCTTTTCTTCTTCTTCTCTTCTCCTCCTCTATTCTTCTTGCTATTGCAACTTTGTTGGTGTATGTTGAGAAGGAAGGCTTACTTTTATAGGCAAAGGGTTGGAGACAATCTCGACAATAGGGAGGAATGCAAGGGGAGGAACGACCATGAATGGATGTAGGGGAGGAGTAGGTTTCGGCTAATGTAGAGGGGTGGTAGATGGAATTCTTGCAGTAGGTCGATGGATGATTGGAATTTGATGGACTAATGGGAGAAGGAGATAAGGGGTCGTTTGGATGGGGTATTATTTTCAGGGGGATAATTTTTGGAGGGGGTATAAGATAAGAGGGGGTATTATTTTTGGAGGGATGGCCCACATTGATGTGATATTTATAGAGGGGTATAAAAAAGTAGATGGTTTGGATGAGGGATTAAAGAAGGGGATAAATGGGGATAAGAGTGGGTGGATAAGGAAAAAAACTGTTGCTCGTTTGGATGGGGGAAAAAAGAAGGGGGATAATTTTTGGAGGGGGTAAAAGGATCGACGTGACATGTTTAGCATGGTTTGAGAGCAAAAAATGCAGGGGGATAATTTTTCACCCCTCCAAAAATAATCCCCCGGAGAGGGATAAAGGGGGATAATTTTTGGGCCGGTTCCCCCCGGCCCAAAAATTATCCTAGAGGGGAGGGAAAAAGAGGGGAGGGGGTATTATTCTTGGATAATACTCCTTCTTCCTCATTACAAATACAAAATAACCTTATCCCCCTATTTTATCCTCCATCCAAATCAAGTACTATTTTATTCCCCTTTTTTAATACTTCATCCAAACTATCTACTTTTTATTACTCCCTTTATAAATATCACATCAATGTGGGTCAACCCTTTAAAAATAATACCCCCTCTTATCTTATCCCCCCTCAATAACTTATCTCCCTAAAAATAGGGTCCAAACTATCTACTTTTTATTACCCCCTTTATAACTTATGTCTATTAGGACATTTAATGAATGTGAACATTTTTGAATAATTTAAGAGTTTTTTTTAACTTTGTTTTATCAATTAACAAAAAAGAGAAAAATAACAACAAAATATAAATTAATAAATATCTTAACATAATTTAAAATTTTTTTATTAAAATATTTCGAGTTCACGGTTATTCCTAAAATAATTTTTTAAGTAAACAGTAAATTTTTAGTATTTTTTCGAGAATAAAATTTGAAAAGCACGACTGAAAGAGATTCAAATGAGCGGTGTCGGTCACTTTTTTTTCCTCCAAAGTTAAGCCCATTAGGACATGCGATGAGTGTGAATATTTTTGAATAATTTAAGGGTTTTTTAACTTTGTTTTACCAATTAACAAAAAAAAAGAGAAAAATAACAACAAAATATAAATCAACAATAAAAAATTTAGTTAAAAAGAGAAAAATATAATTTAGCTCGCGTAAACTTAGTTAACAATAAAAAAGAGAAAAAGAGAAAAATTTAGTTAACAATAAAAAAGAGAAGAATATAATTTTGGGAGGGGGTTAAAATTTAAGAGGGGGTAATAATTTTTGGAGGGAGATAAGAGGGGGTAATAATTTTTGGAGGGAGATAAGAGGGGGTAATAATTTTTGGAGGGGGGCTTTTTGCCATCCAAACCATGCCAAAACCCCTAATAAGGGGTGATAATTTTTGGAGGGGGGCTTTCCCCCATCCAAACGACCCCTAAAGGAAGATACAGAAGGGGTAAAGAGATACACAATTTATGTATGTAGAGATACCATTGACATTATTGATCCAAGAACTTTCTAGAGGTAATAAGCGTGGATTAAAGTACCGTTGAATATGATTGCTACATACAAAGCTCAATGCAACTGTTGTGGTAACGGAATCAAATCAGGCCGATTATATCTCTACTCTTTGGTGTATAATACTTCAATTGGGAATGATGAAAGCAATTTATGGAAAAAAACAATAAGGTTCTTTCATTCTTTTAAATGTATATTGCATCAAATCTTCTAATTTATCACCATTTAATTGAGTTTATAATGTGGTGTTAATAATATCACTACTGAGTAAGGACAAACATTCGTGAAAACTAAGTTGTGGGTTTGGACTTTTAAATCAAAATTAAGTATTCTAGCAAAATATATAATTTTGCCAATGTATTCTAGCAAAATAATATCACTAAAGATGAAATATTTATTTTAATTTCTTCATATTTTGCCAATGTATGCTATTTATAGAATTGGCTAGAAAACTTCCATCAATGCCAAAATTTCAAACTTGAAATTTTAATAACTTAGCCAATGTCATTTAACTGATTGTAACAGTATGAAAACTAACTACACAATAATTTAAAAAGAGTTATTATATTTGTACGAAACCTCAAGGGTGGTCAGTGTAATTTATCCTTAATTTTTCGTGTTCAAAACCTGTAAGTGGTTTGGATGAGGAGGGATCAAGGTTATTGACATCGTATCGTATCGGACGTTATATATCGTTTTGGTGTAAAAACGGTATCAAGTACTTTTAATACCATATCGTTCTCAATACCGATCGTACCAGCTAATACTAGCCATATCGGTCGGTATCGGCCGGTACCAAATTTTTTAAAATTGTTTTAAATTTTTACATTTTTTGCTCTTAGTAAATTTTAAAAATTTTGGTATTTTTTAATTTCTTTATAATTTAATCATATTTTTTTTACTCTCTTTCTGATTATATACATATATATATTGATATTTTCATAAATTCGATACAATATTCGATATATGACCAATATCCATACGTACGGTATTATAGACAAATTAATACTCAAGTCGATACTATATTTAAATCCTTGGGAGAGATAATGAGCGTACACGTGGAGAAGGGAGGAATGTTGTCGTGGGTGTGGGAAGTGGAAGGCGAGTACAATAAAGCAATGACTTAACGCCAAAAACCAGGAGTTTTGGTAGGCCCCTCATATAATCGGCGTAGTAATTGCAGTAGGATGAGTATCTACTTTTTGACTGCTCGGGGGCAGCACTACTACTTTCCGTGCTTTATTTGGTGTGGTCGTATTAAACTCTCGCGTCTCTCACTTCTCTATTTCCATAAACACCCTTTTGTTCCTCAATAATTCTATGCCTAATTTATTTTTACCAGTCCCTCCCTAATTTCAAATGTCAGTCATACGCAAAGATCCATACCAAAAATTTCAATAATCCATTCTAATTATGTGAGAGTACTTGTCCTCTTAGTTTCAAATTAAATTGTTTTAAAATCGAAGTTACTGTGAAAAGAAGGCGAAGCATGTGAATCGTAAAGCGAACATGATAAAACGGGTGGATGTTTTACGTTTGAAAATAGAGATATTTGCATGTCTCATTTTTGAGAAGATAACAGACGAAACCTATTATAGAAGTCTCTCATGAACCGCTTAAATAACCCCCTTCAATAGCTATCGTTAAATCTCCCTCTACCTTATCCTTCTTAATACGCCATTGCAAAGGCGAGGAAACCATCAGAAGATTGAATTTAATAGGAAGGAGATTGAAGTCAAAATTACACATAACATAACAAGTGGTTTTATTCTCGTACAATATAAGTTTGCCTTCAAGGGCTGTCAATTATAGGATGGGTCTTTCATGTAAGTCCTCAATTAAGTCAAGACATATTGGTTCATATGGTTGTTCACTATCACTTCAAAGAGCATTTAATGAGAATATTGCTCGATCCACCTCCAATTTGTCCTTAGTACTAAGTGTTTGACTATTTTATGAAAAAAAGACTCATATTATTGTTTTTGAGTAATCATTAATTTGACTGTAATGAATGATCTACTATTTTTTTATATTTATTATGAATTTAATTGTTCTATCATTTTGAACTTTTTGTATTAATTAAAGTAATGATCTAAATGCGGGATTTTATCGTTTAGTTTTGAAATTAAAAAAAAAGATATTATTGTTGCTTGCATGGTAACCTAAAAAGTACTTTATGGTCATTTTACATTTTTTATTTCCTAGATTATTCCTAGCCGTCATTATATACATAAAATACATGCAAGGTCTAAGGTGGCATGAGAGGAAATAAGAAGAATAACCATTTTTGCCTTACTCATTTTTTGATTAGTGTCTTCTCTTCTCTTATATTACTTATAATGTTTTTTTTCAATTGAGAAAGTATTATTTTGAGATTTTTTACCCTTCAAGTAATGTAAATTTGTAAGAATATACAGTTAAATAGTTGGACTTATTATATCTTGAGGAGGACGTGAAAGTCATATATAGTTTTCTATACAGAAAACTCTTGTTGATTGTGGGTAGTTGGCTAGTCGCTTGGTCGGTCAAGAGTCCAATTTGAGCTCATCACAATATTATACCATTTAGTATGTGAAAAATCTGAAGAAAAAAAAAAAGAATGGTAAAGAATAGTTCTATAGTTTTTCATGAATAAAGAAAGACACAAATAGATTGCATTTAAATAAAAGAAACTTTTAAAGTCAATTACTTTTTTCATTTTGGTGTGGTGTGTTTTTTTTTTTTTATAACCGAGGTATCCGGCCGTGAAATTATTCCCAACCAAATATCGACTAGTCATCGGGAGACCAATCCCACTGTCCACTTGCGTGGGGGCCAAATTATAATTAAAGCATTTTGTCTTGTATGAACTGGCCCCAAAGAAGTTGATAGTACTTGAGAGAGGTTTCGAACCTGAGACCTAAGAGAGAACATACCTCTAAGTCTTAAGTTTTGACCACCAGACCAAATCCTTGGGTTTTTGGTGCGGTGTTGATCTCATTCACATTATGGCTTCACGATATTCACTTCGGTTATCAATCTCGTACTGGTGAGCGTCCAAATTTTGTTATTGGTACAGTACATACCGTTAGCGGTGTGTACCGGTGTACCTTTTCGAATTTAACGCTAAAATTAATATACATATTCAAAAAATATTTTTTAACAAAAAAATACTAAACATACAAAATAAATTACCACAAATTTAAAAAAAAATCATCAAACATAAAAAATAATAATTTAGCCTCCATTTATATCTAATTATCCAAAAAATATATTAATTAAATTTTTTATTTTTTAAATACGGGCCAGAACAGCCCGAAATATTCCGAAACGGGCAGAAACAGTGGTCGAAACGGTACTCCAGTGGTCCAGTACTTAATAATTTGGGTTTTATTTCCACTTCCAGACTTTGAAAGTGTTGGCTCTAGGTTAGTAGGGTGAGACCAAAACGTTTAGGACCCATTTTGGGTGGAGGAATTTTGGGAAAGAGGAGAAAGATTAATTAAAAATTTAAAAGGGTGATAGTTACATTTTTCTCCCATATGGTAAAAAGGATGTATGAAAGGATTGAAAAGGTTGAACAATGAAAGAATGAATTTGATTTTGCTTGCCCTCTTTAAAGAAACGAACATCATTTTTGTTTTAATTGATTGAGAACGTGAGAAGGAATTTGATTTTGTTCATTCTCTTTAAACATTATTTATTGTCCTTGATTGAAACGAAAACGTAAATTAAAAGTCAAAATCGAATCCTTTTGAAATATTGGGACAAAAGTAATATGATGTCCAAATTACAGGTCCAGTTGAATAATTTATTTAAAATTTTATTATTATGAAAAGAGTATTGTAGAAGTAAAATCTATACTATTTTAATTAAATGAGGATGAGACGAATTAGGTACCAGATCGAGATAGAGCAACAGTTCTATGTGAAAATGCATATGTGGATCTAGATCGATCAAATTTGTATCAAGTTCTAGGATTAGATTCTTCAAGCAACACAAATTCTATAAGCAGTTGATAGAAGTTTAACTAGGCATAGGACGTGAAAAAAAGAATGCACGAGGTGGGTACTGGTCCTTCCAAAAGCTATTTAGTGTCTTCGTGGTTCAAATCTTGCAACTGGTGACATGAAAATCATTTTAAAAATCATTTTTTTTACACCTCGAAATTAAACGAAGAGCTTGAACCAGATAATAATGTCTCGAAATGAAGACAATTTTCATGATTTTAGTATGTAAGGAGATGTGAAAGGTGAGTTGAACTCTCCCAAGCCACAAAATTATTTCCAAGAAATGAAAGGCAAATGAAAAGAAACCATAAAGACAATAATAAGTGAAAGAAAAGGAAGAAGCTAGCTTTGATGTTATGTTTGTCCACTTCAAGGGGGGAGAGAGAGACTTGAAGAAGCATTATTGCTATATTAAATACTTTAGATAAGACTAAAAGTTAAGAGGTAATTATATTTTTACTTCGGTAATTTTCTCAAAAGACACAACTTGTACGTGTGGTATGATAAAGTGCAAATAGCCATTATTCAGGTAAGGAAATTGCTTTTTGTCATTCCCTAAAGATAAAAATCACACTCTTGAACAAATATTTCATTTTTGTTTTGAAATTTCAAAACTGTCACTCTTCTCTCCTCTCCTCTTCTCTCTAAATTACAAAAGTATCACACTCTTCCCTCTTTGAATTACAAAAATGACATTTTCTTTCCTTTCACTATTTCACATTGTGTTTTTAAAAAATGTATAATTAAAAATAAAATTTAAATAAGCAATAAGAAATAAGAAATAATAATAATAAGATGTGGTTTTTTTAAAAAATTAACTAATTTAACTTTTTATATTCGCATCAATTCTTTATTTTTTTTATAAGAACCCATAAAATCAGAGGTCATAGTCGGTATTAGAATTTATCAATTAGGTAAATTTTTTATCTTCACAATAACTACTTATTTATTTCATGAGAATCTATAAAATTGGAGGTCTCATTTAGCCTTAAAATTTAACAATTAAGCTACATTTAACATTTTAATTTTTTTAACCATTTATAGATTGGACTAAAAGAATCACACCATTAATGTGTCTCTCGGCCAATTATTTTGTAGGTTGTTAGTTTGTATTGACAAGAATAATTTAAAAAGAAATAACTACGATCAATTTTTTTCTTATAAAAATCACTAAAACTAAAATAATTTAAAACAGACTATTTTTTTGAATTAATTTTGATCCTATGAAAAACATAACTGATTCTTTTATTTCTTTGGCTACTGGCCATCCGCCGGAAGTTTCGAGTTTAATACCGATATTTCGGCAACAAATACAATATTTAAAGCTAAATTATCAACGTGGTTAAAGCTAAATTGTTGTATTTGCACTTTTTCAAGTTTAATTTATTTATTTTTTAATTTTTTAATTTCTCCTAGTGTGATTTATTTATTTATTTTCTTTATTGATTCCTCCCATCGAGACAAATTAATAATTTTAAAAAAACACAAAATAGTTAAACGCTGCAAAAACTTGAATAAAACACAACAAAAATAACTGAGAAAGAAAGTTAGGCCAAACCTATCCTATTTGATCTCATGTTCTCTTTAGATTTTTTTTTGTTATTTATTTTTCTAGTCATGACGAATAAATAATTCATAAGAACTTGATGCTAAAATTAAAATTTCAAAAAAAAAAAAGAATGAATAAGAACAAAAAAAAAAATAGGCTAGACTTAATACAACTTAAATTGTGAACTAGCCCGGAAAATATTTACAACCTAATTAATATCAACACAACTTGTTGCTCTATCCTAAAACCATTTTTTTACCAACCAGCTCCGCAACATTTCGTCACCTATAGCCACTGGTCCCGTTGGCTCTCAAACCAATATATACAAAATAAAATAATATTAAATGCATACATATATAGTTCATATATACTTAAAAATCCAGTTTGAATTTGAAGATTTTAGATAATATTTATTTATTTAGTTTGATACAAAAAGTGTATGTATTTTGCATCCCAATGGTGCTTAGTTCAATTCAAATATGTTTCGGGATAATAGGTTTGTTGTGAGTGGATTCATTTATCGCAATGCTAGAATTTCACTAGACATTTTAGAAACTTGGTTTGGTAATGCCACGGATATTAACATAGTTGATCAATATGGGATGTCAATGTGATTTTAAAAAATATAAGAATATGCAGTGTAATTATATTAAAACTGAAAGAGTGTTAGTGAAATTTATCCTATAAAATGGCATTAGGAGAGAGAGATCTTTTGGTAAATGGAGCAGCCACACCCCCTATTTTGTGGGATGGGGGTGTGAAAAGCAACTCTCTTCATTTTTTCCCAAAGTTTCTTGGATTGAAGGTTTGTGTTATTGAGATGGTTTAGAAAACATAACGAATTAGATGAAGTTTATAAACAATTTACTGCACGTACGTAAAATAAGTTAAAACATTGAAATTTCACCCACACCCCCTTTTATTGATTTTTTGTATTTAATCTTTTGATTCAAATTATAAAGTTTGGAAAAAAAATAAAATGTTGGGTTGTTTTGATTCAGAGTGAGGAAAAAATAATTTTCAATTTAAAACAGCAAAAGATAATTAATGTAGAAAATAAGCAATACATGAATTATTTTAAGCAAGTTCTTATCGAAATTTATTTTATTTTATTTTATTTATAACTAAGGTATCCGGCTGGCTTTAGGATTATCCTCAATCTAGCTAATGCCGACTAAGTATTTGGATGACCAATCCCACCGTCCATTTGCAGAGCCCTGGCTCATTTAAAGTTAAAACTTTTGTTCTGTATGAACTATCCTCATATAAGACTTAATAGAACCTAATTAGGAGCGAGCATACCTCTAAGTCTAAAATCTAGCCGAAATTCCTCTAGTTTTAGAGAGAGGTAGTGAGAGGAGGAGAGACAAAAAGAATAATTAATGCTACTGACACTCGATGAATTACCTCATTTTATACAGCACGTGTAGGTGGAAAACAACTATGGAGAGTTCAACTAAGTGGGCAGACTTCAATTCTTTAGGATTTTTTGCCACCTAAGCATGCGGTATAAAACGAGGTAATTCATGGAGTGTTAGTAGCATTGTTCGAGACAAAAAAAATGATATGGTTTGTTAGGCATGATGGACAATTTCTTCATACTCAAACTTTGATGGAAATTAATTTGGGATTCTAAATTTCTTAAGAAACAATATAATTGCCTTGAACAAGGTATGGATCAAAGAAGGAACCAAGTTCATTCAATTTCCGGTCGGCTTGGATCAAGCTGAAGTAAAACTTGGAAGAGTATCTAACTAAATTATCGACTAGTCTCTAGAGCCTTGTGTGGAAATAACCGGGCAAACCCTTCAGTGCCCGCAAGTATTAAGTTGTCGAGTTTCGACTGCAGAATATATAGTTTACAGCTCATCCGCTCTACTACTCGAACAATTCTTTAAGGTTTCCCAATATAACTTCATGATTATGAATTTATAAACAGTCTCTCCTTTTGCGAATATAAAAAAGCGTACATCTAATCTTTCTCCTTACTATATTAGAAATCTCGTGAACTGAATAATAATTTTTTTGAAAAGGAATTTGCAATGTTTCCCATGTGTTATTTGTTTAGCACAAAATTACATAAAGAGTAGGAAGCATGGATCATGGGCTCATAAGAAAGGGGAGTGGCGGCTGAGGCGTGAGTCCTGCAATTTCGGTGCAAGTGCTGGCTGCTATGTTGATTGGATTTTATCATTTTCTTTTTTTTACTTGAGTATTCTTTTTCTTTTGAATAATGCTAAGTATACAGATGATACGGATACATCCGAATACAAATATATCTAGAACCGTTTGATGTATATGAGGATTTTGAATAATTGAGAGTCTCACGTGTATCCAACGGTTCCGGACACATCTGTGTCCGGATGTATCCGTAGCATCTGTATAACAAGACTTTTCCTTTCCTTTTTCCCCACCTTTTCTCATAAAAAAAAAACTATTTACACTTACTTTTAATGTTTTGAAGCTTTAAGAATACAAATTCCAAGTGAAAAAGAATTTGTATGTCTGGGCAAGTAATCTGGTGAAGGATGGATTGACCCAACACTTAAAGTCTGTTTGGTAGAGATCATAAAAAGTAGACGATGAAATTCGAACACAAAGTCTATTAGATATCATGTTAAATTATTAAATATCAATTTATTTAAAAGCTCAAGCAGTTAAATAAATAGATAATTATTTACATTCGCAAAACTGGAAAACCAACCCCATCTCAAGACATACGCAACTCCGAGTAGACCAAAAAGTAAAAAAGGAATTTAGTATTTATTGGCTATGCAAATGTTAGATTCACGGTTCCAAACAGAACCTAATGCGTATGTACGCATGCACGCATGCATGTGTAATTTCTAGAAATGTTGGAACTGTTAGACCTCACCTTCCTAAGTACTACAACTGTTAATTTAACTAATGAGTGTACCCCGTATTATATATACGGATCCACCAACATTTATTATTAAGTTTTATTTTTATTTGAATTCTGATAAAAAGAATAAAAATATATTAACTAAGGGATGATCGAAAGAAAAATTTAAATGTTGTAACAAAAAGAAATAAATGAGTGCACTTGATGAAGAGAGAGAGAGAGGGGAGCAGGGGAGAAACTATATGGAGATCAGGAGGGGCCGGTCCTCTCAAATTATATTCGACCTTGTGCCCCTGTCCCTTTCCCAAAAAAGAATAAAAATTAAGTATATTGGTCCCCCAAATGATGAATTCTGATTCTGCCCTTAAGTCAGGGGGTGAATTTTTCTTATTTAGTTTTTCTTAAAAAAAAATAAAAAGAAGAGTTTGTGATCTCCTATAATATATAATAAGCGTTGTACTCATTCTACAAGCAAGAGTACAAAAATCAATTATCAAACTTTTTTGTTTTTATTCTAATAAAATAATCAAACCATATTTATTAGTGATGGGTGAAAAAAGAGTTTCAAAAGTAATAAAGAGAAATAAATTAGTCCAGTCGATGAAGAGACAAAGAGAGATAAAAATTTGAATTGTAATTAAGATAAATAAATTGGCATACTCGATGAAAGAGAGTCAGCGATGGGGTGGAATTTTCTTTTTTCTTTTATAATTTTTTAAAAAATAAAATAAGAGAGTGACACATGATCTACTGTCTTATAGTATATAGTAAGATAAGATGAGATAACATATATGAGTGTGGAAAGTGTTACACTTTAACACTTATTAGGGTACACACAACATGGGTTTCCTTAAACCACTTTGGATTGACAACATACTCTATAAAAATTTACAACATTTGCATAAAGAATCATGTAACATTTTGGTACAGTATTAATGTTATGAATTTATATCCAAATATCATGAATTGTTATACAAAAACTGTGAATTCAAAACCAACGTTATGAAGTTTATATAAAATATTAAGAATTCAAAGCGATTCAAGGAGTGCATATCGTGTATGCATCTAAATACAATTTCTTAATTGGTAAAGCAAAGAACCTTTTCCTTTCTAGATTATAACATGTTTTTAATTACCACTACCTATGGTTAATTATCATGTTTTAATTACCACTAATTATCATTTTCATTTTCTATTTGGGTTTATCCTGTTGGGGTATATGTTATTGCCTTCATTGTTATCATCATCATCTTTTGTTACTTTTTGCTGCCTACCAAAGTATACATTGATGTCTACGTTGTCTCGTTCACATACTATGCTTAATAATTAATATTATATCTATAGCATTAGCACCTTACCATCTTATATGTTCTTATGTTCCCCATTTCAATTTCATAGGTAATCTCTCTCTCTCTCTCTCTCTCTCTCTCTCTCTCCAACCAAAAAGACTTTTCATGGCTACAGAAAGTAAGTGAAAGGGATGTCTCCTCCTCATGCTATAATCCAATTTTTTAAGGAAGGCATTACACGAGATTTCCCATTGTGTTGGTGACTCATACCCGCACCAGCAAAAAAAATTATTCAGTTCTCACTTGTAACACCGTCAAACAATGACAGAATCAGAAATTTAATTTACTTTGGGTTAAAAATGAATTGGGCTAAGAAATAGGAGTATGTTAAATTAAAATTATGTTGATTAAAATTTGACGTATAAAAAAATGAAAAGAAAAAATTCCACCTGGGCTGTAGATCTGTAGAGATCCTCTCTGCTTCCACCTTTGTTGTCAAATACAATTAGTTTAAAGCGACATTGTTGTTATCTTTTAAGATTAAATGTATGAATCTAATAAAAACGTGTGTGTTGAAGAGGTCTATAGCAGCACGTTGCGGTGTTTTAGGAGCACTGAATAATTACTCCACACTTGGTATTTTTATTAAGCTTTTGTTTTTTTTTTTTTTGAAAAAAAACAACTAAGTAGTCATGGAGCACTCGTGGTCTTGAAGGAAGGGTAAATGTGTTGAAAAGGTACAACCATTAAGCATGCATGATGATAAAATAGTACATCAAGTTTATATAGTTTTCGTAAGTGCGTCTACAAGTTGGACAGTTCTTTTGGGCTCTCAAGGCATTCTCCATGGCCCTTCTTCTCTTGTTTTGCTAGTTATCTTATGGAAAATTCATACCTTACGTGTCAATCTAGTTGAGATATGAAAATGTTCTTAAACGAAAATAACTCTCGGTCTTAGAATTTGTGTGCAGAAGCCAACGCAAGAATTTGAGAATAAATCGATCTAGTTTCTGGCTCCATCAACTTTCAATGACAAAATATAGCCAAAATGAGCTTGTAAATTGCTATTAAACTTGAAACATAATCATCTGTTTATTACCTAAACAAACTAAGGTTGATTGATCCATTTTTAAAACTCGTTACGCTTTTAAATATTCAACAATATTGAACAACTTACTACTTGGATCCTTTAACTTATAATATATACGAACATGTTACTCAAAACTGACTTGCGATCTTCTTAATTGAAATTTATTAGAAATCGATTTGCACGATAAATAAATAAATTAAGTTTGAGCATATAAAATAAGACCAATAGAGGTCGATTGAGTACAGACTTAATTAACCTTTACCACTAACATGACCAGATTTTCCAAGAGAAAAAGTTATGCAAATATTGGCACTAACAAGAATTGACAATATCAACTAGCCATGTTGTATATGACGAACGTGAATGCGTCATGACAATAACGAAATTATCGTGTATTAAAGTGCTTGAAGATATATATTCTCGTAATTCCGTTGGACATTGTCATTTGTTTTTTCTAGGAAAATGATAGAAAAAAGGAAGGAAGATTGCAGAACCATAACCAACCCTACTTTTTAAACTGACGGTGATCTAAACTTGCACCATTAAAAAAGGCAAATGAAAGTATGGTGTGATTGAGACAATGGGTCCATGGGACCATCCTAATTTGCTTCCCCCTTGTTACCAGGAATGTTGCCAGCCCTTCCCTCTCCTTTGCCCCCCCCATTACAAATGGTATCCCAAAAGGGTGGCTGCCACCACCATACCCTATATTCTAATAAATTTAACCACTGCTTTATTATATAATTAATAACATGTTCTTTACAAGCCCATGGGTTCTTGGAAACAGGGCCAGCTCTTTTGTGGACCGCCTCGTGTTGTGTCGTATCGTACTGTGGCAAATCGTTTTGTAACTATGGTATGAGTTTGGAGACGGTCTCCGAGACACGTGTAATTAATCTGGTGATGGTATTCTAGGGTGGCTTTTGAGGGTAGTATTATATATATGTGTGTATGTACAATGTTATGCTAATATCAATCTTTTAATTGAGACCAACACTGGGATCAAGATTGTTCATGGACACAACTATGTGGTTTACAAACCCAATGAAGTGATATAGGGCTGATTTGGCCAAACTAGATTATCCGGATTATCTAGATTATTTGGGGTTTTAATCTAGCCCATTTGGGCTAAATTATTTACCCAAATAATCTGGATTAATCTAGCTCCAAACACAATATAACCAACATATAAAAAATAATTTAGTCCAAACACTTTGAGCTAGATTATTCCGTCCGGCACCCAACATAATCCAACAATCCAATAATCCCATAATCTAGTTACGCCAAATGGACCCATAGTTACTTTTCCACTTTGCAGTCTCCTAGACATAGAGAGAGAGAGAGAGAGAGAGAGAGAGATAATGTAAGAAGAGCTACTAAAATTGCAATTGTATTGTTCATGAGTCGAAGCCCAAGACAGTGATATCTTTTTCATATATATATATATATATATATATATATATAAACTAATATTTAGATCAATATTTAAACTCTTTATTCCTGATTAAATTTTAATGATCCGAACCGTTCAATGTGTTTAAAACATGTTTTTAAGAGTACTTGCGAGAAATCAGTTTAAAATATTACCGAAAAAAGCTAGATCCAAACAATGGTTCATAAAGCAGTTTCTGTCAACATTTTTAACCACTTCTTGGATCAAACCATTTCCGATAATATTTTGAGTTGATTTCCCACGAGTACCCTTACAAACCCGTTTTAAACACATTGAACGGTTCGGATCATTAAAATTTAATCAAGAATAAAGAGTTTAAATATTGATCTAATATTGATTCCTTGAGTTTTTCCTATAGAGAGAGAGATATATAGATATGTATGCATGGTGTGTGTATGGGAGAGTCGTGTATGTAAATGACAATTTTATTTGCTTCTGTGCTTTTATCTTGTGAAACCCATAAATACTAATTTTTCACCCATTTTTCAATCAATCAAAGTGGGGACTACTATTAAATGCCTAGTCAATGAAATCTTTTCATGCATTTTTATTTTTTGTGTTTCTCAAAGTTGGATTCACATTATTCAATACTTAAGTGGGGTCCACAATTTTTGATAACTAACCAATAAATAAATTTCACGCACTTTTTTGAACTATTTTTTTTCCATTTTTTTTGAACTATTTTAGAACAGTTGCCAACAAATATTAGTAGAGGAAAGTTTAAATTCACCTGATAAAAAATACTCGTATTGCCTAATCCTAGGAATGTTCCAGAATCTTCTCACCCACAGACTTTTCAGAAGAATAGAAAATGACGGGATTTTGTTGTGATGCTGGCCCATCTGAGGTCCAATTCTTCAGGTGTGAGCTGGCCCCTGGCCCATATGTAGACCTCCATGTGGATAGATGAGGCCCAATTCATAAGGTGTGAGCTGGCCCATACTAATACAGGGCCCATGCGTACCTCCGTGCCTCTATCCTTTCGGCCATATGTGACCTAAGGACTAAGTAGGGATGAAATTGGTCCGGTTTGAAATTTTGTAAACTGAAACCAAATCGAACTATTTTGGTTTTCTAGTTTCAGTTTGGTTTCGGTCCGATTTCGGTTTTGTTGGACTTGGATTCAAAATTAAAAAAACTTCTAAAAAATTAAGAGATTCTTGCTAAATAGATAAAGTCCAGATTGATTTTTATTTTAATACCGTTTTTCAATTTGATTAGTCTAAGCCCAAGTTAAAAAAAATTCAAAAAAAACTAAAGTCTAGTAAAACTAATATACAAAATTATAAATCATAGTCAAAATTAAAGTCCCATAAAAAATCAAAGTAAAAAAAAATTAGTTTAAGACTTAAAAATACATGTATCAGTCTAGGTTTTTTATATTTTTTAAGATTTAGTATAGGAACCGGTTTGGTCTGGTCCGGTTTGGTTTTTAAGTGACTAAAACCAAAAACCAAACCAAAATTTTAAAAAAATCTCAAACCGGACCTATTAGATTAAAAAACCAGACCAAACTGTCAGTTCAGTTTGGTTTACCAGTTTGGTTCGGTTTTCCGGTTTAAACTTTCACCTCTAGGACTAAGGTGTGATCAATTCGGTTTCGGTTAGTTTGTCAGTGCGGAATTTCAAAACCAATTGGTTCGAGATAAAAAAATACGGCAATCGGTTTTGATTGAATTTCGGTGTGAACCTAAGTCAGTTCGGGGCCTCGGGAATAGTCAGTTTCGGTCCATTTTTCAAGTTCTCTGAATGACCTTTATTTTGGACCCAAATTTTTTTTTGAGCCTTCAAAATGTTTATTTATGTTTTTTTTTTTTTTGTACTTACCCATTCTTTTGGCTAAATCACTGTTGTTACAAATCTATATTACAAGGGAGGACGGTGTGGGGCCCTCCAAACATATTTTCACAACAACGGTCTAGATTGATTCGATCCAACGATGGAGATTAACTCAGAATTTAATTATAGTGCTAATAATGGGTGGAAGCTGAAAGGACACTTAAAAGGAAAACTTTTGAGTTTATTTTTAGAAAACAAACAAACTTTTGACCCTTTCTCATCCTTGGAACTATAAGAGCTATTAATGAAGGGTTGAATTGCAACATACCAAATTGATCTCGAAAATCTATGATCTAAAAATATTTTTTTAAAATTTTGGTCTTTATTTTTAGGCTAGATTAGAAATGAAAAAAAATATCAGGATCTAGATTTTCTGAAAATAAAAAATTTATGATCTATAAATAAAAATGTATGATCTAGAAATGAAAAAATCTACATTAATCACAAATGTCAAAAATCTACACTGACTTAATTACAATGAATATTTTTTTGTCAAAAACAGAGAATAAAAAATCTACTCGATTATTTTTAGCTTGATTAGAAAGAAAAAATCTACCTTAAAAGTAAATTTTTTTTTACCACGAACATTACTTTTAAAAAACTTAATTAGTCTTGAAAAATAATAAAAAACTTAGAAACTAATCATTTGTGTTAAATTTTATTTTTATTTTCTAGATTCATTCGTCAAGAAACAATGATTAGTTCAAAAAAATAGACATAAATTTTATTAAAATTTTAAAAAGGGTACACCCTTCACTTCCATAGTTATAGACGTCAACTACATAAATCACGTAACTTTAGAATAAAAAAATAAAATAATTTAGTTTATAATTTTATGAATTTAATAGTTACTCAATTAAATAAAAATTATGACATGCAAAAAAAGAGAGGTTAAGATACTTAATTTCATACAAATATCTTTAATCAATAGCTAAGTTTAAAAAATAAGTTTAATTTTTAGAAACACTTTGTTAACTTATTTTTGCAAACACCTTTTAATCTTTATTTAGAAAAATCTTTTTAATTTTTATCTACTACATCTTTAAAAAAATTATTTTTATTTCAATAATGTTTTTATCCTAAATCGGTGAATAATTTAAAAACTAAGTTTGGTTGTGTTTTGAAAAAATATTTTCATTTTTATTTAAATATACGTGATTTTGTACTTTTTCATATTTAGTTAATTTTTAAAATTTTAATATGCTTTACTTTCTGTATACATCTATTATAAATACAGATAAAAAGTAAAACAAATAAGAAATTTCACAAAAAAATCACTTAAAACAAAATTAGAAGTGTAATTCTAATTTTGAACTGCAATTGCACTTGAGTGATTTAATTAAAACTTATAATCTTATGAAAAAGAAAAAAAATACACATTTAGATTGCTAGCTTTCGAAGGGTAAAAACGTTAAATTTCTAATTTCAACCATTTCTATCTGTTGTCATCCCTGATAAGGGAGGTAATTATAATTTCAAAAACCATAGGAGAAATATCTGTAATTATCAGAAAAATATTTTACCCTATTTTTATTGTCCGTAGTTGTGCTGAAATCTTTTGACTAGAAATGAGATATGTGGTTCTGACATTTGAGAAACATTTATAATTGTTTTTAAGTGGTAATTTTGACATTTGAAAAATTTTAAACTTTAATTCGTGGTTTTAATTTTTTGGTAGTGCAATAGACACAGGTAATATGCTGGCAATTTTGAGTGTATGAATTATTCTGAGTAGTGACTATGGTTCTGTTTTTCCAAAATGCTGTAGTGGTTCTTGACTTTAAAGTTACTTGATTTTTTTTCCAAGTAATCATAACCAATCGCATATAATTGGATCATTCTTGCAAAGTTGACATCATCTACAACCAATATCAGGATCCAACGCAATTTGCCCATGAATTGTTACCAAATTCGTAGGGAGTGTCGTAGGCACGGGTAGTACGCTAGTCCCCATCAATCCAATACTCATAATCTCATAATCTGTCCAAATGTAGAACTCGAAAATAATAAACATGTATCTACACATATATATGTATATAAATATCGGATCGGTTCAATTTGGTCGGTGTAATGAACAAAAGGGAAAAACCAAAATTGAAAAAGAAAACCGAAAAAAAAGTCTGGAGAATTGAAATCAACCGAACTATATTTCGGACCGATCGTTAGCTTTTTCCAAATTCGCTTGCATTCCAATGTGAGCCCACAAAGGTGATTTGAATGGTTCATTTGTGTATCTCGCAAAAGACTATATCTGTGAGAAAAATCATTTTATCAAAATATTAGTAGATGTATAAAAACTTGTATGTAACATTTTACAAAAGTTTATGAATTAATCATTGCACAGTAAAAATTTATAATTATGGTATTTGAAATTCTCAACTGAATTGGTTTATCTTTTTTGGACGAACTTGAGTAAAGAGCGAAGTGATGCATTTGTACACTATAATAGTTATTTTAATTTTTCGTTGTTCAATTATTTCAACCTAAATTTGAGAGAATAAAATGAAATGGAATAAAGCTTTGGTGGCTATTGAGCACTAATGAAAAGAATGTTAATGTTAGGCTTCCTTTCGTGATAAGTAAAGAACTTAGTAGTATCTGTTGTGAAATATGTGGATGACAAAAGTCCTTATGTATTTATGTTAAATAGTAGTATGGTTAAGAACATGTAATTGTTATGTAGGCTCCCTCAATCTATTTTTCCCAATCATATGCCTAAGCAAGAAGAGTAATGGACTGAAGGATAGAAAAGAAAGACCAGAAAGAAAGAGAGAAAAATAAATCAGACAAAAAAAAGTAATGAAATTCTGATCGGTCCAGAAGATCAATCTCAATAATTCTTGAAGAACTATTATTTACTTATATACTGTGTTCACTTGTTGTCTTATTTTATGCAAATGTACTCTTTTGTTACTGATCAATTTTATAACACGTTATTAGCACGAAACTCTAACCTACTGAAGAAAGGTGAACATGTGAATACTTTATTATATGCACCATTTTATTCATTTCATTTCATATAAAATATATAATGAATACTTGAAGCATTCTATAAAAAATACAATAAATACTTGAAGTATTTTATATATATATAAAAAAAAACAACCTGAAGGATCAATAAATACTTGAAGTATTCAATTAAAAAAATAGTTATAATTTATATATGTACTTTTTTTATTCATAGTAATTTCAATTAGTTACATGTCAGTAAAGTTCTTAGAAAAATGTGACAAAAATAGATGGATCTTAAGTATTGAATCTACTATGTCATCTCGAACCCACAACCTCCTTAAGGGAAAGAACTCAATGGAAAAGACTCAGAACCCAATGGAAGGAATTCATTTGGTAGTGGAGCTAAGTAAAAAAGATAGGAGGAAACTAAAAAGGAAAGAACTCCAACAATCCTTGGATAGCCGGGGAGAAACAGATGAGGTCACAAAGTATAAGATCAGTGGAAAGGAAAACAATGGAAAGGAGAGCAGTGGAGATCAAGAGCAAGACCAACAATTCCCAGTTGCGGGTGTGGAAAATGAAGAATGCGAAGATGTTAATAAGGAAGTTCAGGACACTCTCATATTGGGTAGACAATTGGGTATGGAGTTTGGAAGAGATGATAATTCAAGATTAAAAGCAATGATCCAAAAAGAGGCTAGTGGAATACGGGTAGAGCAGAGAGCCCATAGGGAGGAGGAGGATGGAGGTGAACCCTGAAATGTCCAGGGGCAAGGTGTACTAGCATTGTTACGTATGAAGATTATATCCTGGAACATTAGGGGAATGGGGGGTCAGGGCAAAAGGAAGGTCATGAGTAAGCTTATCAGAGAAAGGAAGCCAGATATAGCGTTGATTCAGGAGACAAAAAAGGAGGATTATCAAGAGAGAATGCTACAGCAATTATGGGGTGATACAGGGCTTCAATATGCAATTTCAAAGGCTGAAGGTGCTTCAGGGGGCTTGTTATCCATATGGAACTCTAGCTTATTTCAAGTTCAAACTCAAATTATTCATAGACAGTACATTCTAATGGTAGGCGTTTGGAAAGGAGAATTCCAATGTGCAATAATGAACTTATATGCTCCGAATGAGATGAATAGAAGGAAAGAAGTGTGGCAGGAAATCCTCAATCTTAAGTCTAGTTATCCTATTCCTTGGTGTATTGGTGGGGATTTCAATGAAATCAAAGAGATTCAGGAGAGAACTGGGTGTCTGAGTATGGATAGAGGCATGAGAGACTTCAATCTTTTTATGAATCTTATGGAGGTATATGATTTACCAATGCAAGGTCGGAAGTTTACATGGTCAAGCATGCAGAATCAACCCATTCTCAGTAGGATCGATAGATTTTTGGTCTCTCAGGAATGGATGGTCAGGTTCAAGCAGGGGTTATGGGGTCTGCCTAGAATGGTTTCTGACCATTGTCCGATATTTTTAACAGAGGATGAAAAGGATTGGGGTCCTAAACCTTTTCGGTTCATGGATATGTGGCTAACTAAAAAAGAGTGCCTAAGTGTAGCTAAGAAAGCGTGGGAAGAAGACATTGGAAGTGGATGGGCAGCAATCAGAATTGTCAACAGATTGCAAGCTGTTAAAAGAAGCCTAAGGGTGTGGAACAAGGAGGTTTTTGGGGATGTGAAAAGGAAAATATCTACTCTGGAAAACAATCTACATGAGTGGGACATGATTCAAGAGAGAAGGATGCTATCTGAAGAGGAACGAAAGACGAAGTATAAGGAAAAAGGAGAGCTGCTACAGGTGAACAAACTGGAGGAAATGATGTGGAAGCAAAAGGCTCGTACTCAGTGGTTGAAGTTGGGGGACCAAAATACTAGATATTTCCAGATCATAGCAAATGGTAGATTCCAGAAGAATAAAATAAACAAGATTAAGGTGGAAGAGAGGATAATAGAAGACCCTTATCAGATAAAACAAGCAGCCATGGAATATTTCAGACAGCTATTTGTAGAAGCTGAAGTGAATAGACCTAAACTATCTGGTGCCTTTCCAAGGACTCTAAGTCAGGCAGAGTCAGAGCGTTTGCAAGAACGATTCTTAGAAGAGGAAATAAAGATTGCCATTGACAGTTGTAAT
The DNA here is from genome assembly GCA_019985065.2 of Arctostaphylos glauca. Lineage (NCBI taxonomy): Eukaryota > Viridiplantae > Streptophyta > Magnoliopsida > Ericales > Ericaceae > Arctostaphylos > Arctostaphylos glauca. The sequence goes on from JAHSPW020000014.1 coordinate 9,891,101, forward strand.
AGCCAAAAGGCTCCTGGTCCGGATGGATTTAATTTCTCTTTCATTAAGAAAGCTTGGTCATTCATGAAGCAGGAGTTAAAGGCCTTCTTTGACCAATTCTATGAGATGGCGAAGATTCCAAAAGGTATGTCTGCAACCTTTATTACTCTAATTCCTAAGACGGACTGTACAATTGGATTTAATGACTTCAGACCGATAAGCTTGGTTCACTCAGTGTACAAGGTTTTGGCTAAGGTCCTAGCTAGGAGGTTTAAAGGCGTAATTCACAAAGTCATTGGGGAGGCCCAGTCAGCCTTCATAGGTGGGAAACAGATTATAGACGGTATACTGATAGCTAATGAAATAATCCACTATTGGAAGCAGAAGCCTTATAATCAGAGGGGTTTGATATTCAAGATTGACTTTAGAAAAGCCTATGATTGTGTTAATTGGAGTTTCCTCATACATATGCTAAAGAATCTGGGATGTGGTGATCAATGGTGTAGATGGATTACGGAATGTGTATCCTCCCCACATTTTTCTGTTTTGATAAATGGGTCAGCTTCGGCTGAGTTTAAATCCCAAAGAGGAATGAGGCAAGGGGATCCAATATCCCCTTTTCTGTTTAATGTGGTAGTGGAAGCTCTGAACCTGCTGATCGAAAGAGCAATTCAATTGGGTTTGATGAAAGGGGTTATGGTGGGGAATCAAGGACAGAAGGTGTCTCATCTGCAGTTTGCAGATGATACCCTGATTTTTTGTCAAAATGATGCATCAGAGGTTCAGACAGTTAAAAGGTTGCTGAGATGTTTCCAGTTAATGTCAGGTTTGGAGATCAATTTTGCTAAGAGCATGATTTATGGAGTGAAGTTAAAGGACCAGGAGGTAACGACTAGAGCTGTACAGCTGGGATGTCAAGTTGGGAATTTGCCTATTAAATATCTAGGGATTCCAGTGGGGATTAATCCTAGAAGGAAAGAACATTGGGTGCCCATTTTAGATAGGATAAGATATAAGTTAGCTATTTGGAAAAGGAGGTATTTGTCAATAGGGGGAAGACTTACCCTTATAAGATCAACAATGGCTAATTTACCTATCTATTTTATGTCGGTATATAGGATTCCTACTAATATTACATAGCAGATTGAAAGACTTCAGAGGCAATTTTTGTGGGGTGATCTACCGGATAAGAGGAAAATACATCATGTGGGATGGGCAAAAGTAACAAGGCAAAGGAAATACGGTGGATTGGGAATACATAGGTTAGTGGAACACAATAGTGCGTTATTAGCTAAATGGTGGTGGAGATTTTACAAGAAAAAAGACTCGCTATGGGTGCGGGTGATCCGTGATAAGTATGGAATTCCTCCCTCTACTTGGCTACCAAACCAATCAGTGAGAGGAAGAGCCTCTCCAATGTGGCATGACATTTCCAATCTCAGAAGGACAGAGTGTTCCATGGCTGAGGAAATAATGAAAGGATTTAAGTGGAATGTACACTCTGGGAATGTTATAAGTTTCTGGAATCAAACTTGGTTAGGGCAGTGTACCATGGCAGACAAATACCTAGACTGTTCTCTATTTCTACGCAGAAGAACAAGAAGATAAGAGACATGATTGATTGGAATAGTGGGGAGTGGCAGCTGAGGTTTAGAAGAAGATTGTATTCTTGGGAGGAGGAACAAATTCAGGAGTTACTAGGAACCCTGAGTAGATTTCCTATTGATACATCTAAGGAGGATAACCTTACATGGATTTGGTCAGGAGGCACAAGTTTCTCTGTCAAGGCAGCCTATGCAAAATGGAAACAAGGAGAATTTATGGAGAAGGAAAGCTTAAATCGGTTGTGGAGGAATTTTATTCCCCAGAAGATTCAAATTTTTGTTTGGCAAGCCACTCAGGGTTGCATTGCTACTAAAGGGTCTTTAGTCAGAAGAAATATCATTACAAGTGCAGAAGACAAGTGTGCTTTGTGTAATGGACAGGGGGAAACAGCAGACCATCTTCTACTAACTTGCAGTGTTACATGGAGGATATGGTGTAGGATATTGGAGTGGTGGGAACTACAATGGGTTTGCCCTGCCTCTCTCAAACAGGTGACAGAATTCTGGTTACGCCAAAAAAGGCCCAAAGTGAAAAAAGCGCTATGGGAAGCCTGTTTATATGCGATCGTGTGGTCTATATGGATGGCAAGGAATGCCTCCTGTTTCACCAATTCAGTGGTGAACGAAGAGGAGGTAGTGGAGATGGTTAAAACTAGGGCAATTGTATGGGTCAAATCTAAGGAATTAATAAGCGACTACTCAGTGGAGGAAATCAAGAGATGCTTAAAGGGAGTTATAAGTAATCCGGCATAACATTTCTAGAAGGAAAACCTAGTAATCAGGGGAGTGAGTTACCTGGTGAAGAGGAAGGAGCCATGGAACGCAGTTGGAATTCTAGAGCCATTTTGATGCTTCGACCTTGGGACCTTTGAGGTTCTCCGGCGATGTCTTCAGATCAGTTGATCCCTTACCAACTGTATTAGGAATGTAATTTTAGAAATAAGCTTCAGTATGGTCCATGGGCTTGTCCGTGGGCTCAACTTAGCCCAACTGTGTGTATGATGCTATTCCTGTGCTATATAAAATCACCTTTGTGCTGAGCAAAAAAAAAAAAAAAAAAAACCTCCTTAAGGGAAGTATTGGGTTTGGCCACCAAGCTAGCCCTAGTGATTGATATTATTGTTATATATTTGTATATTTATACATTATAATTTTATTTATAAAGTTTCATGCATCTTCATATAATTTTACTTAGAATTTTTGTACAATTTATTTATGAATAATGCAAAATATAGACAAGTCATCATGATAAATGGCAAATATGAAAATATACACGTATATACATTTTAGTAAATACATCAAGCATAATTATGTGGATATTTAAAAAATTTCATTTCAACTTATACAAAAGTAATAATTATTGTACAGCTTGAATATTATTATAATAATAATTTAGTGTGCATATCTAGAGTAACTGCAAATCAATTTATATTCATATTATTATTAAACTCGCGGCTTTATTATAATTGCAATTCAATTTTTATGAGAATTATGTTTTAATCCATAAACACTCATTTGTAAGATTTATAATTGTAAAATATTAAGTGTGTTTTATTTGAACAGATATTATGTGCCGATCAATTCCATTTCAACTACATTTGCTGCAACTCTTTTGCCAAACTAAACATAATGGAAGTAAATCAATGATGGGAACAACTCAATGCTGTGCAAACTATTCAAGACATGATCACCTTTGTTTATTTCTTCCCAAAATAGTTCTCTCTCCAGTCATTGCTCTTCCATGGATTTTACACTTACATGGTTTGTACAAAGATTGGGTTTCAGTTTGTCATTGTTTTATTGCAGCCCAGGAAAAATAAAATCATATGTCGTGTATTTTTCATGCATTGTGTTACACGTACGCTCAATTTAGTATCCGTTTAATGTCTTCGAAAGCAGAATGAAATTAGCTTAGAAGAACAGCTCCTGGAAAAGAATAAAAACAGCCACTCAAGAATAAAAAACTCTTTCCTGTGAAGAAAAAAATAAATCATATTCTTTACCAAGTTTAACAATTTTAAAAAATGTTTTAACAATGGAGTTTAATAGTTTTTCAGAATACGACAAAGTATGCAAAATAAAAAAAAATGATAAATAAAACTACACTTCGGTAGTTTCCATTGTATTACAGTTGCACAATTAACTTCACTTCAATTCTGCAAATTGTGGGTCGGATATTTTGCACAATTTTCACAATATTGTTATTTACACCCCAAGCAAAATCCCATTACCGAACAATCCAATTGCCCAACTGCTAAGCATGTTTTTTGCTATTTTTATATGTTGTAAATGCTCGAAGTACGCATGTATCGCGTGTGCCTCGGCCACTAATAACACAATAAAAGCCCGTCCAATTTTTTGTTCCTTATAATGACCAAGAAATGATTAATGCAGACAAGCCCGGCCTAAGGGGCAGGCCCACCAGGCCACCGCCTTGCCCCCCCACCCCCACCCCACCAAAAAAAAAAAGGCCGAAATTAGGGGCCCATTGTTTTTTGGTTCTTTGAAAAAAAAGTCCCAAAATGTTTAATCTCAACTACTTTTTTAAGTATGGCTTCATTAGAAGAAAAAAAAAAGGCCCAATTAATTATTTTGAGCACATATGTCCGATTTAAGTCAAAAAATCTTTCAAGAATAAAAAAAATAGAATGCTAAAGGCTCAATTAATTATTTTGAATCCATGACTAAAAGCTCGTGTAACCAATTTCTCTCAAAAAAAAATTCATATTTTTTTGTTTTACTCCTTAGTTTGAATGTAGTATCGAAATAGCTAAAAAGTGGACATTAAAAAATATAAAAGTTTTATTTTAAAGATATTTTAGATAATATCATAATTATTTTTTGGATTTTCCCATTCTACAATTAAATAAAAACTAATGTAAGTAAACGGTGTACTACAATGCATCTAAATCATGTACTAAACCAATTGATATTACAATTAATACTATAAATATTGCACATCGAACGAATATAGTTTGTATAAATAGAACGTAAACTAATAATTTAAATTAATCAAATAAGAAATACTGATAAAAAAATTAAATGCAAAGTTGTATAATCCTTAAAAAACTTTATGTTGAAGGTCGTGTTTTGGATTTAAAAAAAAAAATCAATATACTACTGGGTGTGCATTAGACCAAAATAGCCCTTTCATTCCCTTGCAATTACTAGAATGTCCAATTGTACAACCTAGTAGGGCACCGCTAACAGACTTACCCATGACTATATATATGACGTCCATCTAGGGTTCACTCAGGCTTTCTGATTCTTCTTGAATCTGCCAAACCCTAGAGAAAGAGGGAAGCAACCATGCCATCGACACCTCGTCGCGCCGTTTCTGAGATCTCAGCCTCGTCACTCTCGGCCTCCGGTCTATCTGCCGAGAAGCTGAGCCTGCCGTCACTGCAATCAAAAATGAAATGCGATCCGGAAGGGTACGAGGCCGAGCTATCCCTCATCTACGGCCAATTCAAATCGTCGCTCGAGCTGTTTCAGCAACAGGCGGCGTTAAACTTCACCTCCATCAGCGGTATCGCCAGCGATCCCACCGTCGCCAAAGACCTCGGTGACCGTGTCACGTTCTTGGCCCACGTCACCCCGTTTTACCCTAAACAGCTATTTCAGTTTCCTATTCAATTGACTGATTTCCTGCGGTCTGCTGCCCGAACTCTACCTTCCTCGTTAAGGTGCCATGTCGCCCAAGCTTTGATTCTTCTCATCAATCGTAAGGTATGTAAAAAAGTAGTGGTCTTTTCAAAGGATTTTAGTTTGTTGTTATTCGTAGATGATTTGAATTGTTTGGTTTGATTGGGTGAAATTTGGATTCTGGTCTTTGTTGGACTGTTTTTATGTAATGAGGTGAAATGTGAGTTCACCGAGTTGCAGTTACTATTGCAGCTATACAGAACAATTTGGTTAAACAGGTGAAACTTTGATTCCATGTGTTGCAGCAATTTTGCTTAACTGAGGTGGGAACTCATTTGAAATTTTTTCTGAATTGAAGTGTTAGCTTTAATTGTTTGAAAACTCAATTCCCGCATGTGTTTGGGTTTACTCAACTGGAAAGTTTGCTTTGGTTTCACTGCCAATTGAAACCAATGCTATGTTTGGTTGGTTGTGGGGATTGGGAAGATAACGAACTTGAATTGATTTGGCTTAGTCCAGATGGAGGGGGAGCTTTCATGAAGAAAACAAAAAGGAAAAAATTGGACAAGGGTGGCTAAGATATCCAAGTGTTCTTGATTTTTTTTCCGAGCTTAATAGTACATTGTTTATGGTTTTTATATGAGTTTAATGGAAATGTTTGTTTGCTAGATGGTTGATATAGGCGAGACCCTTGCCTTGTTCATGGAGCTTCAGACATTAGGTGACAGAGTATTGAGAAAATTGGCATTTTCCCATGTTATTCATAGTGTTAGGCGCATGAATAAGAAGCATAAGAATGAAGCTAAAAATTGGGCTCTGCAGAGTATCTTATTTTCCATGTTACAGGTTGGTAATGTTCCTCACTCCATGACATCATTGTTTTATTTATTAGTTGTGACATTAAATGTGCGTAATTTTCAATGTTCTGATAGCAAGAGGATGAAGCAAAAGCGAAACAATCGCTTATCACTCTGTGTGATCTTCATAGAAGGAAGGTGTGGTTTGATGATCGAACAGCCAACGCCATATGTACAGCATGCTTTCATCCATCATCAAGGTATGCATTTTTTGACAGATGCTTTACACGTATTCCCTTCATTCAATGGAAGGGAACTGATTTTGATTGTTATATCTTTCTCATTTGTCAGGATTATGATTGCCGCTCTATCATTTCTTCTTGATTATGAGAATATTGTAGAAGCTGATGATGATAGCGATTGTTCCAGTAGTGGCGATGAATTGGCTACTCCACAGCCACATGTTCTTCTTAATAGAGAGTCTATCTATAAGGTTTGTTGTCTGTAATGTGACGCTCACTATATGAATTTGTAAAGGAACATTTGGAGGAACGGACCTTCCTGTACTATGTTGTATTTACTGGGTTTACCCTATGACGTATGTTGCATACCAAGGTTGAATTAAGGCCATCTCTCTCTTTTTTTTTAATGCACTTTTTGGCAATTAGTTATTGTAACCCAGATTGCCGGAAAGATCTATAAGCTGGCGCGGTATTGGTCTAGCTTAAAGATAACCAAGGATAACACGTGGCATTGTTAAGGTTAATTTGTGATGCTGTTTTTTTTTTTTTTGAATTTTTAGGCACACCATAAAGGTACCACTTCAAGCAAGAAGAAAAAGAAAGCAAAATTGCAGCGTGCCATTCGTAGCATGAAAAAGCAACAACGCTTGTCATCAGAAAAGAGTGATCCAAACTACTATTCACCTCTTAACCATCTGCAAGATGCACAGGTTTGTTAATTTAGACGAGATGCACAGGTTTGTTAGTTCTAAGAGCAAACTAATTGTCGCTAAATAACTCTCTTGATTTAGGGATTTGCTGAGAAGCTGTTAACTCGCCTCTTAAAGTGCAATGAGCGGTTCGAGGTAGTTACCCTTTCAACTCTTATTGCTTCTACATCTGATTTGACATAGTCCATAAAAAACATTTTGTTTGGCAGTCCCTGTTTTTGCTGCTACTAGTGAAATAGTGTGTATTTCATCCGCTTTTGTGGTTGAGATTTTTGTTTGGTTCCTGGCTATTTAGGACTGGTGTATTTACTTCCTGTTGGCATTTCAGTATGAATTGTTAATTTGGGGTAGGAGTGTTGGATAAACAGTTGTGGTTGGAAAAAATAGGAATGATAGCTGGGTATGGAGGGAATGGGGAGGTAGGGGGGAGAGGTTATGCTAGGAAAGTGTGAATTTGTTGGATAACCACCTACATAAAATTTGCTGATTTAGCTGTAGTCTCAATATTACTTTCTGGTCGTGAGTGTTACACTGTATACCAAGTAACTAATAGTTCTAGCTTGTTTTGTGTGCCATTTTTGTGGAGCAAGATACTTGTTGTGCCCTGATATTCTCATGTTGTTTTTATGGATTCTTGAGATACTTCTCAATGTCTCATGAATGTGTGGCAAATCTACTGTAGTGCATTAGAAGGCTCATACATAAGTGTCATAAAGAATGAAAGAAGACCTACTTTTAGGAGAATTTAGTTAGTTCAATTACTGAGTTCTTATTGGTGATGAAGGAACTTTGGTTTTAGTTTTATTAATTGCCACTGTAGGGAAATTTCTGTTTATGTTCTGTTCTAGCCTGTGCACAACTGCGACGATCTTCAAGTTCACAGCTTTCCAATAATACTTTCAAGCATATTTATTTCTCTGCTCATCGCCGCAGGTTAAAATGATGATGCTGAAAGTAATTGCTCGGACTGTGGGGCTTCACCGCTTGATATTAATAGATTTCTATCCGTTCCTTCAGAATTATGTCCAGGTATTTTATCACAGTCCACATATGCTCTCAACGTTCATTTTCTTGCTTAACGTGAAATAATTGGCAATTGCAGCCCCATCAACGTGATGTCACAAATTTACTTGCGGCAGCTGTTCAGGCCTGCCATGATATGGTAAACTATAATCTATTTTACTTTTCTTCTTTCCTATTTTGTGGTCGATAAGTGTACTTACCACCTAAACATGTAGTTCTCCAAACAACCTAGTCTTCGCATTCCATGTTTTATGATTTGTTGTTAACTTTCCCCAGTCACATTATTGCTCACAGACAGAATCTTGTTTTGAATAGGTTCCACCAGAAGCAGTTGAACCATTATTTAAGCAAGTAGTCAACCAATTTATTCATGATCGTTCACGGACAGAGGTATCACTTTATTGCTTTCTATTTATTACTATTCTCTCCTGCAGCAGTGAATTTAGATTCTTCACTGGTTTTGTCAGGCCATCGCTATTGGGCTAAATGTGGTTAGGGATTTGTATACCTCATTTTGTTGCTTTGTATTTATTACTTTTCTCTCCTGCGGCAGTGAATTTAGATTCTTCACTGGTTTTGTCAGGCCATTGCTGTTGGGCTGAATGTGGTGAGGGAGATATGTCTACGAATGCCTTTGGTATTACTTGCATCCAGTATTCATTTATAAGTGTGCCTTCGTTTTATAGATAGGGAGGTGTCTAGCTCGTGTGATTTCTTCGAGTGTCAGACTCAAATTTGATCTCATGTCTTTTGCCTATCATTGAATTTTTTTTTGTGGTCTTTTTTGGTCTTGGTATTAGTTGATGACTGAAGATTTGCTGCAAGATCTTGTCTTATATAAGAAGTCGCATGAGAAGGCTGTTTCATCAGCTGCTCGTTCACTTGTTACTTTATTCAGAGAGGTATTACGGAGATGTAATTTGCCTTGCCCCGTTTGTGTGTGTGTGTGTGTGTGTGTGTGTGTGAGATGTGGGGGTTGCAGGTGTGCAATCCTGGAAAATTGATGTGGTTCTGTTGCAGGTTTGTCCGTCACTACTCATCAAGAAGGATCGTGGCCGCCCCACTGATCCAAAGGCAAAGCCAAAAGCATTTGGGGAAACAAATGTTGACAGCAATGTTTCTGGTCATGAATTGTTACAACAGGACGACACCGATGATGAGGAGGCTGGTGGTAGTGACAATGGTGAAGATTCAAATGAGTATGTAGTTGACGCTGGTAGTAGTGATGGTGAAGTTGATGATGATGATGATGCCGTCAATGACAGACTTAGCATGGGAACAGAAAATGAAATTGATGAAGTATCTGAAGATGGTGATGATGATGGTAATAGTTTTAAGAATGATAGTGATCTGAGTGACAATGAGGACATTGATGCTGATAGTGATAGTGCTGCTGAGGATGATGATGATGATGATGATGAGATGGAAGAGGAGGATGTGCATGAAGGATCCAAGGGTTTGCACAAACTTAGTGATAATGAGACTGCGGGTAAAGGATCTAAAGCACGGAAGAGGAAGTATTCCGATATTGATGAACAGTTGAATGCTGCCGATGCAAGCCTTCGGGCTTTAAAGAGATTAGCAGCAGGAAAAAGGGAATACGAACTATCAGGCACAACAGATGATATCCTCTCAAATGAGGACTTCCAGCGAATCAAAGGATTAAAGGTATATTGGTCTTTCATTGCTGACCCAAGTTGAATATGTACAAACTTGGTGTGAATCTTGAGTAGAGTAACGAAAAAATAAACGCTGGGTGCCAAATATTGTGAAATTCTGGAAGTTGAAAGCATTAACATGATTCTTGTTTGTTCCCATAAATCAGTACACTTGTATTCGTATACTTCTTTTCTCTTAAACTTCTACTTATGATCAGGCGAAGAACGCAGCGAGGATTGCTTTGACTCGGCATGGATTAATAAAAAAGGGTTCAGATGCCAAGTCAACAGCTTTTAAGGTTCCAAGTTCTGACAAGCTAAGTGCTAAGAGAGTGGATCCTTCCTCACTTGAAGTGAGTTTATATTCCTTGGTTGCTTTAAGTTCCTTTGATTCTCATCTCTTGTCTGGATTCCTGATGTACTTCTCCATTCAAATAAGGCCTTTGTAAAGAAGAAGCTAAGCAAGGAGGAAAAACTTGCATTAGTAAGAGCAGGAAGGGAGGATAGAGGGAAGTACCAGGCTCGAGCAGCTATCAAACAAAAAAAGGTGCACCTTCTTTTTCAACTTACTTTATTTTCATATTCCTTGAAATACAGATGGTAGATAAGCCCTTGGTTTTTTATTCTTTGCGTTTTCAATCTTGTGAGGTTTTTTTTTTTCTGGGTCAGCAATCTTCTGAGGTTTTTAGTTTCGTGTATTTCGTTTGTAAGAGAGAAACTTTCTTAAGACCAGTCCGTATGATTAATCTGTATAGCTAGTACGCATCAACCAACGTGAATTTAGAGTTGATGCTGAAGTGTTGTGAATATGTGGAAAACTTTTAATGCCAGTTTTGGGTGTTGGGATATGGTTGGAATGTCTGGAATGAGTTCAACATATTATCATTGGCAAAATCTGATATCAGAAGGATACGATTTCGGAGCTTTCCTACCTTCTTTGTTATACCAGTTGATATCCTGTCAGGCATCCAAATGCAGTCCACGAGTTTTCTTATGAGCTGTTTTGTCTTGAAGAAATCCTGCATACCTTTGACTGTTGTCTATCCAAGTTCACTAGCTATATTTTCATTTTGCATTTTATTGTGGACAGACGGGTGGTTCAAGCAATCGGCAGAAGGAGCACAAGAAGGCTATGCCTCTTGCTGCAAAGAGAGCTAAGGTAGCAAGATCTCGACAAGCCAAAAAGATAAAACAGCAGCGGGCTGGCAAACAGTTCCGTGGAAGAAAAGCATGGAAATGATCCGAGTTACTTCCCTTGTTTCTCTCTCTCTTCTGTTTTAGGTCCAGCCTCCATAGCATGGAAATGATCTGAGTTACTTCCCTTGTTTATCTTTCTCTTCTGTTTTAGGTCCAGCCTCCATTGTCAAAGGGGATCGGAACAATTATTTTATTCTCTGTTTTTTTTTTTTTCCAAAAGTTTTCTTCTGTTCTTTAGGTTGGGTAGAAGGATAAAGAGGATCTAGACATTTTTTGCAGGTGCTTTCCCTTTGAGTTTTTACTACTTTTCCTGAATTCTCATTCCCTTGCGAATCATCAATAGAGAATTATTAGTATGTTTTTGTTGGATTTTGTTATAAAATTGATCAGTAATAAAAAGAATTTTGCATAAAATAAGAAAACAAGTCAACACTGTATATAAGTAAATAATAGTTTTCCAAAAATTATTGGGATTGATCTTCTAGATTGATTACAAATTTTCTTTTTTCTGTTCGATTATTTTTTCTCTTTCTTTCTGCTCTTTTTTCTTCATTTCTTTCCTCTCCTTATTTTCACCCCTTTATAGATTAAAGATCAAGGAGATACAGACTACTAGTACAACTTTTACCTATTAATAGTATTAAGTGCATGATGAATTTTGTGTGATTCACGTTTTTCACAAAACTCTCTCTTGGATGACAAAATACTAAAAATATGTCTCGTTAAAATTTTGTCAACAAAAACCCAATGGGAAAAACCTTTGGTGAAAGAAAAAGAGTACAATATCATGTGTTCTATATAAGATGACAAAAAAGTTTTCAGATTATCTTATTAAAATCTTACAAAGAAAATCCAATGGAATAAAATTTTAAACGAAGGAAAAAGAGTACAATCTGTATGTTGACTTTATATTACTTACTCTCCCTTAATGTTGCATGACAAGTTTTTGAGTTGACGCATTCTAATATTATGAACTAGCTTTTTGAATGTTGATGTGAGTTGACGCATTCTAATATTATGAACTAGCAATTTGAATGTTGATGTTGGTAACATCTTGGTAAACAAGTCTACTAGATTATTACTTGAACGTATTTGTTGGACATCAATATCTCTGCTCTTTTATAAGTCATGCATATAGAAGAACTTTGGAGAGATGTATTTTGTTCTATTGCTTTTGATATAACCTCCCTTAATCTGTGTTGTACATGCGGCATTATCTTCATATAGGATTGTTGGGCTATTTTTGATTGAAGATAATCTACTTCGTTCTCGAATATATTGGATCATAGATCTTAACTAAACACATTCTCTGCTTGTCTCATGAATTGCAAGAATTTCAGAGTGGTTCGAAGAAGTGGCTGGAAATATTTGCTTCACAGAATGCCACGATATTGTAGTTTCTCCATAAGTAAATACATATCCTGTCTGTGATCGGGCTTTATATGGATTAGACAAATAACTAGCGTCAACATAACCAATTAATTGTGACTTTGATCCATTTGAAAAAAATAAATCCATGTATGACATTCCTTGAAGATATCATAAGATGTGTTTAATCTCATTTCAATGTCTTCAAATAGGAGCTGAATTGTATCTTGCCAATAAATTGATAGAAAATGTAATATCGGGTCGAGTGCAATTAGCAACGTACATAAAGACATCTATCGCACTAAGTATGCCACTTCAAGACCAAGAGACTCTTCACTCTCTTCTTGAAGACGGTATGGATCTTTGTTTATATCAAGTGATTTAACTACCATAAGAGTGTCAGGAAATATGCTTTATCTATATAAAAATGCTTCAAAATCTTTTATGTATAAGTTGACTGATGAACTAGGATACCAGTTGATAAATACTCAATTTGTAGACTAAGACAAATTTTGATTTTACCAAGATCTTTCATCTCAAATTTTTTCTTTAGATAATTTGCAGTTTTTATGAGTTCTTTTGGAGTTCCTACAAGATTTAAGTCATCAACATATACAATAATAGTAGCAAATTCAGAGTTTGATTTCTTGATAAAAACACATGGACGAATAACATTATTTTCATATCCCTCTTTTGATAAATATTCACTCAGGTGGTTGTATCACATTCGACCGGATTGTTTTAATTCGTATAAAGATTTTTGCAACTTGACAAAGTAAACATTTCTAGATTTTAGACTACATGCTTTAGGCATTTTGTATCATTCAGGAACTTTCATATATATATATATTATATATATATATATATATATATATATATATATATATATATATATATATCGGGACGGATCCGGGGACACATAAAAAAACACATAAAAGAATACTCCATCTCAACTGTTAAAACCAACGGTTGTGATTTAAAAAAAAAACCTCTCTCCTTCCTCTCATTCTTTACACCTTAATCCTCTCTCTCTCTCTCTCCTCCTCCTCCTCCCCACACTTTTTTCCTCCTCATTTCTGGTGAATCTAACTTTGACAATGGCAATCCCTTCTTCGGCAAATCCAACTCCGGTGATCTCTTTTCACGCGTTGTATAGACGCCTATTTAAAATATTGAAAATATTGATCCAAAACCAATCCGTAAATACATCCTAATTCGTTAAATCTTTTAAAGCAAGGTTAAACAAACTAGTAACTAGGCTCTAATTACCCAACTTAGTTGCTACCTAATTTTCTTGGACCTCGATCTGGAGACTCCCAATTCAGAATACTCACCATCAGAAAAAAAGAAAAAACATTGAACTTGAATAACAACAATTTTTTACCAATAAATTATAAAACACAACGGATAAATCCTACTAAAGAATAAAGTTTAAAAGTCATCAAGCAATTGTTCAATACAAGATTAAATGGAGTATTTTTTAATGTATGTTTTTATTGTTTCCGGATTTGAAGAGATCGGGACTTATACGTGAAAAGAGATCGCCAGAGCTGGGTTTTTCGGAGAAGGGTCGCCGCCGTCGGGGTTGGATTCTCCGGAGATGGGGGAGGGGAAAAGTGTGTGGAGGAGAGAGAGAGGGAATTAAGGTGTAAAGAAGAAGAGAGAAGAGAGATGATTTTTTTTAAATCTCAGCCGTTAGTTTCAACGATTGAGATAGAGTGTTCTTTTATGTGTTTTTTTATATGTCCCCGGATCCGGCCCGTATATATATATATATATATATATATATATATATATATATATATATAGATGGCTCCATAGACCAACACTTTTTTAGACCAATATTAGACCAACGTTTAAATTCTTGATTCCCGATTAAATTTTAACGATCCGAACCGTTCAATGTGTTTAAAATATGTTTTTAAGGGTACCCGCGAGAAATCAGCTCAAAATATTACCAGAAAATACTTAATCCAAATAGTGGTTCAAAAAGTTAACAGGAACTGTTTTATGAGCCACTGCTTGGATCAAGTCCTTTCCGATAATATTTTGAGCTGATTTCTCGCGGGTACCCTTAAAAACATATTTTAAACACATTGAACGGTTCGGATCGTTAAAATTTAATCAAGAATGAAGAATTTAAATGTTGGTCTAATATTGGTCAAAAAAAGTATTGGTTCATATAGTCTCTCCCTATATATATATATATATATATATATATATATATATATATATATATATCACTATCTAGTGATTCATATAAATATGTTGTAACTACATCCATCAGATGTATATCCAGACATTTATTAACTACCATGTCAATCAAAAATCTAAATGTAATAGCATCTACAACAAGTGAGTCTATTTCTCCATAGTCGATTCCAGATCTCTGTGAGAAATCCGGTGTAACAAATCGTGCCTTATATCTTACGATTTTATTTTTCTCATTGTGCTTTCACACAAACACCCATTTGTAGCCAATAGATTGTATCCCTTCAGGGGTTAAGGCTACTAGTCCAAAAACTTTTTATTTTTCAAGTGAAATCAATTCTACTTGAATTGCTTCTTTTCACAATGACCAGTTATTTCTACGTCGATATTCTTCAACGGTTTGTAGTTCATTGTCTTCATTACTTTCTGTAATATTGTCCTCATTACTTCTAATAATGTCAAGTGTGACTTTAAATGAAATACATTGTTGACAACAATTTTTCTCCTATCACATATTTCTCCATAATTGATTAAAATTTCATTATTATCATGTACATGTTCCTCTTTAGGGGATATCTCTTCAAGAGATTTCTCTTCAGGAGAGATACTAGAAGAAATTTTGGATAAATTAATAGTGTGTTCTTCATAAGAATTTTCATTATGGATGTAGTCTCTTCAGGAGCACTTACTCCTTTGATTTGAGTTTTTCTCTTCCGGGAAAATTTATCCTTTGCACCGACTGGTCTCTTACGCTTTTGACAAGAGATAGATTCATTTGCTCCACTTCGAGTGTATTGTTTTTTAGAAACATCAATCCTTGCCAGAGTATTAGCAACAGGAACATGAAATTTTGTTATTCTTTTTATGTCAGCAAATGCATCCGGTAACTGATTTACAATACCCTGTAAATGAATGATTCTTTGAACTTCTTGTTCATATTGATTAGTATGTGGATCAAGATAAGACAAATTTGATACATTCCAAGTGATTTCACGTCAAGCTTCTGGCTTTGACTTTTCTCCTTCTAATGGCAGGAACATTGTTTTGTTAAAATGACAGTTCTTAAAACGCACCTTAAAGATATTGTTAGTTACGAGTTCAAGATATCTAATAATAGATGGAGAGTCAAAACCAACATAAATCTCAAGTCTATGTTGAGGACCCATTTTTGTGTGTTGGGGAATTGCAATACGAACATATACATCACAACCAAAACTCTAAGATGACAAATATTTGGTGGTTGATTAAGCACAAGTTGTGAGGGTGAGAACTTATGAT
Organism: Arctostaphylos glauca; assembly: GCA_019985065.2. NCBI lineage: Eukaryota > Viridiplantae > Streptophyta > Magnoliopsida > Ericales > Ericaceae > Arctostaphylos > Arctostaphylos glauca. The sequence goes on from JAHSPW020000014.1 coordinate 9,906,813, forward strand.
ATGATGTTGGCCTGCCACGAATTAGAAATGCAGCATTTGATATGGCATGTCCCCAAATAGAAACAGGGAGTTTGGTTTCCATAAGAAGAGGTCGGGCAATTAACTGAAGTTTTTAATAAAAAATTCAGCTAAGCCATTTTGGATGTGAGTATGTGCAACTGAGTGCTCAATATCTAGGTCAATGAACATACAATAGTCATTGAATGACTGAGAAGTAAATTCACCAACATTGTCAAGACGAATTGTCTTAATCGGATGATTTAAAAAACTGTGCCCGTAATCTGATTATTTGACTAAGAAATTTAGCAAATACAGTATTACGTGTAGATAGTAAATAGACATGTGACCATCTAGTAAACAGATGATGAGTGGATAGGGCTACAAATATCTCCTTGAATTCTCTGGAAAAATGATATAAATTCGACAATCACTTTAGAAGATGTTCTAACAATCAATTTTCTTTGTGATTAAGCATTACAAGGATAATCACTTAGTAAAAAAAAATTCTGGTTTTTTAGTGAATGTCTATTTGAATTATCAATAATTTTATGCATCATTATTTATCTCGGATGTCCAAGGCGATTATGCCATAACATAAATAGTTTAGGGTCTGAACATTTCTAATGTATTACAGCTTGTGATTTAATTGAACTTATCGTCGTATAGTATAGACCAGAAGACAAAGCAGAAAATTTTTCTAATATCAGTTTTTGACCAGATTCTACTAAAGTGATATAAAAAATTCTTCTTTGATATAAAGAAATTCTTCTTTGTCTTCATTTGTAGTTTCAATATGATAACCATTGCGATGTATATCTTTAAAACTCAACAGATTTCTTCTGGATCTAGTAGAGTATAAAGTTTCGTCAATACATAATTTAGTTCCATTAGAAAATATAATGTTAGCTCTTTTAGAGCCTTCAATGAGATTTGTAGAACCTGATATTGTATTGACGTTAGCTTTTGTCATTGTTATACGTATAAAATATTTTATACTTCGAAGAATAGTGTGTGTTGTTGCATTATCTACTAGACAAGTATTTTCTTCATTAATCTTCAAAATATTAGTAAAATCCATTTAAACTACAAACATACGCAACAAAACCTGATTATTATTAATACAACAACTTCATATTGAATATAATAAAGTTACATACTACATGATTAAAGTAATCGAAAAACACACTTACATCATAAAGAAAACACACTTGCATACTAATAAAAGTAATTATCTTAATTAGTAAATTTACGTAAACTTAGACAACTAAAACTAATAAATATTATACTCAAATAATTATTAACGTTTTTATTTTTAAATTTTTTGTTAAGTAAAAACGTAAAATAAATAAATTAAATTGTAATTTTTGTTGGCATGAATTAATTTATTAATTATGTATCTATATAATACAATATTGCAAAGTATTTTAGTGAGGATGGTTCTCAAAGCAACAAGTGACATGTGGTAATTAGTCTTTTATTAAAATTTTATAACAGTACATTTACACATATCGCACAAGCGTTTTTTCAAATATCAAATCCACAAATCTCAATATTTCTCATTACAATTTTTTTTTTCATAATGAGATTAAAATTTATCAAAATCTCTAAATTAGCTATAGTTATATAAGAAAAAAAAATAAAAATTCACAATCATGCCAAATAATACTTATATTCATTTTAAATCAAATTGACACTAGGTAAAAAATATTCTACTAAAATAACTATCAATCATTTTTAGTTATTCAAAGTATGGAATATTCAAATTATAAGGTTTGTCATAATGTATTTTTGGTGACTTTGATAGTTCTCTCAACCATTTTATTAAGCAAAGAGGTTATTGTCTTTTAATTGTGTCTAGTTGTTCTAACATAATTCTTCATTTTATGAATTTTAAATAATTAAAGATCAGTTATTAATTTAAGAATCTCATAAATTAATACTTCATAAATTAAGTTGTATTTTACATAAATTTTAAATTACTAGGTGTGAGATTCACTATACGTATATTATAAATTTTTTATGAGTTTTGATAACCGAGGTATCTGGACGGCTTGGGGACTAAGGTGGTATTGTTTGGGGGGTCTCCCACCTAATGCCGACTAGTCCTGGGGGTCCTGAAGTTAACGACCGGGCAAACCTCCAGTGGACCCAAAGTTTGCAGTTGCGAAGATTCGACCTCAGGATGTCTGGGTTTACAGCTCGCCCCAATCTCCACTCGGACAACCCCTTGGGGTTATCTTACTTTTTCTTAGTACATCATTCTTATTTCTATAATAAGATTATTTTTTAAATCTCTAAAATTAGCAGTACTTAAATAAAACATACTATTCAAAATAAAAACGATTTCAAGTAAAACACATACTATTCATAGTTATCTATTCATACTATATAATATTGTAGAGAATTTTAGTGAAAATAATTCTCAAAACAACAAATGTCATTGTTTAATTGGTCTTCCATTAATATTTTTACAATAGAAAGTGTAAAAGTATTTTATTACACATAGTTTATAAGTATTGTTTTTTCAACTTCAAATTCAGAAAAAAAAAAACTTACTCTTTCTCATTAGAATATCGTTATTTTCCCAATGAGAATAAAAAATTTAAAAATCTTTAAGTTAACTACAGTTATATACAGGAACAAAAATAAAAACTCACAATTCTTCACTCAATAACTAAATTCATATTAAATAAAAGGACTCTAAGTAAAAAATATTATATCCAAAATAATAATTCTTACATCATTAGTTATTGAAAGTATTTCAAATGCAAATAAAAAAGTTTGACATAGTGTATTATTTATTGTCTTGATTGATCTCTCAATCATTATATTAAGTTAAAAATATTTTTTTAAGAGTCGTTGTGTGGTTCCTTTAAGAACTCAAACATAATTCTTCATTATTCAATTTTAAATAATTAAAATTGACTGTTGAATTAAGCATCTCATAAATAATACTTCAAACCATTGGAAAAAAAAGTATCATACGCCTGTCAATATAGTTTTAAAAAATAATAATAATTTATTCATAATCATAGTGTTTCATTATTTATGATTTCAAAAGTTTTAAAAGGAGAAATTATTTTAAATTACATATAATTATTTTTTGGTTAATTTTTTCTTTCTTCTGTTAATTTTCTTTTTGTCAATAGGACTTAAGAATTTCATGTTTATTAAAATAAATCTTTTACAAGTGCATTACAGACTAAAGGCATACGACCGGGCCCCCCAAAATAATTTTTAAAAAATAGGACCTAGATATAAATTTTCAAAATTATAAAAATAATTACGTTTTGCATCCCCCAATTACTTTTGGTCCCCTCTCTCTCCCTAAAAAAAATTTCGAACTCTGAATCCTGATTTCACGTATGTTACAAACTAACAATAGTTTATTTATTTCACCATTTATATGTTATTTAGTTCTTTTTTTACTTTATCTTTTTGCTCTTTCACTGATCTTGCACATATATTATATTTATTTTATTTAATTTAATTTATATAGCAATTAAGTTGTACGTTCAAATAATATAACCAAAATAAATACGAGAAGAATCTAGAGTTTGAGGCCTGTCACGTCAAATCAAGTACTAGTAAGAACAGAAGGGCATCTAAGGTATGAAAACCTGTCTAGAAAGAATGTATTTTATAACTTTTTCTTAGTCAAATCTAGTACTTATCGACCCGTGCATAGCACGGGTCTATTGCTAGTATAGAGGTAAAACAACTATGATAAACAAAAAATATGTAGAAAATTTCACCTATTTTATTCCTAAAATAGATGTATAAACATGTAGGTGCATTGTATTGTTTCTAGCCAGCCCAAACACAGCCTTAAGGGTAACCAGAAATTTAAATCGATTATTTATGAAAATAAATGGGTAAAATATTTACTTCATCCCTAAACTATGCTCAAAAATTTTAAAATATCTCTAAACTATTAATTTTATTTACTTAGTACCTAAACTATCGATTTGAACTTTATTTAGTCCAATTACTTATATCCATCTAAGATCCGCTAAAAATCGTTAAGAGGAGGGTTTAACTGCAATTTAAGTCCATTAGGAGGGGGTTTAAGTGCAATTTTAGTCTCTAAGAATTAAAAAATAAATAAAATATTTACTTCGTCCCTAAACTATACTCAAAATTTTTAAAATATCCCTAAACTATCAACTTTATTTACTTAGTCCCTAAACCTCCATATGTGCATAATTACTACTCTAAGAAGACCTACATGCAAACCTATAAATGTCATGGACATGTGGGAGCCAGTGGACAAGCCTCTAATTAAACCTCCATATTACACTAGAAAGATTGGAAGACCCACGAAAACTATGAGAAAAGAACCAGATGAGCAAGGGAAAGGGAAGGATAAAGAAAAAGAACCAGAAGGCACCAACTTAAGAAGCAGATGAAACAATTGAGTTGTCGAAAATGTGGAGGAAAAGGGCACAACGGTCGAACTTGTAAAGCCATGGAAAAGGGCACGACCTAAGAATTAGTGTTTTGCAAGTAATAGGGAAACAGATTATCATTTTTTGGCGCATACTCTACTTAAAGATATTTGGCATTTGGTGTATTTACATTTTGTTAAGTTGAATTGATATTTTTTGGCGCATACTCTACTTAAAGATATTTTGGTTATTTTTTGTATTCAACTCGTTTCAGAAGTAATAGATTAGTTCTGTGTCTTTGCATTTAAAGACCAATCCTAAATCATGAAGTTAATAATTTAGGGACTAAGTAAATAAAATTGATAGTTTAGGGACATTTTAAATTTTGAGTATAGTTTAGGGACGACGTAAATATTTTATATATTTTCTAATCCTTAGAGACTAAAATTGCACTTAAACCCCCTTCTAACGGATCGAAATTGCAGTTAAACCCTCCTCTTAATGATTTTTAACTGATCTTAGACGAATATAAGTAATTGGACTAATAAAGTTCAAATCGATAGTTTAGGGACTAAGTAAATAAACTTAATAGTTTAGGGACATTTTAAAAAATTTTAGCATAATTTAGAGATGAAGTAAATATTTTACTCAAAATAAATTAAGTAGGTAAATCCCATTTTATTTCCATTCCCACCTTATATTTATTAGTAGAAGATTTGGTTTTAGATTTGGATTACAGATAGGCTCGTATAATTGGAGACGACTCCGGACATTACAGTAGGACACAAAGGAGGAGAGAGAGAGAGAGAGAGAGAGAGAGAGAGAAGGGGGAAACCCATCCGCGTAATTGTCTTGACCTATTTGACAAGACGAAGAGCAGTAAGCGAAGCACTAACCCCACATTTAATCCGTCCATTTTGCATAGTCGAATTTTTTAAGATAAGGAAAAGGAACCCTTAATCCGTATCTATTTTCAGTCCATTCCGCTTTACATTCGTTGAATCTATTGGTAAAAGACTGCACTTTTGTGGTGGTTGTAGTTTATTTTGGTTATTAATATCCTGATTTGTTCTCATGTTGTGTCAATCTTTGACTTCACATTGATCTACAATATCTAATGCTATCCACTTCTGGGTGCTTGTGTTTTATGAGTATGTTGTTAAGTTCAGGGTGATCTTTAGTGTTATCAACTTTGTGGGGGTGTGCGATTTATGAGTATTCTGTGGAATTACAGTGTAGATATTGGAAATTGCCTGTTTTTGGCGATCGTGTGATATGGTTAGGTGAGAATTTATCATATCGATATGATTTGGGAGGGGGATTAGTCGCTGGATTTTCTTTTGGTAGAGATCGAGTATGTATGTAAATCTATGCTTTTTGTCTTTTTTAGTCTGCAAGTTTGTGCGTTTTTTATGAGCTGTAGAAGGCTTGTGTATATGTTGTCTGCATCTTGTAGGTGTTAGCTCTATGTTCCTTTTTTGTAGATCAGTATTGTTCTTTTGTTTTAGGATGCCTAGGAGTTCATGCTTATCGTGTATTTGTGTGTGTTACTGCCATGCAATTAATTTCCTATGCGTGATTTCGTTTCCCATCATTGCTGAATTGCCAAAAGGCTTTAATGTGTTCTGTCCCCTCATATTATCTTCATCTTTCACGCATGTAATATGAGATAGTAGACGAGTTACTCATCACTCTCCTCTTCTAATAGGTGGATAAATAATTGTACCTGGATTAAAATTGAGCTAGTGTAAATGGATCCAACGGCTGAAGAACAATTAGATTACGGAGATGAGGAATATGTAGGGGCTCAAAAAATGCATTATCGTGGAGCTGGAACTATATCTGCTCTTGTAGATGATGAGATTATAGGTGAAGAAGATGATTATGATGATCTTTATAATGATGTGAATGTTGGAGAAGGTTTCTTGCAACTGCAGCGTTCTGAGGCACCATTGCCACCTGTTGGCGTAATTAAGGGGGGATTCCAAGAACAGAAAACTAGTCTTCATGAACCTAGATCAGAAGCTGCAGGCTCACAACAGCTAAGCATCCATGGAGTTGCAACTGAAGGGAAGGATCTGGTATCTGGGACCCGTTTTCCTGAGCCAAAGGTGGAGTTGACAGCTGATATGGGACAAGTGGGAACCACTGATATTGCTCAAACGAGGAGGGTTCATGGGTTGACCCATGATGCTCAAACAGGAAATTTGGGCTTTCAAGGGTCGAATCCTACACCTCACAAAATTGGAGTTGATTCTGGTGAAATCTCCGTAAGAGTTGCCACCGAGTCAGCTCCACTGCTTAACTCTGTCACAGGAGGCCCTAGGGTTGTTCCACAGAAGCCAGATATGATTGTAAATGTGAATGCGAACCGCTCAATGGTTAATAATGAAAACCAGGTTCGGCCATCTTTAGAGAATGGTTCCACCATGCTCTTTGTGGGAGAGCTACATTGGTGGACTACTGATGCAGAGCTTGAGAGTGTGCTATCTCAGTATGGAAGGGTGAAGGAGATCAAGTTCTTTGATGAGAGAGCTAGTGGCAAATCCAAAGGCTATTGTCAAGTTGAATTCTATGACGCATCTGCCGCATCCGCATGTAAAGAAGGAATGAATGGTTATAATTTTAACGGGCGTGCTTGTGTGGTGGCATTTGCTTCTCCGCAAACCATAAGGCAGATGGCTACATCTTATATGAACAAAAATCAGCCTCAACCACAGCCTCAGACTCAGTCACAGGGGAGGAGGCCTATGACTGATGGGGTGGGGAGAGGTGGTGGGATGAATCAACCCAGTGGAGATGGAGGAAGGAACCATGGAAGAGGTGGGTGGGGACGAGGGCAGGGAGTACTCAATAGAGGTCCTGGGGGAGGACCCATGAGGGGAAGAGGAGGGGCTATGGGAGCAAGGAACATGGTTGGAAGCACTTCTGGTTTTGGTAGTGGGCCTATTGGAGGAGGAGCTTATGGGCAAGGCCTTGGAGGCCCCGCTTTTGGTGGTTTGATGCCTTCTCAAGGTATGATGGGTCCTGGATTTGATCCGACTTTTTTGGGTAGAGGAGCAGTCTATGGAGGCTTTCCGGGTCCCACTTTCCCTGGGATGCTTCCTTCGTTTCAGGCTGTTAATCCAATGGGACTTGCTGGGGTGGCTCCTCATGTCAACCCTGCCTTCTTCGGCAGAGGAATGGCAGCTACTGGAATGCAAATGATGGGGCCCTCTGGGATGGATGGCCATCATGCAGGAATGTGGACTGACACCAGCATGGGTGGTGGGGGAGGGGAAGAACACGGCGGCCGAAGGACAAGAGAATCGAGTTACGGCGGTGAAGATGGTGCTTCTGAATATGGATATGGGGAGGGAAGCTACGAGAAGGGAGCTAGGTCAAATGCTGGGTCCTGGGAAAAGGAAAGGGGTTCTGAGCGTGATTGGTCAGGAAACTCTGAGAAGAGGCAGCGTGATGGGCGGGAGATGGAAAGGGACAGGTCCGATAGGAGTCACATGTATAGGGAGGAGAAGGATGGTTACCGGCAAAGAGAACGTGATGAAGGCTATGAGGATGACTGGGATAGAGGACAATCTTCTTCAAGATCACGGAGCAGGTCCAAAGCTATTCCTGAAGAGGATCACAGGCGATCGAGGGATGTGGATTATGGGAAGCGGAGACGCCTGCCATCAGAGTGACGAAATAAAGTGCTTTGTTCTTCTTATACAGGTCGTTTGACAGCTGGTCCGAGTATTCTCCATTAACATGTCTGTTCATCAGATTTCTAGGATGCATCTACCGTCCGTCCTTCTGGTTTCTATAGGCCCCACATGCAGGAAAAGTAAGTTCTGCTCCTATGGGTAGGGGGAATATATATATATATTCCTCTTTCCTCTTGTTCTGCTGCCTACAAAACTTGATTTGGTGCAAGACTCGCCCTAAAATACTTAAACTTTTGAACTTACCAATGTGGATATGGCCTTTTGGGGTTGGACTCCTTTATCCCCAGCTAGTGGCTTTCCCATTGGTTTATATTTGTCTTACTAATCCTCCTTTAGACTATTACTTCTTAAGGCGTGCAACCTTGAGATACTTGAGACCTTCTATTGTTATATATGATTGTGTGGTTTGGTCATCCTTTTTATTGTGTTTGATTTACATTTTTTGCTTGATTATATTGATAGAAATGTACAACTATTTTGTGCTCGGCTTTCTTGTAGTTTTCTATCTACTTTGACATGCTTTAGTGGTTGAATTTTTCATAAAGGTATTCACCTATAACTGAGAAACGAAATAGGAATAAAACACATAGAGAAGTTGCTAAGTTATCTGCAAGTCCTTTACATGCGTTGGCATAAGTTATAAGGCAAATGCTTGTTATCTATTCTAATATTCGTTAGAAGTTCATATGCAGTGGTAAGCTGAAGCCGAGAAGCTGAACTAAGTTCATTGTTTCAAAGATAGAATGTACTCAGATGTGGGCTAGCTCTCTGAGATTTGATGTTAGCATGCTGTGTGTATAAGTGTATGTTTGTATGCACCTAAAGGCTAGGGTGACTTGCCATTGGTGGATATGGAGTAATTCTGTTAGAACAGCCAAGGGGAGATATTTACTGTTATTTTAAAATTTGCAAGTATTATAATTTGGATGACTAAAGGGTATCTTTAAGTAATGGTAATGCTCCCTTTTAGTTTTATTATTTGGTAAATGAGGAGTATTCTCCTTTTATAGTGTTTGATCGTTAGAGTAACTGCTTCGGTTTTTTATATTTTCCTCTTTCATTAAGCTTTTGAGAATGAGAAATAGAACTTCAAGTTTTGGTATTCCATTCGAAAGACGTGCCCCCTGAATTGGTGGTGAGTGCATTGTTGGACCTTGGTGTAGCATAGACTTGGAATACTTAAGGTTTCTGTGAGGTCATAGAACATTCTTGTTCTTTAATTGACTTCTTGTGGGTGATACAATGGTCTACGGCAGAAGCTTTTACTTATGTGATATATCCCTTTGCTTTTGAAGTTTGGTCTCTAGTTTGGTGGCACTTTTTTGTGATACATGAGAGGTAAATGCATTTTGGTTTCTCTAACGAGAGGTAAACATCCTTATATTTAAGCATTTTGGTGTGGTACTTGATGTGAATATACTTAAAAACTACCTTCGATGTTATTAGAATGTCTCAATTTGGTAAATCGTGTCTTTAAATTCCCTCTCCTAGAACCTATGCATGCGTACTTCTTTTTAGTTAAGATTATACTCTCCAATATGAAGTCTTATGTGTTGAGTGGGTTAAGGGGCTGTTTCTGTTGATAATAGCCAAAGAATTTTACATGGAGCTTGATGCCTACTCACGCTGTGATGCTTTTTGACATATTGTATACGTGCATATCAGTGGTCATATAGATTATTTTGTGGCTTATTGGGCAGATTATTTTAATGAGTTTTGACTTTTGACATGCGGACTTTTAATATCATATTCAGGTAGCAAGTTGGCAACTTTCTATTTTTTGATTGAATCAGCTTATGTTGGTTATCTCGAGGAAGATGGGTTAAATTGGCTGCTCTTCCCTGAATTTCTCTGAAAATCCTCAGTCTACTATTATGCCAAAGAAGCCTAAAAACCATATCGTCTATCCTTTTGTCAGTTCCTCGAAAACACATTAAAAAAAATCATGCTCGTGGAAGAAACCGTTAAGTTCTTGGATGCCTCCACAATACCCGACAGTCTGCTTGCAGAGTACTCCTTTGTCCTGTTTGTAAACCAATTTTGTTTCGCAATATTGCAACATGTAATTGGCTTGTCTCCTTTATTTTACGCGAGGCTCGCCATTGTCTTTTTCAAGGTCTTGTACAAAATTTGAGGCCTATGGTTGGTCATAGTTGATCTGTTGTATCTGATAATGTTGATTCTTTTTGATAGGAGAGTTAGGTTGTAGATTGTAAGCCGAGGTCACTGATCCATTTGTAAGTGGTCACTGTAAGATCTCAAGAAGTTGGTCTGTTAATGTTGCTTTCCTCCCTGTATGCACAAAGACTATTGGATGTATCTTATCATGTAAAATGCAGCAACTGTCCCATTTAGGAGTTAAGTTGTATATTACTTCTTTATTTTAATAGGCAGAAGGGAAGAGTTGTGGTCCTTTGCAGTTGTTTTCCTCCTGACGAAGAAGTACATTGTAATCACTATTTTGGGTTTTAGTTTCTCTTTTCCTACCCCTTTGTGGGAGCAGTCTTTTCTGTATCTGTTTTGGGTTTGTCTATGTTGTAAGATCATGTCACTCAGTTGTGACTCAATAGAAAAACGAAATGTAGACTTTCACATACGATGTATATTCAACTTTTGGTGTTTGGTCCTCCTTTCGTTGGGAATGAGGAGTGGCATCATTCTCAATGGAGGTACAGATGCTTATGGACATTCCTTCTAATGCTTGACAAGGAAGCACCTGATAATTGGATAACTTGTGTGCTGGTACGTATCTTATCTGATATGCTTGAAACTCCTCATGACCTTAATGGGAACTTGCTTTTTTGTATGAATTCTGTGCCTTTGTATTATCCTCTATCTTTTGTGACTGTTGGTGTTTTTAAACATGAATGCTTCTGCTTGATGTACTTTTTTTTATAGAGGTGTAACTTAATATTGGTATTCTTTTACCTGTTTGACCCGTATATTTACCTCTGTTTGGGTTTTTGTCATCATTTTAAGTTGGAAAAGAAAGGTATCTTTGCTCTGTCGGATTTATTATTTATACCTGGTTTGGCCCTATTTGCAGTCATAGAAAGCTGGTCTGAAATGCCCCCTTAAGGTAGTTTCCTAAAGCAGATAATCTAGTTGGGGTTTTTGCAGCCGATCTTGGCTTGGGCTATTGAACAATCTACCAAATGATTTGTGATAAGAAAATGCTTCCCCTTATTTTCTGGTTTTTCTTTTCCTGCTTTTTCATAAGAACTTTTGGTTCAATTATACATCTTGTCATTCTCTGTGATGAAAACTAAAAGTCAATGCTGTGCTTCTGGATTTAATTGACTCGAAGCATCTTTCTTATGTTATTTTAATCATTCTCTTTAACAACATACACATTGGAAGCATGCATTTATTTCGTAAATAGAATTACATGGTATTCCCATTAGAATAGTAGAAATAGTTGATAAGCTGAAGACATGATCAAACCTTTTCCCATTTCTCATTTTTCTTTGAAAATCCCAATGCTGCAGCATGTGTCTGAGAACAGATTTGTCCCTGCTAATATGACCCATTTCCCAGGTTTTTGTTGTTTGGTTTTTTAGTTTCAGCCTACACAAGTTTCCCTCGGAATTCAATCTTCTAAGATCTTAGTGAGTAAAATAGGATATACATTTAGAAATCTCTCTTTGGCTCTTTGAAGAAACTAAGTGGAGCTGTAGTTGGATATTTTTTGGTTCATGTCGTTGTATGCCTTTGGATCGTTTATACTTCACTCTCATGTTGCTTGAGCATCTCACTTGGCAAGTCGAATACATAGTCATATCGCTAGATTGAAGTTTTTGCGATTGTATTGCTTCAATCATCTTGTTCAATGCCTGGAATGAGGCATCAGTAGTCTTTTTTAACTTATTATGTTGGAGATGGTGAATTCTTCGTGGGTGTTTTTTTTTTTGGCTTCTAAAGTTTTACATGGGCTGTTGTCTTGGTTGAAAAAAGAACAAAATTTGTCTAAGTTTTGGCTTATCTTGTTATCAATACTTGTTTAGGTTAGAGTTGTCCTATCTTGCGATCTTCTCTACTTGAGGAGGAGAGTTAGTAATGACAACAGATTGGTATCTGATGTATACAAATTCAGTGTTATTTTTTCGGCCTCGTAAGGCGATCTTAGAGGGCGGGTTTTATTTTGTTTCGGACCTAGTTATTTTCTGGGTTGTTTTCTTGGTATCTGTCAGATCCTAACTTTCAGTTTTTGAATTCTGCATCTACTCAGGAGATAGATTGAAATATTCATCCTCTAGTACTTTCTTTTCTTGGTTACACGGGTGCCAGCATGTTCTAGTTGTTGCAATAATCGATGTTGTTGTTTCACTTCATTGCTTAACCAGAGCCGGCCTGGACATAAGATCAGGAAGCCACCGTTTTGAGCTCTCTAAAAAATCGGGCCTCAAATATTTGTCTCAATAAATTGAGCTTTTTGTTGTATATATTTTGTATGTAAAATACATATAAGGCCTCAGTTGGAGAATTTACTTCGGGCCTAGGAATCTTAGGGCCGGCACCTTATTTACTCCTCGACTGTTGCGTTCTGCGTTCGAACCAAACGAGCTAGGTAGTAGCTATGATCAAGCCATTCTTGCTTATCAGTTTGAGCTGTTGCTAGGTGATAAAGTTTGCTATCGCTGCTGGTATTGACCAGTCATATATTTCTTCTTTTTTGTCATTTATTTGAAGAATTTGGGCTATTCTAATTCTGAGTCAACCAACCACCAAGGGTTGACTGTCGTTATTTTTTGATAAATTAGAAATTAAATCATGTTAACACCGCAATCAACTGGAAATGGATGCATTTGTTTGTTAATTTTTACCAAATGGGGCACGTCAATATTATTTTATTATGTTCTATTATGTAAAATAAAATATAAACTCATTTTATTATATTAGGAAAACAGCAGTTTGCACCATAAAGTCTAGAACTTTGGAATGAGTTGGCGAAGTTTGGAAAGTTGGAACGAAGAAGAAGACTAGAAGGCGGAAGTAAGATTTTATGGGAGACAACGTTATATTTTAGGGTTTTAAATACATTTTACCACTATAATTGTAAACAACTTACAAAACGACTTCCATTCCCATTTTTGTACCGGAGCCGTACCACTCGTGTATCAAAAGCAAAAAACGTAGCCATACGATTTTTAGTGTCTTGTACCTTTTTTGCCGTACCCGGTACTTGTACAACGCTATTTTTAGAGTACTTGTACTTCATAGCTTTTTGTAAAGGTTCAAAAGATATAGATAAATATCAACTATCTCCAAGGTATAATTACAGTGAGGCATTGGGTATGAAATTGGAAGAGGAAATTAGAGACAAACACTACTCTCAGTTCAGTGGGTTGCTTCCATTAGTCGTTTGTTCAATACATGCCATTTAGAATTTTGATTTCAGAGTTGAAGAATGACACTTGAAGTCTTGAACGAGGAAACAAATGCCTAATGAGCCATCGCTAATAGGCTAGTACCCCCAAACCGGTCCGGTCCCCACTCTCAAAGTAGACATTATAAGAGTCTCTTAGTATTTCCACATTCTAAACTGTATGACACAAAGTTATCAATCTCGTACCGGTAAGGGTACCGGTTTTGTTACTGGTACGGTACGTACCGGTACCGGTAGGTACCGGGGTACCGTTTCGGATTTATCGCTAAAAAATAATATAATTTTTTTAAACTAATATTCTTTACAAAAAATTACATTTGACATATAAAGTAAACCCCACAACTTAAAAATAACTCACAAAACATAACATTTTCAAAGGACAATAATAAACCTATGATATTTCAATATCATTTAATTCACAAAATTTATAAAATTAGTTAGCATATGCTTGATTAGAAAGAAAAATTAATATTCATTTTAACATTAAGGTATGAAAAATGAAAAAAGAAAAATTAACATTCATTTTCTTGTCTAGAGAAATTGAAAAGAAAAATTAACATTCATAAAGTATCGAAAGTGAAAAAAAAATATTTATTTTCATGTATGTATGAAATTATAAATAAAGGTTAATATTTATTTTTTATTTTAAATTAAAAAGCAATGTTAAGTTTAAAAAAAAGAATGTTAACATTCATAAAAAGGAATGTTATCTTCAAATTTAAAAAATGCTAATTTTTTCTTTTAATTTTCATAAAAAATAATGTTAACTTTTCTTTTTGTATTATAAATTTTCCTACCTTAATTAGAAGTATTTACAAGGAAAATGAAAAAAAAAAAAGGTATGTAAATGTAATTAAAAATACATAAAAAGTAAAAAAAAATTAAAAAAAAATAAAACCGGTACCGGCCGAGATCCGGTATTTGGCCGGTACCGGCCGGAACCGGCCGGAACCGCCGGTATTCTGGCCGGAACGGAATGAACGTCCGGCCGTACCGGTTTTGGTCCGGTACGGAAGGTACCGGCCGGTACCGGCCGGTACGGTACGGGATTAATTACTTTGGTATGACATATATGCATTTGAGTAGAAAAGTTCTGAATACTGAATCGGCTTGAGTACTGGTCTATCTATTGGTACGGTACGTATCGGTATTGGTTATATATCAGGTATCGTATTGGATTTATCGAAACTATCAACATATATATATATATATATATATATATATATATATATAGCCAAAAAAAATTTAATTTTTTTCGCAACTATATAAAAAATAAATTCAGTACCGGCCGGTATTTAGAATGATATGGTATTAGAGATATCTGGTACCGTTTTTATGCCAAAATGGTATGTACCGGCCAATATGATACGGTATTAATAACCTTGTTGAGGAGTCTAATTTTGTTCATCCTAGTGTGAATAAATTATGTTCAGACAATCTTGAAATCTCATTTCGATGATAAAAATCGTCTATTTTAATAATTTCTTTAGTATCATGAAAAAATTCAGCTCAATCGCACATCGGTAGTATTTCGCCCAAAAATTTAATTTTTTACTTCGAAAATTTTAATTTTTAAAACTTAAAAATTACATTTTTACATCAAACACTTATTGATATCCTATAGATCTGAATTTTTTTGTGACAATTAAATAAATTAATCAGAATAAAATAAATTATTTTAATTTTCAAAATAGAGTCTCGAGGTGGTCCAAACGATAGAGAGTGACCAAAGTTTGTTAACCTTAAAGTGAACAAAATTGAACTCGCTTTTGAGAGATCAAGAGAAGAAGAGACTATTTATCTCACTATAGCGAACCCAATTTTTTTTTTTTTCCTTAGTTATTTTGGCTGTACAAGGGAAATGATGATATCTAATATAGGCCACCTGTTTGTCTTGGCCTCGATATGTTAATGAAAATGTTCTTTCTTACTTCATTTTAAAAGAAAAAATTTCCTGAGTTCAGTTACAACTATATTAAATGTGCAAATATAGTCGTAACGTAATATAATATAATATAAGTTACAATCCAAAATAACTTAAAAATGGGTTGTAGAGCTATCTAAAGTTAGGCAAATCAAGGCTCGACAGAGTCTTCGTCGATGGTCTTGATGTCAACTTGAAAATGCGAATCTTTCATCCTGTTTTCGACACCTAACGTGAAATGCTAGGGAAAATAGTAGCCCAATAAGCGATCAGGCTCAATGGACAATCTTACCCGTTACCAATCTTATGTATATGAGAAGTATAATTATGCATAATTTGAATACAAATAGGAGAACATACAAGTGCAGAATTTAAAAGATGAGGACATAGTAAATAATTTATCATATCAAGACATCAAATCAATTTGTTCAAGTTTAATTCATAATGTTCTTGTACACTATGATCTCAATAACTACGTTGTCTATTACCATGTTTCTAATTGTTAGCTCATGTTTATCATGTTCCTAATTACTATGTTTTCAATTGCTGTGTTCCTGTTCGTCGTGTTAATTTGAGCACCAATTGACTCCTAAACTCCCAACTTCGACGACTTTAGACTTAAATAAAAAATCGACACGACATGGCTTAGCTCGGCTCAAGATTTAACTCGACTCAAGATATAGTTCAGCTCAAGTCATAGCTTGACTCGTGACATCTTAACATATTTTATTTTTCATTAATCTCATATGTTACTAATGTAAGTCCATCACATCCGAGATCCATAGTCTAACCATATCGCTATGTATCATGCAATGTTCGAGGTATACAAGGTATCTTAGTCTCGCATAATTTTCATCATACTTAAATCAGTAACTAAGTTTCTTAAACGACAAATCAAACAAGTATGCAAGGACTTGGGGTTCTAGATAACTAAAGCAATTAACGGCATTTGAGTTTCAAATTTTCAGTTTAGGTAACATGCGAATATATGGGATATCAATTCTACTCCGTACATTCCACACGGGGTGTAATCAAACTTGTTGGAAGTGTTTCTCATAAAGGGCTCAAGGGAGTGTTTCTCGTAAAGGGCTCGAGGTTCAAAAATATCTCTAGGTCAAGAAAAATTGACCTACAAAATCTAAGTCCATAACAGATGAATTTTACGTATAATCAAGTATACGAAGTTCTAAGTATCAAATTGGGTTAATTCCAATGGACAATGAAAAGTAAAGGCATTAATCTATGTCCATATAAATTTTAGAATCAACACGAATGCACGAATCAGGAAAATATTGGTATACCCTGGTGCGTGAATTTAACGTTGGGGTAGAGCTTTGAGTGAGGCAGTCATTTGATGTTCTTCTATTTTCTTCATCTTTTTCTATTATTTGCAGCTCTCTCTCTCTCTCTCTCTCTCTCTGGTTTCCAGTAGTGAAAGAAAGGGCGAGGGGTGGAGTGAGGTTGTACATGTCCGGGGGAGGCAGGGAGAAAATTTGGGGGAGAGTGTATATATATCTCATGCGCGCACGCACACATTCACAAATTAATCACGCTCACAATATAAAAATACAAACAAATTTTATAAATCATATCTAATATTTAAAGTATAAAATTTTCCAGTCTACCAGCAAAGCTAGAAAAACATGTGTTTACTGAGGTAACAAAAATAATATAGGTGGTAATAGCTCAATCAGAAAAACTTTTTTTTTTTTTATCTCATATTTAACACCAAACATTTGTTTTTTTTTTTTGATAGGAACACCAAACATTTGTTTACATCGAACGATTTTAAATTCATCTGCGTTCGAATATTATGTAGGAATAAATAAATTCTTAATTTATTTAATTTTTGAAAAATATAACAGTACATAAAATTGAACAATAATAAAATTAAAATCTCAAACCGAGACCCGCGAATCTCACGATGTCCTTAAGACAAATAGCGCCGCCTCACCGAAGTGCTTGAGGATTTGTCCGACGTTCGTCTCCCAGGATACAACGGTTGAATTCAATTTCGGTTGCACCTTCCGAATATAGGCTGTCGAGCTGATTTGTTTTGAATTCTCTTTAGACCGAAGAATACGAAGAACACACTTGAATTGTAGGAGGGTCTCAGATTTTTGTTGTTTCAAAACCAAAGAAGGGGTGCTCAATTTATAGGACTAAGGGGGAGCCAAAACATTAATTTTATAATAAATCAAAATTAAATTCTAAGATTTATTTTAAAAATAAATTCTGTGGTTACAAATCTAGAAATAAATTTTAAATTTAAAATCAGAATAAATTTTTATACAATAAATTAAAAATTAAATTTGGTTTTAAATTAGAAATTAATTTTTATTTTCAAATTGATCTCCCACCTTAAATATACACCTATATAGGCTCAAACTTTTTTTTTGATAGCCGAGGTATCCGATGGCACGTGAGTCAGGCGGCATGGCGACCTTCGAACCTGACCCCAACACCCAGCCGACTAGGCTCAAACTTATTACGTGATTTAAGCGAGCAAACCCAACCTTTTGGGTTTAAGGGCCCAAAGACCATACACGCCGAGCAAAGCCAAGCCCAAATCTAGACCTATGACCCATGGACCAAAGTAAGGCACCGACGGTGACGGGCGTGACCTATCACCCTCCTGCATATTACACATGGTGCATACTTAGAGAATCAATTTTTCATTCAAACTTTAATGGATTTTAACCATTCTTTTTAAAATTTAAACTTCTCACATGGGAGTACACAAACCCACCAAGACTCACCACAAGTGGTCTTAAAGGACCCCTTAATCCTTAGACAAAGTCACCAAAAATAAATATAAATTAAAATGTATTTTTCCAACAAATTATTGGTCCTTTAATAAGCCCTATTTAACAACCAATGGTACTAAAATTATCTCAACAAAAGTACATTCCCTTTCACGGCCCTCCTCACACTCCGCATCCCTCCACCCCCGACCTCTGCGCCAAAACCACCAATATTCCCTCTCCCAGACCTATATTTATTCCCCCATTCTTTCCTTCTTCCCAACACAGATTTGCTGCATTGTAATTTTCACCCAATAAAAAACAGCCTCTCCACCTCCTTTCAAAAAAATGGCACGCCAACTTCTCTTCCTCGCTTTTGTTCTCTTCGCCGTCGTCGGGTTGGCTTCTGCTGCCGCCACCGACCCGGTGGCGACTTCACCGTCGGGGAGTGTTGATGGTATTGGTGAAATTGGTACCTCGGATGGGGATTCGGATGCAGCACCTGTCGGTGGACCCGTGCCCGAAGGAGTTTTCACTCCTACTACCACCACCGGTGCCCAGGCTCCATCGCCCAAATCCGGTGCCGGTGTTCTTGAGGTCTCTGCCATTGGCGGCGTCGTCGCCGCTGTTGCCGCTTTTTTCTTCTAAAATGCATTCACTAATGTTGAGTCCAGTGATGCATGTATAACCCAAGTGGGGATTTGCTTTGTTTAATTTGGTGCCCATTTGAAGATATGTTCAATTGATATCAAATCAATCATACTATTGAGCTCTCAAATATTCATTGATTATTGGAAGATATGGTAACGTTTTTCTTTTCTTTTTTTGGTTATTGCCCAACACAATTGGTTTCATCATTTGCTTGAAGTTTCAAATAGGGTGGATCACTTGGTTAGTTAGAGGTGATCAGAGACAAGCCAGTCCTAATCCACCATATTTAGAATTTCTTGGGTTGAATCTCTTAGGATGACATCACTAGTTCATGCACTTCACAATTACCTTGAGCAGGGTAGGCATATTAGAGTAATCCTAAATACACAATCTTACGTGTACAAGTTCGAACACAATTGTATCTAGAATCATTGAATGCCGCAAGTGTGACTCTCATTATTTTGGAATTGGAGAGATTGTTCTGTGCTAGCCAAAACGACGTCGTTTTGGCGCATAACAGCCACCCCTGATGGTCTCATTATTTTATAGGCTTCACATACATCCAATAATTCCGAATACAGTTGTGTCTAAATCTGTGTACGAAGATTGCGTACATGAAGGTGAAATTCTTTTCTCTTTTTACAGTGATAATATAAACAAGATAAAAATATATTTTTTATTCGGTACGATCAACACAACTTGCAAAATTTATGAATGCATGGAATGTACAAAATTTTGACACATTGTTTATTTCTTTAATACCATAATTATTGTTTGCTTGAATGTTGTTTAAGATGAAACAAGATCTAAATTATTACGAAGAGACAAAATCTTTGGTCTCAATTTATTTGAGATGATTGTTTATAGGAGGTGTAACACACAAAATCGAGTCTTGAAATAAAGACAAAAAAAAAAAGATGTCCAAAATAATATTTTATTGATTCAAATGAAAAAGTGGATACAATTTTTATTATGTTTTTCGTAATGAAAGAACGATTCATTTGATTCGATCTCCAACTATAATGGCGATTCAATGGCTGTTAAAGTTTATTGTTGAATGAATCGGTTGATGACTTCTTGAATGAAGAAATCAAGGTGGTGGCTTTAATCGAGGGCTTGGGCAACTTGATCTCGAAAGAGTGTAGTTACAGACGAATCAACGTTGTTTGAGTGTTTGTTGATTCCTCGCAAGAGCTTGAGAGAAGACTTGAGAAGAGACTCGAAGAACGCCGAAAGTTTAAGAGAATTCTTCTGACTCTGGGAGATCTTCTTATTAAAATGCTTGAATGCTTCAAAATTCTTCTGGCCAGGGTCCTTCGTTTGTAGATGAATCAGCATGTTATGTATGTGCTTATTGATCCTCCACAGGAACTTGAGAGAAATTTGAGAAGAGACTTAAAGATCTCTTGACTACTTTGAATTCTTTTGGCTGGGAGTCTTCTTCGTTCGAATAGAATCAACAAGTTTTATAGGTACTTGTTGATTCTCCGTAAGAACTTGAGAGGAGGATTTGAGAAGAGGCTTAAAGAACATTTGAATGCTTCAAAATTCTTTTGGCCCGGAGGTCTTTTTCTTTATAATAAGAGTATCTATTTATAGGCTAGAAGATAGCATTTTTAATTTGGTATATGCTCCTTCATTGATTTATCTTTAAAAATTAATAGAGGAAATCTTGAGTCAATAATAAATAAATAATATAATATAGTAAGAGTACTATTTAGTTATTTAATAACCTAAAAAGAATTGGAGTGGGTCTGCCTCTTTGGGTTAGTCCAAATCCATAACCATTTAGCTCATTAGACTAGTCAGTCTATTTTGGCCTCCATCTTATTTTTAAATGGACCGAGCTCACATAATTTTGCGGACCCCAATATTCATTCGAGACTTTGACTAAATTTTATATTTTTTTACTTTAATTAATCAAGAATATTTATTTGTCTTGACTAATTGAATGATAAGTAAGTCATGTAAAATTTCAGTGTCTACAAGAGAGAAATACTATATCTCGCTAAACCCATGTGGGGAAAGCCTAGTTTTAGCCTCCCTCTAAAGCCAATAGTAGATTTGTTTGTGTAATTGTGAGCCAATAGGAATAGCAACGGGGCAGATTGGGACCGAATTTTTCCATCCCCGCTTCCGATCTCCAAATTTAAAATTTACCTCCATCCCTACCTCGTTTCTCGAACGGGGATGAATTTGACGGCCCATCCCCGCCCCAAATGGAGATCGGGGATTCTCGCCCCCTTCCCATTTTTAATTAAAAAAATTAATTACCTGTTATGTAGTGCTCATAAGAACATACTAAAATTATTAATCAAGTTATACGGAACAAATAAGAAAGAACTCAGAGAAGGCCAGCCCAGAACGAGAACGAGGAATAATTAATTATACGAACAAACTTAAAAATAAAATAAAATACTATATTTAATAATTATTTAAAAACAAATTGAGAAACAGGACAGAGGTATTCAGACCCGCCTCTAACCTGTTCCCCGTTTATTTTTCAAATTTCACCTCCAAATCCAACCTGATTCCTTAGAAAATCCCCTAAACTCCAATCCAAATGAGACGAAAAACAAAACGAATCAGATCGAATCAGACTAAATTGTTATTCCCATGAGCGAGTTGTTCCATTCCATTGGATATGAATGATATTGCAACTGGGTTCTAGGCCCAATGGTGGTGGTTGTGATCCCAATTGGCCGGGTCCAAGCTCTGCCCGAACTATGACGGGTTGGCCACAGCGGCGGAGCTAGTATTAAACAAGAGTAAGTCTACATACACATTAAGTTATACATTAAAGTGTACATAATATCTACGTGATATATCATTGTAAGACAAAATGTAAAAACAGGTCACATGAATTTTGATATGTTTTCAAGTTAGTGAATACTATATAGTTATGATGTATAACTTGATTTGTTAGTAGCATTATTCATTAAACAAGTGAAGTCAAGTTATTTTTAAAATTAATTAGTAAATTTAACTCTATTAAAATTATAAAATTGTCTCAAATATTTTACCCGAAGTTATAAAAATTGCTCCAAATATTTTACCGAACATATAAAAGCTGCCCAAAATATTTCACCTATTGTAGAAAAGTGTATCAAGCATTTCATTCAAATGAAAAAATAATTATTTTTACTTTGCATATCATACAACGTCTTACATGGTATATTCATCGTGTATTAAAAATAATACTCTAAATGGTATAATTAAAAAATGTCTTAATTTAAATAAAAAAATTGTCGTGTATTATTTTAAATCAATATATAGGTATGCTTCATATTTATCTCTAATATTAGTAAAAACATTTATTCTACTGGCCAAAATTTCTAGGTCCGCCCTTGGTTGGCCAAGCTCTTTTCCAACACATTCTCAAAACACCACGAACTAAAAGCCGAAGGTCCTTTTAAAATTCCGTGCATCTCCCATTCGTAACTATTTCTTATAAATTTGATGACAAAAAGGCAAAAGATGAAATGAATCAATTCCACTGTCTTCTTGCGAAAATCTCATTTAAAATTTAAATCTTTGTCTTATATAGACTGACTCCATAAAAACTAACACCACATATGAAAAGTTTCGAACCTTATTTCATTACGGTTATTTTTTCTTCAGGCACGCTTGCAATTTTTTGAGGAATCCATTCAATACATATTAAAGTTAAATGAAATGAACATTGACAAATGTATCAGACCTATTTACTGGTTGAGGCGCAAGAGCTAATGTGGGGTGAGGGAGGTTAAATAATATGGCTTCATTTGCTCATGGCCGCCTCTCCTACCTAGATGATAATTCTTCACAATCCTTTTGTTTTTTCTATGTACAAAGTAAACATGGAAATATGAACACCCCATGCAAAAGCATGATAACTGCAATGATACTGACTATGATAATTTAAGAAACATATCCATTGGTATCTGATGGCTAATTGAGATCAACGTCAACCGCCTCGGGGTTTCCCCTTTCGGTCTGGTTTGCGGCCAGTTCTACGCCCAGCTGCCCTTTGTCCCCAGCACCAAACGCGTATAGCTTACCGGATTCTGTGAGCGCAAACGTGTGGGCGTTCCAGTATATAGAATTGGTGAGGCTTATCTGTACCACACGCTCCTGCACCTGCTTCAGTGATGTTACTATCTCCGGGCTCAACACATTTGCGTGCCTATTACCCTGGAAAGACCAAAAACATCAGCAAGAATGTATAGCAGGACGATATGAACAGTTCAACCGCATTCATTGCGTATGTGCTATCGCATAGAATTAACAAGCTGCGGAGGTCACATTGTAATGTAGTAAATCCTATCATAAGACTAACATGGCCTGTTTGACAGTTCAGATTAGACATGGGATTGGATTATCAACCATTGGCATCCACGGGGACATATCCCTGCATTTGAAGTTTCAAACGCAACAACTAGCAAAGATACAGCTCCGTTAGTAACCAATCCAAAACACGGGATACACAAATACCTTGGAAAGCGTAAAAAATAGCAGTCTCCTCACAATCAGTCCTGTTGGGTTACGCATCCTATGGGACTATGTATACCCTCGTCGTAGTACGAATAACCAAACATTAGCACGCAGTTTGTTAGGGGTCATGAGGAGGGTCTAACACTAACCCTGGATGGCTATTTGGGTTTGCCATATCCGAAATTTGTTTACTTCCTTGCATCCTCGATTTGATATCCAAGGGACTATTATATGCCCTATAATATCCCATTGGAGGAAGATAAAACTATCCTATCCCCTCTCCCATCCATATCTTATCCCCTTTTACATTCCCTTCTTTCTATAAAAATACCATTATTAATTACAAAAATATCATCCGCCTACTCATATCAACCATATTTCCTTTCCACTATATCTCTCATATTCCCTCTAAAAGTTTGATTGGCGCTAGGTACTTGTAGCCACCAATACTTCCATGCATAGAAACACAATAACATATAACTAACACAGGAAATCATGATGTCAAGCATAAATACAAAACAAAACAAGACATTAGTTGTGTTTCCGTACAAGATTCGCTTGCTAACGAAAGGAACTACTTGTGTTGCCATAGAATAATTACAGCGAAATAGCAATGTCACAGAGTAATCCAGGTATCGAACACATTTTAGCTAAGATGGATGATAAAGTCATGTTTTATGATTAACCACTTAGAGAGTCCCAGCACAGAGGTCAGAAGACTTCATAAACTCAGGAATTAGTATGAATCAAGCAAGTAATTAAACTAAGTCTTGTTTATTACAGATTCACAGTAAAAGGTAAGAGAAGCCATACCTGCCCATCAATGCCACCAGTGTTGTGTCCAAGACTAGATGATTCTCCACATCCAAATGAATATACATCACCCTCTTCAGACACCACAAAGGTGGTGTAATCCCCAGTAGCAACATGAACAGCTTTGACATCACTCAGTGCCTCCACCACCTTGGGAACTGATTCACAGTCTTCATTCCCATGTCCCAAGCAACCATAACGCCCCCAACCCCATGTGCATACCCTTCCGTCTTTCCCCACCACAGCAGCATGCCAAGCACCGGCTGCAACCACTACAGGCTGAAGATTCAAAGTCTGAAACTGCTCAATCAATCTTGGGTATTTCTCATCAGTTCTTACACCATGTCCAAGCTTCCCACCCAACCCACATCCCACAGAGTAAACTGACCTGATATTTCATCAAAACGACATCAACATCTGACTATTTATGAGAAGCTTCACAATTAATGACTACAGAAATTTGTCGCATCACTTTTTCATCCATGATGACCATAGTTGAAAAAATCAAATCGAAAAGCAAGCATCATAAAAATGGTGGAAAGCAAACAAAGATGGAAATTAAGTAAACAAAATTTTACAGAGAAAGAAACTAAAGACCATAATACAAGTGTGTCTATTAGGAAACATTTCCCTGGTTCAACAAATTTCAAATATTTTATCACTCTTGCAATTCACATGTTGCGGCAAACAACTTAATTTGATGCAATAAATTTCTGCACATGGAAAGAAGAAATATCTATGGAAAGCTTTGTCAGTGTCAAGAGATGAACAAGAAGCTCACATGCCACTTGGTTGACAAGCCAAAGCAAGAAGGTAACAATACCCAGCTGCAATTTGAACCACCTGTACATCCGCTAATGCCCCTAGTAAAGGATGCGGCTCAAGATCATTAGGCTCCGTTTGGTGACCAAGCCGACTATCGTTGCCCCAAGAAAATGTATAGACTCTTCCTTCTCTTGATAATACAGCAGTGAAGAAATTTCCGATTGCAGCTTGCACCACAAATATGTTCTTCAGAGACTCAACCAGTTGTGGGGTGGTAACTTGTTTACTTCCTTGAGCCCCGTACTCGGCTTCCCCAAACGAGTCTTTTCCAAAAGCATAGACCCGCCCAGCATCACTAATCAGCATTGTCCGCCCAGCCCCAGCAGCTGCTTGAATAATTCGAATTCCCTGAAGAGATCTGCAACAGAAAGGAATTCCAGTAAAATTTTCTCTGATGTGAACCATCCACAATATTCCTGTTGGATAATGCTATATTGCTATACAAATAGAACTTTTGCACTGAATTCTCATGCAGAATGATGTGGTCCTTTCTAGTATGTTACTTCCATTTCAAACTAAAACAACCACCATTATTGTGCACAGTTTTGAAAAAAGCCACTGCCACTCTGGATAAGTTTTCTACATAAATTTCTGATCGTGGTTATTCCCTTCGTGCTTTTTTAATGTCAAGCAAGAATGACGTTGTGTTCCCTTCAATACAAACTAGTATACCCACCAGTATTGCTTGTGACTCTGAAAAAACCATTGCCGCATTGTTCCCATGTGTTCTCTATGCAAATTTTCTGGTTGTGGGTCAATCTCATTCTTGTTTCTATATTATCAACTATACAACCATGTAAACTTAGCAACCTGATTTGACGAGGCCGCCACTCCTCTTCTGTTGTGCCATGCCCAAGCTGTCCTGAGCTGTTAGACCCAAATGAGTGGACAGCTCCATTTGAAGTCACAGCTATACTATGACCAGGCCCTGCAATCGCTTGCGATTTCTCTCTCCTTGAGCAAGCTTCTCCAGCCAGCAAGAATCTCAGGACTAGTTTCCATGAGCCCCCACATCTTTCCTTCAAATCTATTCGTTCCCTTTCTGACATTGGCTTAAAGATAGCCCTTTTCTGGCATATATCAAGAGCAGCAAGCTCTGATAACGACAGCTCGTGATCGGGGGCAAAGTGGGCAGGCTGCCTAAAAAAGGAACAAGTTGCCTACAAACACCATTCCAATTCAATCAGCAGCATTATCAATTCTTAGTAACAAAAAAGAGTTCCATACTCAAACACAAAGAAAACAGAATACTTGCCTCTAGTCTCGCGAGATCATGTGGGTCCAAATTACACGCAGTGAGAACATGAAGGACAATTGAAGGGTTGGCAGATAATGGGAACTCCCCCGGACTTGAGTCCCCAAAGCAATGCCGTTGTTGTCTCTGAAATGTGGTGACTATAGTAGCAATTGATTGGTCAGGGATGTTATGGTATTGAATAGTTGGGGTTCCGCTCGTTGACGCGTCCATGGGCACCGCTTTAAGTGTGCAGTGCCCAAACTAGGCAGAGGAGGGAGAAGATCTAAAATGCTGGAATGTCAGTGTAAAAATTACCACAGAGTCAAATGATAGACATTATAGAATTTACGCAGTGTTTGATTCACTGAAATGAAGCTGGAAGGCAATGGTCCTCTTTGAATACTCATTGTGACGTTTGGTTCACCGGAAGTGACAAAATGAGATTACTATTGTAATCACCATTCATCTATTTAGCTGAAAGGCCAAGGAATGACCATCTCGTTACTCTCAAAAATCATTCCAGCGAACCAAACGCCACCTCTAAGATTCCATTTTTCTGACCACATGAATGTACAAGTGAGAATCTTGTGCAGAAATATCTACCTTAAAATTTAAATAATGTTGTGATCAGAGAATTTCAGGAATCGCACCTACACACAAAACACATGACATCAAGGCACATTTTACGAAAACTCAAGTGGCAAACAAAACTGTGGAGTAACACAATAGAATTACTCATCGTGAAATACAGAAGAACATGAAATGGGTAATTAAACTGATCAGTAGCTAAATTGGCTCAAACTATGGAACTGAGTTCTTCAAACCGAAAAAGCAGACATGTTTTTTATTCAATGATTAGATGTGATGTTGGGGAGAAAACAGAAACTACCAAATTCAAACAACTCAGTCAAGAAGCAAAATTAACCAATGACGGCCAAAGAAAGTTATTGACCAACATATATGATCAAACAAGTTAAATGGAACTGAGAAGCAATAGATAGACCAAAATTGAGGAAAACTTTCGCATGAAGAAATACTAATCCTTCAACTATGGATATTCCACACCCAAAAGAAACACAAAAAGGAAACCGGTTCCCACTGCAAAATAAATGCTTCGATTCACACACATAACATTGGGAAAACCCCACAATTCAGAATCAATAAACCAAAAGAAAGCAATCGGATTCAACCCCAGAACAGGGATTACAGCTAAAAATAATTCTTCCCAAAGATTAACCACAAAACACTATGATCTTGTGATTTCCCAAAGATCAAAGGATAATCAGACCATCAGACAATTCCATGAACAAGTACAATCATCAGGTAACAAAACAAAGGATGAATCAAGTAAAACTGAGAATAATCAAAAACAGAAGATGACAAAAAAACTGGTAACTGTTGAATCTGTACATTATGGTAGTTACAGATCGAAAACAAAGATTATACATGCCATAGAAATCCAAGTTCATCAGAACCCATGTGAAATCCGTCAATTGTTCCCGATGGATTCACCCAAAAAAAAAAAGTAACAATTTTGATTAAATTGAAGAGTTTTATGTAAAGGGTATCAGATAAAAGTACTCTCAGGCGATTCTTTCTCCGTGAGATAGATGATGCGAGGGGTAAGAAAATAAGGATTGTTGATGGGATGTTTTAGAGAGAGAGAGAGAAAGAGAGGATTTTAATGCTTTTGTTTGAGTGAATGAATTGGAAGGTGATAATTTCTAGGCTTATATATTTACCGAATTGGGTGGTTGTCTTCTGTACGTTTTTCTAAGGGGAGGGGACGAGATGAGGTGTCTCTTAGGTGGGTGATTGAAGGAACATAATGTGCTTATTGCTTCTACACATGCCATCCTGTGTTTATGTATGTAACCTCATTCGGCTGATTTGTTCGCCCGATGGACAATCTGGTTGGACTTCTGTTAATTAATTACGTTGTGCCTAAATTAATTTAAAATAAAAATTTATTTTCCTTTTGTTTGTCTAACATGCTATATTTTAGTTGATTGTAAGCAAGCTCGACTATTTTGATGATATAAGTTTATCGAGCTAATTTAATCAAGAGCCTAAACCACATGAAAAGACGAAAATGCCATTGCATAATTTACAATATGACGAGATTGCCCCGGGTCTATAAACTTATTTACATGTGAAACCTTATAATTGGAAGGTTATGGTAGTAATTTCATGAAGTACCTCTCTCACTGTTATTCTGCATCTATCAGTGAGATTTGCTAAATACACACCCTACGTGGTACTCAAGCACACCAAACATCTATCTATACAAACATTTATAAGCATTATACTCCATTTGTAGTGTACTCAAAATTAGTGTTTAGATGCTTCCCTCATATTCAATAAAAAATGTTTAGACAAATATGCAAATTTGTATATGACATTTAAGCTCACAATCGAATTTGTTACCTTTTGTGGAGCTTTTTAGTTAGTGTAATGATTCCACTCACGACTCCGTCTACTCTGAGCTTTGTAAACCTAGATCTATAACCACATCTAAGGAGTTTGACTGAGAAACACTCTGATACTTGAATCAATACTTAAAGAAAAAGAAAGGAAAGTACTGACCTAGTGTTAGAAAGTTGTGTGTACCCGACTTCCTCAAGTACTGTTCTTTCTATATACATTATAACTTGAGCCCAAGCCTAGAAAGGCACATGAGGAGCACACTCCTTGACGACACAGTGATCCATAATAAAATTATGTTATGACATCAGCCAATAATGTGATAAGATTTAGTACAAATGTCACATGCTACAGCCAATAGACCTATCAGCCAGGTGGGCGTCGACTCGGCTCGGCCCTACAAAGTGTGCCCAAGGACTGGGCATGAGGTATCATGAGTCATAGGCTTGGTTTGAGCTCGCTCCAACCTGTTGATAATTCAACTCTGGGCTTGGTCGGCCACCCAACCTAAATTCACTAATTGGTTGGCCCAGTGGATTTTGCTAATTTAGTCATCTACAATAACCTTTTAACTCTTCATTGGCTTGGCTGACGTGGAGTTGATCATGATTGCTGAATCGCTAACCAAGATGACGTGCTGAAGGAGAAGGCCGATGATGGTGTCGTTCCTACATGCAAGCTAGGCACATCTATGTGATAAAGTGACATGTGTCAACAATTGTTAGCGATTAAATATGGTGCCATGTGTCAAACAATGAGAGGTTGAACTGCCACATCGCTTCGATTCCCCCGCTGGCTTATCAAAGTGGTGTCCTTTGGGATTCCCTCCAACATATTCCTGTAAATAAGGGATTCAACTTCTCAAATCAAACTTTTTTCCTTCCATTCTCTCTCCTCCTACATCGTTTGAGTTACAAACCTTAAAACACCTCCAAATTTCATAGTGCCTCCATCATCTCCCCAACCTTGTGTTCAAGACCTAGAGTACTTCAACTGCTCAATTCTTTGTTTATGATCTTGAAGGGTTCCTGTGGAGGAAGTCTCTAGCCCTAGTGATTCCATAGTTCATTTGATTTTATCTTTGATATCTGCAATACTTTTCTCTCAATCTTGAGGCATTCTAATGTTCTATCTTGGATGTAGTAAGTATCCTTACTTAACCCCAAGGGGTTGTCCAAGTGGTAGAACAAGCAAGCTGTAAACCCCAGATACTGAGTTCGAAACTTGGCAACCGCAAAAACTTGAGGCCACTGGAGGGTATTCCCGGTCGTTCACTTCAGGGCCCCGAGGACTAGTCGGCATAGGTGGGGGGCTCCCCCAGGCAATCCCAGCCTGGTCCCCAAGCCGTCGGACACCTCGGTTAACAAAAAAAAAAAAAGTATCCTTACTTTTCATCCTATTTGTTGTTCATTTATGCACCCCCAATTTTTTATCAATTATTTGGTGGGTCTCACGTTGAGGCCCTCTGATTCCACAAACAGTTCCTTTACCATGCTTCATGACACGTTGTTGCCAAGCTAGAACATAGTGTCAGCTAAACCATAATCGTAGGCACGTATCTCTTTGCTAGGTGTCAAAGTATGACTCCCAACAAGTTTTCAGATATATTTGCCCATGAAGACTCAATTAGGGATTTTAGAGAAGAATATCAAATTCTAAGAGAGCCGAGTCGAGTCGATGAGCAATAGAGACTCCTTCCAAAGGGAGCCGATTCAACTCCTAAAGATGATCGAATATAGCTATTACAGACATAGAGTTTGGTTCCCATTCCATCCATCCTTGTATCAGTTCTTCCATGAGCTCGGGCTTACTCTGGCGCAAGTGTTGGTAAACATCTTTAGAATCTTAAATGGGATTATTAGGTTGAAAGAGGCCTACTACCTCTATTTTGAGTTTGGGGACATACTCGGAACATACACTATCAAGCAGAACAAGAAGTTTGATCGATATCAATTTCAATGTCTACCTAGACGAACGCATATCTCCTTACTAATTCGGACACCTATGCTAACGACCTTCCTTTATGTACTAGGTGATCAAGTAGATTCCAACTTTAAGCTTGAAGTAAACCTCCAACGACTGGGCAAGATTTATGAGACTAAGCTCTGGGACTACTACTTTACCTTTTGATGAAATCGAGAGTGCTACCCCAATTCGAAGGAGAAGAAAGAAGCTCACGAGGTTTAGCTACAACGCTCGATAGAAATCCAGGAATCAAATGTCGAGTCGAGACCTGCGTCAAACACCAAGCCTAACCCCCAAGAGGTGTCAAGTCCTGACATGGAGAAATAGCCTAAGAGCATGGATAAAGTGGTCAATTTTACAAGCAACAGGAAAATGTCTAATCAAAATTCCCACTTCGGAGAACGGCTAAATCGTCTCCAGTGGAACCAATTAGCCCCACTGATGGGAGCCATGCTCAGAAGAAGGCAAGGCCTACCTTAGGCTCTGCTGAGAGCAGTGAGCCCCGGGCAACCGTTCTAGCATGAATTTTAGTTGTTGAGAGATGTCTAACTACTTATTGTGAACTTCTACTAGCTCTACTCACCAACCAATCCTTATCTAGTCCCCTTCACTATCCTCTAGTAGCCGCAATCTAGTACGGCAGACCAAGTCCGTTGGGAACATGAACGTGGCCTTTGTTGTGGCCAAATTAGTGATCTTGCCTAATGACATGAAGGCCAAACCAACAGATATGGTGGAGAATTTGGATATGGGACTCATAAAGAGATTGAGGTACTAACTTTTACATTATTCTCCTATCGTTCATTTTGGCATTATTCTAAAGTTCTTTCGGCAATATATGTCTCAAGTTTTGCAAAACATGACATGGTTTTTGCCGAACAAGAAAGAAAACTAAGGGATGCCAAGATGAAGATAGTGGAGATGGAATTGCAGATGAGAAGGGAAGAAAGGGCAAAGGAGGCCCTTTGGGGAAGTGAGAGGTTAGAGGTTGAGTCAATATACATGCATTAAATGAATGGGCTGATGGATGAAATCTATCAAGAAGGCTGAATGGATGGCCTGGAAGCTGCAAAGGTGCCAGTGGGATCTCCTCCGTATGACCATCTTCCAAAATTTCCCAGGCAATCAATCCTAACAATGTGATGCCAAAGTGAAATCGCCAAACCCTACTATAGCAAAAGAAATAGGCAAACCAATAGGATTCGAACCAAATGAGGGTTTGTTGTCAACCGGAGGAGGCAATGGACTGACATGATCAAGAGCAAAGGTAAATCCTCCAGCATCTGAGGGGAAAAATAATTCGATAGTTGAGAGCCGAGAAGGGAGACGGGGGATAGACAAAGGGAATGAGTCCCTCATCGTTGAATGATTCACCACCAGCTCATTGAGCTCGGGTTTTATAAAATTGAACTCTGGCCCAATTGGCGGTCGTACCTGGATAGGCTGAAAGTGAACTCTTTTTAATACTTTTTGGACCTGAAGTTGTATTATTTGGGTGTTTCGCTTGTCTTCCCTTTAGTGGTTCAATTTTGTCAATGCCATGAATATCATATTCTGCTTTGTATATCTCTAGTGTCATTTGAATTCAATATCTGCCTATGTCATAATATTTCCATGATCTTTCTCCCCTACTTTGGGTTCGGTCAAGCATTGACCTTGACTGGGCTGAAGTAAGAATTGAAGAAAAATCATGGATGTAAATACTGTTGGAGTTGTCAACTCACTACTTGGCAATACCATTGGAATGCTATCGAATTATTTAAATTTGACAAGGCCTGTGAGGGCTTGACAATATCACTGGTGGTCTAAATCTTTTGTTTGCAATTCTACCAAGATTTTGATTGGAATCCATGAGCGTTCGGCAATACCACTGAACCAGTTCACATACCAAAGTAGTTGTTGGCAATTTTACCAACTTTTTATCTAAAACCTATGAGGGTTTGGCAATACCACTAACTGGTCCTTAGATCAATGTCATCTAAGTTTGGTATGAACAACACTTCCATTGAATGAATTTTAAAAGTTTGTCTTGGCAAAGCTTGAGGTGGTCGATAATACCACTAAACCATGCTCTGGTAGAGGACTTACGCAAAAAGAACAACGTAACTGAAACTTTGATTCTATTCTTGTGAAGCTTTGTAATTGCTTACAGTGCCCATCAATGGGTGCTGAAATAAATGATGTACAAAATTTTAACGATAATACTCTCACAAGTTCTGAGTGTTCCAAGACTTTAGCACAGGTGTGTCATCTAGCTATTCTAGTTTGTATGAACCACATCGACAATTTTGGTTACCTGGTACGATTTGGCCCCAATTTGGTGGTCTTTTTACTACCCACAACTTTCCTCAGAACCAAGTCCTCCAGTTTACACGGTCTAGATCGGACCTTCTTGTTAAAACACATAGATATTTCCTGTAATAGTTGGCCAACTTAATTCAAGCTGAATTTTGTCGTTTCTCAGCCAGATCGAGGTCCAATTGCAAAGATTTATTTTGGTATCCTCATGGAACTCTTCGGTTCAAATGGTTGGAAGGCAAACCTCTAGAGGAATGAGGGTTTCATGCCGAACAAGAAAGGAGTTTGCCCTATTGATCGGCGAGGCATGGTACGGTATGCCCATAGGATGTGGTGAAGGTCTTCTTTCCATCTGCCTTTGGCTGCCATCAATTGCTTCTTGATACTGTCGACTATGGTGTTGTTAGAAGCCTTAGCCTGTCCATTTGCTCTGAGGGTAGAGAGGTGTATAAATATAAAATTTGATCCTATGCTACACACAAGAATTTGTAAAAAGGTCACTGACGATTTGAAAGTTGTTTTAAAAAAATAAAAGCATATGGGATGCTGAACTAACACATGATGTTGCCCCATAGAAAACATTGATGTCGTGGTCCTCGATTGTAACCAGTGGCTCGATTTAATCCATTTGGTGAAATAGTAAGTTGTCGTGATCAGAAACTTAAAGCCATCTGAAGACATAAGGAACTTGCCAATAATATCCAAGCCCCACCCATCAAATAGTCATGGGGAAGTGAGGGGTTACAGGTTCTCGGCAGACTGATGAATGATTGGGCAAATCATTGACACTTGTTGCATTTTCTTACCATCTGCTTGACATATTTCTTCATGGAGGGCCACCAGTAGTACAGCAATATAGTGCGATGAACCCCCTAAATGATATCCACAATTGCTAGAAGGGAGCTCCTAAAGAACTTGCTTGAGCATGGATGGGTGGAAACACAAGGTACGACGTAGAGAATGACCGTTTGTAGAGCTTAATGTCCCGATCAAGTCAAAATTGGATGACCTTGTGGTGAGTGCGCTTCATGCTTATCTGATAGGAGAACATTATCGCAGAGGAATGTGGTCAATGGGTCCAGCCAACTCGGAACATGTTCAATAGAAGTACTTGAAGACTATTGTCAGTGTGGTTGAGGCTCAACATGTCCAGAGTGGCGATCAAAATTGGTCGTTGGCCTTTGCTATATAGTGCCGAGGCAAGCCAGCGAGGGCGTCTGTGTGTGCATTTTGGTCCCTGCCGACCTACTATAATCCAAACCATTGTACTTTTGAATTAATTCTTTGGCCAACACTAACATAACTGGCCATTCTTGAATCCTGAGCTTAATACTCTCTTGAGAGCTGATTAACGACAAGTTCAGAGTCGTTGTGTACCATGATCTCTGTAGCCCCCATTCCTTTGGTGATACAGAGTTCAGTGAGCAAGGCCTCATACTCGGCCTCGTTATTAGAAGCTTGAAATTTGAGCTTAAGAGAGTGCTCGTGCAAGACGCTAGGGGAAAAGAGAATTGCTCTTGCTTCAGCTTCATGATTATTAGAAGCGCCATCCACGTATCATTTCCATATATTCCTGTGAAAATGTTTCCAGGAAAGAATAGGTCCTTTTTGCTCGGCTACGGTGTTGCTAGGTTTGAGATTAACTGGGGTGGTTTTGGCTATTGGGGAGAACTCGACAATAAAATCGGCAAGGACTTGAGCTTTTATTGTTGTTCATGGTAGAAAACTTATATCAAAGTTGGTCAACTTGACGGCCCACCTAGAAATGTGATTGGATAAATTTGCTTTGTGAAAATGAGGCTTCAACAGGAATTCAATCAAGACAATGATGGGATGGGCTTGAAAATAGAGAAACAACTTTCGGGATGCCGAGAGGAGAGCCAAAGCTAGCTCATCATTGTCTTACTTACATAGTAAATCGATAAATGGTCTTTTTCTTCTTGAAGCACGAGGACCAAGCCGACAGCATGTTGGGATACATCCATGTAGAGGAAAAGGTCCTCTTGGTCCTTCGACGTGGGCAATAATGTTGCCAAACTGAGATAGGTTTTGAGCCCCTCGAGGGCTCGGCTATAGTCATAATTTCATTGGACGCTTCATCGACTTTTTTTTTAAAAAGAATTTTAAAGAATGGCCAGTATTTGTCAGCACAACTGACTTATAAAATAATTCAGCATGACTGCCATGCCAGCCAGTCTTTGAACTTCTTTCAATGTGCTGGGAGGAAAAAGTTCTTGTATGGTCGACATCTGAGTTGGATCGGCCTTAATGCTATGACATTAATGAGATAACCAAGAAAGTTACCCGAGCTAACTTCAAAAGTACATCTTTCAGTGTTAAGTCTAAGCTGGTGGGTCTTGAGAATATCAAACACTATGTGCAAGTCAGTGAGAAGGGACCTCTCCTCTTTGCTCTTGATGGCCACATCGTCAATATAAGCTTTCATTATATTCCCGAGCTGAGCCTAAAATATTTTGGTCTCCATTCGTTGATAAGTGGCTCCAGTATTATTCAATTTGAAAGTCATAACACGGTAGCAGAATAAGCCCCTCATATTGATAAATGCTACCTTGATTCGGCCTGGCTTGTGCATATTGATTTGGTGATATCCTTCGTAGGCGTCTATGAAACTCAGTCATTGCGTAAACTAGCTGGTCTATGTGCGGCAGAGGTAAACAATCTTTGGGACAAGCATAATTGAGATTCGTATAATCAGCGCTAACTCTCCACTTACCATTCTTTTGCTTGATGACGAACGTTTTCCTCATCCAAGTTGAGCATAGTACTTCTTCTATGGCCTTTTCCTTTAGCAACCTGTCTACTTCCTCGATTACTGCCTCGATATATACAAGGGCCGAATGCCTGGCCTTTTGAACAATAGGACATCAGGCTATATCCATGTTCAGATGATAGGAGATGAAATTTAGATCCACGTCAACATCTCATACAACGTCCATATAAAAACTTCATTGTTCTTCTTTAAAATACTTCCATCTCGAATCTATCCTGTTCAGTCATTGAGGAACCGAGAAGAAGGAAATGATCCATCGAGAATTTGTCAATTGACATGGTAACCAAGTTTTCCATCCCCTTCTCGACAATGACCATATTGACATTCTCGAGAACAGGGGCATCTGGAACCTCTACCCAATGGACTTGCTCTGGGTTCACTTTACTTTTGACTGCAACCACATAACGTTTCTTGGTTGAAAGTTGATTCCCCAAAATATCCTCTGTGCAGAACTCCGCGGTATACTAGATCACGTAATGATACATTGATGCTACTATCCTTATCTTGTGGAGCTAGACACGTCTCAAACTACATAATACAGACTCTGCATGTCAACAATAAGGAATTCACACTCCAGAGTGACTGATCCAGACCTAACCAGCAAGATTCTCTTCACAATGGGCCAAATCGGAGCCTTGTTAAACCCAGTTAGCGAGAGCTCAGTCAATAGCAGGCTATTTTCGAACAATTCAAGTTTTTTTGAACATAGAATAATACATCACATTGGCCAAACTTCCCTAATCGACTAGTATTAATTTTATATTGCAAGGGCTGAGGCGAAGGGTGATGACAAGAGCGTCATTATGTGTGTGATGTACTCTATCTAGATCTTTATGAGAAAAAGAAATTTCCCCAATAGTAGCTAACTCAAGTCTCACCTTCTTTGCTAGAGCTTTAGTCCTCATGACTTTCTGTCTTACTTAGCCCTATACAACTTGGTTGAGAGGCATTGTTCAGATGCAGCATTGACCATGCCGTGTATTGCATTGATGGTCCGAACCTCCTCTGATTTGGCTTAGTTTTTTTCCTAGGCGGTCCTACAACAGTCTTCTCCACATCAATGTATTCCTTGAGATGCCTCTCGGTCACTAATTTCTCCAGAAACTCTTTGAATGGCTTACAGTTAGTGCTCAAGTGACCTTTTATCCTGGTGATAAGAGCACTTCATATAGAGATTCTTGGCATTTTGACCTTTTCCTAGCGCCTTCAACGGCCATCTGAAGTCCAGCTCCCTCTCTTTCTCTCGATCTTGTGAAGCAGGATATATATTGGCAGAGTAAAGAAGATGGTAACCGCAACGAGTTCATGGGGCCAAGGCACCCTCTTCTCCCTAGTTCGGACTACGTTCACCCCTCTTCTACCACTCGATGAACTATTGATCGGTCTCGAAATATGTCGTTGTTTAGACCGTATCAGAGTATTTTAAACTACTTGTGCTATGATTTGTTTTGAGCAAAAAGTGTATAGCAGCAAGTTGAGTATCGATCCACAGAGACAGGGTGAATTGGTTATTACTTTTAATTGAATCCTACTCTTAATTTGTCCCGAAACGTTGTTTGGTTTGTTGTGTGATTTAAGACTAGAAATGAAAACACGAGTAATAAATTGATTTAAAAAGTTTCGGGAAGAAATATCTAAGGCTTGAATCCACTCTAATCTTTTTGTAATGACATGAATGTTCCATTTTATGAATGTTCATTATTCGAATCCGTTGAGCACTGTGAAGATAGTTAATCTGCACTGAACTTGTTTAAGTTATTCATGTATACCAACTAGCATAGATTATCTTTGCTTAGCACGAATTGTCTTATCAGTATAACCCGTCTCTAAGGCACGGATTATCTGATAGCACAACGCGTCTTACAAGGCATAATCTATCTTAGTTGAGTTGCATGAATCAACGAGCCCTTGGTTGTATGTCGTAAAAATATGCTAACATATAATGAAAGAGAAGATCTTTTGGTTCTATATCATACAACATGGATTCGAATAATGAAAGCAGGAAGTTCTAATAAAACATATTCATTACAATAGGTTAGAGTTTCATCATCACCTTAGACAGAAGATTAGCCGGCCATAGAAGCAGATTCCATTGATTTAGAAGTGAAAACCGTCATTACAACGTCCTGAATATAGCGCTCACCTCCTATCCTTCCCTCTTTCTCTCCTATCTAACCCTGAATTCCTTCCCCAGGCGAAGGATATTCTATTACAAGTGGTCTCCCAGAGAGAAAACTAAAGAAAATCTGAGATAAAATATGAGATAATTTCTGAAAATCCGGACTTTGCTATTTATAGACGTTTCCACCGCCCTAAGCCGTCCGGACGCTGAAGCGGTCCGTCCGGACGCCTGTGTGACAGCCGTGTGACAGCTGTGTCCAGATGTGCAAAAGTCGGCCCGTCCGGACGCCTGCGTGACAGCTGGGTCCAGAGGTGCGTGAGGTGGCGCCCGGTGGTTGGAGGAACTTCCGTCCGGACGCGGTTGAGGTCCGTCCGGACACCTGTGCTAGGATTTCCGGCAGA
The DNA here is from genome assembly GCA_019985065.2 of Arctostaphylos glauca. Lineage (NCBI taxonomy): Eukaryota > Viridiplantae > Streptophyta > Magnoliopsida > Ericales > Ericaceae > Arctostaphylos > Arctostaphylos glauca. The sequence goes on from JAHSPW020000014.1 coordinate 9,944,959, forward strand.
GGGTATGTAAAGCCATGTCCGGACGGGGATCAGTGCCGTCCGGACGCCTGTCCATGTTTTTGCCACTTTTTCTCCTCATTCTTTGGTTATTAGCTCGGGCTCCTGAAATCATGGAAAACAAACCAAATTAGTAATAACAAGGCTCGTAAGACGAGAACAAAGGTACATTGGGCGATGGTAATAGTACATAATTATGTACTTATCAACTATCGTTCCCCTAGTTCGGCTTCTACTTGGATTTTTTTTTAAATCTCTTGCTTGGCTTCTTCCACCCAAAAGTATTTGTCAATCCAACTTATCAAGTTATTTATGTTAGAAGAGTTGGAGAGCATAAGATCCTCAAAGAGGCAAATTTATGATCAAACCCAACTTGAAGGACGTGACTGCTATTGTCGGATCACACCCCAAGATCTCATTGAATAACTCCGAGTACCTGGCTGCATATGCCGAGATGACTCCGTTGTCGACTTCTTTAAGCCGAGCAGTGCATCGACCTCCTTTTTCTTTCGGATGCTTGTGATGAACTGAGCCAAGAATGCAAGTGACTTATCTACTTGAAAGATGAGATTGACGCCTTTGGAAGCTTGTCAAACTATAAGAGATCGAGCTCCCCCAGACTGGAAGTGAGAGCATGCATATCAAGCCATTATCAGAATTGTAGAGAGAAATCATTTGCCGAAAGTGGACCAGATGAGTATAGGCATCCGTCTTGGAATCATAATTTTGAAATTTTTGAGTGTTGAATCCTCTCGGTGGTTTCACAAACTCAATATCCCTTATGAATGGGGTGGAGATGAGTTGTTCATGAATCGCATCGGAGTGTGATCGAGTTGAGGCATGCCTTCTTTTGTTCTCCAGGTGCTCCCTAAGATCAACACAGTCATTCCTCCTATCCCCTTGGGGAGTGCGTTCCCTCCGTATCTCAGGCCCGATCGTTCTTTGTGTTGGTCCAGAGCTTGTGCATGGTCTTCTTCACACCTAAGTTGGTCTTCGCTCTTGGGCTATTCTCAACATTAGTTTCTCTCCAACTAGCTTTCGTGCGTGGCTGTTTTATTATTGGTCGTGTCACACATGTAGATAGAGAGAATTGGCCATGGACAACTTGCCTAGCCATAAGAGTGTTGGAATGCGTGGGGGTTCACCTCACTTGTCGCGAGGATGCTGATTTGGGCGGGGCTTTGCTCTTCACGGAGTCTGTCCTTTCTACATCCCAATGCCCTGCAATAGTGTGTTCCCTGTGAGTCTATCTTTGGTTGAAATCCTCCTCTCAATATGATGACAGTATGGAGTTGGAGAACGATGGCAGTGATGGTTATGAGCACCAAAGCGTGAAGCATCTGTAGACTCTTGAGAACATACCTTTGTCCTGAGCCTGGTGATCTCCAGTTGAATTGTCTAGACCAATTTATCTTTGTCATTAATTCTTGCTTCAAGCCTTTCAATGTAAGTCCTTGAGTTGGGATCCAGGGGAGTGGTGTCTGGAGAAGGTAGCAAGTTGTGAGATCCATTGGCAACATGTTGTGGATCCACCACTTCCTTTTCTCGAGTGGCAGTTGTACGACAATCGTTCTTGCCCACGACAACCATGACTACGACTAGAAGATGTTTTAGATTCTGATGAGGGTGAGGAAATCAAAACGAAAGGAACTCCCATTGTGGTCGCCAATTGTGGAGGCTCTTTAGTTCGTGTGACAATTTCACTCGCAATCCCTTCTAATTTGAACTTTGTAAACATAGATCTGCAACCACAATCAAGGGTTAGTGCTCACCAACTGGAGTTTGAACGGGAAATACTCTGATGTCTAAGTCAATACTTGGAAAAGAAAAAAAAAAAGGAACGGAAAGTAATGAGCTAGGGTTAAAAGGTTGAGCTAGGCCTTCCTCAAGTACTATTCCTTTTATACACATTCTAACTTGATCACCAAGTATAGAAAAACACATGCAGAGCATACTCTCTAATGACAGTGACCCATAACAGGTTCAAATATATGAATATTGGCATGTCGTGGTTCAGGTTCATGAAATATGTATATTTTACTGCAAATAACTACAATTTTTTAGAACTCGTGTTGGCTTGTCGTGGTTCAGGTTCAAGAATGTACTTTCAACCATGTATTAATATTGTGAAGAATGTGTTTCGAAATAGAACGAGTGATTGATGTTTAAATGATAGATAACGTCTACATAAGACTAGAGAGACATGTTTTTAATGGAATATGTTTCGAAACCATTATGCAATACTTAAATTTTTTGTGCTTATGCTTAGTAACTTTTGAAAACACTATATATAATATATAACTTTTTCCTTAACAAGGAATGTTTGACTTTAATTATATATGCTTGTGCTAAAGTGTTCTTTTTTAAAAGTCATGAATATATGTGTCTCACCATGTAGAATTTCTGAGTCAGCCACTAAATACCGATAAGCTTAATTAATAAGGAGCTTCTTTCTTTTCTTTTATTTTCTTTTCTTTTTCCTTCTTTTTTTTTTTTGTGTGTGTGTGATTGTAAAACATTAGTTTGACTTGAGCAGCAGTTTTCAATATTTCCATTATATAAGGCTTACTGACCTGATTGGTGGTAACCTAACCAGTGTTGATTTTCTTTTCACTAATGTCACTAAATAAATAAACAAACCTCAACGGATTGATTCAGTGAAAAGAAAGAGGGTGACTACAGGACTTGCCTTCTAAGGTCACGAGTTTGAATTCTACCAGAACTAATCGCTACGGTTCACTGGATGTTTGTTAGGTCATTAACTTCAAAGCCATGAGGACTAGTCGACATTAAATTAGGAATAATTTCAAAACTGATCAGATACCTCGGCTATCAAAAAAACATCACTAAATAAATGAAATTCGTGTGAACTTTAGTCGAGCTTAATTTAATGATATTTGGATCATCAAATAATTTTCAATAATTACTAGTAGCCTAGTAGAACACTATTTGGAGACAAGAAAATGAAATTCCAAATGCATTGATAAGCATCTTCTGTTCAAAAGTATATTAAAACAATATGATATATATTACATAACAAGTATATTCTCAGATGATAATGGGTGAAAATTGTAAAATTAATGAGTTTTTCTATGTTGAAAGCAATTTAGATGGACCCATCCATCAATTATTTTGCTGCCTTGTTAAGAAGCACAGAAGGAATCTTCACTAGATATCCTTTGGAAAAGGAATCAAGCATTATCTTTCACTAACCTTATATATTGATAAAAGGCACAATCTATTTTTCTTATGTTCACTTGTTTATCTTCATTTCCTCTCTCACTAAGTGGTAGACTTTCGACTTTGAGCTCAAAGGTTCGACTCTCATCATTAACAAAAAAAACTCTTAGAGTCACTGGAAGTTTACTATGTCGTTAAATTTTTAGAGTCTCGAAATTAATAAAAGTGCACGTAAACACAAAATCATAAAAACAATATGGAGAAAGCTAATGGACTATATATCCAATGTTCACTCTTATAAAAAGTATATATAACATGGAGAAAGTGCAGAACAAATGTTTGTCATTGAATATGGGGTAATTTATATAAAACTCCCTTCATTTATCACTCAATTTCACTTAATCCATTTCATCTTTTAATCGTCCTAATGTACCCCCTTATCTTTTCAAATGTAACAATTGACCGATGTTGGATTGATGCAGTTAGAGGAGAATATAGTAAATAGTGATGTGTGTGAATCCAAAAAGGGTTGATCATTACATTTGAAAATATCAGGGAATACATTGAGACAATTGCAAGATGAAGCGGATTAAGTAAAACTAGGTGATAGATGAAGGGAATTTTATGTAAATTACCTTAGAACATGTGAAATGGACATTAATTTCTTCATTAGCATTATTCACACCTTAACCGTACCACAATATCCTAAAAATATGACAAATGGTTGTGGGCAAAAGACCAGAAAATTGAGTTAAAATTTACCTATAGGAATCCAAGAATTGAAATCTTATAAAAAAATTATATTATGAAGAACTCCTTTATGTATGGGGTCAAGGGTTTATAAAGAAACACTAAAAAGGGGGAAAACTGGAAGAATGAGGGAGCACCATATGAATGGTGCTTTAGACTTTCACTGGTAAATTGGGCCTAAGTACAAGCAAAGGTAGGCCACATCACCAACCATTATTTGGAGAACCCAATGCAAAGGGTACCAATAACTATCTGTACAAAATTGTTAAGAGTAGATTTATAAGCGCAGAAACAAATTGTAAGAGCAACTCCAACAGTTTCTTCAAAACAGGTATGTTGGTTACTTTAGCTAGCCAAACACAGAAAATGATGCTATAACAACTTCTTCAAATGACTAGTTTTTTTTTTTTCATTACTTGCAGTTTGGCTAACTACAGGTAACGAGTTCCTCTTCCCTCACTGTATGTGAGATTTTTGTTCAAATTTCTTCTTGTCACACCAAACTTTTGTTCCTCTTTACTTTCTCATGCCTATTTCCTCAACTCCGCAAGTTTAGCAGGAGTAATTTGTGCGGAGATCTCAAATTATAGGTTTTCTTTGTAGTGGCTCGATCATGATCAGAACAAGAACCAATCTAAAATATCTCTCTCTGTGTGTTGTATTTCATGCTTTGTTGTATGTCATGGGTAATTAGATGCTTAAACATGATATCCTACAGTTTGTCTGCATTTGAATGGGATGGGTTTATAACTTGGGTCAAATGGGTTATGAAAATTGGGTCAAATTAATGAAGCTTGCCTTGTGTTCGACGGATGTCTAAACATTTGGATTCTATGTATACAAAATGTTTTCATATTAACATAATTATTTTACCCAACGGATGAAAATTATGGGTGATTTTTTGAGGAATTATTGTTGTTGCCTTGTTGATATTTGAAAAAATGTTTATGAGGGGACACTGGGGAAAATCTATTCTATGACCATTCAATTTGTGTACGTTTCTGTATGTTTACAAAAGAAATTTTGATTTTTTGGTTGGACTTTGAGAAATTTCCTTGGTTGAAGTGGTTAGACTGTCACATTGCCACATTATTAGCATCTCAAACAATCAGAATGGGGCCTGGCCAATTTAGTCTTCCAAATAGTAGAACTCTGTCAAAAGAAGAATTTGTTCTGTTAATGTAGGGGAAAAAGTACTGCCTAGCATCCCATGAAATACACATTGTTTACCCAATGCTAGTAATTTAGCTAGCCATATCTGTATTATTTGGTGACCTTAAATATTCATTTGAATAGATCAAAATCGCCGCCTTGACAACCTTTTTAAACTCTCAATTTTTGTACTTTTTTCGATTCTTATATAATCATCCATGTTTTTGGCTACTCTCCGTAAGCAAGAATTCTCATAGCAACTGTAATTTTTTAAAGGAAAGACAAACCATTCCTTCCAACAACATTTGATTTTTAGATGAAATAAGGATCATATGCTTCCACCATATACACAGTACAGAAAAAGAGATCGATCCATCCAAAATCTCCTCCTAAACACTCTAGGAAGAAATATAGGAGAAGTAGCAAAATACTGTTGAAATAGTATCTTGTGACCTTCAGCCGATCACGACCAATAACTATGTGGCCTTGAACAGAACCATGACTTCTAGATTGTATCTCGCCTTTAGCCCAATTGACAGCAGCTATCGCCAACATTTCTTATTCAGGGTCATAGTTAGAGTCATCTAGAATCATGTTGAGTAGTCTATTGCTAGTCATATTTTTACGCAAAAAATAATAACTCTAGAACTATTTTTTCAAGAGAACAAAAATATAATAAAAGATAGTTGATAGTGGTGAAAAAGAGAATGAGAGATTTTATTTATAGATATAAAATATGACCATTGGAACATGACTGTTAAAAAAATATAGCCACTGGAATATAGAATATGACCGTCAGAATATAGACGTTAGAAAGAATACAACTGTTACAATATAGCCGTTGGATTATATGACCATTAGAAAAATACTACGTCATTGAATGTGGATGCAACATGTGCAATTTTTTTTTTTTCCAGTTAGTCAGTTAAGTTAGTTTTAATGGATAGCTAAAATGGAAAGCGGCGTTGAAATGCATAAGTAAAAAGGTAGATTGTATCTTTTTGGTCATTTTCACTAGCTAATTTAACTTGTGCTCTTGGAGTTGCTCTAACCAATGTTTATAGTACCATACCACCTGGTATCAGGGTGATACGTACCGTACAAACTGTGAAAGATATTGTAGGTGGGTGATTTTTCTAAACATGAAAGTAAATACCTCAACTATGGCCGAATTGAATATCATCCAATCTGTCTTTAAATGTGGTATCTGCAAGACAATAAACTATACGAGAATATCGCCTCTAGTCTGCGGGAATGCACTCTAATGATTAACTCAGTACTTGAATGAAAGAAAAACTCTCAATATTATGCTCGTATGATAAATTACAAGTACCTTTTACCCTAGTGGTATGTTACCTTTATAGAGGTCCCCCCTCAATAATCTAAGTCCTAATTCAATTCATAATTTCTCTTAAAAAACATACTAGAAGTGCTTATTGATTGACCACTAACAAGATACGTCTATCTGGACTGTCAAATTTTTTATCTTCTATAATTAGAGTTTCATTCAACCATAAACTTCTCGTTACAGATTGGATTAGTTTAGGATTCTTTCTTTGATTTTAATTTGTTCCGAGTTAAACAGAAATAACACGTATTCTTTATCCAGTCTTTAATCGCCTTTCGCAAGTTGGCTAATTCATTCTTTATCTCGACAACGTGCACATGCATAAAAGTACTACTCCTTCGCTAAGTTCAAAATCCAACTTATTTATTCAGAAAACCTTAATTAGATTGTAAGCACCTAGAAAAAAGATTTGTTTTTATTTTAATGTTTGGAATGTCGAAAGAAATTTAGTGTTGTTAAAAAAAAGAGTTAATGTTGAGAAGGTTAACATTTTGAAGTTTTAAAATTTTTGAATAGTATGTGGCCGTGATCGGTCAGGGTTTGGACCAACCAATCACGGATCCGGTCACGCCTTTAAAAACTGCACTTTGCATTTTTTGGACAATATCTAGCCATGACTAGTCATGCAACCAGTTATGTTTTGGCTTTTTGGGCACTCTTTAAGACAGTGGTCAGTTGTGATTGGTCAGGCTCCTTTTCACACAAATTTAAAGCCCACATTGGATATTTTGAAACATAGATCCAACATTTTTCGAATTACTTTTTCTCTCTAGGGGGTCTTCTTCCCTCCAAAATCCCAACATCAAACCTTTTGATCTATCTCAAATCTTTCACATTCCTTTGAGATTCACCGATTATATCTCGAGATTGGTTGATATTTCAAGTTTGGAGGCACCATCTCACTTGGAGGAGGTTGATTGGAGCTTCTTCTCCACCATTGAAGATCAAATTCTTGAAGCTCAAGACTTGGAGTAAAAACCTTGAGATAGGGATGTTTTCTCCTCAATCTATGATTATATAACTTGTTTTTATCCATATTATTCGATTTTGGTTATTGTTTGGAGTTTTGATCCTTGTGGATATATCGTGGATTTTACTCTTGAGTTTGTTCCATTATTTGATTCTTTGATAATCACTAAATCACTACATCTTGCCCCTTTCTTTTTGGACAGATCGTCATTCTACCCTAAGGACGGGTTTTTCTCGCATGTTTAGTTAGATCATATTTGAATGTAACGTTAGTGAGTTTGACCACGGCTTGTCATACGATGCGTGAGGTCGGTCTTTTATTTGTATTAGGACTTCGTGAATAATAGGGGGTTAGTTGAAAAGTTATGATATTATAAATTGTGAAATATGCACATTATGGACTTGTGAACTCTTATGCATTTGATACGATGCATTATGGTCTAGCCTCCGTGAGGAGATATGCTAGTGATGTGTGAACCATTAATGATAACCTCCTTGAGGGAGTGGTGCTAATTATGAAATTGTTCTAGCTTCCTTAGGAAATTGTGCTAATAGATGATATAGCTTGTCTAGCCATCATTGAGTGAGAGTTAGGATTAATGACGAACATGAAACGTGATATGTGGACCAAGAATGGGTTATGAGAATTGTTTGATTATGAAGTTATGTTTTCACATGATGATTGTCATTAACGAAAGCTATATATGGTATTATTATGAATGAAAATAGTCGTGACATACATTGGGATGCCTTGACATTGAAATGATGTGGTGTGATTCATAAATAACATGTTCGCGAAGGGTTATTCACAAGCCTCCGTTGTTTGTTTTATGTCCACACTGTAGTGTTTGTCGTTTTTGTGACTTTATTGATAACTTTCCATTAATTGTGGGATTGTGTAGATTGTGCCAACAAATCTAAATTTTCACCTTCTCTTTTTACTTTTACCATTGTCTCTCCTAAAAGTTGCTTTGTGCCCTTGAGTTTTTTTGAATTCGTCAAAAAATCCATAATGCACCTCCCAAAATTTTCGTATTGTCTATATCTCTATAAGTTCCTCATTCTCGTTGTCCTTTGTCTTTTCTTCATCCATTCCCATCTCAGAAATGAGAGTACATAGATCGAGGTGGACTCTCCCGAAAAAATAGAGAAGCTCCGTCGCAAATACAACATTCCCGACAACATTGTAGTTACCCTTGATGGTCCCAACGACATCCATAATGAGGCCACTAGGGACGCACTCCTTATTCCCCTTATTACCGTTAAGTGGGTGGAGTTAGATTCCTTCTTCACCCCTACTTTGTAAGGTTTTGGATTATTATAAACTTATTCTAGTGCATATTTCAATCAATAATTTTAAGATAGTCATGTGTATAATAGAACTGAATAGGATTCTATGTACATATTTAGGGTTATGGGACATTCAGTATAACTACGACATGGCCAAGGTCGGCTCGGACACTTATTACCTCAAGGTTCATAGAGGTTGAGAGAGGATTGTGATCTATCTCCCCAACTCCACACGAGGGGATAGCGATGATTTTCTGAAATTTGTAGGAAACTGGGAGTTCAAACCTATTGAGTGGAGTCTCAGCAAATTAGCATTCCCAGAAGATTTGAGAAACATTGTTAGTAACTTACCCTTTTCATTTATACTTCATTTACTTTCTTATCTCGTTTTCTAAATGTCTAATGTGCTTGAACCTTTTGCCTTGACAACTGCTAATTGTAACATAAGAAGAAATGACGTTGGCACCAAACTAGATCATCTAAAAGCCGTCTTGAACTACAAGGGCCTCGAAACAAAGATGTAAAGGCTGAGCACCGGAGGTCTTGATGAGTTACAATCCAAGCTACATGGGATACTTTGCTTGTGGCGCCGATGTGACAATTGTCATTGAAAGTATCCATAAAGTCTTTCCAAAAGGGATAACCATACGTTTCCTAAGAGATTCAGAGCGAGTCACTATTGCCCAAGCTAGTCCATTCGTTGTCAAATCAACCTCTTCCATTCGTACTCCTATCCTTTCTCCCTGACCTAAAAACGTGCCCCTCAAACCCGCTTCCCTAGACTACTAAAATTCTGAGCATGAAGTTGATTACCAACTAGCACAGACAAAAGAAGAACCGATCAACCTGAGGAACTACTGCCGAGAAAAAATAGAAGTGGAAACAATCTCTCCACGTCCAGACCCAAGCGCTTCCATCAACCACTGCCACTACTAATTTGCCTCAACCCTCCCCCCCCCCCCCCCCCCAACAAATCGATATCGACGCCAAGCCATCTTTCCAAGGCACTTCCCCCCAGCCAAGAAGAGGCTGAAGAAAACTCAAGCCAATACCCCCTCTGACTATCGTGAGCACAAAACGCTCAGTAGATAAAGTCCTTACCCTTGCTAACCAAGAGTCCCATCAAAAGCAAATATATAGAATGATGCAATTCAATGATTACGCAACATAGATTAATTTCTTTAACTAGCCATTGACTGAAATGATCATCTACAATCTCGGCCTCGAGAATTCGTCTTCCCACAACCTCCAAAACTATGGCACCTCACGTGATTCCTATAGCATTTCAAGATTTCAGATGAAAATAACTAAGGGTTATACCCGAGTCGAATCCATCCGCGACCCTGCCAGGAACTTAACAAACTCCCAAGGACCAATTTCTCGGAATGCACATATAATATATATCCATCCTTATTCTCAAACATGTTCACCAAAGCTTAATTCCTACCGTGCCATACTTAAGGTTTTAAAACTCATGCCCAAGTGGCCCTCGCATATTACTCTCAAATTCATAATCATTTGAGCCCCGTAGCTTACCCTCAAATTCATAATTTATTTGGTTCCAAAGGTTACTCTCCAACAATCATTAATAGATTAATTTTCATTAATCTATAAATGCTAAAATTCCTCGATTTTTTCCAGCAACAGACCCCGTGATTTGAAATTCTGTCTAAATTCTCGTAACGTGCGAGTCAAGGTCTCTATGTAACTCCCCAACTTCTTGAAACATTAATTGAAACCTTTACTTATTTATTATTTCAATTAAACACATAAATGAAGAAAAATGCCTCTTTTATTATTAATTTAAACAACAGAAAATGCGATAAATTAGAGTTTTAAAGTGTGAAAGTCAAATTGACATAAATACCTGTTTACAATTTATTGGGAAATAACTAAACAGGGCATCTAAGGGTAAGATAAACAAATGCCGCCTAAGTCTTCTCCAGCAACTCTCGGCTCTTACTGCTCAAGTGAATTCTCCAACTGCTCCTCAACATTTGGTATAAAACACCAAGGGCAGAAAAGTTCCTCCTATGAGTAATGAAACTAAGTAGTAAAAGTCACAAAAAACCGAACAAGAAAAATATAGATGTACAGTTGAAAATATCACAGATATTATAATCAATGAACATAAAGTAAAACACACAGGTGGTTTGTTATGCTTCTGTTTCTTTAATGTTTCTAGGAACACTCCTTTTATAACGACCCGCTCCCGCTCTGTACAATACTGTCCGCTTTTGTCGCCCAAACCTCATGGACTTCCCAGTAGGTCACCCATCTCTGGATTGCTCCAGGGTGAGCACGCTTAACTGTGAAGTTCCATTTGGTGTTGGCGCCATCACGGCTTTAAAAGGCCTTGTACAAAGAAGGTTCATAATCTTATAAATACTACCGAACTTACATCCACCAAGCGATGTGGGACCCTTGACCACCCATCCGGACGTCCCACTGAGACATCATCTCTCGGACGCCGACCTCACAGCTGGCACCACGGCTGGCTGGGGTGTCACACCTTTCCCCCGATATTTCATTCTTACCGACTTATTTAGCGTAGAGCACTTGGTTGATATTGACAAGTTCTTACCTAGACAAGGAAGATACCTTCTACCATCTACTCGAGTCAATAACTATCTCACTCTAACCAGACGCGACCGAATACCGGTGGGACTCTAGCTCACATGGAACACAACTTGGGACGACGCCCAGATCAACACTTGGCTCCACGACAAAAACAACACTTGGCACGATGGGCATCAATATCCTTTTTACAACTCTCTGTTAACGTTCTTACTTGTTCTCTACACAGTTTCACTACTTATAATGTTCACCCAACACCCTCCGCTACCTTGTTACAGGTGACATTCGAACTAGTGTCCCTAACATAAATATCCAAACAACAACCAACAAATTGTTGGATTTTACTCGGTCGCTCAAGCGGCCTAGAGCTCGCTCGAGCAATCTCAAAAATTACATATTCCAGTTTCTGGATTTACAGGACATAATTTGACTGGATTCAGATAGGTCGCTCAAGTGAGCTATCATTTCTAGCAGCTCTGATTTTAGGGTTCTTGGATGAAAACTGACTTGATCGAAATCCTAATCTAAGTTTATGGTTCAAAACAGAAATTAACAGTAAAATCAGAGAGTACTTTGTGGTCCATAAGCCATAGCTCCTTTATCAATTTGAACAACAAAACATCAACTACGATGAATTTCATGAGATCTTGATATAAACAGTAAACCCTAACATGCGAATCTAACATTAAATCATCATATAACCTATTGTAAATCGTAAACCTAAGGATTGTAAGTGAAATTTCCTACCCCAATTGAAGAATTCAGCAAAGAATTGAACACGAATTCAAAAGAACTAGATGAAGCTTTGATTAGGATTTATTTTCACTCACGAACGCCAAAAACACCAAGAACAACAAAATACCTCTCAATATACTATCTGATTTGTAAATTGCGTGCAAAATATTCTAAGATCTCAGTGGTTTATATAGGAATTGAGATTGAATCCCCTCTTTATTTCTCACATTACTCCTATAATCATGGTCATGAATTTCTAAATTGATTTCTAAATTAACTCTAACAATTTGTCATTAATCCTCAAATTAAATCCGATTATGGCCTTTGAGTTTGAAAGAATCAAATGGTACGACCTGATACGGCCATGAAAACTAAGATTTAAGACCATGAATACGAAGAAAATACCAAAAGATTCCATCTCAAGGCCGTTGTAAATTGACAGCTCGCTTGAGCGACATCTAAATTTTTGAAATTCTCAGAATTAAATACTTAATATAAATTTAAATTCTTATTAAAAAAATCTAGGTTGTTACACTCTACATAACCAAAATTTTTTTCCATGCATGCCTAATCAATTACAAGGTCAAATCATGTTATCTAATTATAAATTAATTAATTTATAGTTTACGGGAAAATATCAAATAATTAACAAAATTTGATGCGATAATAATAACAATCTCCAATAACATGTATATTCATATGTTTAACTAAATCACACAAGACTGAAAGCTAAATATGCATTCTAGTAATTTAGGGGTTAAAATACGTGTTCAAATTTCACCAATTTTACCTTTTGTTTTATAGAGGCATAGATAGATTCATTTCTAAACTTTATGATATTTAACATAGTAATAGTTTAGCATCTTAGAATACTTTTTAATTTAAAAATGCATTGCCCAATGGTGCTCCGAATTAGGTTAAAAGTGCTACAAAATTTAACGTGTGGAAAATCAACGCAGTCTATTATTTACTTCTTCATTTTTTATTAGAGTCGTTATTACTTTTACAAGAATCTAATCGTTGGATCATCTCAAATTAAATTTTATTCAGAGATAACACATTGATCTATCACTGGTTCATTAGTCAACTGTTAAAGATTCTTCAAGAGTTTTACAGGATTTTTTAGAATTTTTTGATTTGTGTAGAGTCAAGGGATTGAGCAGTTCAAAGTGAGGAGGTTGACCGGCCATGGAAAGGTGGTCGACTGGTGATCGTCCAGTTCAACACCCGATCATTGTGTCTGGTTTTGCAAAAATTATGCTCCAAAACTCAAAAGTTAAGCGTGGGTACGTTCAAAATCTAGGGATTTAAAACTCGAAAGAGATTGCGGCGATGATTGTGGAGTAGTTTGGTGGTTTCAATGTCCTGCGGCGGCATGCGGTGGCGAAATATATATCCCACTGTTTCTTTTCCTCCTTTCTTCTTCATTAATTTCTTCTTTCTTTCCTCATCCTCCAAAGTCCAACGGTGACTGTTGAAGCTGTTTCTGGAGTTGGGTTGTGGTGGCTTGTGGAGATGGTGAAGTAGGAGAGAAAGAAAAAGAAAATAAAAGACTAGTCGTCTCGGAAAAGTTTTCTCCAAAAAAATTTCGAATTCAAAATGAATTGATGAGATTCACTTGGATCTGAAAATACTACGTATTTAAGTAAATTTCATCCATCAAATTGTAATTCAGGAATATTTTTTGAAAACTTTTCAGGAACCAAAGAATTTCTCAAAAAGAAATGGATTCGGGAGAACTGTAGTGCACTTTCTTCCAGTGCGGGCGCAACGATGTAGTTTTGCACATTTTACCTTTGAAATTACATCATTTTAACTTATCATGCAAATTATTATCAAAATGCATGAACTTAAAACGATGTAGTTTCGCGTACAAAACGGACAAAACTACGTTGTTTTGTCCGCGCTACACGTATACTATAGCCTCCCGAATCCGAAAGAAACATGCATATCCATATGTACATATATATGCAATAATGCACATTTTTAAATACAAATAAACACCCTATAATTATACATACAAAAATTTATAATTTATTATGACGCACATAAAAATATATCAGTAATTGTGTTATGCATAAAAATATTGTTTAATCAACTTTTTTTTTTAATAAGTTCGATTAGGGCATGCATGCTTGTTTTTAGCTTAATCATATTTTAGTGAGCCCATATATATGCTGGGTGATAGAATCTCTGGTCGTGGGTCAGAGATAGATTAGAGTAAACCAAACCTCATTATCAGGAGTTCATACAACGACTAAAACACCGACAATGATGCAATTACCACAGGCTTAGAATTAATTATAATCTCCGAATAAAGTATCACGAAAAGCTGAATTTGGATGTCTTGCTGTGCAATAAGTCTTAGGGGGACATTTGGGAGATTTTTTTTTTTCCAATTTTGGATTTTGCATTATGAATTATAGATATTGTAATATGATTAGAATAAGTTGCGATTCTCTGAAACTATTTTGATAATATTTGCAGAACAAATTTTGTAACTTAATTTGTAGTGGTTGGGACAAAATTGAATAATTTTGCCTTTTGTATAATATTGAATAACTAGTGTATTATTTGTGCATACTGCACTACTAACAATATTAAATTTATGTTATAATTTTATTTCAGCCATTAGATTAAAACAATCTTAACCACTGTTGTGAAAATATATTTGAAGAGTTCCAACCATTGAATGTTGTGATATAGATTAATAGTGCAGACCACGTAATACTTTTCACAAAAAAAATACATATGCTTGTATTATATTTTGAAAAATATATATTCATAGAAACTAATTAGCTTAGAAAAATGGAGCGTTCAACCGGGGAGAGAGAGAGAGAGAGAGAGCGCATTAATATGGATTTTATTATCTTTTTAAAAGCTGTGGGGCCAATAAATATTAGTTGAGATTCTTGTGTAATTTTTTTTCTTGCGAAACTCAGCCGTTAGATCAAATCAATCCTAACCGTAAAAATGTCTTTCGAGGGTCTCATACTGTCTTAATTTGTAATACAGATAAAATAAAATAAAATCTGTACCTCTGTGTGTGTGTGTGTGTAGATACAGTTCCCTTCCTATATATGAGGGATCTCTTATTTTGCTAAAATATGGATCTTCCATTTTCTGATCAAATTTTGATGATCTGAACCATTCAATGTGTTTAGAACATGTTTTTAATGGTGCACGCAAGAAATTGGATCAAAACAATATCAGAAAGAGCTTGATCCGAAATTTTTTTCATAAATACTGACAGGAACAATTTTACGAAAAACTACGCGAATCAAAACCTTCACGGTATTTTTTTGAGCCGATTTACTGCGGGCATCCTTAAAAATTCGTATTTTTAGCAAAATAAAACATCCCCTCAGTAGAAGTTTTCCGTTTGATATATACACACACATGTTCGTACGATTTATGCAAGTTACCCACATCAAGTTTTCCCTC
Source organism: Arctostaphylos glauca (assembly GCA_019985065.2). Taxonomy (NCBI): domain Eukaryota; kingdom Viridiplantae; phylum Streptophyta; class Magnoliopsida; order Ericales; family Ericaceae; genus Arctostaphylos; species Arctostaphylos glauca. Next base: position 9,960,401 of record JAHSPW020000014.1, read on the forward strand.
CTACCAAGTCAAAGAATAAAATCACTCAATCAGATCCCCTTGTCTCGATGTTCCAAAGTGGGATTTAATCAGATCCTCTTGTCCAAGTTTTGATATTCCAAAGTGGGATGATGAGAATCCAAGGACATGCCATCAGACAATTTTTCAAACATCCAATTTAAGGTACTTCTTTTTTTTTTTTTTTTGATCAAGAAAACTATTCTAAGTCATGGAAAACTCAACAGCATTTACAGAGATTCCAACCGAAAATTACAAATACAAAAAAAAAAAAAAAAATTCTAGGAAATAATATACAGAAAATCAGAATAGGAGACTAATTAATATCTATTATCCAGAAAGTCTCAAGCTGTCTTAACATATATTGCAAAATAGACCGAAAATAAAGTTCAACAATAATGCAAGTCAAACATAAAGACCAAAAGCACCCTAAGTGTTGCAATCTAGGCAAGTACAATGGTCCATGGACACAACTTGTGAACTCCTACCAAGGGTATACTTGTCATTTTATAGAAACCCTCAAAAGAAATCACTCATCTTGGTAATTGTCTGTCGGTTAGTCTCCTAATTTCTGGAAAGTACCACTTTATAAATTAATACACCTGCCCTTTTTGGGAAGATAGAGACAGAGATGGAGATGGAGTCATCTTCATTATCAAGTATTATATCAATTTATGGTAATCCAATGAAAGGTAGAATAAGACAAAACATTATAAAAATATAGTGACATAATAATGATAGCTACCATGGATTATAGTTTATTAATTCATTTTTGGGACCCCTCCCTATCAAAATATGACAACATTTGAGAAATGGTAACACCCCTATCATTACCATTCTTAGGGTTATGGTACACCATTATGTCAGTAATCCTACACAAAGACGGAGCTAGAAATTTCACTACGCAGCGGTAAATATGTATTCGAGATCAAAATGAAACATATTCAAAATATTTAGCAGAGACAAACTTATATACTTTATAAAAAAATAAATTCTAAAATATAATAATAGACGTTTTTTTTTCCTTATAGGAGCGACCGCTCTTACTAGTCTCTGGCTCCATCCCTAATCCTACAGATACTAAAAAAGTTTATCAACTCACAACAATGGTAGGTCCAACGTAAACATCTGAACATTTGAGTGAAATCTCCACTTATTGTGTGTAAGAATAAATATTTTGATACATTTTTTCGATCCCCATAATGTTCATATCTAGAATTCGATTTCCTCACAAGTTTCCATGTCTTTGTTTGAATATTGAAGTGCAAGAATACGTGTAAGTGAATGAACCTCAAAGCGCTAGCTTGGTGGTTAAGCTTGGTGGTTAAGCTTGGTGGTTAGGGTCTGTTTGTTCGAGGGATATGGGGCATGGGATTAGAATATAAAATCTCGGGGCCCACAAATGAGGTGTTTGTTTTGTTTGTGAGACTTTGAATATAATATTCTGAGGGATATTATATCCTGAAGGGATGAGTATATAAAATACCACAGAGGGTTGATATTAAAAATCTCCTCCCTTGGAATAAGATGACAATGACAAGATTACCTAAACAAAAAAATCTCTCAAACTCTCTAACCATCGATTTAATCTTCTACGCCTCCAAAATAAAAACCTACAATTCTCCAACCATTCGTTTGAGTGTCTTGATTATGTTAATGCGTATTTTTTAATTTTTTTCTAAATGCAACAAATTTCAGACAACAAGATTTGCCACTTTTTATTTTTTTTTAAAAGAATATTGTTTGCAATGTTAATTTTTATAGTTAGATCTATTATTTTTACTTCATAAAATTAGACAGTGGGTAAACGATAGTTTCACTTCATAAAAAATATTATTCCAATTCATAGAGGAAAAGAAAATATAGCTCAATTTAATTGGTTTTTTTTTTTTTAACCAATCAATGCTTTTTAGCTATTCTTTTATTTTTACTCTGTAAAACTAAATAGTCGGTAAATGAATTGGAGGACAAGCGAGTCCATTTGGCCTACAGTATCTAAATTATTATTTTTTTGTTTTTATTCAAATTGTATTTGTATTTATTATTTTTACTTGAATTTTTTTGTAGTATATTGATTCGTCTCAATGAAAAAAATATAAAAAATACAAAATTATGTTTAAAAATTTTAAAAATTAATAAAGATGAAAAATAAGCCCAAACAAATGCTATTTCTACTTCTTTTTTTGTTTTTCTGAATTTCTTCTACTCTTTAAAAATAATTTTATACTTTTCTGAAATCTCTTGTAGAGACGAACCAATAACCATAAAAAAATTGACACAAAGTAAAAAATTATAAAATAAATTCAAATAAGGACAAAAAATAATTAGACAATAATTCAATAATTATCACAGTCCAAATAAACTTGTCATTTAATAGTTGTACAAGGGCAAAATGGACAATTAAGTTTCAAGTCTCGCTATATCAAAGTCCATATTTTAAGATATTCGTTCCAAACAAACACAGGATATCCTTTGACTCATATATATCCAGTCTTATATATCCATTGGATATTATATCCATTAAATACTCCACAGGATTTTATATCTCATCAATTATATCCGGACAAACAAACAGGCTCTTAGAGGTATATATACTCTATCTTAGGACTCCGGTTCAAAACATCTCAAGTATTATTAGCTCTTATGGAGTCAGTCCATACAGGACAAAAGTCCTGGCTTAAAATGGGGGCCCTGCAAGTGGACAGTGGAATTGGTTGTCCGAGAACTAGTCGGCATTAGATTGATTGTAATTTCAAAGCTGGCCGGATATATACTACGGCAATCAAAAAAAAGAATGTAAGTGAAAGTTTTTTTAACCCCTAGGGGTTGGCCCAGAAGTTAAGATCTGAGACTTAAGACTTTGCTTCATCTAAAAGTTCCAAGTTTGAAACTTCTCAACTAGTATTATCAATTTTTATACAACAATCCATATAGGATGTTGTCCTGACTTTAATTGAGTCTCCCACTAAAAATTAGTTAATGTACACATAAACTGGCTCGAACACGAAAGAAATTGGAAGTCCTAGTGTGATAAGCTGGGTACTCTAGAAATGATAAGTTGCTTATACAGTGTTTGGATCATAAATTAAGCATGAATAAAGGTATGGAGGCCAAGGGAAATGAGCCAGATCATAAAGAAATTATTTAGCCTTCTCACTTTATTGTATGCTAGGAAATGTTTGGATCGTGAATTATCAGTGAATGAATTTCAAAATGGTCGAAAAAATAAGCGATAATAATTTAGCCTTCTCACTTTATTATCTTACTAGCGGCTAACACACTGTACAAGTCGAACATTATCAAACACATAAAGAAATGTGTATCAAGGTAATATCGCTTCAGTCGTCGTAGACCTAAGTAGAATTTTGGAGATGAAAATTGATAGAAATTGAGCGTGGAGAAGTGGGCTAAACTTTAAATGACTGAGACAATATTAATTTTATCTCGGGCAGTTAATTCTTTATTCTTTTGTTAGTATGTGAAAATAGCTTTTGTAGAGGGTAATTTTGACAAATTTAAAAACATGACAAAACTTGGGAAAAAAAAAAAAAAGAATACTAAATTGTGCTCTCCCTCTGTATATAGAAGAGATTATGTTAACTCCAAACGCAGCCTTAAGATAACTCTAACGTGATGTAATTTTTGCACGTTACAATGCTGGAAATTTGGAAACACTCCGATATTTATGAGTTATTGCGTGTTGGCCCATCTCAATGTTAATGAAAGACAATGGGACACCCTAAACTTTGGAGTCAGCCAGCTAATTGGCTGCATTACAAGCAACCGTATTATTTTAATTAATCCAAGATTAAAAGTAAATTAGTGGCCATTGGGATCCGTAATCAATCAATCACACGCATGCTTAATGAGCTGGGTCGAGTTAAACAAATGCCCTTCGTCTTAAACATTCGGAACAAACTACAAAATGCACTGACCACTTCTGACAATTGCAGGGACAACCCCTGTATTTTAGAAAAATGCACTTATCTTCTCTGCTTTTGAAAGTAATGCACTGTTTCCCCCTTGCCGTCCAAATCTGTTAAAAATATGTTACTTTTTGTTGATGTTATCAGATTTCTTTTCAAAATTGCCCAGATACCCTTGGGCATGCTATAAGAAGGCTAAAAAAAAAAAAATTAAGGCACTTTACATATCTTTTCACCTCACCAAAGAGTATAAGGCATGTAATTTATTTCAGTATAGTTAAATTTTTTTGTATAAATGCATTAGTTAATTATTCATTTATTTATTGATGTAATTTTTTTTCCAGTTATGAACATGTCCTCTAGTACTGGAAGTGTCCTTAGGGCTTGTTTTTCGTCTTTAATTTTTTTAAACTTTTGGACATAATTTTATACTTTTTAAATTTGTTTCGTCAAGATAAACTAATAATCTACAAAAATAGAGACAAAACGGGCACGTCAATTTTTTGTAGATTTTTAATTTGTCTCGATGCGAAATTTCATAAAAGTAAAAGAATATTAACAATTTTGAAAAAAAATTAGAGTTTTTTTAACTTATTTTTCTTCTTTAGTAAACTTCTTAAACATGATTTTATACTTTTTAGATTCTTTCTGTTAAGGTGAATGAATAATTTACAAAAACAATTGAGGCAAAATTGACAAATAGAAAAAAAAATTTAAACAAAGACAAAAAAAATTACCAAAAAAATAAGATTAGGTCAAATTGGACATAAAAAGTTAATTCTATTTTTGTTACTTCTTTAAGATTTTTCCACGATCTAAGTCCAAATAGAAAAATTTTAAATGTGAAACTCACTACTCTTTTATTAAAAAACTATTTTATTTAATAAAATTCATGAGTTAAAAATAATATATTGACGAATTTGGATTAATATTTGAAAATAATATAAATTAAAAATGCAAAAGCAAAATACAAAAAGAAAAAACAAAAGTTAAAGAAAAAAATATTCTTATTCAATCACTTTCCCCCTTGGAAAAATAAAAATGACTAATACCGCTCATTTGAATACATTTTGATCGTTTGGATTTTATTCTCGAAAAAATTCTAAAAATTCACTATTGACTAAAAAAGATATTTTTGAAATTAATCACAAACTCGAAATTTCGACAGGGGCTCCAGAATGCTAGTATATAAGTAAGGGTAAAAGGATAATTTTATGGGTAAAACAACCATTGTCTCTTTGAAATTAACGGCAGGAGAAAAATAATACAATATTTTTAAAAGCAGGAAAAGTGAGTATATTTTTTAAACCACGGGGGATGTCCCTATAATTGTCGGAAACCTCAAGGGAGGTTAGTGCATTTCACCCTGTTCTTTTTTTATCATTGAGAATGTTCACATTTGCAAGATTAAATTTTTAATAGATTTATTTCACCATCTACTAACGAGAGGCCCGATCAAAGTTAGGGTAAAGTTTTAAATAAACAAACCCTACAAGAGTTTAGAGCACTCGAGAAATTTCCAACCTAAAAATAAGAAAGGAGCAAATTCTTAAATTGCACGTTTTGATGAGCAAGTCAACCCCTTTGAGTTTTCGTATCAAAACACATTTGCTCAAGAAATACAAGTTTAGTTTTGTTCACTTTGAACAAAGGTTATTCACCTTGAGACCATCTCGATATTTCACTTTGATGATCAAAGTCATCTATTATGTTTTGATTAATTTATTTAGTTATCACGAAAAAATTTTGCTCAATCAAATATCGGTAAGTATTTAATTTAAACATTTAGCTTTTAAAATTTAAAACTTAGAAGTTTCGGAAATTAAATTTTTAGATTATGTTGGGTGGAGCTTTGATTTCACGAAATCACTTGTGTGTTAGGGAGTGCTTAAGCCGTCATCTATTGTACACGTTGAGAACAATAATTGGGTTAACACATAATCTATTAGGAGGATATTTTTTCAACTTAACTCTATAGTTTTATCTTTTAAATTTATCTTACCAAGGCAAAATGAAAAAGTCAAATATTTTGACCGAAAACTATAAAAAATAGAAAATAAATAAATAAACAATTACACTTACAAAAATAAGTTAATTTATTCAGAACTCACTCATAAAATTTAGCATTTGTACACTTGTATATACAAAACTAGATACATAGTTAAAAATGTATATCTTTAAAATCTGTGACCTCTTGTGATATCTGAGTAATTCAAGGGCGGACCTTGAAATCTTGATCAATGGGGTCAAAATTTTCACTAAAATTAGATAATAGTTCTTTTATTAAGAGATAAATATAAAGTCTTACCTACATATTAATTTAAAATAACACATGATGACTTTTTTTTAAAAAAAATAAAATGTTTGCTACACTTTTGTAGAATAGGTGAAATATTTTGAGTAGTTTTTATATGTTCTGGTAAAATGCTTGGGACAATTTTTATATTTGTCTTCGGGTAAAACATTTGGGACAATTTTAATAGGGTCAAATTTACTAATTAATTTTTGAACCTCTAATAATAATCAAAAAATTTAAAAATTGAGTGGGGTCCCTTTATCTAATAGTAGGTCTGCCCCTCTGGTATGTTTTCTTTCACTGATTGTTTGGGTGTTCAATCTCACTTTCCTTTTTGAGTTGTGCAATCAATTCTTTCTATATCTATATATACATATATACTGATAAGTAATCTCCTTTCATTGTCATTAGTAGAAGGAGGAGGAGGGCACATAACCAACCTATTTGAAGCATGTTACTTAAAAGTTATTTAACTGCCAATGAGAAACTTACAATGTACTTGTTGTTTTGCTTGGGTAATGAAAATTGGCATATACCATTGGGAATTAACACTATTAGTATATTTGTTACCATAAGACTTAATATGCATATAAGTGATCTCATTTTCTCAAAGAAGAAAAAAGGTAAGTGAAAGAAACTAGATCAATGTATTTACTTATTCTTGGTTTGGTCAACAAAATGAGCAATAGTATCAAGACACAAATGTGTGTAAAATGATCTAATTCACGTGATCCCCTCATTACTTTATATCCCTCACGTGTATCAAACGATTTCAGATACATGTTTGTCCAAATCATAATTTATGGGCCATAACATTGGAAAGTCAAAATAAAATCACAATATGTGGACTATAAAATGTCCTGGAATGTGCTCTAGCTGAAAATTTACTCCAATGCTTTTTCCCAGCAGTTGGAGCGGAGCTTCCATTACTGTCAACCATAGATGCCAACCAGAAAATGAGAAGGTAAGTAATTACTCCTATAAAATTGGTGAAGAATAGTTTACATTAATGCCTGACGTAAATTTACATGAAATCCTCCCCAAAAACTTTCACTGACCTCAATATCCATCTGTGACAATGACAACTTTTACACCTTCTTTGCCATACAATCACACTAAGAAAACAAACAATGCTCCATTCGAACCATTTGTCGATCCTCCAAAGTAGATTGGTGCTTTTGCCATTGAAAGTGACAGTGTCAAGTTGCTTGTATACACTTTTAACTGATTGGTGTGAGAGTAACTATACCATGAATATCGGATACTGATACTGCGGCTCAGCTTCAGTTTCCGTCCTTCACTCACTTCTGTCCTGAAGCATATCTTCACCAGAAAGCTTGTTATCTGCTTTACCCATAGCAGCAACTGACTCTTCCTGCACAAGTAAGACGGTAACAAAAGGGTCAAAATCTGTTTTTAACTTCTCACGAAGGGAAAAAACGCACCCAATATCACGCAAGGCTGACCGAAGAAACAAAAAGTGCTTGCAACACCAAAGACTACTCCATTGAAATTGAAAGAAACAGAAGTTACGCCACACCTTCTAATCAAGTTGCTATATTAGTCCTACTGTGGAGTATAGGCTCGCATAACATGAACAGATCCAACGGAATCAAAGCTGGACACTACAACTCATCAATATCATGCATGGATTCCACCACTGCCCTATTGGAATTTCTGGGATTGGTCTTTCGTGAGGTGTGGCTACTCCAATAGTACCATCATGAAGTTCAATCAAACTTAATAAAAGTTCCACTAAATACCGCGGCTTAATCCACTTTTACTCACACCCTTCTGAACAGTAACTTTTTAGTAGCTGGGTGCATACCAGAGGGTTAGAGCGATCAAATGACACGTAAACAAAAGCCAAATCCCAACTATTTACATCACCCTATGGCATACACAAACTGACCTGAATCCTGAATTCCTTACTGTCAACACACACTGAAATATAATGGATAACAGGCCTATTAAAAGCACAAGTGTAAGGTAAACTTTCCCTACGGCAAAAGAGAAGGATAGATTAGCCACAAACTTGAGCTCACACAACTTGTCTCCTCATTGTATCCACATTACATCTTACAATCTACTGTGAAGCTATTGCTTTGAATTCTTTAACCCACAATAGACAGAAGCCAAATGAAAATTGTGGTCCATAAGATACTGGAAATTATCAAAAAGATATATTCACCCTTGCATAAAAAAACACAGGTCAAACTAAATTCATGCAGTCTTGAGGTCCTATCTGGTGAGCAAATCTGCTATATAGGTTAAGACTAATAATACAATGGGATAGGTCTACAAGTTAAAACTAATAATACAACTGGATGGGTCATGGTATGCGATAAGAAAAGAGATGAAAAAGACGTGACAAGACCAACAAGGATGCAGCATTGAAATATGTAGAAAAATAAAGGTATTGATGTATTATTAATTAAGAAATTATATTTTAGGAAATTGTATTATTTGTATTCCTAGAATTAGGAGATTGATTGGCGGTCAATTGAGATTTGATTTGATTAGGTAAGATTTCTTATTCTGAGGAATCAGTGGCGATTGTTTCCTATTTTGTAGCTTCAAATTTTTGTATATAATCTTGTGTATAGCCTTTGAATCAATAAAAGAAAATATTTTCCTAATTCTTTTCTTTTGTTTGTTTTTTCGCATGGTATCAGAGCCCTAGGCTCGAATTTTTCTGAGAAATCAAGTTGGGTTGATGCTCGACCTTAATCGTTGATCAACCCTGACATTTTTGGTTGCTTGCCTTAATCGCACCAACTTCCCCGATGACCTAGCGCCGCATCTTCCAACCCCAAGCATCGCAGCGGTGAAACACTACCTATGTTCGTATTTCGAACCAGCGCTACAACAAAAGCCTCTATGTTCGCCAGCGCTACAACACTAGCTGTCTGTCCAACAGGGAAAAAAAATCCTTATTTTACGCTAGCAGTCATTGTAGCGATCCATTTTTTGAATTATGCGTCGCTAGCCTTCATCGCCGATTGCTTGATTGATGCATAAAGTCAAAAGTTCCAAACCGTGAAAACAAAAACAGTCTATGGGAAACCTCCAACGTCCAGTAAAGAGTGGAGATACAAAGAAGGGCAACACAAAAGTAATGGGCAGACACGTGTCTACAGTACAACCAAAAGAAACAAAATCTTTGGAGCAACAATGGTTTAATCAAAGTGAGATTGAGAAGCTACCAAAATCTGCTAGGAACTCTCGAGAAGCCCTCAAGTACTTCTTTATTGGCACATTCAGGTAAGTTTCCTATGTTCAGTGGATTAAATGTCTCGAATAGAACCTTTGCTAACTTTTGGGTCATAGACTCAGAAGCAACTGATCATATGACTCATTCATCACAAAAATTTATCACTTATACTCTCTGTCCAAGCAATAAAAAAATAGCTACAACAGATGGCTCATTTTGCAAGTTTAGGAGACGTTCATATTAGTCGCTCATTCATACTCTGAGTTGTACTTCATATTCTAAAATTGTCCACCAATCTCGTTTTTGTTCAAAAACTCACTCATGACTTGTATTACGACGTGATTTTTTAACCTATTTACTGTATATTTCAGTACCAAGTTTCGGGGAAGATGGTTAGATGTACTAAGGAACGGAACGGGCTATACTACCTTGAGATATCGGGCAATTCGAGTATCCTCAAGGACAAACAATCCTCGTCATTCCTTCCTGAACGTCGCTTATCCAATAAAAAAAAAGCATAACTTCATCATCGTAAACTAGGACATCCACCATTCAGAAATCCTAAAGTTTTACCTCATTCCTTGTTTAGGAGTTTAAAAATTCAAAACTTTCATTGAGATGTGTGTGAGTTCGCACAAATGTGTCGCTTTTCCAATTAGCAATAAAAGAAGTTTTGTTCCATTTCATCTAATTCATAGTGATATTTAGGATCCCTCTATTGTGTAAAATATTTCTAGAGCATGTTGGTTTTTGTCATTCACTAATGATTATATTAGAGTCTCTTGCATTTTTCTGCTTAAACACAAATCTGATGTGAGTACGGTCCTCCCATACATGGTAGAAAATCAATTTGGTGTTGAAATTAAAAAGTTCAAATCAAACAATGTCGGAGACTACTTCAATCAAGTCTTAACCTCGTACTTCAACAAGAACGAATAATTCATGAGTCATCATTTGTAAATACCCCACAATAAAATAGAGTGGCGGAAAAAAAAAATGGTCATGTACTTGATCCAACCCGGACATTCTTATTTCGAAATCATGTTCCAAAATCTTATTAGGGGAAGCAGTTCTAACAACCACACACCTTATAAATAGGCTTTGCCTTCTAAAGTCTTTGGTTTCAAAAAACCTCTCAAAATTTTACCCGGATGTCAGTACTACAAAATACCTTGTTTTCGAAATTTTTTGGATGTGTCCATTGTCCATGTTCACAATTAAAAAAGGATAAAATTAGATCACAGAGCAATAAAATGTGTCTTTTGTGGGATATTCTTCAACCAAAAAGAGATATAAGTGCTATCACCCACCATCAAAAAAATTCTATCTCAACTAATGTTACTTTCAACGAAAACGACTCATATTTCACTCATCCTAATCTTCAAGGGGAGAACTCAATCATGAAAGATAAGGATTGAAATTTCACTCTCATTGATCTTTCATTTCCTCCCTAATCCAAACCTATGTCATCCTCCTCATCCACCTTTGGCTGTTACCCTTGATGATAGGATGAATATGTGTACTCAAGAAAGAAAGCAGCAGTTCCTGAATTGGCACAAGTCCAAGAATCCAACTTGAATCCTAAAAATGAGATAACAGTTTCTGAACCTTCTCTGCAAATTGAGTCTAACAGTGATTCTAGTGATAATCCTGGTGAGGACTTTCCTATTGCAATCGAAAAGGGAACCAAGGGACACACTAAATATTCTGTATACCTATTCTCGTGTGTTATGTCATTTGAAAAGTTCTCACTATCTCATAAAGTTTTTCTTATTAGCCTAAACAGTGTGTCTGTTCCTATCACTCTATCCAAAGCTTTTATCTAATGAAAACTGAAAACAAACTATGAATGTAGAGATTAAGACTTTAAAAAAGAATAAGACTTGGGGGCTAGTGAATTTTCCTACAGGAAAGCAACCTGTGGGAAGCAAGTGAATTTACACTGTGAAATACAAAGTTGATGGGTCACTAGAAAGGTACAAGGTGAGGTTGGTGGCTAAAAAATATACCCAGACATATGGAATAGATTATTAGGAGACATTTGCTACAGTTGCCAAGATAAATACTGTCAGAGTGTTGCTATCCTTGGCAACCAACTATAGCTGGGACTTGTAGCAATTCGATGTATAGAATGATTTTTTGCATGGAGATCTTGAAGAAGAGATTTATATAGAGATCTGACCTGGAATTAGAAGCATCTGAGATTAGGTATGCAAACTTAAGATATCCTTGTATGGGCTTAAGCAGTCTCCAAAGGCATAATTTGGAAGATTTGCAAGAGTGATGATAGATATGGGGCACAGACAAAATCAGGGAGACCGTACGTTGTTCATCAAGCATTCAAGTTTAGGGGGAGTAACGGGAATAATGGAAAGGAGAGACAATTGTTGAAGCAATACTTGGCCATGGAGTTTGAGATTAAAGAGTTAGGGAGATTAAAATACTTCCTCGGTATTGAAGTTGCACACTCTAGGCAAGGAATTTTTATCTTCCAACAAAAGTATGTCACGGATCTTCTCCAGTAAATAGGAAAATTGGCATGTAAACCAGCAAGCAATTCAATATATCCTAATCACAAGCTAGGAGAGGCCGAGGGCAACGCTATTGTGAATAAAGAGACGTATCAATGCATAGTAAGGAGACTCATTTAGCTCTCCCACACGAGACCAGATATAGCTTATCTTGTGGGCATGATTAGTCAATTCATGGACAACCCAAAAAAAGTTCATTTGCAAGCTGCCAACCAAGTGCTACATTATCTTAAGAGGACTCTGGAAAAGGGCATCTTATTTAGAAGGAACACAAGACTAATGCTTGAGGCATACACTGACGCTGACTATATAGGATATGTGGTTGATAGGAGATCGATTTTTAGGTAGTGTTTTTCTTCGTAAGAATCTGGTGACATGAAGAAGTAAGAAACAAAGTGTGATGGCTAGATCCAATGCTGAATCAGAATTTAGAGCAATGGCTCTAGGAGTTTCTGAATTGTTATGATTGAAGATTATCTTGAAAGATTTGAAGATTAAATGGGATAGTCCAATGAGACTATAATACGACAACAAATCTGCAACCAACATTGCTCATAATCTTGTTCAGCATGACCAAACAAAGCACATAAAAGTGGATAGACATTTCATCAAAGAGAAGTTGGATAGTGATTGAATTTGCACACCTTATGTGTCATCTGAATGCCAACTTGCAAACATGCTAACTATGGGATTAAATAATACATCATTTGAGAGAAGTGTATCCAAGCTGGGAAAGGAGAACATCTATTCATTAACAACTTGAAAGGGAGTGTAGAAAAATAAGAGTATGGATGTGTATTATTAATTAGGAAAGTGTATTATTGGTATTCTTAGAATTAGGAGATTGATTGGAGGTTAATTAGAATTTGATTTGATTAGGTAGGATTTTTTATTCTGAGGAATCAATTGAAATTGTTTTCTATTTTGTAGTTAGAAAATTGTGTATATAATCTTTTGTAATCCTAGAATTTGGAGATTGATAGGGGATTAATTGAGATTCGATTTGATTAAGTAAGATTCTTATTCTGAGGAATCAGTTGGGATTATTTCCTTTTTTCTAGCTAGGAATTTTTGTATACAATCTTGTGTATAGCCTTTGAATCAATATAAGAAAATATTTACCCAATTCTTTTCTTTTCTTTGTTTTTCTGCAAGATAGATAGTGTTATGGACTTCAATTCAAAGCTTGCAAAGCTACCTTCTCTGGATTCCCATGGAGACTTTGATCACGTCTCCCATCCTTGCAATTAGCAGAACGTTCGCTGCTTTCCATATCAAGGACAGAAGTCTTCTGATCTTTCTTTGAGTCCAACATAGGGGGATCACCATTCACAACGCGACTTCCAGTGTTGGATGAATTGGTAATTTCAGTCAGAGAATTACCACTTCCATTACTAGAAACACTTGAGTCAGCTCCAATTCCACTTTCCCTCTGATCTAGAATGGTTTCTTTTTTATATGCCCCATTCGTTTGAGTCGCATTAACTGCTGCCTCTTCAGCTTTCCTCTTCTCTTCCTCTCTCTGCCGTCTTCTCCTTTCTTCTTGCTCCTTTAGCTGCTTAAATCTGGATACACCAAAAACTTTAGTCCCAAAACAACAGTTGCGGTAGCAACACTCTCTAGTCATACATACATATTTTAAATCACTGATAGAACACAAAGTAAATAAAAAGACGTCAACAAGGATTAACCTTTCACCAGGACGGGGCCCCTGTGGAGCCAGCAATTCCGCTCGAGGTTCTTTTTTGGTGGTGCTGGCTTCAAAAATGGGTGTCTGAACTTTGGAGGGCTCCTCTTTAATGATAGTATCACTAAGTTTACTTGCTGGAATTTTGAGACCCCCCGATCTTTGAAGCCACACCTGTTGTGCAGTGCTCAGTATATTATTTGTGAACCTGCACAAAATATACTTCAAATTTCTATGCATCCGGAGCAGTTAATGTTACTATTGGTCAAAGAAGAAAAAAGAAGGATTTTTTCCCTAAATTTTTCCTCATCATGACAATAAAAGTTCTAAACAACATGCCAAAGTTTAATCAGCAAGGGAACATAGTTTCTCACCAATAAAGGCTCAGACCAGAAGGAACTGAAAGAGCAAAATAACCGATCAGTAAGGGCAGAAATTTTGTTAAGGCTTGAGAACTTTTCAAGCTTGGATCATTAGCCTGAAAGCATGTGACAAATTAAAGAATAAAGTGGAATGGAAAGGGAAAAAAAAATCATTAATTCTTGCACCATAATCATGGAAGCCGCAAAATTTGAGAGACGCTAGATTAAAAAGAAGGGATAAATACAATTTGTGAACAAAATGCCAATACTACATGCTCCAAACACAACTGTCAGAAATGAATGAATTTACTGTAATTCAAAGAGAAAACAGCAGATAATGATTACATGAATGCTGAAAAGGTTCAAAGCAGACAAGGAACAGGACAACGCAACATAAATCAAAATGAGAAAATTACCTATATATCCCTTCTACTTCAGTTCCGATTCCATTTCAGTCCTTCTAGTTTTAATTTGAACACTAGCCTCCCAGGTTTGATGATACAAGAAGGGAGTTCTGTAAAGGCAACAGGAAAAATTGCTCAGATACCCGTGAGTGAGGCTTATCTGGGTCGTGTTATAAATGCCCCGGCTAAACCTAAACTTTGACATTGGGTTCAATGTGACCCATCCGTTTGGTTCCACCAATTTTTGTAACGAAAAATCCCCATGTGCAATGCACTCAACTCATAGAAGGGCATTTGAGGTATTGTACTCACTCCTCCTCCTTCAACCTCTTGAAACCCAAATTCCTCAATCACACTCTCTCACACAAACAAATCTGACAAAAACCCAAATCACATAAATCTGGTTCAAATCTTTCCCCACATAGAGTTACAATGCCCTGATTGAAGCTCAGGAAAAGATCAAGCACTTCAAGATGGTTTGGAATTTGGTGAGAGAGATGAAACACAAGGGTGTTTTCAAGAAAGACTTTTGCACTGATTTCGCGGAGATATGCGGTTGAAATTAGAGTTGTCAGATTTTAACAGACTGATTTATACGCTGAGCAAGTCAAGAAATGTTGAAAGAGCACACCAGGTGTTTGATAAATGGAAAAACAGGAAGTTTAAGCCAGATATCATGGCATATATGATGTTGCTCAAGGGGTGGGGGTGGAACAGAATTTGCTTAGATTGGATGAGGTTTATAGGGGAGATGAGGGAGGATGGGTTTAAACTGGACGTGGTGAGTCATCGAAAACTGTGGGGTCAGTCCGAATTCAAGGACATTTAACATAATCCTTCATCACTTGATAAAGAATCGGAGGACTAAAGCTTACTCAGTTTTCCAAAAAATGAGCGATGATTGTGAGCCAAGTGTGAGTACTTATGAAATCCTTGTTATGATGTTTTGTGACGAGGAGAGTTTGGATATGGCTGTCAGGGTTTGGGATCGCACGAAAGAAAAGGGAGTTCTTCTGGGTATGCACATGTACTCGACACTGATTAACAGTATGTGCCACGAGAATAAGCTGGATAACCGAATACTTAAAACCTTGTAGGAAAAACGGAAAAGAAAATAACAGTTTGTTCCAAATATAAAAAAAAAAGGTTCACTTTCCATACCTAAATCATGAAATCCAAAATGACTGAAACGATAAAAATTCAGTCTTCAAATATATGATAAATTGAGTGTTCCCAATTGTTTTTGAACATTATTTGGTTTGGATTAGTGAAATCAGGTGGAGATTGAAGATCACCCCTGCCTAGCAAAATCAAAGGGTGTGAGCTCCATTTAAATCCCAAAAACGAAAAACAAAAAAACAATACCAGTTCCAAGTATTTGATGGGTGAAAGAAAAGAAAAATGTTAATGAAAACCGGAAAAGAAAAGGAAGATCTTATGCGTTCGAATCTCTAGCTGATGTTTAAGTCACATTGCGCATCGTGCTAAAGGAACAAAAAAATGTTTGGGACTGAATTGTTGATGCTAAAAGGTTGTCGTGTAGAGGAATTATTGTGTCATTTGGATGCTCTGACTAGAAAACTAAATTTGTATCTCTCCTTGTTTGTTTAGCTCGCTTTAGATATTGCTTACTCAGTAACTTACAAGAGAAGAAATTTCTCTGTGGTACTCCTGACACAATTCAAATCACAATCTGATGTTCTTCAAGGTGCATATACATGAGTGTGGGCGTGTGTGTGTGTGTGTGTGTGTGAGAGAGAGAGAGAGAGAGAATGGGAAACTTGGGTTTCAAGAGGTTGAAGGAGTGATTAAAATACCACAAATACCCTTCTAATGAAGTCATGTGCATTGCAAATGGGGATTTTCTATCACAAAAATATACGGAATCAAACGATGCGCCACACTGAACCCAATGTCAAAGTTTGGGGGGCTTAGTGTTCAAATTAAAACAAGGACTGAAATGAAATTTGACCTAAGTCGAAGGGATATATAGGTAATTTTCTTAATCAAAATTTATAAACTATAAAGGCCTACGATTTCTAGCCCATTGTTTTTCCTTAGGAACTTTATTATATCCATTAAAAATGCAAACATTTAATTGTAAACATACAGTCATGTATAAGATCTTTGTGTTTAGTGGGTTCTCCTTATATACAGGTTGCATTCCCTTAATGCCTCTTTCATACTTCATACAGATAATTCATTACCTTTGATCAATCAAAATATAGATGCAAACACTGAGCACACACTTAACATATTATGCATTCCTCAAATTAGCTTCAAGCAGAACACTAAACAAAGGTGAGGTCCAGAGAACAAGGAATGAGCAAATTTGTTTCCTCCTATAAAGACAAGTTGTTTGCTCCTCCACCATCTTCTTGTTGAGTTTGGCTACAAAGATACCTGAATTCTTAAATTTAACCAAGTGGGACAAATAAAATAACCTGTGATGACTGCATGATTTGGACACTGATGTACTGTGACAGAACCAGCAGCACAGGCAAGACAAGATATGCCAAGGTATCAGACCATCCAAGCGGAGGATGACCATCCTGCCAAGAAATTTGAGCTTCCAAGGATAAGATTTTAACCAAAGCAACTTAGATGAACAAAAACTAAAACTTATCCATACAGAAAGCAGCAGAGACTCTAGCCCATGTTAGTACTAAATAATGATCACAAGTAAGAGAGGAAGATTCAACAAGGATTTATTTTTCATTTAAATGGAAATTGGGCATAAACCCTTCCCACCATGTTGTGCTGAATTTGTTGCTAGACAAGAATAGATTAACATGTAAAACTGAATCGAAAATTTTACTCCAAATGCACTCGCATGGGATATTAACAGCACAATTTCAGTGAAAATCGAAAAACACAAAAGTGGAATAGAAAAATTATTAGTTGCTCTTGGGGCACCACATATGCAGCCCAAACACCCTCCACACCCACACATTTGTGTGGGGTCCACGATCAAGTTCCTGGCCCACCGTGAATGTGTGGTTGCAGACGCTGTAGGGGCATCTTATGGAACAAGATGTCTGTGTCGTTGTTAGAAATGCATCTTCACAGATGAAGGTAGCTCATGATATAGAATGGTTGCACCACTTACTACAAAAGGAAAAAGCCAAGAGATAGCACTGCCACTTTGTCGGGCAGCAATTGTAGTTGGACCAGCCAAGGAGGGTATCCAGAAGAAGCCTTCAGTCAGGAGTCCCTAGAATCACCATTCAATTAGACAAAGAGATCCTTTGGTAAAAATTAACAGCAAAAGCAGCAGAAGTCATTACTCGAACACCCTATTGCCATGTTACCTCATCTGCCACGTTTGAAAGGGCTCTATAAAGTCCAATCCAGACGGGTATGGTGGCTAGAGTTGGCAGGCACCCTGATTCAGAAAAGAGAAACTTTAGGTTTACAATCAAATCACACCACGATAATAACTCAAGAAAAAAATAGCAATGTCTACCTGCCAATGGATTAACGCCGGCTAGCTTATACAACCGAGCAGTTTCTAGCTGAATCCTCTCCTGCAATAAAATACACAAATGAAGATCACCACTTGCTAATGTGACAGATCATAGCCACCACATTTTCAATACCCACCGGCTGTTAATGGGAAAAATTAGAAAAATTCATTTCTAGATTTGACTCCTTTAAGTAACCTAACCACTGTGAAGTAGGAAACAGCATATATGCTACAAAGATGATGTTCAATAAAGACAAAAGGACAGGACGAAAGGTAACCTGGTCTCCAGCATACTGTTGCTGCAAAGCCTTTATTTGAGGTTGTAATGATCGCATTGCCGCCGTAGATTCCATCTAAAGTTGATAAATTTAGACATTAGTACATATGTCTAAAACTCGAAGAAGATCTCCATTGGAAAATTTAGAGAAGTTTCCCAACTAAAGGCAACAGTTTCGACTTATCAGCTTATGGGCAAGAACAGAAGCATATAAGAAACATTCTTTTGAATTTGGTAAAAGCATAAAACAAACCTGTTTCTTTGTTAAGGGAAAGGTGGCAGCCTTAACAAGTACAGTTAGGAGAATGATTGCAAAACCGTAAGCATAAGGAACATGTACAGCAGATAACCCATCCTTCAAAACCTGTAATCCAGAGAAACAATTACTGCAAAGTACAAACCCACAAAACTACGACAGGTACGAAATAGTAATGGCAGTCATGAACCCGTTACCACTTTGAAGGCAAGATCTGTTTTCATCTGCTTCAAAGCTCAAAAACTGCTAATACTCAAAAAACCTAAAAGAAGTGCAATTACAAATCACTAGCCCAGTAGCAATGGAAGGGTAATTTTCGGATTGAAGATGGTACTCTCCAAGCTTATCAAGCCTGAGAATCTGACCCTCAAGTCTTTTATGATTGGTTCTTACATCCCTCAAGATTGAGGCATGAAATTATGGAATATATAATTAATCCTACTCCAAGTGTAGTTCATTAATGGACTTTGAAAGAATATAACCAAGTCTTCGTTTCACTGGACGATGACAGAATGGAATGGTCATTTCCTTGTAATACTGGTCATTCTGACATTTGGTTTGATAAAAATTGACAGAATGTACATTACGAATGGACTGATCATTCACCAATTAAATGGCCGTGCAGTTGAAGACCATGTTATGATTGTTTCATTTCATTCCAAAATCTTTCCAGCGAACCAAACACTACCTAACTGTTTTTTTCCTAATTTGATTGCTCAATATATGTTTTCAGATATGCTTCAGAAACTAACTTCTACATGTGTCTGCAATGCTCTTTCATTTCATTTACATCTTGGTTAAAACCCTTAACAGGACAGTTGTTGATCTAATATCACATACACAACATCAAACCCATCAACAATCCAATTACTGAGAAGTAATAATTACCAAAGTTGGATTCTTAAGAACACTTCCAATATGATGAACTTTCAATCCTGTACTATAGGACTGTAATGGTATGGTTGTGCTTAAATAATGTAACCTTTCAAGCTTGAAACCTATCCCTTGTACTTTTTTTCCTATAGCTTCTTTACATCCTCAGGTTACAGGCATGGTTCAAAGAGATGTCACTTAGTCAACTATACAGATACTAGGGTTAATGGACTTTCACATACTAGCTCCTTACTCTACAGTTAGCAGTACATAACTCTACGGTAGCAGTTCATTTGGGCCGGAGCATCCAATTCTGTGCTTATTTTTAGTTCGATTGCTTAACAAGACTTTGAAGAATTGCTTCTCGGAAGAAATTCTCCATCTTTCCACATTGCTGGCCTTTCATTAACATCTTGGTCTCATATCGCATACATGATTATGGCTTCAGCTTAGATACACAAACTCCAAACCTCCAATACTTTACAGTACGTACTACTAGCTGGGAAATGATCCAAAGGCTTTAACGGAGCCAGAAATCATGGTCATGGAAATGACATTTCAGAATCGAGTCCCCCTTGAATAAGTAAGGCCCCGTGGTTCCCAAAATGTTGTATTATGCCCTCAAATTCAATCTCAAGCCGCATGTTGCAGTTCTCTTTTTCGTAACATGTATTCCCCTCACGTACTGCTGTT
Organism: Arctostaphylos glauca; assembly: GCA_019985065.2. Lineage (NCBI taxonomy): Eukaryota > Viridiplantae > Streptophyta > Magnoliopsida > Ericales > Ericaceae > Arctostaphylos > Arctostaphylos glauca. The sequence goes on from JAHSPW020000014.1 coordinate 9,980,383, forward strand.
GTTGGCATCAAAAGTACACTCGTTGCACAAACACCAGAAAAGAGCCGATAAAGTTCTCTTGTAGCGCATTCGATAAAGTGCGTATCAGTTTGAATGGGACTCGGGAGCAAGTCAAGAAAGACTTATTTTAGAAATAGATAGGTCTACTTGAAGAAGCTCCTTCACCAGTTTGATCAAGTAAATAAAATAGAGACAAATAAGGACAAGAGCCTGTAGCAATGGGAAAAACCATATTCGTAAAGCTAAAGAAATACACAATCTTCTAGAATTAGTGGATTTGATTCACAAGAGCCCTTTGACAGCATTTCGTAGTTATGAAAATGATTGACAGAATCCTCTAGTTTCTCTGTTAAAGATGTCTTTTGATTATACCTAAGCAACTTGTCATTTATCCATTGGTCCTCATTCAATTGAGAAAGGGTTCTTAACAAATTACATAGTAGAAACGTTTTCCTTTTTATTTGAATGAAATACTTACAACGATTTCAGAACTTGTGCAAAATGCTTGGAGCAATATTATTACTTTAGTGGCGTCAAACTTGTAATTAACCTTCATACCTATGATAATAACACAGATTCTACCTAATTGAGTGGGGTCCCAATTGACCTTCTAAGCAATCCTACCAAAGTTGGATTCTTTGACGTACCTTAAGAACACTTTCCATGGAATTACTAATCCCAGATAACCAATCACCACTCTGTTTTGTGCTCGTAACAGTATCCGAATTTGACGAAACCGCGGCATCGGCAATAGTGTAGAGAAACCCTTCGGCTCTTCCAAACAGGTCCCTAATCAGGCCCTCCGCTTCATCCGGTTCGGGTAATGGAACGTGCCTGAATCCGAACCTGGCAACGCCCAGCGTGCTCCGTGGGAATGGTCTCTGGTTTGAGAAACCCAGGTAGTGGGTTCGGTGAAGGAGGGGGTTTGTGGGTCTGGTTCCGTCAGGGAAAGGAGAAAGGACTAAATTTGGTGCAGTTGACAGAAAACTGGCCATATTGAAGGTTGTTTCTTTAGGGTTCTTGGTATGTAAACCCTAGAAAGCAGGTGCTGTTTCGGAGGTTTTGGTGGTGAACAATTGTACATATAAGTGTTCTATCTGTAATATATAATCCTTGTATACGTATTGGGAGTATGATATTTGAGAGAGAGAGGTGGGGAGAGAGAGAGAGAGGCAGGAAGGTGAGTTTGCCACTATCTTGGTGATATTTTCGAAGTAAACCCAAAAAACGTATTGGTGCCATAGGTCAAGTAACTTATGGTGGGATTTACATTAATTCAGTAAAACAGATAATCTTATGTTACATAAAATAGAATTTAGGTTTTTTTCACAATTTCAGTTGTTAATATATAAAATTCATTAAATCAATCATTTACAAATAAAATAAATGATCCATTGAACTATATTATTATTTAGAATAGATGAACAAATATTATTATTCAAATAGATTGTGGTTTTCAATCAATTTAATTTTTTCTTAGGTTATTTATGTCTTAAATTTTATAACATAAACGATTTGAATTATCAAATATGATAATAATGATAGATCTCAAATTATGTCATACTAGCGTACTTCCCGTGCCTACGGCACTCCCTACGAATTTGTTAACAATTCATGGGCAAATTGCGTTGGATCCTGATATTGGTTGTAGATGATGTCAACTTTGCAAGAATGGTCCAGTTGTATGCGATTGGTTATGATTATTTGGGAAAAAAATCAAGTAACGTTAAAGTCAAGAACCACTACAGGATTTTGGAAAAACAGAACCATAGTCACTACTCAGAATAATTCATACACTCAAAATTGCTAGCATATTACCTGTGTCTATTACACTACCAAAAAATTAAAACCACGAATTAGAGTTTAAAGTTTTTCAAATGTCAAAATTACCACTTAAAAACAATTATAAATGTTTCTCAAATGTCAGAACCACATATCTCATTTTTAGCCAAAAGATTTCAGCACAACCATAGACAATAAGAATAGGGTAAAATATTTTTCTGATAATTACAGATATTTCTCCTATGGTTTTTGAAATTATAATTACCTCCCTTATCATGGATGACAACAAATAGAAATGGTTGAAATTAGAAATTTGACGTTTTTACCCTTTGAAAGCTAGCAATCCAAATGTGTATTTTTTTTCTTTTTCATAAGATTATTAGTTTTAATTAAATCACTCAAGTGCAATTGCAGTTCAAAATTAGAATTACACTTCTAATTTCGTTTTAAGTGATTTTTTTGTGAAATTTCTTATTTGTTTTACTTTTTATCTGTATTTAGAATAGATGTATACAGAAAGTAAAGCACAAAATCACGTATATTTAAATAAAAATAAAAATATTTTTTCAAAAGACAACCAAACTTAGTTTTTAAATTATTCACCGATTTAGGATAAAAACATTATTGAAATAAAAATAATTTTTTTAAAGATGTAGTAGATAAAAATTAAAAAGGTTTTTCTAAATAAAGATTAAAAGGTGTTTGCAAAAATAAGTTAACAAAGTGTTTCTAAAAATTAAACTTATTTTTTTAAACTTAGCTATTGATTAAAGATATTTGTATGAAATTAAGTATCTTAACCTCTCTTTTTTTGCATGTCATAATTTTTATTTAATTGAGTAACTATTAAATTCATAAAATTATAAACTGAATTATTTTATTTTTTATTCTAAAGTTACGTGATTTATGTAGTTAACGTCTATAACTATGGAAGTGAAGGGTGTACCCTTTTTAAAATTTTAATAAAATTTATCTCAATTTTTTTGAACTAATTATTTTTTCTTGACGAATGAATCTAGAAAATAAAAATAAAATTTAACACAAATGATTAGTTTCTAAGTTTTTTATTATTTTTCAAGACTAATCAAGTTTTTTAAAAGCAATGATCGTGGTAAAAAAAATTTACTTTTAGGGTACATTTTTTCATTTCTAATCAAGCTAAAAATAATCGGGTAGATTTTTTGTTCTTTGTTTTTGACAAAAATCTTCATTGTAATTAAGTCAATGTAGATTTTTGACATTCGTGATTAATGTAGATTTTTTCATTTCTAGATCATACATTTTTATTTATAGATCATAAATTTTTTATTTTCAGAAAATCTAGATCCTGATATTTTTTTTCATTTCTAATCTAGCCTAAAAATAAAGACCAAAATTTAAAAAAAAATTATTTTTAGATCATAGATTTTCGAAATCAATTTGGTATGTTGCAATTCAACCCTTCATTAATAGCTCTTATGGTTCCAAGGATGAGAAAGACTCAAAAGTTTGTTTGTTTTCCAAAAATAAGTTCAAAAGTTTTCCTTTTTAAGTGTCCTTCCAACTTCCACCCATTATAGCAACATAGTTAAAATCTAAATTAATCTTCTCCGTCGGATCAAATCGATCACAACCCTTTTTGTGAAAATATGTTTAGTGGGACCCATACCGTCCTGATTTGTAATATAGATAGAAGATCACACAAAGAATCATAAGAGATCTCGATTTTCAATATTGAATTAATTTTAAAGCTTCGAATTAGAGCTGAGCTCACCTCTTTACCCTATCCTTAAAGTCCCTACAAACCTCCATGTTTGTTGCCTTATTGAGTCACAAACAATTATTCTAATCATTTAAAATGAGGCACTATTAAAAAATTCAGTTTCTTCAGACATTGGACTATACACAAATAAAAATTCTTTTAAACAGTTAGCCCATGTGATTTCAAACATGTTATTTAATTTGTTCGTATATTTATCAATTATGATCAAATTAATTATTTTTCACAATTGTTGTGCTTGACAAAAGCATGAAACGAACAATTTGACTCAATGTGAGCCTAGAGTGGGTGCAAAACTATCGAGATTTGGAGGATAAGGATATGGAGGCAAGCTCAATCCCTTATGGCTATTTTGGATGGGGCATTAGCAACTGTCTTAACTAAGAGGTCTTAGTTTGGACACTTACTTCACATATCCGGTATAATGTAGCAAAAAATAGACATTTTAGTTAAACTTGGCACTAAATAAGACTCCTTTAGGGGTCCTAGCTCGAGGGTTCTTATTTAAAGGCACCCCATGGAGTTTTGTTAAAATGAGAATCATTGTTAAATGAAAAAAAATGCTCCCAGATTCACGTTATAGGAGAGAGAGCCGTCTTCTTCTTTTTGGATTATGCAAACGAGAGAGATAGAGATGAAAATGATAATTCAAGAGTGCTCTAGTTCTCAAGTTCTCGAGCATTCTCCTCTCTGGTTCTCTGATCAAGCGTTTTCTGACTTAGATCGTTTGTTCTCTGATCACCTCCGTTGGCCTTTGATTGACATTAGTGGTTATTCGACCACCTTTGAGGTATGTGATAGGGATTTCTTTAGTTGGGCTTCATTTTCCCATTGGTTTATGGTTAGCAACTAGTTTTTCATTTGGATTTGTTAGATTTTGAATTGGTTTGGAACTAGGTTGTGTTGGTTTTCGGCCATCATCTGTGTGAATTGGGTCAGAGAACTAACAATATATTTTCGATGTTCTTTGTGTTGGTTGTGTATTGTAACCCCTAAATTTCAAAAATATTAAGAAAATTATTTTTTTAAATCCATTTGAATTACTTTTCACTAATAAAAAATAAAGTGCATGATATTTAAAATCTTACAACCATATCGAATACTGAATTTTAAGTTTGAGTCTCAAAAAGAGTACATTTCCAAAATAACTTTTAAAAAGAGTTTATAGAGCATCTAATTAAGTGAACCATGGCGCGGTAACATCAATCTCGATGGCGTTGTCATTGGCGGGATAATCAAGTTCTTCAATCTTGTCTTCAAAACATGGCGTGAAATGCCAGAGTCATAAAATTTGCACTATGAGTTACGATGCTCAATGAATAATCTTACACATTACCTGATGTTGTATGATGATGCAATAAGCCTAGAAATGATGACAATGGCAACAAACCTAGAAATTATGACAATGGCAGATATGACGTCTCGTCAAAATCAAATTAGAACATTAAGTCGATATATAAACGATTCATGCATTTTTACCTGTATTAATTATCACATCAAACTAAATCATCAATTTATTATCTAAGAGTGATGTTCTCGTTCTCCATTATTTTGATCCTTATGTTTTCAATTACTGTCCATGTTCCCGAACGTTAGTTCCCATACGTCACACTCCCAAATATTATGCTCTCACCCATCATGTTTTCCATTCATCGTGTTTGAATACCTAGTTGACTCTAGCCTCCACACAACCTCAATCAAACTATATGAAAAAGTAGACATAACACAGCTTAAAGAACATAGCATGGCTAAAGACATGACATGGGTAAAGTGGAACACGGATTAAGACATAACTTAGCTCAAAACGTAAATCTATTTGAGTCATTGGACGGCTCAACATCAGTTCGGCTCAAGACATAGCTTGGCTCAAGACATTTTATTCTCTATTGTATTCAATTAGCATCCATTACGAGGGTAAGTGCTTACAAAATCCAAGTCGCATAACTAAGTTGTCATGCATATGTTCAGGTGAATTGGGGTGGACCTAAGGTCTCACATTTAGTTTAAGGACTCAATCATTGCATATCAAATCATAAGCAAAATGTCATATGCCTTATATTAACACTAAACATGTGAGTTAAGTAATGTCATGCTATCCCTGTATGGAGTATCACATCATTTAAATCAAGTTGTATTATCGGAGAGAAAATAATTATGGAACGACATATAATGAAATGATAATGATCATCATTTAAGAATTCATCGAGATGGGTGAAATAAAAGATTTGTGAAATTTGAACCGATTGAAGTAATTCTCAAACTATTTGAGTAACATGTATGTGATATATATAATCATTATTAAGGAAATCATCTAAAATTTATAACTTTAGGCAAGGGCGGAGAGGAGGATCAATTGTGACCCCACTTAATTAGATAGAATCTGTATTATGATTATAGGTATGAAGCTTAATTTACAAGTTTGCCGCTACTAAAATGATAATATTGCTCCAAGCATTTTGCATAGAGGGTCTCACATGCATCTAACAGTTTGAGACACATCTATATCCAGATGTATCCAAACACATCTCTTGTAACGCCCCATATTTTTATGGTACGTTAAAATAAAATAATAAGCATTTACGCTGTGGAATAAAATTTCAATTTAACATGAAGAACCCAATTCTCATAATATTTAATAATTGTTTGCAAAGTAATCAAATCAGAATTTACTTCACTAGACAGTTTTGAAAATTAACAACTTAAATCATAATTTTCATTAAATAAAAAGTCAACTGAGAAGACACCCTAGGTTACACCATCAGACTGTTACTGGTACAGCCATGGCTCTGGTACCTCCTTCTCATCTAACTCAGTCTCTTGAACTTCTGAGTCATTCTCCCCCTCAACCTGTTCCTCAAAACCTGACGTGAAATGTCAGGGGCCAAGAAGTAGCTCCAAATGAGTGATTAACACTCAGTAGAAAAAATCTAACCTTACTCCTAACTTATAAATAAACATACATAATATTTCTTCTATATAGTATGCAAAGAACATTAAACCAACAGAAAATCTACTATGTCGTGCATAAATTTCTTTTTCGCATTTAGTCTCCTTTTATTTTATTATTATTATTATTTTTTTTCTTTTTATATCTCCATACCGGGGTCTCGCAATTTCCCATATCGAAAGTACAACCTCAGGGTCTCGCAATCTCCTTCATTGGTATCGCAGCATCGGAGTCTCGCAATCCCCCTTAGCCAAATTTTCAATCTCAGGGCTCGCAATCCCCTTCATAATTCACCACAACTCCAAATCATTATGGTTATTACTCATTATCGCAACAATGAGATCATCTAACCCTGCCGTTTGATAAATTTTAAATTTTCATGCATGCACAATGCTCCCCGTTATACTCAACATGCAATAATAAAATTTCAACTTGTGATTCCAATTAAATATGCACCGAGCATAAATTAAATTGCAATAATTCATACAACGATATCCACATCAATCGAATCTAAGTTACATACAACGTTCGTGGGTCCTATTAAACAAATTTGTCTCAACAAGTGTAAATCCTTTAATTAATCAGTTAGACTAAATTAAATAATAAATCAACACATAAAATAATAATTTTTTTTTTAACATTCCTATAGTTCAGGTCCAATCCCAACCTGACACCTAATATTTATCCAGTTCACAACATGATCAATTAATGCAACCGAATACACCTAATTATTCTAATATTTAGTCAAAAACAATATTGATTTATATCCCTTACTCGAACATCGAAATAAGATCTACAATGCTCGTAAATCACACATTATATAAATAGAGCTCGGTCTGAAATTTTCTACCTCGATTCGACGAAATAAGGCGCTACTGAAAATCCACGAATCAAATACCGCACTGAGATCCGATTTATCGCAACACTATATACAAAAAAAAAGAATCAAAATCATTCATTAAAAATATAAATTAAAAAAAACAGTGTACTATAACTAATACACAATATAATAAATAAAATGCTAAGTATATATATATATATATATATATATATATATATAATATAACTAAAATAACAAACAAACAAAATAAATATATATAAAAAAAATACCAACAGTGGAGGGTTTGTCCACTGCCGGAGTTGACTACAAATATGTATATATATATATATATATATATATACAGTAGGCTTCTAGTCAGGGAGCCTGGACCCAAGTTAGGTCCGGACTTTTAATCTCAGCCCTTGGATCTCATCCAAGGGTCAGGGTTTCTTCACTTAAAGGGTATTTGATTTTAAAGGGTATTTTAAGTGAAGAAACCCTGACCCTTGGATGAGATCCAAGGGCTGAGATTAAAAGTCCGGACCTAACTTGGGTCCAGGCTCCCTGACTAGAAGCCTACTGTATATATATATATATATATATATATATATATATATATATATTATGACTAGAATAATCAAACAAACAAACAAAATAAACATACATAAAAAAATACAAAACAGTGGGGGGTTTTCCCCACTGTCGGAGAGAGAGACAGGGGAAATGAGTGAGAGAGGAGAGAGAAGAGAGAAGAGAGAAAAAAAATTACTTGGAGAGAGAACCGAGCAAAAGAGGAAGGAAGAATGAGAAAAGAAGGAGAAAAAAATAAAATAAATAGAAAGAGAGAGAGAATCAGTTGGTGGGAGTAAGAGAGAGAGTGAGTGGGTGGAGAGGGAGACGTGAGAGTGAGAGAGAGAGTTAGTGGGTAGGTATAAAAATTAAAATGAAAGGATAATTAGACACCAAAATAATTACATCTAAAAAAATTTAGCAACTTATCTAAAAATTAAAATTTATTTATTTATTTATTAAAATGTCGAATAAAAAAAAATACTCCGAAAATACGGGTCGTTACAAACTATCCCCCTTAAACAAATTTCGTCCTCGAAATTCGAAAGTTTACCTCACTCGACAAATAAATTTGGATAGTTAGCCCGCATTGCGTCTTCTCGTTCCCATGTTGACTCTTGCAGCCCATGATGACGCCATAGTATCTTGAGTAGTGCGATCTTATTCCCTCGAAGTTCCTTCTCTTGCCGGTCAAGAATCTGGACGGCTTGTTCTTGAAATGTTGCGTTCTCATCCAGTGTAAGCTCCCTCCAGTTAAGCGTATGTTCTGGGTGTGCCATATATCTCCTTAGCATTGACACATGGAACACATTGTGAACTCTAGATAGCTGTGGTGGTAGAGCGATACGATATGCTACTTCTCCTACTCGTTCTAACACTTCGAATGACCCAATGAATCTGGGTGATAGTTTTCCCTTCTTGCCAAAACGAATTAGTCTCCGTCGCGGTCGAATCTTCAAAAATACGTGATCTCCAACATTAAAGACCAGAGGTCGATTCCTTTTGTCCGCATAGCTCTTCTGTCGACTCTGAGCAGTCAAAAGTCGTTGTCTGATGAGTTGAATCTTCCCTGTTGTTTCGCGAACTAGGTCCGGTCCAATAAGGCTAGTCTCTCCAACGTCTGTCCAGCATATAGGTGATCTACAAGGTCTTCCATACAAGGCTTCGAAAGGTGCCATCTCAATGCTTGCTTGGAAACTGTTGTTGTAGGCGAACTCAACTAATGGTAGGTGTCTCTCCCAACTTCCCATGAATTCCAAAACACAGGCTCTAAGCATGTCTTCCAATGTTTGAATTGTGCGCTCGGACTGTCCGTCGGTCTGCGGGTGAAAAGCCGTGCTAAAACATAAGGTAGTGCCCAAAGCTGATTGTAGACTCTGCCAAAATTGAGATACAAAACGGGGGTCTCGATCTGACACGATAGAGACAGGTACCCCATGCAGTCGAATGATCTCGTTGATGTAGAGACGGCTGTAAGACTCTAAGGTATCAGACACCCTTACTGGCAGAAAATGCGCGCTTTTCGTTAATCGATCAACGATAACCCAAATAGCGTCATTCTTCTTCATTGTGCGGGGTAAACCCGTCACAAAGTCCATAGTGACATGCTCCCACTTCCAACCCGGAATGGGCAAAGGTTGGAGTGTTCCTCCTGGTTTTTGGTGCTCAGCCTTGACCTGCTGACAAACAAGGCATGTAGAAACGAATTTTGCCACATCCGCTTTCATCCCACTCCACCAATACTGACGCTTCAAATCACGGTACATCTTGTTACCTCCTGGGTGTACGGCAAAACTCGATTTGTGGAACTCCTTCAGCACTGATTCCCGTAACATTCCAAAATCAGGAACAAACACTCTGCCTTGAAATCTCAAACTTCCATCTTCATGTATAGACCAACCTATTAGAGTGACTCCTGACGTCAGACGATGCTTGAAGAAATCCGTCTCTTGATCAAGCGTCTGCACTTTCAATATCTCTCGATGTAACATCGGCGTAACTTTTACGGCACAAAGCAAAGCGCCCGGCTTTGAAGTAGATGGCTGTAAACTAAGCTCACTAAGAGTTTCCATCATCTTCCATTCTCGAACTGCTAGAGCTGCTACCATCTCTCTAGACTTACGACTAAGAGCGTCAGCCACGACATTAGCTTTCCCTGGATGATATGACAGAGTGAAACTAAAATCCTCTAAATACTCCATCCACCTTCTCTGTCTCATATTCAAGTCTTTCTGAGTAAAAAGATACTTCAGACTCTTATGATCTGTGAAAATCTCAAAATTCTCCCCATATAAGTAATGCCTCAAAGTTTTCAATGCAAACACCACTGCTGCTAACTCCAAATCATGAGTCGGGTAGTTCTTCTCATGTGGCTTCAACTGCCTTGATGCATAGGCAACCACTTGTCCTTTTTGCATCAAAACTCCTCCCAGACCTTCTCCTGAAGCGTCACAATACACTTCATATCCTTCATCCCTAGCCGGAATCACCAATATTGGCGCAGTAGTTAACCTTTTCTTTAATTCCTGAAAAGATTGCTCGCATGCCTCGTCCCAAACAAATTTGACCTCCTTCTGAGTCAAATGGGTCATTGGTCTCCCCAACTTAGAAAAATCTTCAATGAACCTTCGATAGTAGCCTGCGAGTCCCAAGAAACTCCGAACCTCAAACACTGTTTTAGGTTGTTTCCAATTCAACACTGCATCCACCTTACTAGAATCCACAGCAATCCCTTGCTCTGAAATGACGTGTCCAAGGAACTTCACCTCCTTCAACCAAAATTCACACTTACTCGCCTTAGCATATAGTTGGTTGTCTCGTAACACTTGCAATGTTATTCTCAGGTGCTTTTCATGCTCCTCCTCCGATGACGAGTAGATTAGTATATCATCGATAAAAACCACCACAAATTGATCTAAGTACGGTGCGAAAATTTTGTTCATGAGACTCATGAAGACTGCTGGAGCGTTAGTCAGTCCAAACGGCATCACTACGAACTCATAGTGTCCGTATCGGGTTCTAAACGCTGTCTTTGAGATATCCTCCTCTCTGACTCGTAGCTGATGATAACCTGACCGTAGGTCGATCTTCGAATAACATTTTGATCCTCGTAGCTGATCAAACAGATCATCGATTCTTGACCGTAACTCTATTCAACTGTCGATAGTCGATGCATAGCCTCCAAGTTCCATCCTTCTTCTTAACGAATAATGTTGGAGCTCCCCAAGGAGAAGTACTGGGTCGAACGAAACCCTTATCCAACAGCTCTTGTAACTGAACCTTCAACTCCCTAAGCTCAGCGGGTGCCATTCGGTGCGGTGCCATCGAAATCGAACCGGTCCCGGGTTGCAACTCGATTGTAAAATCTACCTCTCGGTGTGGTGCTAAACCAGGCAATTCGTCTGGAAAAACATCAGCGTACTCGCACACGACTCTAGGCAAATCCAACTCCTTACGGTCTTCCTCATCAAGCATCACGCTTGGTATCCATCCGGTTAGGTTGTGGTGCCATCTTGATCGTCTGGTAGTAGAGGAAGGTTCTTGCCTATCCCCCTTAAACGTGAAAGAAGTACCATCTGTAGTGATTGCAGTTACCCGCTTCTGGTGGCAATCTATCAAAGCTCGGTGCGTGGACAACCAATCCATCCCAAGAATGACATCAAAATCCGACATATCAATCACTCGTAAATCGCAAGACAAACGCAAACCAGACACCTCTAATTCACAATCCTTACAAATAAGTCCTACGGAGACGTGGACTCCCAAAGGTGTCGCTACACTAAACGTCTTCCTGAGTTGTTCCGTAACAAGTCCCAAAGAAGCCACACATGACGTAGAGATAAAAGAATGCGACGCACCCGAATCAAATAACACTTGTACCAAAGAATTAAATAATACAAGGTTACCTTGAATGACTGTCGGGTTCTGCTCCTCTTCTCCTTGAAGCGCAAACATTCTACCTCCAACAGTTGGCTGGTTGTTTGTCTTCACCACTCCCTGACTCTGTCCTTGGGGCACTTGTTGACGTTGACCTCCTCCTTGACCCTGTTGAACATTACCAATTGACTTCTGATAATTGCCCCCACTTGCCTGAGGGCAGTAAGGCCGAATATGACCCATCTGGCCACATCCGAAGCAAGTCCTGGTGTCTGGTCCCCTCCGTTGCTGATTCTGACTTGGGTTGTTATAAGGTTTTGGCGTATTCTGACCCTTGTTGTTATTGCGCACAGGCCCTCCTGTGCCAATCTTTTTCTGATTCCAAATCCTTTTCGAGTCCAACCATTCTCTTTCATTCACCAATGTCGCACTGACCACTTGATTAAAGGTCGGTAATTGCAGCCCAACTACCTTTCCTCGAAGTGCGGGTTCCAAACCCCACTCAAATTTTCTTGCCTTAGTTGAATCTGTTGCAATAATCTCCGGTGCATAGCGAGATAACTCCTCGAAACGCGCTACGTACTGGGCGACTGTCATAGTCCTCTGCTTCAATCCCAAAAATTCTTGTATCATGGCCTCCTTCACCGGGGCAGGAAAATACTTCTCCAAGAATAACTGCTCAAAGCGATTCCACGTCAACTCATTAGCAGGTACTGACCTTTTGGTTGTCTCCCACCAATGATCCGCCTCCCCTTCTAACTGATAAACAGCAAGAGCCACCTTATCCTCATCGTGTAACACGCCCATTACTTCAAACATCTTCTTTGTCTGCCTCAACCAACCATTGGCAGCTTGCGGATCAGGCTCTCCGTGAAATACTGGTGGTCGCTGTCTCCTGAACTCTGAAAAGATCGATGTACGATTAGCAGGTCCACGTGGTTGAGCATTCTGCATGCTCGCCGCGAAGTATTGAAACATCCGAGCAAAGTCGTTCATTCCCGGATTTGGCATGCCATCTGCGTTTGTTGGTGGTGGCGGCGACACACCGATTGCACCCACGTTGTGGTGTGGAGTAGCGGCAGGTGCATCGTTGCCGTTGACTGGTCCCGAACGTAAATTAGACACCATCTACGCGAACAACTAAGGGTCACTAACTATCTCCGAAGTACGAGTCAAACAACACAATAATAAGAAATAAATACAGAAACATGCAGTAAATCAAACCATCAGCGCAAAGGTAACAAAATGACCACATATAAATAATTAATTCCAAAATGTAACTCGATGAACATTCGGTAAACAAAAGAAAATATACTAACAACTAATCAATTAAAGAGTCTCCAACTTGATCTACGTCCTATACTCAAGACTTCCTAATCACCACTCGGTGCTATTAGCTGTAGACCTACTCGGAGAAGTACCCTCCTCCGGGTCATTTTCTTCTGGATCTTCCTCAGTTGGATCCTCCTCTGATGGATACTCATCTATGGGTTCTTCCTCTTGTGGATTTTCCTCATCTGAAGAGATATCAATCACCTCAGGAGGTGCTTGATTCTCCTGTCCCCGTCTTCTCCTCATTGTAGCTCGGATTGGCAACCAAGCTTCAGTTATAGCAAAAGTCTTTTCCACGGTCTTTTTATATAATGTATCATTTTTGCTGATCTGTAAGGCTCGACGCGCCTCTAGATACTGGTTCTGAAGACGACGCTGCACTAATCGGCGCCTATACTCTCTGGTTTTTCCAAAGGTTGCATCATGAACCCACCTCATAGCATTAGCCGCTGCCTCCTCGGCTCTCATCTGTACACGTCTTTCTAGCACTCTCGGGTTATCATTCACGATAGCTCTCCCTCGCTGGCGATGAATACCCCAAGTGTCAAAACTAACACTGTTCGAATCTGACGACATCTACAAAAGAGAAAAAAATAATAATATATCAAAGCTCAATCAATTCAAATATCTATAATTTTTTTTTTCAGAAAATTTAATTACGTTACGTGACAACACACTCGAAAGCCTAATTAACTATTAAGGTCACGAACAATTTCACTAAGCTACTCAACCCAAAGTCTCTAGGTTCTCAACCTGGGGCTCTGATACCAAGTGTAACGCCCCATATTTTTATGGTACGTTAAAATAAAATAATAAGCATTTACGCTGCGGAAAATTTTAATTTAACATGAAGAACCCAATTCTCATAATATTTAATAATTGTTTGCAAAGTAATCAAATCAGAATTTACTTCACTAGACAGTTTTGAAAATTAACAACTTAAATCATAATTTTCATTAAATAAAAAGTCAACTGAGAAGACACCCTAGGTTACACTATCATACTGTTACTGGTACAGCCATGGCTCTGGTACCTCCTTCTCATCTAACTCAGTCTCTTGAACTTCTGAGTCATTCTCCCCCTCAACCTGTTCCTCAAAACCTGACGTGAAATGCCAGGGGCCAAGAAGTAGCTCCAAATGAGTGATTAACACTCAGTAGAAAAAATCTAACCTTACTCCTAACTTATAAATAAACATACATAATATTTCTTCTATATAGTATGCAAAGAACATTAAACCAACAGAAAATCTACTATATCGTGCATAAATTTCTTTTTCGCATTTAGTCTCCTTTTATTTTATTATTATTATTATTATTTTTCTTTTTATATCTCCATACCGGGGTCTCGCAATTCCCCATATCGAAAGTACAACCTCAGGGTCTCGCAATCTCCTTCATTGGTATCGCAGCATCGGAGTCTCGCAATCCCCCTTAGCCAAATTTTCAATCTCAGGGCTCGCAATCCCCTTCATAATTCACCACAACTCCAAATCATTATGGTTATTACTCATTATCGCAACAATGAGATCATCTAACCCTGCCGTTTGATAAATTTTAAATTTTCATGCATGCACAATGCTCCCCGTTATACTCAACATGCAATAATAAAATTTCAACTTGTGATTCCAATTAAATATGCACCGAGCATAAATTAAATTGCAATAATTCATACAACGATATCCACATCAATCGAATCTAAGTTACATACAACGTTCGTGGGTCCTATTAAACAAATTTGTCTCAACAAGTGTAAATCCTTTAATTAATCAGTTAGACTAAATTAAATAATAAATCAACACATAAAATAATAATTTTTTTTTTTAACATTCCTATAGTTCAGGTCCAATCCCAACCTGACACCTAATATTTATCCAGTTCACAACATGATCAATTAATGCAACCGAATACACCTAATTATTCTAATATTTAGTCAAAAACAATATTGATTTATATCCCTTACTCGAACATCGAAATAAGATCTACAATGCTCGTAAATCACACATTATATAAATAGAGCTCGGTCCGAAACTTTCTACCTCGATTCGACGAAATAAGGCGCTACTGAAAATCCACGAATCAAATACCACACTGAGATCCGATTTATCGCAACACTATATACAAAAAAAAAGAATCAAAATCATTCATTAAAAATATAAATTAAAAAAAACAGTGTACTATAACTAATACACAATATAATAAATAAAATGCTAAGTATATATATATATATATATATATATATATATATATATATATATATAATATAACTAAAATAACAAACAAACAAAATAAATATATATAAAAAAAATACCAACAGTGGAGGGTTTGTCCACTGCCGGAGTTGACTACAAATATATATATATATATATATATATATATATATATATATATATATATATATATATATTATGACTAGAATAATCAAACAAACAAACAAAATAAACATACATAAAAAAATACAAAACAGTGGGGGGTTTTCCCCACTGCCGGAGAGAGAGACAGGGGAAATGAGTGAGAGAGGAGAGAGAAGAGAGAAGAGAGAAAGTGAGAAAAAAAATTACCTGGAGAGAGAACCGAGCAAAAGAGGAAGGAAGAATGAGAAAAGAAGGAGAAAAAAATAAAATAAATAGAAAGAGAGAGAGAGAATCAGTTGGTGGGAGTAAGAGAGAGAGTGAGTGGGTGGAGAGGGAGACGTGAGAGTGAGAGAGAGAGTTAGTGGGTAGGTATAAAAATTAAAATGAAAGGATAATTAGACACCAAAATAATTACATCTAAAAAAATTTAGTAACTTATCTAAAAATTAAAATTTATTTATTAAAATGTCGAATAAAAAAAATACTCCGAAAATACGGGTCGTTACATCTCTGTTCTTAGACTTTTTCTTTTGCATATAAGTTCTAAAATCTTCCTAAGTATTTTGTTAAAAAAAAAAAGGAAAACGTTTCTATTATGTAGTTTGTAACAAACCTATTTCTCAATTGAATGAGGATCAATGGATAAATGACAAGTTGCTTAGGTATAATCAAAGGCCATCTTTAATATAGAAACTTTAGATTTACATTTGTCCAACTACAAAACAAGAACAAGGGCAGAAGGTAATTTGTTGCGATTGGCAAAAATATATGAAGTGCATTAGATATTAGGGCACCGATCCTAATAAAATTTTCTCACAAGAGATGAGTTTCAAAGTGGACTCTCTTACTTGAAACCCCGTCTATTATAAGATGATTTTGGTATGGCAATATTTATGCACAGACTTTTATTCCAAAATGGCGTTCTTTTTATAATAAATGAGTTAGTACATATATTGTTAAAAATATTAAAAACAAAAAAAATAGAAAGTGTTTAAAATGCACATTACAACCTAAGGCTCCAAGGATAATTTTAAAAATGTTGACAATTATACTGAGGTAAAACTAATTTTCTTAAATAGAAATAGGCAAAGAATAAAAGTACAATAAATTAGAAGTGACAAAATTATTTTAAAAATATAAAACAAACAATACGACAATAAAATTCAATAATCTAGGAAAAAAAGAATCATAAAAAAATATTTTATGCAAATTAAATATACTGATCTGTATAAATTTTTAACCAAATTAATTTTTCAAGTCCCACATAAAATATTTTATTCTTATACTAATAATGTGCTAATAGCATTATTAACTAGATATACAATGTTAATTAGTAGTTCTACGAAAAAATAACAAAAAATTCAATGCTACAAAAACATGTAGACACGTCTCCAGATATCTTATTTAAACCAAAGCTGTCAAAAATACTTGCTCTATAGCAAGAAGTCAAAGTAAGTATCATTTACCATACTAAAAATCATAACTTTATTCGTACTTTCTAAGAGAAAAACAAAATATTTAATATCACATTGGATACTATACAAAAGTTAATGACTCAAGTATCATAAAAACTATGTATAGTGTTATATAATATAATTAATGCAATTAAAACAAACACTATATGGCCAACAAAGACATAGCAAAATGCTGCAAAAAATCACAAAAATATTATTAATTATACTACGAAAAGTTGTGAAAATTAGTATTCAATAGTTTGAACAAAGTGATATTATTGGCCATTAATTAGTTTGCACAAAGCTCCATCATAAACCGAAACTTCTAGCGACATATAACCAAAAGCAAACAAAATTATCATAGCTTGTTTCTTGTTTCCCCTTTTATTTTTTTCCATTTACTTGTCGCTCACAATTGGATGATAAATATTTAAGTTCTAAATCACCACACTCTTCAATACATGCTATGAAACATAGAAACTGTTAATAGGTAGCCCTATTCGTGTCGGACACACATGAACACGCAGGGCTACTCAACAACAGAAAATTTCATTTGCATGAGATTGATGATCACAATACACTTAAACAACATAAAATTAAGATAAACAACCATTTCCATTAACATGGATGCACTTCCAAATTCTCAACAAAATCCAGATCCGTAGGCATTTTGCCAACTAAATTAGAAGAAAAAAATTGAGAGAATGTGAAAGTTGGACATCATGAGTTTAGACATCAAGAATTGAGAGAATTTGTGGTCAACCAACTAAAAACAAGGACTGCAGCAAGAATGATGTATTAGAGGGCATGCATCTTCCGTGAAAACAACAGCAACAGCTGAAGAATCATTAACAATTTGTAGAAATGAGAACAATCCCGCGAGTCTAGTCAAATTCGATGAAAGAATCGGAGAATGATTGTAGATGACCAAATTAAAATACATAGAGAGAGCGTCAAAAGAACAATATCATGAGCCTCTTCATCTGCTGATGATAATCGCGTCGTCAGCATCAGCAGCAACGACGGTGGCAAGGTGGTAATTTCCACAAAGCAACCAAGGACTCCTGAAATTCCGGCGATTCAGCAACAAGAGATATACAGTATATACACAGGTTGATCGATATTAATGTGTTTTGGGAGAACAGCGATTCGGCGTCAAGAGATATATACATTAGCGATCGTCTTTTGAGAGAACCATCGCCTCTCTCCTTTTTTTCCAAACTCTAGATCATCCAACGTCATGGATACAAAGACAAAATGTATATGCACAAATTTACCATCTCCATAACTCTCAAGTTTATGTGTGTACAGAGAGAGAAAGGGGGAGAGAGAGAGAGAGAGAGATAAGTCTTCAAATTTGAAAATATGAAAGGAGTGAGACCAGTATTGAAGTCTGAAATTTTGACAGAAAGACCGTTGAATGAAAACCCTCGAACAATTTGTGAGAATAATGTTGAGTTTAGCCTCACTTGATTATTTAATTATTTTTTCGTTTGTGAAAGTTTTTTTTTTAATTTTTTGTCTTTTGTCAATTTTTTGTAGATTATTAGTTCAGATTTCAGAAAAGTTATAAATGATAGACTAAATTTGAAAAAAATTCAGAAAAGATAAAAATAATTTAGAAATAATTTTTTTTGTACTTATTCGTCGTCTTTAGTAACTTCTTTTAAACTTTTGGACATAATTTTATATTTTTAGATTCGTCTCATTGAGATTAATTGATAATTCACAAAAATTTGAAGCCAAAATAACAAATGTAAAAAAAATTAAATAGAGATAAAACTTGCTTAATAATAAGCAAGTTAGGCCAAATTGAATTTTCCAAAATGATGGACAAAATGATTTCAAAACTAATGCGCTATTTTTTAAATATATTTTCAAATAAAAGAAAATAACACAACTGATAAATTTTTTAAAATAACGTCAAAGATTTCAAACACTAGATGCACGAGGTTGAACATATTCTTACCGTAGGAATTTGCACTAATTTACTAAGTGCAATCTTTCCGTGAGTTATGACGCATTTTGTTTAAGATACAAATTTGTAGGTCCTATATTCATTTGAAGCCACCTATGACATCATACTACAATCTTTATGTGTAAATTATTCCTCATCTGTGCATTTTTTCTTATAAGAATTCAAAGGTTATAAATTACCCCAAAAAAAGAAAAAAAATCAAGGTTATATCTTATTGTGTTCGTAGCGGATAACAAAAGTCCAAAGATGAATGATTATCTCAAAAAACTATTTTCCATTTAGTAAAGTAGTCAATTTAGTCTAAACTCGTTAATTATGTCAATGTTTGGCAAACAACAAAATAATAACGAACTCTATCACTTAAACTTTTCCTTATGAGGCTTTTCATTTAGTTTTATAGATAGAGACCCGAGGAAATTTTTATTAAAAAAATGTAGAAAGGTGAGGCATTTTTCCCAACATACAGGAAAAAATTCAGGATGACAGCTTTAAAAGAGAATGAGTAAGGGACGGGAAAAGGGAGGCTCTTGAAACCAAACGAAAAACGAAAGAACGTGGGAATTAGCACCATTACTATGTGTTTTCGTCTTGAAGAGCGGTAGTTCAATTGATTTGGACAAAAAAAATAAAAAATTGACAAAAATAAATCAATGTTGCTTCTGCATGAGAGCAATCTAATCGATTTGATGTGGTGTTACTTGTATTACCTGTTAACTTCATTATTTCCCCTCTCTCTCTCTCTCTCTGTGACACATGATATAAAATGGATATTTTTTGTTCCTCCTTCAAGTGAATTTTTGAAAAGTGAAGCAAACAATTGGTATGTTTTTGTGCCTTATAGAAATTCTGCAAAAGCCATGGTTGTAGTGTTCCTTGATGAAAAGAATTATTACTTCTTGTTGAATTTGCAATAACTGACCCATACCATTCGATGTCCAATATTTGTGTACTCTATTTTTATTACTTCACGTCGCATAGGATTACACAGAATATTCAAACCAAGTAAGCCGAACAACCTACTGCAACTCATCTCACCTAACATCCACATTCAGTTTTCGTATTCCCTGCTTCGATTAGCAGAGCTTCATGAAACCTGATCCTTCATCTACAACAAATTAACCTTCTCTCCCATTTCAGATATAATGCTAACGAGATATAGCAGGTTCAGGACCAGGAAGGCACTAATCTCCCTCTTTCTTTCTTTCTTTTTTACTTTCGAAAACCAAGAATATCACAAGTGTACATGTGTAAGAGAAGGAGAAAGAGTGGCAGAGACTCGAACCCTGAACTCTGGCCCTGGTGAAAATGCCTAAACGTTGGGCAACATTAACGTTTGGGTTTTAGTGTACCAAAAGGAAATTGTGTTTTACTCCCATTAGAATTTAGCAGCAAGGAAGTGATAAGAAAAGGTTTGGTGGGGCATGGAATATGAGGTCCAAATCTCACCAATCACGTCCTTCGGATAAGAGAACAATCTAGATACCCAAATCCCATTGGCTCACCTTTACCTTTCTCTTCTCCATCTCTATAGTCTCCCATCACACCCAAACCTTGAATCCACGCTCTCTTCTTCTTCTGATATTTCTAATCCTCCCTTCACAACCTATCAACTCCCCTGCAAAAAGAGATTCAACTTATACCCAACAAAATGGCAGCAACCATAGCAATAACAGCCATGCTCAATGCCAAGTGCTTGACCACCCCCAAATCCACCAACGCTTATAAGCCAGCAACAAAACCCATCTCCCTCCTCTCCATTCAAAACCTCCCAAAAGGTCTAACCATCTCAAATCCAACATACAATTCTGCATCCCTGGCCGGAACTGCCATTGCTGGAGCATTTTTCTCAGCCTTGAGCTCATGCGACCCTGCCATGGCGGCACAGCAAATCGCCGTGATTGCTGAAGGCAGTGACAACCGTGGCCTTGCTCTCTTGCTGCCAATAATTCCGGCCATCGCTTGGGTTTTGTTTAACATTCTTCAACCAGCACTTAACCAGGTCAACCGGATGCGCAGCACCAAGGGGTTCATTATTGGGCTCGGAATAGGTGGATTGGTTGGTTCAGGCATTTTGTTGGACGCCCCTCATGCATTAGCAAGTGAAGTTGCTTCAATTGCTGCTGATGCTGGGAGTGATAACAGAGGACAGCTTTTGTTGTTTGTTATTGCTCCGGCGATTCTTTGGGTGCTATACAACATTCTTCAACCGGCTCTGAACCAGCTCAACAGGATGAGATCTGATTGATATGTGTGGGTTGTGAATCTGTGACAGATAGCTCAAGACTACTTGTAATTGCCACTCTTTTTTCATGGAACTTTTGCTGTAATGAATATAAGACTACTTGTACGTACGAAAATTGATTTAAGTACTGAATGTTTGAATGCACTAGCAAAAACCCACCAAGTCATTTCAACCACATACTCTCAAGTTTGCGTATAAATTAAGTTAATTGAAACGAAAGAATTTGACAATAATAACTTGAGGAAAATAGCTCATTCAATAATACTATAACATAGGCAGGTGGTAAATACATTTTCACTCTTTCATTATAAGCCTTCCATTTTCAAAACAACAAACTAAAATATTTGTCCAGCAGAGGCTACGGGTAAAAGCCACAATCTCAGAACTCAAAAACATTAACCACCCATTTCGCAAGGGAAAAGATAATACTAAAGATAGAAAATAGAATTTCCAAGCAAAAAACAAAAAAATTACATTTAGTAACTGCAAGTTGGCTTGAACTGTCTGAAAGAAAATCAATAGCCTGCCTTTCTGTTTCTTCAAGTTGTGACTGGGTTGCAGTGAGCTTGGCCTACTTGAATCTGCTTGAACTTCTACGAATCATAACCAGGGTTATTTTCTCTGGGCCCAAAACCCTGCTTGGAAAACCAATAGTATGAGAACCAATAATAACATAGACTTGTGGTAAGAGAAGTGACTGATGCTCAACAAAAATAGCTTGATGGAAGTATTTGAGATTTTTTGTCATTTTGGATAACAAATCCGAAGACTAGAACTGGATTCTGTCTTGCTTGAAATTAATGACTAAGATACTATAAAAAAAACTCACAGAAATAGCAGTTAGTTGTATGTAGTTTGTTTTAGGAGAGGTGTGTTTGTTTTTTTGTGAGAGGAAATGCAACAAAAAGAATAGTACGATGCATAAATGATTCGATTGGTCAAGGCAGTGTTAGGTTTGAGGTGTTCAATACTTTTTCCATGAAAAAATTAGTTGTAGTTCAGTGTAAACGTACAAACATGGTCAAGGATATTGGTATGTCTGTACGATTTGGTTTCTTTCTACTTTTATTTGTTTCAATGAAGTATGTCTATATAGGAACCCAACCATGTTGAATCACTCAGGTAAAAGCCCCATTTCCTAGAATTTACAGCCGCACGTCCATATCATCTTGTAACCTGACCCTCAGGCCCTATGCTCATATCGCTAAACAAATTACCGTAGAGGTCTCTGAACCAAACCATGGAGGTACCTGGATAGGTTTTAACTGAGAAATTCTCAAATGGAAATAGTTGACCCAATTCAGCAGCATAACTAAACCGACTCAAGATGGAAAAAAAAAATACCAAGATAGACAACAACCTTTAGTCGTTACAGGTTAGCCTGACTGTCTGGAACAAAATCAACAGGCTGACTTTCATCATCTTCAAGTTGTGACTGACTTGCTGTGAGCTTGGCCTTCTTGAATCTGCTTGAACTTCTAAGAATCGTATCCAATGTCACATTTTTTGTGCTCAAAGCCCTGCCCCAAAAAAGACCATTAGAATAAGAGGCAATGATAACATAGCTGTCAGCTAATATAAGTAAATGATTGCTCCACTAAAATAGCTTGATGGAAGCATTTCTGTGTCGGTCCTGCTGCCCACTGGCTCATGGGCGATGGACAATGCACTCTACACCAAAAAGGTTAGATATTGGATACATTTTTCACAAATTCAACACCCATTAACCGACTTCTATACGCTATTCATACTTATCAATGTCTTTCTGCACATTCACTGTGGCCCTTGGGGTGTTCATTGGCATTTTCAATAGAAGTGCAGCTTAGACACTACTACTACTACTACAACGGGCACAAAATTGTATTACGGAATTACAACAAAAGGAGAAGATGATAAATATGCGTGCAGGATTAAATTGGTTTAATGGGTTTGAGGAGTGAGGTGTTGCAAAATCTTTTTTCCATCATAAAAAAATAGTTCTGATAATAGTGATTAAATTTGCATATCAACACAGATACAAGCATACATCAATCGATAAGCGGTACATGTATGTCTATGTTCTTGACATATCAGTGTACCATTCTCTAGAGTTTATGGCTGCAGGACTCGCGAATGCAGAAATACTCGCACAAAATCAGCAGACAGGACTTCAAGGCAAGAAATCATATCTCTTAGAACAGGAAAAACGGAAAAAGTAGGTATCATGGTTCTTACTGTGATTTTGTGATGCTTTTCTCACCATCCTTCTCTTTTCCACCATAAATTCCTGCAGCAAATTGAGACAGAAAGAGAACGCACTAGTTACTCGAAGCTCTAAGAATAGTTTGCTTAAAAAGGAATAACAGAAAGAACAAGATATAAACCAGAACTGAGTAGTTGAAAAATGCATCAAATAAAACGAAATGCAATTCAATAGTAAATACACACACCACAGTTATGGGAAGAAAGGAGTCCAAACAAGGATCTTGGATTACCATTTCTTGGTGAGTCCGGATTTAACTTGCTATCCCCTTCGGAGTAACCTGATGAAGATGAATTATCTGATGGGGCTTGGGTGCTAGAATCTGAATTTACAGTCCCACTCTCTTCTTCAGAACTATCACTACTGCCATCCCTGAAAATGGCACCAGGAGTAGCCAACAAACTATTCTCATGCCGCAAACTGTTCACAACTTCCCCCATTTTTTCATCAGAAGCTTTTGAAACCCCATGAGGTCTTCTGTCACTCTCTCGATTTACATATGAGTTAATTGAGTTTTCTGGATCAGGTGATGTGGCTGGAGCAGGTAAAACAACCTTCTTGGCATTCTTTCTAGTTTTCACTTCTCTATCTGATCCTTTTGCTTCACTCACATTGTCAACAACCAACTCAACAGGTGTAACTTCATGCTTATGTTCTCCACGCATAAAGTAGTCCTTGAAATTAACCCTACCACCGTCACGCTTAGAATCTTCTCTTTCATAATTAGCATCAGTCGTATTGCTATTCTTAGAAGCATTACCATCATCATCCTGAAGAGGCCTCCCAATGGTATTACTTACAAGTGTATCTACTGAGGGAACTTGGATCGAATCAACAGTCCTCAAAATCTGTTGGGGATTCAAAAAACCACGGTTTGTCTCAAATCCCAACTCCTGTCCAGTTAACTGCCTTTTGGAATTTGTTTTGACCGACTTAGACTTCATTTTGGTTTTGGATGGAGTGTCCACATCTCGCAGCCTGTCATTTGATGGAGTTAATAATTCACAACCAACTTCTGGCTCTTTGCTTGGTAAATCTGGAAGACTCTTAGCAGCAGAGTTGTGACTCTTTTTTGTTTTTTTTCTTGAATTCTCATCAATATCTTCTGCATTCTTTTGAATCATATTGACTTGATTTTGCTGGAAAGGCTCAACCTCGTTTTCTTGCTCTTTGACTGGCAAATCTGCAACACTTTTGGCATCAGCGATTTCATTCTTTTTTGCTTTCTTTATTAAGTTGCCATCAATTTCTGCATTCTCTTGAGTTTTATCCAGAGTTAATGGCAATGATTCCGCCTCACTTCCGCACATATCATCATTTTGCCCATTAGCACCAACAAAAGAAGTATCCACAGTTTTTCGTTTTGACATCCCTTTCCTTCCAGTCGGAGACAAGAAGCTTTCATCTTTCTTAGCGTCACTGTTGGAGTGATCATTAAAATGAGGCACCTGCAACGGAATAACATTTACAGAATTGTCATCACGCTCCATGCTTGACATGACCTGTTTTGTTCCAACAGATCTCCTAGCCCTCATTTTCACCCTTCTACTGCCAGCAGATTTCCCAGATTCCATGACTATGTTGCTTTCTTCCAAATTAGTTGAGACAACAGATTCTTTAGAGTGCATATCTGCTTCACCTTGAAGTGGAGGTTCACATTTTTCAGACAGCACTGCTTCAGGATCATGGTTCTGTGGCAAGTCCCTTTGCTCTTCATTTCTATGAGGATGACTGGTTTCAATATTATGATCATCAAGCACAATATTTTCCTGCCGAGAGTGTATATCATCCTTGTTCAGATTATCAAGCTCATTGACAGCTACCAAAGGGAACTCTTTTGCATTAGTGGAGTTATGCTTTTTTGAATTTTTTGTCCCTTTCAATCCGCTTCGAGCACCTGATTCAGGGGCATCACTCTTGCTCTTTTCATTTGAAGCATCAGGAACGCTTTCATTAATGCCTAAAAAATATTAGTAGGAAAGTCAGCAAGATAAACTATTCTTTCCTCTAACTTACTATAACATTAGATTAAAAGAAGATTTTGATTACTGAAAAAGACTAAATATTCCTACATTACAGATGGATACATACAAATGGACATACCCGGTGATGAAGAAGGTAACTTGTCCCGTTCCATAACTTCTTGGACAGGTTCAGAGTGCTTTTGCTTCTGAGAGACTTCAATAGTTCCAGAAAGTGTTGCATGCTGGACGTTTTGTTCAGAAACTATTACCGCACCAGACGCCTTATCAGAATCCTTGGATGCAGTACCCACATTTCCCTTAGAACCTTCTTTGCCAACATCATGCAGAGAAGAAGGCCCAGGATTGACTAATTGATCTGTCGGCAATTTCTTCTTCTTTTTACCTTTTTTCCTCCCACTGCTAGAACCAGCTACCAAATGGACATCTTCCGGAGGTTCAGTAAATAAAGAATCTGATGTCAAATAATAGTAGCAATGTAAGGAAAATATAATATTCTGTCATTATACTTATTAAATCTTCATCAGATAAAGAGTTCCATGAAAGAACAAGGTAAACTATTCCAACATCACATATGGGTCCAAGAAAAATAACCTACCTACTGATGAAGAAGGTAATTTGCTCCGCCCCACAGCTTCTCGGACAGGTTCAGATTGGTTTTGCTTCTGAGAGACTTTGACAGTTCCTGAAAGTGTTGCATGCTGAACATTTTCTTCAGAAACTATTACTGCATCAAATACCTTATCTGAATCCTTGGATACAGCTCCCACCATTTCCTTAGAACCTTCTTTCCCAACATCACTCAGGGAAGAGGGCTCAGCATTGACTACTTCGTCTGTTGGTAATTTCCTCTCCTTTTTACGTTTCTTCTTCCCACTGCTAGAACCAGCTACCAAATGGACATCTTCTGTAGGTTCGGTAAGTAAAGAATCTGAAGTAAGATAATATATTTTGTCCTTACTCATGGATTCATCTGATTAGAGAAGAGATTGTTGAAACAAAAAGACAATAGTTCAGCATCACAATAGTACAAGAAAATAAACCTACCTACTGATGAAGAAGGTAATTTGTCCTGTTCCACCACATCTTGGACTGATCCATGGTGTTTTTGCTTCTTTGAGACTTCGAAAGTTCCAGAGAGCTTTGCATGCCGCATGTTTTCTTCAGAAAAAATTGCTGCATCAGATACCTTATCTGAATTCTTGGCAACAATTCTCACATTTTTCCCAAAAGTCTCTTTCCCAATATCATGTAGAGAAGAGGGCTCGGGATCGACTACTTGGTCTGTTGGTAGTTTCTTCTTCTTTGTACCCTTCTTCTTCTCACTGCCTGGGCTGGCTATCAAATGGACATCTTCCGGGACTTCAGTTAATAAAGAATCTGAAAAGTCAAAATATCAGTACCAAACTAAGGAAAAAAATATTTTGTCCTTTTAAGTAATAAGTTGTCCAATTAGAAGATGAGTTAGGTGAAAGCTGAAGGCAAACTAATCCAGCATCAGCTATGGGACAACAAAATAAACTTACCTACTGTTGAAGAATGCAATTTATCCTGTTTCACCACTTCTTGGACAGATTCACGGTGCTTTTGCTTCGGAGAGAGTTCAAAAGTTAGCTTTGCATGTTGCATGTTTTCTTCAGAAACTACTGCTGCATCAGATATCTTATCTGGATCCTTGGCAACAATCCTCACATGTTCCTTAAAGCTCTCTCTCCCAACACCATGCAGAGAAGAGGGCCTGGGATTGACTTCTTGGTTTGTTGGTAGTTTCTTTTTGTTTTCACTCTTCTTCCCACTTCCTGAACCCGCTACCAAATGGGCATCTTCTAGAAGTTCAGTTAAAAGAGAATGATAAGTCCAAAATGTCAGCAGCAAAGTAAGGAAGAAAATATATATTGTTTTTTTACTTATTAAATAGTCCTATTAGACGAGTTTTTTTTATAGCCGAGGTATCCAACCGGCTTTGGAATTAACCCCAACCTAGTGCCGACTAGTCCTCGGGGGATCAATCACACCGTCCACTTGCGTGGGCTCCAATTAAAGCCAAGACATTTTACCCTTTATAGACTAGCACCAAAGGAATTGATAGCACCTAATAGGTTTCGAACATGAGACCTATGAGGAAGCATATCTCTAAGTCCCAAACCTTGACTACCAAGCCAACCCTTACTAGACAAAGAGTTGGGCAGAAGAAAAAGGCAAACTACCCCAGCATCACTTATGGTACAACAAAACAAACTTGCCTAATGATGAAGAATGTAATTTGTCCAGCTTCACCACTTCTTGGACAGATTCAGGGTGCTTTTGCTTCTTAGAGACTTTGAAAGTTCCCGAAAGTTTTGCATGCTGCATGTCTTTGTCAGAAACTATTGCTGCATCAGATGGCTTATCTGAATTCTCGGCAACAATTCCCCCATTTTCCTTAAAATTATCTTTCCCAACATCATGCAGAGACGAGGGCTTAGCAGTGACAATTTGGTCTTTTAGTAAGTCATTCCTCATTCTGCTTTTCTTCCTCCCACTGCTTGAAATGGCTACCATATCTGGAGGCTCAGTAAAAAAAGAATCTGAAGTAGTGGTAGTAGTTTTCAACTTGTAATCTATAGAATCTTCAAGACTTCTATCCTTTTGTGTGGAAGTCTCTTCACTAAACAAAGTTTTGTTTTGTTCTAAAGGATTTCCAGCTCCTTCACTCTCTCTTTTCCTCTTTCTCTTCACACTAGATCTGGATTTTGAACGTTCCTTGTCCACCAATGAGTTATTCAAATGCACATCGCCATTTGTATTCCTCGATTTGTCACTGCGGCATTCAATAAGTGTTCCTTTGAGTTCTCCTGAATCTGACCTCACAGTGGTATCAAGAACTGAAGTATTACAAGGTTCCCCACCAACTCCCATATTTGTTGTCTCCACATCATTTAAAACATCTTTCATAGGGTTACATGAAGCAAATTCAGGGTTGATGATCCCAGTGTGCGATGTATGTAAATCACCTGAAGGAGTCTTTGTGAGGCAAAACAATGCTAGTTGGTTGCTAACTGCAGGCTCAATTGGGAATTTGTTATCATGATGCTGCTTTAAACTAAAGGCATCAACAGAGACAAACCAACATTTCTTGGCCCCTTCAAAAGCACTTTTAACAAGCATGGAATCAGATAGGTGATACAAACATCTTTTTCGCTTTACCTGACAGGATCCAACATCTCATGTCAGTGTGGAAAACAAAGTTAATAAGCAAGATTGTCAACAACCTTCAAAACTCATGCCAAAGTGACATACCTTCAAGGCATTTATTTTTATCTCCCCAAAGTTAGGAAAACACTGTGGGTGCTCACTCATAATTTTCTCTGTACGCCAAAACATAGAAAAACCCGAAAGGTAAGAGGTAAGAAAGTTGATGCCATTAAAAATAAACAATACAAGTTCAAACAAACAATACGAATTCCTGGCAAATATAATATTATAGCACTCACAAAGGAGTAGCACACGAGGGAAGGTATGAGAATACATGCATTTCCTTATGGTCCACTTCAATATATCTACATTTTAAGGCTAAAATGAGTCCTCCAAAGACAGAGGTGATCAAGTTTTGAGGACACAACAATTTTATAAGGGAACTCAGCTTAGACATGTTACTACAAGGACCAAAAGGAGTTTACTCAGGGGCCATGACAGTTGACCAAGACAAACAAAAATCCACTTTGCATTATCATGATTCATCATCTCTTTGCATTTATCCTAAGAAATAAGTAAAGAGATTAAGAAATCATCATAAAACCTGTACTAATGGTCAAGGCCCAGTATAGTCGATCAAGCCCCTTGTATAGGCTTTGGAGTTCTCTTGTTTGTAGTTTGTAGTTGAAGGAATGTAATCCTTCCTTGACCAATTTCATGCAAACCCAATACAACAGCACGACCAATGTTCCATAGGAACAGAAGACAAACCACAAAAAAAAAAATTATATCATTCAGACATCTGGACTCCGTAAGTCTATCACGGTGTCATATCCCAATAGAAGTCAGTATCATGGACGAAGGCATTGTCACACTAAGGTTCAATATGCACTACTTAAATACCAACACATCAAATGTCCATTCCCATTCGAGTATTTTAATTCTGCTCCATGAAATTCACCTTCAGGTCTGTTTTATCAGCCTTTTAAGAACTACATTCATTTCATAATTACGACCTAATCAAATCTGCAAAGCATTCAAAATTCTTACTAATTGCTGGAGCACAAAAAGAAGTGAAGTAAGATCCATGGACTTCACAGCATTGAGTATTCATTTAACTTATTTGTTAGGGATCAACAACATGCATTCTCCCATATCAGAACAACGTGGGTAAGTACTCCATATTCTTGTTAATGTGCTTGTCTTTAATCTCCAGGTTTTTAAACAATCTCTCCAATCGGTAATGGAAGATAGTGCTTCATGATTTCCAATCAAGGATGAAGCTATTAAGGGTCCCCACCTTCCAAAATTACACATTTCCACAACCCTTGCCCAACTTTTCAACAATTATTTGTATTACATTTGGTTTTAGAATTTATTCTCAAATTTGCTCTCTTCACCAAATGATTTTACAAGTTCAATATAAGAACCAAAAACTGCCAATAAAATAAGAAGGTCAACAAATACAAACATGAAAGAACAGACACAAAGCTTAATAAAAAGGAGGTAAAACTACTGTCCAAACAGGTGAGTGGTAAACAAGATGAATGTTTGAGCTAAAGGCTAGTTAAAAATTGCACGGAAAACAAGACTCAAACCATTGATTCTTCATTTCTCAAACTTTGTAGCAATATTCCCTACATTCGAAGTGAGCACCCCTGAGCTCCAGTGAAAGGGAATAGAGGATAGTATCAAACTTCACCGTACACGTCTAATGAATGCATACAAACAATAGAGAGCGAGTGTGTGTGAAACTATGGACAGTACTTTTGAGGTCGCAAACAGTATCCGAGTCGGAGACGATCAAGGCAAGGTGAGTGTCGAGATTGGTGTCGATGAAGACCGGGTGGTTACTTGATGTTGTTCCATCGTCCGAGTCGGAATCCGGACTGCAGTTCGTCTCCATTTGGGACCTGAGAGAGAAAGAGAGCGCCTCTCGCTTTGGGGGCTTTGGTGGGGTTTTTCTTCCTCCCGTCTATTGATCGTAGCGGCATCTCATGTGGAGAAGAAGCCTTGTAACCCTCCGGGGGTGCGTAATGCGCCCCACTAGATTAAGGACTTTTTTGCCGCGCAAAAAGAAAAAAGGATGTACGAAAAGAAATTCTTGTAATGATTAGGGATTGTTTCACAATTTATTTTTAACACTTAAAATATAACAAGTTAAGTAAAAAATATAAATCGGTTTGATAATAAAATTTTGAAGAATTTAATATTTTAAATCTTCTGCAAAAATAAAGATTTTGAGTTCATGCCACGACGATCTATATAGAAGGACAATTTTTTTATTTTTCATAGCGTCATTTCGATCTCA
Source organism: Arctostaphylos glauca (assembly GCA_019985065.2). Lineage (NCBI taxonomy): Eukaryota > Viridiplantae > Streptophyta > Magnoliopsida > Ericales > Ericaceae > Arctostaphylos > Arctostaphylos glauca. The sequence goes on from JAHSPW020000014.1 coordinate 10,011,205, forward strand.
AAGAGGATCTGGCTCCCTAGATAGGAATTTCATGTTGTAGATAAAAAGACAAGAAGCGATAAGAGTAAATAATTAAGTAATTACTCTTTACTTAATTAAAAAAGTTGAACCCACATAAAAGAGTTTTTTTTTAAAAGATTGTTCACCACATTACTGACCACTAATGCCACTACACTAACCACTGCTGTTAATAACCATCACTGCCACCAGCCACTAAATATCACTTGCCACCGCACTAACTACCATTGTCACTAACCACCATTATTACCCGTCACTAACCACCACATTGCAGACCACCACCATTAGCCACCACTGTCACCCGCCACCTATACCACCACCACTAATTGCCACCATCGCTAACCACCACCTGCCATCATACTAACCACCACTGTCACCTGTTACCACCATATCGTCGACTATCGCTACTAACCACAATTGTCGCTAACTACCCCTACCATTAATCATTGCGTAGTTGACCACTGCAGCTAATCACTATCGCTACCCACCATCACCATCTGCCACCATTATATCAACCATCGTCACTAACCACCACACTGTTAACAACCACCGCTACAAAAACATCACCATCACCCGCCACCGCCATCTGCCACTAACCACTATTATCACCCGCCACCAATACCACTTGCTACTACCACAATCACCCACCACTAACCACCATACTGCTGATCGTCGTCACTATCCACCACTGTCACCAGCCACCTACACCATCGCCACTAATCACCATCGCCACTAACCACCATCGCAACCCTCCACCACCATGCTACCAACCAGTGCCACCCACACTATCGCCACTAATCACCATCACAACCCTTTATCACCAAGCTACCGACCAATGCCACCCACCACTGACCACCACCTGCCACTATATTAACCACCACTACCACCTGCCACGATCACATTGTCGACCACTGTTACTAACTACCACACTATTGACCACCGTTACTAATCGCCATCGCCATTCGCCACTAATATACCAACCACTGCTTTGTCACCTTCGACCAACACCACCAGCATAACCACACCTACAACATTGGGTGGTACTTTGTATGTTGCAGAGCCTATGGAGGATTAAATTGAAAAATCAATAAACTTCAAACTTTAGCTTTTTGTACAGATTAAATAGTTTTAGTTAATTCAATACTTAAATTTCAGTACGTAGCAAACAACTTTTTAGTATTCAATTTTTCGTACTTAATTTTTCAATTTTTAAATTTTCAGCTTTCGGTTTCATCAAATAGAACCTGAAGGAAAGTCTAGACTACCAGAAAACATTATCCAGAAACTCTTCCAAATTTAAAAATCAATGGTCATAATTCACTTGAATTTATGGGATCATTGATTTTTCAATTAAGAAATAAGAAAAGTTTCTGGATAAATTTTCTTAATTTTTGATCCCCTTTTTTTTCCAAATGCTAGTGGTTCTTTTAAATTACACTACTAAAACAAAGAGTTGTCTTGTCCTTTTAACATTGATTTGTGTTTTTGGACTTCCATTAATTTTTTTTCAAGTTTTTATTTTTATTTTTTGAATTTGTCATCATATGAGGAATTGAAACAAAAATAAATCAAAAGAGAAATATTTTTTTTAATTTTTGTTGAGATGAATTACAAAATTAAGTACTTTACCAAAACTCAAAGAATATTGCCAGTAAAATTTTTCCAAATACAAAAAAAAAAAAAAATTTCCATATTCATTCTAGATCTTGTCTCTATTTTCAAACCTCACTTCTCATTTTTTGACAAGTAAAACTGTTAGCATGTTAATATATAATTTAACTAGATGAAATATAATATTTCTTACACTTTACAAGCTCAAACTTAAATCTTTTCTCAGAAATCCAGGAGTACAATCACTTGAGTGTCCTCATTACTAAAAACTGCTAATCCTTGTGGACCTCAAAAACTAGTTGAATTTCCTTTAATTCCTAAATTTCTCAATTTTTTAAAATTATTCTTTTTTTGTTGGGTAATAAAATTAAATCCCAGTTCTTATGAAACTAATGATTTAAAAAACTCTTGAAGCAGAATTCACATCAGCAACAGCGCATTTTAGTTTTTTCATAATTGTTCTTGAAGCCAAATTCTACCTACACAAAGAGCAAAGAAACAAGAAAACATTTTATCTTCCCTAATACCATTCATTTTTTTATGGTTATTACTTGGTTTAACTTGGTAAAAGCTAAAAAGTTGGTTTTTTTTTTTTGTTTGTTTTGCGCTGATGCATATTTGTTATAAAAAGTTATAATTGGGATGGGAAAAATGCGAACCCGACATTGTATATGTATCCCAAACCGACGCTTCTTGAAATATCATTGCAATAGTCACAAGACTATTATTTTGCACAGCCTAAATTTTTGTTGGGCCTCAGGCATAATAGCACAATGAGGCATACATTTTGTTCTTCCATTTGAGGATTCAGGCAGTTGATAAGAAGGAATTTTTGTGTGAACATGTTAAGCGATGAACTAAGTGGAGGAGCGTGTGGAGTTTTCGTACAAAACTTCCTCTATCTGCCATTTTGTTCTTGTACTTGTTGACATGGGACATTGAGTTTCAAAGGGTCTTGGGTTGCCGAGACCCTTTGCTGCCAACTCTAATGCAAGGGCTCTATCGATCTGTCTGTCGGTGGAGCCAGTGATGATAACTCATGCGCCATAATGTTTAAGATTCTTTGGTTTGTCTCAACTCTCATGAATATCAGCCATAGCCATTTGAAAATTGAAAAAGTCTTCAAACACAGATATTCCGGACATCTGTGTCCGGAACCGTTAGATGCACACTGGTGATTGCTATTATGATCAAACTTTGCAATGTCATGTGAATGGAACTTCTTTCATTGTAAGTGTAGCAGAGCATCGAAAGTGTATTATATTTTGATTGCTCATTTTCAGATATTCGCAGTGTTCTTATTAACATTTTTATTCGAATTTTGTATTTGTGTTGGGGACCTCTAGAGAACCCCATCATGCCTATAATTGGATCCGAAGCTAAATTCTCACTACATGCCTGTCAAAAGAGAGAAGCTCGAGAAGCTCGAGAAAGACAGGGGGAGGGGTACAGAACTCTTGGAGAGAGCGGGAGTTAATATGGCCCAAAACCCTATTTTTTGGTTGTGCAATACATGGAATAATTTCTCCAATTAAGTCTTCCCACGTCTTTTTTAGTTTTGCTGTTTTTAATAATAACCATGGTTTGGTTAGTGGGTCCTACAAGTTTAAGATTGACCAATAGAATAGAAGGGTAATGTTCACCCCCTTTTTAGGAGGGTGAACAAAATAGCTCTCGGGCTCAGGGGACGGGGGAGTGCAGGAAAAAAAAGGAAATTTTCCACCAGTCAAGTCAAATTTCCAAAATCCAAACATAGGGTTAGGGAATGTAACAATGCATTTACGAACAATTAACCTTCAAGCTTCAACGACAGAATGATATAAACTAATACAATTAATGAGCAAGAAAAAGTTCAAGACATTTTTACATCATTGAATAAGTAAATTCCTGTTCTATATTGACCATCATCTTACTAATTCCTGAAACCAAAAGAAGTACAGACATCAAATATCCTCCATAAGCATGGAGGCCTGGATTCTCTGAACCCCTAAAATCCGATTGCAGAGAACCAAAGTAGGGAAATGATATGAACAGAAATATCTTACAAGTCACAAAAATGGATTAACTGAATTATTTCTATGATACAATTTCTTTAGGAAAAAAGGAATGGAGTTGGTGTAGTGCGTAGGGAATGATCACAACCTCTGTTACAAGGTGGCTAGTAGCCATATATGCAAGAACAGCCAATAGGCAACAAGTCCAAGCCTCGCTCTCGGACGACTCATCAGAGCTCGACCACCTGATACCCTGAGAATAAATAGGGAAATAAGTGTCAAATTTTATGACGGTACCCTTTATAGACGTATCTCTGTTACTTTAATTTATTTGCGTATTTCAAATTTTGGATAAAGGTTTCTACAAGAAAACAATAATATAGGAGGTCTGAAGAGCAAACGCAGTCAATGAACAATAATGATCAAAACAATTCTTCAGGCTTTCTAATTTTGCAATTAATGCATTTAATCTTCCCAGGCTGTTTTTGCAGACATCTCATCCGCCAGAAACATATTTAAATGCAAAACTAGACTGGAAATTGACATTTGATAGCACTTTACCAAATTCCATCTAGCCGGTCTGCAATCATCTTCCCTTGTATTGGAACAAGACCCGATGTATTCAGGGACTTGAATATATGACCTGCAAAACAGGAGTTCAACAAAAGTTGCTTTGAAATCTAGTGTGAGTGTGGGAAAAAACCAACACGCTTTGAGAAATCACACCTTTATCTTCATCAGTTTCCTTGTTTTTCATCAAACGGTCAGATTCCGAATCAATGTCGATTGCAAGGTGATCATTTGATCCCTTACGCAGAGTTCGCGGATGGGCAGCAGAAGCAGATGGACCAACTGCTTTCTTTGCAACGAGCCCCTGCATAAGCATTAGGATGAAACAGCATTACAGGTGCAGTTTCCTTTAATGTGCAATGTAAAGGGAAAACTCTCGTCCTTTAATGCAAATTTTGGAAGGCAAGACAATATACACAAGAATACAGCATTATAATACCACCAGCATGTCAGTGCCACAGAGCATTACACCCAGCTCAGAACACTCTAACCACCTTGCTATTGAGAGCTCCAACTCTGACTATTTAATGATCAATCGTAGAGCTCTGGCGGCTGGTAGCTACATATGCTACCAGATAATAAAATGGAAATCAAGAAAAAATTTCTGGTCATAAAAACAGAAACGCATGATGCGCAAGAAGTTATTTCGGTTAAAACGCCGTGCGACTCGGAGGATATAAGACTTCTTGGTCAAGCCAAAAGGATTGCCGACTGGATACTCATACCCAACCATGCCTGGCCCTTTACCTTACCTTAAGAAGGGGGGGGGGGGGGGGGGGTTGTTTATGAAAGAAAGAATGCAAGAGTGTAGGAATATATGCCATTGAAGCTATTTGGTTCACCCTTTTTGTGCTTATACTTTGGCACAATGATCCAATAGGTATCTAATCACTAATCATTTTGCAGTCAGCTCCATAATTTGTCAAATGTCGAAGTTTTATGTATTGTCAAAGGAGATTTAGTCTCTTATCTTTTCCCTCAGAGAACCACTTGATGCAGAGCCTTTGTTCCTGTGGGTGTACTACTATGTTTTAAGTGTTCATTTAGTTATCAGCTAGGAACAAAGTCAAAATTATCATAAACCTAACTAAAATGTAAAGCATAAAGGATGTGAAAAGATGTCAGAATAGCATTACAAAGACTTCTAACTTTCCAATCCAGTCTATCCAGATAAACTTTAAATGTGCACTGGCGAGATCTTCTCTATATCTCAACTTAGACAAACATCTTAGATGCCACGGAAGCTCAAAATGAAACTCATATACATCTCAGACAAGCCAGAACTGATAGAAAAAACAATGAGCCAGTAAGCATACTTCAAACGTTCATCGATCCAAGCAGGGGCGGAACTAGAATTGTAACTTTGCGGGGGCCGAATTTTTTTTTTTTTGGAAATAAAGGGTTGAATATAATTTTGGAGGGGCCAAAATGTAATTTTTTATATATAATTTTTAATTTTTAATTTTTTTTATACCTAGGTTTTAAAAAATTTTGAAATTTTTGGGGGGGCCCGGGGCCCCCACATGGTTCCGCCACTGGATCCAAGTATTCACTGCTACTTGACAAGATACAGCATCAAGGCAGAAGTTGAAAAGGAAGAAAAACATATAAGAGCCTTACCACATCTTCAATTTCAGTTATCTCTGACCGAGTAGGCAACGAAGGTGCTTCAAAGATGCTTGTTTCCTGGGCAGCCTCAGGTGAAACGGACCTACTTTGTTTAGAATCTTCAAGAAATTTAACCTTAGTTGACAATTCATCCACAACCTTTTGGCTTCCAAGCAACTTGGCGCCAAGTTCCTGGGCTTTGGATTTTGAATTTTCAGATTCTAGAATCACAGCCATAACCAGCTTTTCTAAAACTGGTACGAGTTCCCTTGCACCAACAGTTTTCGGGTCCTCAACTAACTCATTACCTCCCAACTTCTGAATAATACTTTCCAAAGCGAACTCTAGCTCAAATAAATCATTCTTCATCTTCTCATAGTCTTGCTTGTCTAAAATCTGTTGTTCAACTTCCTCCTTCAGATGTTCAATTTCATGAACCTGTTTGACAAGGGTTGACTTCAGTTCTTCCTTTTCATTAGATATGGAGTTCATGTGATGCTGCAATGGAGTAACAGCATCAATAATGTAGAAGAGCTTCTTTGCATGGTCTGAAACATGGAAATCAGTATCTCCTATTTTGAACTCTGCAAAAGGGACCTCAATGTCATCTATTTTATCGTAGAGGGATTTCACATCGGATGCTGACATGAAAGCTTCGTCGGCCTCTGAAACAAAAACCAGGAAAAGAAAGGTTAGAGGACACAATAAACAATAGCAATATATCTTCCGTAAGATTGAACTAATAGAATTACCTTTTCCTTTAACCAACAAAGTGTTGCGCAAGGATGAGATTTCTGCTTCTCTGTCAATCATCTTATCCTCCTTTGCCTGATAGTCCTCTATTTGAAAGCTCATCTCTTGGTAAGATTTCTGTAACGTTTCTAAATCTCTCTCCAAGGTAGAAATCCTACGCTGGTTCAAGTCCCTTTCTTCTATGGCATTTTCCAAACTTATTCTGGTTTCTATAAAATTGTTCTCCAACTCTTTTATTGCATCAGCCGACGCACTGTTTACATTCCCAAACTGTTTAATTAGACATCCAACTTTTCTAACAGCCATTGACAAGTTCTTTGCAGCGATCAGGTATTTGCTGCTGTCAAGTCCCTGCTGATGCTCTGCTACTGCATCTCCGCTGACTTCTCTCACTTTTGGGACAGAGCTCACTTCCGTTGGATTATTCTCAATTTCAGTCTCCAGTTCTTGAGTAGCATCAATACAAGCAGACAGTAAAATCGTACTGTCATTTTCCAAAATGACGATCTTATTTTCCTGTGCCTGTCTAACCATTTCAAGGTTATTCACTTTTTCCTCCAAAGATGTAATTTGGTCAAACTTAAGCATTAGTCCATCTCTTGTTGCTCTTAATTTTGTCAAAAGGGCTGCAATAAATTCATCCATGAAAGCAGAAAAACCTTCAACATTATCTGCAAGAATCTTGTTCCTGAAATGAAATCCTTCCACTGTTTTACTGAAATAGGATTCTAAATTATCACCATCTTCTGCATTGCACTGACCCTTGTTCATCTCTCCATTTGCAATGTTGTGAAAGCCAGCTGAGAACTTCGAGAAATAGGAATCTTCCTATACATATGGAGAGAGAAAGATAGAGAGTCGGTGAAAGACTGAGACTTAAACCAAGCAAAAGTGTAAAAAGAAGATGCGGCATCCCCCACCCCCCAAACACCCTCTTCTCCTCAAACCCCCTTGATGATAAAGTATTAGGCCTTTCTAGTTCCAGAAGGGAAAAAAAGAAGAAGCAAAGGGAATGATCTCCCCGAACCCCAGTGATGATCTTTCTATCATGACGTTTAGAGGAGTGTTCCGAGAATTTCAGCAACAAAAATAGCATACCAAAACATTTACTTGAGGGGGAAAAACACTCCAAGAGGCAGAAATGCTAGAGATGCATATCACACATTTACACCACTTTAGTGGTGGGGGTTGACATGCCGAATAGCCAGAAATTTTTGCACAAGCAGTTTAGTAAACAGTGTATTCAACAAATCAATTTCAACATTTGATGGCGTACGTAACATTAATTTCGATATTACCTTTGTGACAGCAGGATAAGTTTGTTCCGTTTCCGATTCCAATTCGACAAAATGATCCTTCATGTCTTCTAGAAGAACGTCCATGTCTCTGAGGCGCTCAAATTTTAGCTCAAAGCTTCGTTTAAGTAAGGACAACAGGGTGTCATCTTTCAAAAGCAACTGAAGACTGTCAAGGTGACTGGAGAACTCCAGAGATCTACTCTCCAAGCTGCCAGTATTTCCAGCCAACCCTTCCATACATGCATTTAACTTGGTATTAAGTGTCACTATCTCCTCTTCAGCATTTTTCTTTTCACCAACCAGTTCAGAAACGTTATTCTCTGCCTTCAACAAAGCATCTTCCAGAAATTTTATTGTCGAGCATGCATCTACAAGCTTGCTAGAATGCGAATCAGCTTCTTCTTTTAGCTTCTTCATGTCATTCTCCAAATCAGTTCTACGAACTTGCACATTATTATGTTCCTCTGAAAGCAAAGAAATGTTTGTCTCCACCTGAGACAGAGCATATTCAAGTGATTTTATAGTTCCATAGGCTTCTGTAAGTTTTGCGGTCTGGATCAAAACTTCCTCCTTCACTTTTTGCAGCTCCGTCTCTGCTGAGACCGTACTATGGTGAGCTTCTTCTTTCTCATTCATAAGTGCGTATATCTTGCCCTCAGACTCTGATAAAGCATCTTCAAGTGACTTTCTTGTTGAGCAAGCCTCAGAAAATTTTCCAGCTTGGGAAGAAGCTTCCTCTAATGCTTTTTGTAACTCTTGTTCTGCATAAGTCTTACCAACTTCTAGTTCCCTCTTTTCTTCAACTAATAGGGAAATATTGTCCTCTGCGAGTGACAGCGCCTCTTCCAGTGATTTCTTGGCTACACAGGCTTCTGCTATTTCACTGGAAAGAGCAGCAGATTCTACTTTCAGTTTCTCTAATTCCTGATCCACACGCATCTTTGCAACTTGACATTCATTGAGGTAGCCAGCAAGCCACTGTACCTTCTCGACAGGGTTTTCAAATGTTGAATCAATTGGCAGCACGATCGCATCAATGGACTCGATCACTCTTTGTAACATGTTATTGCTCTCCACTAAAAACTGCTCAAGCTGATCCTTTCGATCTTTCATAGTCATGAGATCAGACTCCAACTTGGGTATCACTTCCACATGTGTAGATAGTTTGCTTATCTGATCTTTGCAATCACCAAGTGCAGACTCTTGCTGCTGTAACTCAAGCTTTAACTTGTCGAGTTCTGTAGTCTTTTCATCCAATTTTTTTTTCAAGTTTTCTCGATCTTGAACTAATCCCTTGCCTTTTTTAACTGCCATAGATAATTTTTCCCTCAGTAGTGCAGATTTATCCTCTGAACGTTCCAAATCTTTCTGAATAGCATTTTTCTCATCTTTCAGCGCTTCTATTTCTTGAGACACATTTCTCAACTCATCTGATAGAGTACTCACCTTTGATCTAAAAAGCATGTCTTCCTCTAATAACTTCTCACACAGCATCAGCTCCTGGTCCCTCACATACAACAGAGTTTGAATTCTTTCAAACGCTTCTGACTCAAGACCAGAAGGTTCAGAGGAGGCACTGCTTTGCTCTTTGACTTTACAAATACATCTTTCTATGAGCACGGCAACATCAGAGGAAGGCTGATCGCCGTCTTCTTTACAGCCCATTGGAATCCCAGATGCCTCTAGCAACATACTAACCATTCGATCTTTCTCCAATGAAACATGACACTCCTTGTCAACAATCTCGTCGTACTTGTGAGAAAGATCATTCAATTCCTCGTGAAGATAAATCTTCTCTTGTGTTTCTGCTAATATTGAGGTAGTTAGGCGCTCTATCTCATTCTGTGCAGCTTTACTAGTCCGAGCAATTTCATCTTGCAGTCTATTAGCTTCTTCCTTGGCCTGGAAAAATGATTGCACGATCCAATTGACTCGATATTCCAGGGCAGAAGATGAAACATTTTCTGGTAAATCAATCACAGATAAGGCATCTACAAGTTTTTCATATCCCAGAGTCACACCCTTCAGCCTATTTCTCTCATCTGCAAGCCATCTAATTCTCTCCATAATATCAGCTGACTGAAACTCCTGGGATACAGTGGTCTCAGACAAAACCTCTTCACATTGTGCAAGAATACTGTTCCTTTGTGAGAGGGCTTCCTGCAGGGAAGCGGCCAAAATTTCAGTTCTAACCAACTCCTCCTTACTTATTTCCGAAGCCTCAAGGGAAGTTGACTTCTCTTGCAATTCAGTCAAACACCTCTCAAGCTCACTTGTTTTCTCAGCTAGAGACAGTTTCAATGAATCTCGCTGCTGAACCAATGACTTCCCTTTTGTCACAGCCAAGCTGAGCTTTTCTTTGGTATTAGCGCACTTGGTCTTCTCATGTTCAAGTTCTACTCTGAGTTTTTCAACATCTCCATTTGCCAGCTCAACCATTTCTTTGCTTTTGTCAAGCTGTTCCGCCAGCTTCTTATTTTCGTCTTCCAAGTCACTTACTTTTTGAGCCAAGTCTACCTCCTTCCTTTTAAGCTCAAGCAAGACATCACGTGCGGTAAGAAAAGTTGTCCCAAAGTCGTTTTGTACACTAACATCTGACCTGACCTCAGTCAAACACTGCTGAAGGAGATAAATTTCAGAAAGGAAATGATTATACTTCTCAATTAGAAGAGAAGTGTTCTTCTCAACACGAGACATTTTCCCAGAAACAGAATCATCCAGTAAATTTTCTTCAGTAACTGCCATGGCAAGAGAAGCTAATACCCTATCTGTAACAGCCTCAACATGATGTTCTTCATCCCGAACCTGCAGTTACACTTTTCCAAGAGTTAGACCACCCCTGATGTGAACTTAAGAAAGAAACACTATCTTGAGATATATGGAAAGTTCAGTAACCTTAGCATGAAGATCTTCAATTTCTTGAGCCTTCACAGAAAGCATAGCTTCGAGCTCTCTAATCGTTTCCTCCTTCTGTAACCGCACATCCAAAGCATTCCGAACAAAATCGGAGCATTCATTGATCATATCATGCACCGGGTTATCAGATAATGATATATTTTTCTCGACCACTCCCTCTTCTTCATGAAGTCCACCAACCAGACCACTGATATTTTCATCAAGCAATGAATCTTGAACAGTAAGAGCCTTGAGCTGATGACGAAGATTAGCAAGTTCTTTCAGTAAGACACCTCTATCTTCCTGCATTACAAGTACAATCAGTACTGAGTACCAACTCATTCAGCAGACAAAAAAAAAAAAACTTATATAGATTGATAGAAACCTTGCATTCCGGTGTCCCATTGGCTGACTCATGTCCCTGAGTATCCTGCGTATCATCTTTTTCCTCCAAACTCTCTTGGGTTTCAGGAATGGTCACTGCTTCCCTATTATCAGAAAGAATCAACTCATCTGGGCAATCAACAAACATTTCCTCTTTTCCCCCATCCTCTGTCACTCTTACATCACTAGGAACATTTTCTACAGAAACATCACCAGTCAATGAAACTCCATTGCTGAGGTCAACACGATCCACCTGAAGGGAGCTCGGTTCCTGCATTCGTTTTTGCTTAGCACATGGATCCAGACACAGTGACCAATTTAGAATGGGAACTACTCAGCAAGGAGATGTACGCATTGTTTCGTTGCTTTTTTGAGAAGTAATAATGCTCAACACTTTTCAAGAACTGTTTCTGAAAAAAAAAAAAACACTACTTGTTTTATCTCATGTTTGGTTGCTATTTTAGAATTTGCAAACACCTTGCAAAACAAGTTTCAAAAATCGTTAACAAAACAAAATTCTGCACAAAACATTTTGCAGACCTGATTCTGAAAATCACACAAACCAGGGCTTACACACACAGATAAATGGATAATAAGTTCTCCAAGTTAAAATGCTAGGAGCAATTTACAACAACCCAACACAAATCCATGAGCAAATACAAAAAGGAACACGTGCAAGGAAGTGAAGTTCCTATTCCACATTCTTTTGTAGAATTTGTGAAACTTTTTCCATAGCGGGTTCACAGAATGCAATCTTTTCCTATTCTCAAATATTAGACAATTTAGATTTGACAAATCCAAAAGTTCATATTCTTTATTATGAGTGGAATTGAACCCACCAACAGCAACCCCCGGTTGCGTGGCCTAACCATAAACCGGAAACTCCTACCAAAGCCATTTCGCACAAGCTGTCACTAGCAGGGAGGGAGCCCTAAGATTTTGCTCTTACTGGGAGCCAAACAAGACTTGTGCTTGTAAGGCACTTACGTCCGCCCTTCTTACCACTTGAGATAGCCCTCTGGATTAGAAAGCTCAGAATTTGACTACCGTAAAACATAGATACAGGTAAATAAAAGACAAAGTTCACTAAACAAAGAAAAACCAGCAAAACAGAAAGCAAATTGTCTTTGCAATAACTACGACATTTTCCAGTACCTGATTAACTGAGTTACCCGTGCCAACAACATCAAATGGTTCGACATTAACGGAAACTTCCCCACTGTTGGAACTTCCCGTTTCATCATCTCCCACTGGTGATAACCGAGTATCACTCGAGTGTCCATCTTCCACAGCTCTAGAATCATTATCCTCCGACATCTTATCCAATCATAATACTTACAATCAGGCTCAGATCTGCCATATACAAAAGAATGCACTAATCACAATTCATTCTCATTCCAGTAAGTTTGACAGAACCACAGATCTTTCGCATATAATAGCTACATCGATTCTAAGGCCAAGAACAGCGAGGACAGAGAAAACAAGTGAAACAAAACAAAGCCCTAGAAATCGACATGGAAAATGCACGAATTTGATTGCAAAACTTACCTGGTGAAAGAAATGGATCAAAATGCTCGAGAAATTCTATGGTGCGATCTATGATCAAGTGGGAGATTGAGATAAGCTCAGAGGCGCAGTAGATTTGAGGAAGAAGACGACTTCACAGAAGCGATCTAGGAAATGCAGACATTGCAGAGTGAGAAACGGAGCAAATGTCCTGGCGTTATTTTCGTTGGTTTGTAGGGCTAAACGTCGTCGTCTGCCGACCATTGTCAAGAACGAAAGGTGTCGTTACGCCGACTTGCCAGTTAAAAAGGTTGTCTGTTTGGTTCCCCGTGTTGCATGCCCCTTAAAACTAAATGAGTTTTGTCTTTTTGATAAATTAATGTTGGAATCAGCATGTTTTAATTAATTTTTAGAGATTACTATTATTGCTCGCTAATTAAAGTTTTTTAAAAATTAATCTCATCAGGTTAACTAAAGTCAGAACAAAAGTCTATCTCGATTAATTAAAGGGGGAAAAAAAAGGACAATTAAAAAAGATGAGTTAAGTGACAGTTAAACTCCACCCCTCTTTGAGAATGACAAGGAAAAAATTTTATATTAATTCTCAATCATTTTTTTTCTCTTGACAAATTTTCATGGTCAATCATTTTACATTGTATATAATTCATTTTTTAATTACTTTCTCTCTTGTTTTTCCTTTTATTCCATATATATCAAACACACTCTTCATTCGTAACAACCATGTTGAAATAGGATAATGCTATGTTGAACAAATTTATTCAGCGATGTTGTCAATGTAATTTTGGTTATTTTTTATTTTTTTTGGTCAAATTCGCATTAAAGTTTTAAAGAATCATTGATAAAAGTGAAAAAATACTGAAAATAGAATTGTTTTCACTATTTTTAATGTTTTCATAGTCGTTTTATTTAAAAAAAATTAATTCCGATTCTTCTAAGTGAGAAGAATGATTAATTCCGAAAATTTAACAAAAAATTACATAAGAAATCACAAAACACTATTAGTACTTGGTATTTTAAAAGAGAAATTAATTTTTACGGCCCATACACACCTAACCTATTTTACAAATTTCTTTTGAACTTTTCGAGCACAAGTATATGTCGTAAGAAAAAAAATTCCTTGCAAGAAAAAAAAATGTCTTTTATTATATAGAAAAAGAAATTTTTTTCTACGAAGTATATAGCTCGTTTTTGCTCAATATTTTGAAAAATAAATTTGCACTTAGTGAAATTCCTGACTTTGTCCTGGAAGTGGAAGTTCCCAAATTTCTTTTGACCTCAAAATAAGCTAAACTTTTGTTTCCCCATTTTCGCCAGTAATTTTGAGTTAAAAGAAGACTCCAAAGGCATAATGCTTTCAGAAAAAGGTGATCAGAGTAGCTAATTTTCAATCCAATGGTATAGGCTATTTGGCATTTTATTACATAAATGCAACCTTCTTTTTTTCATACGTCAGTTTTTAGATATTAAGTTCAACCGTTTACGAGTAGAACCCTAATTAAAATTGGGCATCACCCTTTTCGTAAACTGACCAAACATAAAAATCAATGTACATCGATGAGACCCCAGTTGCCAAGTCCCGAGTTATTTTCTTAAAGGAAACACAAGCACAGGTGGGTTATTCATTTTGTCATTTCCCATGGTTTGATCCAAAACGAGTTTGGGGCTTGGTGATTGCTTCCTAGCAGAAAGAAACATGTGGAGGAAAGAATGGGAAATGAACTCCCTACAACTAGGGGAAAATACCCAAATGTTTGTGGAATGTCCACCAACTGTTTGTTGGAAGTGTGAGGCTAATACAGAGGTTGATACAAAAAGGCCTAACTTTTTGGGCATTTGTTGATGGCTCACCTCATTTTCAAAACCATGACCACCGATACTCTTCCCTAAGGATAAGGAGGTCCCGTTGATTGCTTTAGAAACCTTGATACATGAGGAAGGATGTATAAATACCCCCCTAGTTGTTTCCCTGGACTTCAACAAAAAGTACAACATGAATCCACATTATCTTTCCCTCATTGCACTCTTCTCCTTTTTCCTGTTCCCCTCTCCTTCCTCTGCACATAACAAGACCCACCAACCTCCCCCTGCACATAATAACAATGGCCAACAAGCTTCCTCTTTGAACAACAGTTACAAAGGTGTCTTCTCCGCAGTCTATGCCTTTGGAGGCTCATACACGGACACCGGCAACGCTCAGTTGATGGCCGGGACCTCCTCCAACAAACCCATCAACCGAACGTGTGATGGTCGCCTACTCATTGATTTCCTATGCGAATCGCTCTCTATTCCTCCGTTGCCACCCTACATAAGCACTTCTTCAAACTTCAGTTTTGGTGTGAATTTTGCAATAGCTGGATCAACCGACTTCATTGGTCACAAAATTAGTCACCCATTACCGTGGAGAGAGGCACCAGTAAATTTGAAGACACAGGTAGAGTGGTTCGGCAACTTTCGCCAAGGGATGGAATTTAAGGGGAAAAGTGGTAGCTCCGGCAAAGCTGAGTTTGAGAATGCGCTCTTCTGGATTGGTCCAATGGGCATAAACGATTATACTCGTATTATTGGGTCTTCTTTTTCGCTTAATAACCTCACAGAGATGTTTGTCAATCATAACTGCAAGCTTATACAGGTAAAAGAAAATAAATTTTCACTTTGCCATTTGTAGTTACTAATTGACTTGAGCAATTTAGTGAATCGCATGCTCTATTGGGTAATCTTTCGTTTTCTATTTTTGTTTTCAAAAACTTGAAAATTGAGATAGAAAGGATGTTTGCTTTTCTGAAAAATGCATATTGTTCTCAAAACAAAATTTTATTTTCCTCCTCCTTCTCCCACCAACTCCGACCACCCCACCTGCTGACAACCCCATTTTTAAGCTGCAACAACCTTGGCCAATCCCCTCCCTCAGATGACCACACTCTTGCAGGCAAGCCCAATTTCTCCGAAAGAAGTTTTTGAGAATATGTATATCAAACTTGATTTTGTTTTTCACAAATATGTTAAAACACCTACACGTTTCCCAAGGTCTAAATTAGCAGAAAACTGAAGACAAACTTGCCTTACCAAACAAAAACAGACAGCGTCACGTTGGGAGAAGCAATATGCTGACATAGCCTTTGTCTTATGACAGACAGTCCTGGACAGTGGGGCAAAGTACATTGTGGTTCAAGGGCTCCCGCCAGTTGGGTGCCTGCCTGCAGGCCTTTCTTCATGCCCACTACATGGTCGAGACAAAACAGGGTGTGCTGCTAATGTAAATGAAGCAGTAATGATCCACAACAAAATCCTGGAGAAGGAACTGGCAAATATTCAAACAAAGCACCCAAATTGCACAATCTTGTATGCTGATTACTGGAATGCATACATGACAATACTGATGAATCCGACAAAGTACAATTTCCAGGAGCCATTCAAGGCATGTTGTGGAGCTGGGGGTGGAGAGCTCAACTATAAAATGAGTTCGTTATGCGGCTCAAAAGGAACATCAACCTGTGATGATCCTGGAAAATACATAAACTGGGATGGGATCCACCTCACGGAAGCCATGCACCGGCAGGTCATAAATCTCTTCCTCAACCAAGGCTTCTGTCGACCATCATTCGATAAACTGATCAAGAATAAAAGCGGCATGTAAATTCACCTGAAAGCCATGCACCGGCAGGTCACTGATCACTTCCTCAACAGAAGCCAAGGCGGCATTTTGATAAACTGATCAAGAATAAGAGTGGCATGTAGATTCTACATGTTCGTAGTTAGTAGCTAACTGATTCTACTGCTCCGAGTGGCTTCATTCAGAGAGCGAGATAATAAAATTGTGTTCCAAGACAACTACCCTATCTGTTTTTTTTGTGATTGGCAGCTACATCTTCCCTCTCCCCTTAATATCTCTTACCGATGTTGCCACCATGCAGTGGACAAGAAATGAATATTGTGCTGCAGACCACAAATGCTGTTATCTTCCAATATAGAAAACCAAGATCTAGCCGGGAAGCTCAAATAATAGATAATGAAGAACTGTGAGAAAGCAGCTATGGTCTCACCTTCACAAGGTGAGAACAAAAGCAATCTTAAGAGCACATTCACATTCACAGAAGTAAGCTAATAACACATTCCATGAAACATCTAAAAGGGTATATGAATGCCTCCAATTTATGCTTTAACAATTGATGCTGTAAATAGAACAAGTCCTTCCTCATGGAAACAAAAAGAGAAACCCCAGTCAGCAGATCTTTATGTTTAGAGACAAGATTGAAGTTCATACCAGATAAGAGTCCATGATGAATTTTGGAGAGAGAAACATCAGATGAAGTCAAGCCAGAAACAACTTGCCAAGGTAAATTTTCATCATGTAAGCTTTCATCTCAACCATAAAAAGGGAAACAAAACAGAAGAACGCACATATGCATCTTCACTATGCAAACATCGGATGTAAGAACTCAAGTCTCGAGATGAGAACTTTGCATTGATACAAGGTTAACATTAACTTAATTAAATGCTTACACGTACAATAGAGACACGATCATCTCTGTGTAACAGTCATAGATAACTTTTCTTAAAGTGGGGGATCACTTCCCAACCAGAACTGGACTCTATTTACATTTGAAGGTTGGCTTTTCTATCTGTACACCAATCTTCCCGTTTGCTACAAATCATAGTAGGTATTCATAATGCATTAAGAAGCGGGCTTCAGAGGAATCTTTTGGCAAACTGTTGATATAGAGGTAGAAGTGCAACAAATCCTCTCTGGAAACTGTTTCAAGGTCGACCACATCATCACCACAGGTAAGAACCCATAAGTCTCTTGACTTGACTCTCTTTATGCTACCACGGCAAAAGGGGCAGGACTGAGATCTTGTGTTCCTGCAAGTTGGAAACAATTTAGGGATATAGCATAATGAATGAACCACGGTATTCAGGGTGAGGGAAGTATAACTAAGAAGCACAAAGCCACAGCCACTTCTATAAAGCAAGCCTGTTGTGTCGGACACTGACACCCCTAAAAGAGAATCCGACATTTCTTCAACGCATCTTAACTAAAACATACTCATAATATTGGACACTTCAATGACACACGACCTCAGTGACACTTCAGGAACCTTTTGAACAAGTCTTATCCTGATGAATCTCTTCATAATAACAATTTTTATTTTCTTTGGAGACAGAAACTTATGCACTCTAAATATGATACGAAACATGTATAAGATTAATACATCCTCTGTTACGCATTACAAGGTTTTACAACTTTTCTGCATTCTAAAAAAGGCAAGAGTAAATGCATCATATATATGACAATAATGTGTCCCAAGCATGTCGTGTTTGTGCCATGTAGCATGTCTCGGTTTGTGCTAGTCAAAGGATAAACTCGTTAAGAGACCCTAGTGCAAATACTAACCAATCACGGTAGCAGTTGATGCACATTTCATGACAGCAATTAGGCAAAACCATTTTGGTGCACTGCTCCAAGCAAATCCCACATTCATCTTCTCTTTCCAAATCAACCTTGGAAAACCCTTTACTGGTTTGACCCCTGTTCTTTCCAGTGCTCTCTATGCCAGGATTCTCATCATTGGAATCATCCCACTCGACTAAGTCGCCATGGAGCCGCTGAAGAGATGGCAATATAACAGCTGAAATTTGAAAGTCAGGAAAGGGAACAAGTATAAGCACGAATCCAGACATAGATGTTTCAATAACCCTCTTAAAAAGGTTCAGAAGTAGATGATCATCTACAAACCATAGAAGTCCCTAATGGTTGCCTTCCTTCCATGCTTCGAAATGTTTGGTTTCCCGTCTGTGTATACCTGCAAAAAGAAAACAGAAGATAAAGTAAATACAAGAAGCCACGGTTCTGTTAAATAAACTAAACACTCCCAACAATCAGTCCACAATCTTTCCCAGTTTCTCTTAGCCACGGTTGGAATGCAAGAAGAGGTAACTACAGCTTGAAACTTATTATCAAAAGAACCCATCTTTACACGTTTTCTAACCCTTCCCCCTTGTTCAGCAAGAGCAGAGAGATTCATTCGACTTCGCGCCCGTAGGGGTGGGTTGTTTCGCCGGGGGGGGGGGGGGGGGGGGGGGGGGGGGGGGTGATTGTGTTTGTGGGTGTGGGTGTGGGTGTGGGTGTGTGGTGATAAGATCAACATACAGATAACAGGAACTACCTTATATACAAGAACATGGAAAAGATTTAGGTATCTGGGGAGCAGGCACGTGCATGAACAATCCATCCATTGGAGTAAAAACAAAAGGAGGGGTGCCAAGTGATTGTAAACCAATTTCATCTGAAGGCGTGCACCGCCTTTTGCTCTTGGAATGGCTGAGGCCCTGCATAATCAGGATGAAAGGAAACTAACTTAATTGAGCCAACAATCACATTTTGGGCTGGCTTTTTCATTTTGATTAACTCGAACTAATTAAGACCATACAAACTGAACTTGAAAGCTTCTATCTTGATTTCAACTCAAAATATGGTTTTCATGATTTGATACGGGTTCCGGAGCAATGAACCTCCCTCCTTGATCCAATTTGGAATAATAGTACACCACAACTTCTACCTGTCTGTAAGACTTAAAGTACGATAAACATCACAGCTCTAAATTGGGTGTGGTCAAAAGCTCTTATTTATAGCTTAACGCTGCTACCGAATGACTTTCATGGTCACAAGAAATATGGGCCAACCTGTTTAGCCCAGCTTAAGTTTTCTGGTTATCAGGCAAAAACAACTTAAAAGCTGAAAATATCTGATCTTGAGAAACTTCACTTTTACGTTTTTTAGCATCAGCTTTACAATAATCAGCTTTTACCACAACTTTAATTGCAACAAACACCCAAAGCTTAAAACTTGCACGTGTATCCAATAACAACGGGAGCAGAAAAAAAATACATTGCTGCCAGTTAAATTCCTCGTTTGGAAAATGCTTCAAATGGAGTTAATATTTTGGTCCAAGCAAAACAAAATAAAGAACACGTGTTACCCCATGTATTTGCATTCAAATGGCATATTATTTCCCAAAAGAAGTTGTGAAAAGGGGACACGTCATCTATTTTCTTGATGAAAGTTGTTACCCACGTAGGAAGTGAGATTAGTGGGCAAGGCAGAGTTTTGAATTAGTGCCTCAATGCAGTTTTAAGACTGCTACACTCCTCCTATATAACACGGCAGTAAGTACACAGGGACGGGAGATGGAAGAGCCAAAAAGGAGAAACACAGAGACATACAAAGAAGAAAACACACACGAATAACAGAAGAGAGAGGATTATAATAATTTATACTGGGTGACAATTACTTATGGTAAGAAACAAATATAGAGAGAGACTTCAAAAAGAAAAATCCAAGCATTCAAGGCGAAGAAAAGGAAAGAAAGGAGCATATGATAAGTACTCCAGGAAGAATTTTCTGGAGGTGGGTTTAGTATCTCCACTCTCTCTCTCTCTCTACAAAAAAAAGAAAAACAACTATCCCCTTTTTCATCAATTTTGTTTCCCTAAAACATTTTCTCCGCATCTACTTTGTACATAAGACCAAATAAAAATATTCTGATACTCCCCAATGTTCTGGCAAGTATTATTTCCGCCTCGAGGAACTGCATCAAACTTGATTTGAAATTGAATCAAAGGAATCCAAAATTTTCTACGTCAATTTTCGAGGACATCACAAATAGATCAGTTGCGATATTAGTTAAAAAGAAATTATAGCAAACTTGATCAAATTTATTGGTTTGGAGGTTGTCCCTCTTTGGAAATATGTCACAGGGGGAATTCAGTTCCTACTTGAAGAAGACGGAAGTAGGGAAACAAAAGAACTGTTCTGGGTTATCCAAATCCAAATGTGGAAGTTATTTAGCTACTGCACCAAGGACATCATCAAGTCATAATGATAGTTGTCTCAAAGGATCTGCCATTTGTTTGGCCCGCAAAATACTTATTCATTGCGCTCCTTGTGGTCGTAGAATGAACAATACATTTTTTCTGGTGGCCCAAAGAATTGCCTACGGGTTCTAAAACAATCACAGCCGTTCTAAATTCCTATTGGTTCATAAAATGTTAGCCCATAGGCCCTATGTGGCTAAAATGGAAACCTTTTATGTTCCAAATCTTTTGGCTTAGATATCCATTTTAATATGTAAAGGGAGAGCACAAATTTGGTTTTGTCATTGTGTCAACTTTTGCCTTCCAAAATTATCACACACAATGATCTAAATCCACTTAAATGTGTGCAATTGCACACAATAACCATGAAGGTAAAAGTGTCAATTACTCTCCCACAAATCACTCCGATTGTAGTCACTGGATTTGCGCAAAAAAGAAAAAATGCTCTCCCACAACTCACTCCACGTTTGTAGTCATTGGATTTGCTCAAAAAGGGAAAACTGCTCATGCCTGTGCAGTTGGCCTTTACCTGTTCTTTACATTCTCTCTCCTTGGGGACAAGAATCATTGCAGAAAAGAATCATGGAGGATAAAATATCAAGTCAACCGAGTTGAGAAGTTTCCATTTTTTGTAATAGCAGGACGAACTGCATATACAATGATGGGTGCAATGAATCTTTTCTCTTTATTCTCAACTCTCAATTATCAAGATTGAATGCTTTTGTTCAGGGCAATCTTCAAATGCATGACTTCTGTAATTTAGTTTCCTTGAGGATTTGTTTACTACGATTTTTGTTTCCACTTCGATTGCTTCTTATTTGGGTTCAGATTTAGGATGAATATTTGCCAGGTGAATAAAAAAATACACAAGGAGCATATTGTTGTGAGCAAATGAGTATATGAAGATGCAAGTTTATCGAAAAGGTTTAATTTTCATATATACATAAATTATAATTGCACACATACCGTGTGATAACATTAATTTACTTGGAAAGATTACCACATGTCGTTTGAATCATTGTGTGGAATATGGAAGCATATATGCATATATGATTATCGCAATTTATAAATCTTCGTTATGTATGGAACACATAAAGAAATACAAAATTAATTTTATGTATTTGATGATGCTCGATTTGCCCCGGCCTCTAGTTATAATTATACGGCCTGTTCATTAAGCCCCTTGTGGCCGAACAGTAAATAGTCTTTTTGTGACTTAAAAAATATCGTCGTCAATGATTCCAAGGAACTAAAAGATGGACAGTCTATTCCACTCTTTGCAATGCCTGACCATCACAATGACAACATTCATGATCTAAAATTTTTGACAAATAATGATTCTTGTTGTGATTGTCAATAGTCTGTAAGGCCAACAGTACATCCAAAATTTGGACTTGAAAGCCACAAACAAGCACTTAAAATGGTCTCCTCCTGTGACGAATAATGCTATTAAATGCTTTATTTTCATATTCACAAGTTAATCCATGGCAGCAATAAATGGATTTGAAAACTACGATTTGACTGGATTCCAAGTCAAACTCAGATACGTAGACAACCCATTCATATGGACACAGTCATAAATTTTGGGAACCTTAAATGTTCACACCAAATCTATTCCAAGTAAAAACCACGATCAACTTGATTTTGATTTCATGCCTGACTCGACGAATCGAATACGTAGGCAACCCTCTCAAATAGGCAAAACCACAAAATTAAAAATTTAAGATTGACGTATGATTGGTAACAGACTGGGTGCTAACCTAGTTAAGATGTGTTCTTTTTTGCAGTGACGCTGCAAGTCCTACTTTTGCTTAAAAAAAGAAATGAATCTATAAAGTTCACCAAATCTCTAAATGGGCTGCAAAGGCTGGCTAAAATAAACTTACATGAACTATGAACTATATTTAGCTTGATTCCAAATGAGGAATACATAGACAGCATGGATAAATAATCCGGTCCAGTCCATACAACAAATAAAAATTTACTTTCCCCATTTGCTCCTTGTGATTACAGTTATTGTAATTACAATTATTGTAGTGGAATCAAAAGGTTTTCTTTTGCATAAAAAATTTAATGATGACGATGATGAATAAAATGGATGATGATGATATAAACACAATCGCAAGTAAACCCAAAAAAAGGGGAAAGAAAAATCGACAATACGCAAAAATATTAATACGACAAAAAGGTATCATACATGATACATACATAATAGATATAACCCAGATGAAAAGGCAAGAGCAGATAAAGCAAGAGATAATAAACCCAGATAGAAATTAGAAAGTAAAGTTGAAAGAAAGAGCTCACAAAGCGTTGGCGTGCTGTATATCAGCTTCCAGGATTTTCAGAGAGTCCTGGTGAGAAAACCTTGGGAACTGGTAATACATCATCTCCATCTCTCTCTCTCTCTCTCTCTCTCTCTCTCTCTCTCTACCTCTCTATGTACATACACCAAACATGTATCAACAATTCCCTGTTCACAAAAAGAGAAATGAAAGGACACAGAATAGGCTGGGTTCTTCCAAGAACCTGATCTTCTCCAACCAAAATAAAGAAGAGAGAAGAATATAAAAGAGTTTCTGTTTTCTCTCTCTAACTTTCTCACTCTATCCCTTCCTAAATGGGGCGGCTTCGACTATGACCGGTTTGGTTGATACTTGATAGGTGTTGTTTGGTCAGATAGAAAAATAATTGAATGGGCGTGGCTTTTGTTGGGAGGTTAGGTTTGCCAAAGATGCCTTTGTGTCATCATAATCTCACTTTCCTATTTAGTTTACAGAAAATACAATTATACTTCAAAAAATAAAAAAATAATTTCTTTAATATATTATTTTATCACCCATTAAGGCCGGCTCAACATTTTTTAAATATGCAAATTAGGGCCGGCTCGACACTTTTCAGAGACATCCGGCCGACTTAATATTTTTAGAGACATGCTTATTTTTAGAGTTTAGGATTCATTTCATAAAATTTTACCAAATTGTATTTGCGGGATTTGGGTAATTTGTTATTTAAAATGTAGTGAAACGAATAAAAATGACCTTTTTGGTCTTTTGTTACAAAAAAATATATGACACTAATTTTAAAAGCTCCTAAATTATACCTTACTTCTTTCTTATTTTCTCATATTACTTATTAAATATTCAACATTCAAAAGGGGCGAGCACAAAGATTCTTAGAGCCGATTGATTAAGTAATAGAGCATTTTGACTCTTTAAAAATGTTTGAGCTCATGAGGATCGATCTTCACCGCTCAACAAACAAATCTTGAGACTATTGAAGGTTTGCTTGATATTTAACTCTAGACCTCAAGATTAATTGTGTTTAATATTTTTACTTTCGATATGTATTTGAAGGTATATATTTTTTTACACTCCATAGAATAAGGCATCA
The DNA here is from genome assembly GCA_019985065.2 of Arctostaphylos glauca. Classification (NCBI taxonomy): domain Eukaryota; kingdom Viridiplantae; phylum Streptophyta; class Magnoliopsida; order Ericales; family Ericaceae; genus Arctostaphylos; species Arctostaphylos glauca. The sequence continues at coordinate 10,035,128 of JAHSPW020000014.1, forward strand.
GATTATATTAGATTAGGAGTAATTTAAAAATCGACGGGAAATCCCAACTATAAAAAAAAAATTAGGACATTTGGTTAAGGAACTTTGTTTGTACCTCCACTGCAAGTCATATTATTCTCCTACTTGAAAACGTCTTGATTAATGCAAGGGTCAGTTGATGATATTACAAGTAAACATTAGTTAGATAAGTAGTTGACAATTAATCAACTACCCCTTATGCGGCATTAAATTAAATTATTAATAACGAAACATGATTAAATACCTTTAATTATTTTATATTATAAACATACACCTGAAATATATTCATCATATTACATTCTAAAATATTATTCGGCCTTGCAAATGAGAATTTAAAGGATATAATTTTATAAAAAATTATTTAAACTCTTTCTTCAAATTGAAAGAACTTATTGTGCAGCTCCACTAACTTGCAAAAAATTATATTTTTTAATGGAAAAATTCGTGTACATAGATTTAAGGACACAGACTGGATACAGATGTGTCCAGCACCACTGGATACACGTGGGGCACTTGAATTATTGAGGGTTTCACATGCATCCAACGGTGCTGATTACATCTGTGTCGGATCTGTGTCCGTAATTCTGTGTATGTGACATTACTCTTTTTTAATTAACTTAATTTCTTATTTTTGCTATTGTATCTCTATGTTAATCATATTTACAATTGAGAAAGTCTGTGTACACAGACTTGTGTAGATAGACTTGTATACACAGTTCTGGACACAGAACCTAGCATTGTTCTTTACAATTTTCCCCCTACGTTGTATATCAAAGAGTGCGTACTGCGCATAGCGCGCTGTGAACGTCCTCTGGCTCGGCGGGGGCGAGCTGTCATGTTTACCTCTCCGTTTTCAGGTAATGATCCTCGCGCCTCAATCTCGTAAAACCCATTTGTTTCTTGTCCATATGCTTTGATATGTGCAAATACATTTGTGTGCTTGTGTGTATGTTTGCATTTGTCATCTTGTATAGTTGTATCTGTAGTTAGCCATTATTAGAAACTGGATGAATTATCTGGGCCCTTCCACATACAACTGCTGGTTATCACATACGTGATTGGTCCCCGCATCTTTGATATTTTTCCCAATTTCCCATCAACCTACATGCCCTTCAATTTGTTTCTATGTGCATATATGTGTACATTGCAAATTACTCTACATAGTGGATCCCTGAAGCGCTTAAGCCCCCTGGAACCACCCAGAGACTATGCCCTCAAACCTACAATATAATCATTATGAGCGGTACGTTTCAACCAATTAAACTATAAGCCGGATCTCTACATGCAATTTGCTCACTTTGAGAAGAGTGGACGGAAAGAGGAGGCCTTCGTCTTCTTTTTCCAGGAATAAACAATATTCGAAATAGAAAAAAAAATCCGTTCTAGGATATATTATTATATTAATAATAATATGTTAGCAAGCGGCCATTTCGTGACTCAAACTACCGGTCCGCTTTCCATCTCACAACGGCTCAAATAGACAAGGGCTCCCTATTTGCTTGGAATCAAGTCAAATCGTAGTTAGAAGTAGAGGGCGCCATTTGCCTCACACTTCAGAAAAAGAAATAAAATATGCACCACTTCCAAATGAAAAACAAATTCTAGTCATTTATGCCGCTGTCAATAGATTCTGCGATGGAATGCCATTAGACAAAGTTTCTCAATATGAGAGAGCCATTCTAATTAGTGTAAAACCAGAATTGTTACAATCTCTTTTAGAAAAAGGTGGATTAACTAAGGATGGAAAGACGAAACTAGATGCATTATTAAGAGAAAGTGCTTCGCCCTACTTATCTTGCAATAAATAACGGACTTACATCACCCTTCCTCATTTTCATTTCTTTTTAGTATTATGGATGTTGGTTTGGTGCTTTCTTTTTTATTATTAGACTTCGCTTGCATATAATAACTTATAGGCTTCTTTCCTTGTTGCACTCATTCACTCTGGAATTGACTACTTCACTTTTTCATACTAGCTATTGATCTACCTTATGTTGCTTATTGCGAATATTGAAAGAATTGGCGATTTACTACTGTTGTTTGTGCTTATTTTGGTAGTTCCCGGTATCTCTGGAGTGGAGTACTAGAAGCACCCGGGATTAGTTGGGGTGAAGCCTCAAAAACACTAGATACCGTGCGATGAAATTACAGGGCTGCTTATAGTAGATCCAGTATGGCTCATGGCAATAGTTATGTGAATATGCATGGGTGGTGAAATGAATCTGGTGACATATATCATTATCCAATGAGTAATTTGGATCTATAGTAAAAAGGTAGATGTATTCAATAAAAGTTGAACATATTTGATTGTAAATCTATGCTAGAGGCAGCTCAAAAAGAGAAAAACGATTTTTTTTTTCAAATTCACAGGAAAGAACATGCTTATTTCGTCCAGTTTGTTGTTGTTCCATATAGATTTGCAATGCTTGTGTATCCATTAGTGAAGAGCAAGGGGAATTCAAAAATCACTTGAGTTGAAAGTTAAACTTGTTTGATTGAAACTCTGTAGTATAACTCTGTAGTATAGGCATATCAACAAGAAGCAAAACAATTATCACAAAGCTTATAACAGTATCTTTAGTTAAGCTTTACAGACTTTTGATGGGGTGAGAGTTGATGTTTATCTTGCAGATGGGTGCAGACACCCATTGGATAAATCAGGGCTCTCGATATCCAGAAAGCTCGTCAGTAGCGTTTTGCGTGCAGATTGTGCTCTTGAACTCCCGGAAGATAACTTCTCATTTCCTTTTTCAATATTGATTGCATCCTGTATAGCCATTATTATTTCTTGCATCCTTGGCCGGGAGCTTCCGTGTTTTTCAACGCATTGGATTGCAACTTCGGTGACCCTCCATATGGACTCAATTTTGACATTTTCTGTGAGGGAAGGATCGATGATGCTAATCACATCCCCTTTACGAATCAATGACCTTGCCTGGAATACAACAATTTTGAGTAGTTGACCCTTACATAAAAGCCGCAAGCCTTAAAAGCATATTTTATTTTTTTACAAAATCATGAAACTTAGTTTTGTTACGATCTATTAGGATTCATGCTACTAGTGGAAATACAATATTCATATCGATTACAAATGTGTTGTTATCTAACTGCATATCTTAATTGCATGGTAGGAATGGAATCTTCAAACTCTTCTGCATATCCTAATTCGAGGAACTGGCTAATTTGTAAGAATTGCTATTACCTTTATAATGGCTTAGCCTCCCATCTAACATCGAGCAACCAAATTCTTGACATGTCACTTTTTGTATTTTTTCTTCGCTTATTGGGCTTGAAAGTGATTTAAAAAAATCTGTCTTAATTGTGGCTTAGGTTCTCATTTGTGGCACATTGCATTTCAAAATCATAAGCCAGATTCTATACCTTTTATGAGATCGTGGACATGCATTTTCTTGCCTTCTTTTCTCATTAAATTGTTTGACTGGTTTAGCTATTTTACAAAAATTTAGATTAGCAGCAGATGCCTTAAGTTCTAACCTATAATCTAAATCACCTCATAAATTTGAATAAAAGTTGAAAATTGGCGCATACCCAATGAACAATATTCCATTCAGGACCATAATCTTCATTTGAGACAGGCTTTCTTCCGGAGATCAGTTCCAATAGGACAACTCCGAAACTGTAAACATCACTCTTTTCAGTCAATTGCTGATTTGCGTAGTACCTGTCAGCCAAAATAATTAGTAAAGCTTTATGCAAAAGGAAACCTACCAGCAGATACACAACTATATGGCTTACTCAGGGTCTAGGTATCCTACTGTTCCCCGTGCCACGCTTGATATATGACTTAGATCTTCTTCAGCTTGCCTAGAAAGTCCAAAATCTGACACTTTTGCCCTCATGTGGATGTCCAGAAGAATGTTGCTTGTTTTCACATCTCTGTGAATGATACCGGGGTTGCATCCAGTGTGTAAGTATTCAAGGCCTACAAAATTCTCAATTTCTGATTAGCAATTTGACTTGAAAATTCAGATATATATTAAAAGCAAAGAATTTCTGCATCAACCTTTAGCTGCATCTTCTGCGATGCAAAGACGAGCCAGCCAATCTAAGTGCTTATGGTTGGCTGAAACTGTAGGCAAATACATGATAGATTTCGGTTAAGCTGTCTCTGTAGCAACTGAAAACAGAGAAGGATATAAATTCGACAAATTAATGCACGAGGGCAAACCAGGTATGTGATCCCGCAAGGTTCCATTGTGCATGTATTCGTAAACCAGAATTCGCTGAGTTGCTTCTTCACAATATCCAATTAAAGGAACCAAGTTTCTATGATGTATTCTTGACAATAGCGCAACCTGCGAGCATATTTCTGTAGCTAATGACTTGTTGTGTAGACATGTACAAACTTTTAATATGGTTTTTGTTTGGAATCCTGCGTTCTGGTAAATAATGTTCATGTGCTTCTCAATTACTTGTAGTCTATGGGAATCTAACAAAGCAGTGCATTCATTTCCATGCATAAAAGGTTAGCGAGGAAGTTTTTGCAGGGAATGATGAGGAGACTACCTCAGTTACAAATTGCTTTGTTCCATGGCTAGTTGAATCAGCCATGGTCTTAACTGCAACCTCTTTCCCGTCTTTAAGTCTTCCATAATAAACAGGCCCAAAACTTCCTTGTCCAATTTTCTTTGAGAAACCATCCGTAGCTTCTTCTATCTCTGAGATTGGAATAAAGATTGCAACTCCTTCATCCATTAAATGCCCACCTCGGGCAATTGAATAGGAACTTGAAGGCTTGGTGCTGATACGCATAGAACCGCCTAATAGGAAAAAGGTAAATACCGGGTGTGCAAGCAGATGTGCACTCTAAAGAAAACTAGTTGATGGAATTGTGGTGGGGTACATACCTTTGTCATCATTTTTCTGATAAGAAGTCTTTGATCGAATGTAGCGCAGTAGTAGCAAGCTTCCTAGCAGTATGAAGGAAAGAATCGCAAGTATTCCAATTGAAATTCCCAGTATCATCTTGTAATGGGCCTTCCCCTTTGCCTTTTGATTGAGACCAGGATTGCCTTTATAGCTGCGGTAGAGTATATAGTGACCTTCATAGCTCGCTCACACACTTTCACATTCCACTTTACTACATTGTATTATTGTTTACCATGGCCTACTGATTGTTTATTGGGTAATTAATTCTTCCTTCAATACACGGGTGAAGTGGTTTCTGTGGAGATTTCTATGTTATATGGAGTTCGGTTGTTGCTTTATCTTATTTTGGCATACATAGTACTCAGAGAATCCCATTCATTTTACTTGCAGGTATTTTGTGGGATGTAGGTGCATATAATAGTTTGCTCTATAAATGTCAAAAACTTGATAATTAGGGGAGGAGATCATTTAAAAGGTCACAATAATTCTATATCAGCATTGATGTATGTAAGCTTTGTAGTGCTGTGCTTCTCTGAAATAGTAAGGTAAAGACCACAAGTCTTTGCTGCATCAAAGCAATTTGTACTACTCTGATAAATTGAAGCCGAGTAACTTATCCATGTAATTTTGTAAATTGATATGGTGTCTATGTTACATTTGATTAAAAGCATTTTCACTGTTTTGGTACAAAATTGAGAGGTACTCACTTAAAAGTGATATTTCCCGCTAACAATGCTGAAGGAATTTCCCCACTCAAGGAGTTGTTCTGGACATACCTGTTACATGTGGATTTACAATTACTGCTCCTAGTGTATCAGAAAGAACTTCCTTAAGAATAAAGATGTGACATACTCCAAATTTGAAACAATTTGTTTTACTGAACAAATTTAGAAAATGAAGAAGCTAATCCTCTTCAATCTTGCAGAAGTTAAGATACTTGTAACAACTTACAGTTCTTGTAAGTTTGGCAATCTACCAAGGTAAAAAGGCAGTGGACCACTCAGTTTGTTGCTTTCAAGATGCCTGCGTATTTGGAAAAAAAAAAAAAAGAAGATTACTTTCATAGTGGAATCCTCTGGCACAAGTTTTTGAGACTCAAACAAATTAGGCGAAGAGCTTACACAATTTTTAAATTGATAAGACGACTCATGTCTGGGATTGGTCCAGAAAGGGAGTTTCCATCTAACCACCTGGGAGATTAGAAACGTGTAAGGTGTCAGGGATAAATATGGACGATCTGATTTTTATGTTGTAGAGCACTTACAACTCTGTCAATGCCTCCATGTTCTTAAGCTCTGATGGAATTTCGCCCTGCACATTCTTGCCTGACAGCATACTGTCCCAACAGGTGAGTAGATTCATATAGGCTCACAAAACACATCAGAAAGTATTTATAAAGATGTAGGTAACATGAAAACCTAAACTTGCATCTATTAATTTGGTTGTCCTAACACCATATTTTCTCACAGGATGCATCTCAGAAGAAAGTTCCATGATTGAAGCTTGTTACAAAGTAGACTTTCCAAATGAGCACATGCTAGATGTGATTTTGAAGTGCCTTTGATTTAGAATAACTGTAGAAGCAGAGGTCACAGAAGTGTTGAACTTCTGGTTGGTCCTTCTGAGAGTGATTTCTACCTAGATGATACATGTCAGTATCTGCAGCAGGCATGATGCACATGCTAAATTCATGGGCTTGCCTAGTGATGGATTTAGCATTGAAGTTTTGGGCTAAAATTCCAATATGCCGAATTTTCTTGCAACTGTTATTTTCTTCATGGGGAATTTCTGTTAATGGAGTAAATTTTTGTGGCAAATCCCTTCTGCAGCTGAGTTCCACCAAATAAGTGGATGAATAGAACAGAAATACTCTCATGGACCTGGAATGCCTATATATCAGTCTCAAACTTATGACTTATTATTGCACTACATTCCCAAAGAAAGAAGCAAAAAAGATGTTGAAGCAGTGTAAAGGACTTACATTTTTGTGATTCTTGGTGGTATGTTAGAACTGCAAGTCACCCATTCCCAAGTTGCTGGAACACAAGGATCGCCTTCATTTGTTTGAACACTTTCAGCAGACATGGAGCGAAGGGAATTGAGAACATTCACTTCCACGTAGAAATAAAATGAAAATCAGCTCTTGCAAAGCACATTCATCATCTTTCACACTTTCTCAGGCAGTACTTATCAAATAGCTATCGCTATCAGTAATATTTTATGATTGTTGGTCTTACCATCTTGCTCGTCCGTCTTTGAGCCTATCTGTACGTATTTGCTTATTTCAATTGCACTAAGCAGCGGTCCTCGATTAGAATCCGTGGTCTTCTTAAATGAGAACGACAGAACAAAGCCCAATGATACATTCATGTAGCTCGGTTCATATAGAGTGTAGCTCCCATTTGCATTCTCGGCAATATTCACCACAGCGTTGCTATAATCAGGCATATACGGCTCCTCCATTTTAAACTTCCGTGTTTCATTTGCCCCCAAATTTTCAATTTCGGCAAAATAGGCATAAGCTCGAGCATTGGCAGGGAAGTCTTCTAGATTTAACCTGTAGCTAAGAATCCCTTGTGTTCCAACAACTGCAGTTTGCATTACTTTCACGGGTGGGTATTCTCTTGTATTGACATTTATGTTCTTTGATGTGTTGATTCTCTGTGTGCCAGGGGCTACTCCTACAAGATAGTTTGGTCTTTTCTCTAGATCCGAGTCCCAAATTCGGTCGTATGGATCATCCGGGTACCTGAAAAAGGTCATTGTACTAGTTTTTTAATCAATTTGCATACCATTTCCCAGAAAACTGTTTTTGAAAACAAAATCACTTGTCGTTTTCATAGCTTATTTAATTTTGGGCAGGATGGTTTTCAGAAATATGAGGACTTTTTTTTTTGGATATTTTCTAGCAAACGTAAATTTTCATCAAAATTCTTTGAAAACAAGTTTCAAAACCGTCAACTAACCAATTTTTTTGAGTTGTCCAGATAATAAATCCATACACCAGATTCTAAAAACTGCAACCTCTCAGAGCCTTAACATCATCATCAATTGGTTTTTTCTATATTTTGTATTTTATTCATTATGTTTTTTCTTGCCCCAGAAAATCCAAGAAGACAAGTATCCATGTGCTAAATCATTGGAACACTGAATAAACTTGTTACCTTACAGGTTCCATACTAGGAGCCCCAAAATTCACTCTGGCTGCTACTTTCAAGTAGAACCCATCTTCGAAATCCGTAGCATACATCGAAAGATTCAATGGCCGGAGCTCAAGAGCAGATATGAACGGAGAACCTGTGGTTGCACAGCACAAGCACACATCAATTGAGTTTGAGGGTGCTCTAATGATCATTTCCTTTACATATACTCTTGAAGCATCTTGCACTGTTACAGTTGCCCACTTGGTTGCATCCAAGTAGAGCTGAAATTTGGGGTAAGTGTCTTCATTTGCTGAGCTGCCGTATGAAAACGTTGCTCGAACAAGGTAACGCCTTCTCTCCTCTGTGCTTAGAGTGTAACAGTACTTCTTGCTGTCTATGGGAAACTCTCGGCGTGTTTTGTACTGTGGCTGTATGTCTCCGTTTGAATTTTCCACTTCTACTGGTTTTCCGTGGCTCATGATTCCAGTATCTGAAATCCATTCTAATCTGGTGTTTGGGTCTGTGTAATTGCTTGTGCCTCCACAGTCTATGCTAATGAACTCTGCATTTGTAGTGGATTCTGGTCATTCCTTTCACATAACAGATTGTCATGAATTTTATAACTACAATAATACAATTTAAGGGAACTATGGTGGTTCTGCTTCAGTAAACACACATATCCCTCTCTCTCTCTCTCTGTGTGTGTGCGCACTCTAGAAGGCAATGAATGAAGAAACTTTTGGGAGTTCTGTCATTTTTTCTTTTGCAGCATGCACACTTCATCCCTAGCAGACAATCAAGTTTCGGAAAATTTGTTTCCAATCATGGAGAATGGAATTCGTTTTTCAAAAAAATTGGTGCAAATAGATGTAAGAACATACCTTTCACTTGGGATAGACTAGATGGAATCAAGCAAAGAATTAGAAGAAGGGAATAGAGGATTAAACCCATTGAAGATGATGAAGAAGAGAAAAAATGTCTTCTGGAACTTGACTGTGGTTTTAACATCTCAGTGGTTTTGATAGAATGAAAGCTGTCTGTTATGTCCAAATCTTACCTATCTTTTACTTCCACTTACCTTTCACTTTTATTTTATGATTGATGACTGTCTTTGCACTGTTCATTCACGTTTGGTCTTTAGCTGATTTGAAATTCTGCTTTTCCTTGAAAAAGGGTTTTAGGTTCATTCTCAGTTTCACTTTTTTTTTTTGCTTTGGAAAAGCAAATGAGTACGCGATACCAGCTCAAAGCCAGCAATCAGTAAAGTAGTTATTTTATGATATTTTTAGTTTCATGAAAATTGTAGTATGTGAAAAATTTATTTGTTAGTGTAGGCACAGCAAGGTAGATGCAGTACTGTTCATGAACTGAATGGTGGTTAACCTAAACATCAATCATTGAACTTTAGCCTCATGAGAGAGAGAGAGAGAGAGAGAGAGAGAGAGGGAGTTGTTTTCATGGCTCACTTTAGATAGTGTATCCAAACGAACCCGCCACCGTGGGTCATTGTACTGGTCCTTTTCATCATGAATATCTTGTAGTTATCTGTTGCATGAAGGATGCCATTATTATTGTCACTTCATTGTTGCACACCATTCTCTAATCCATGAAAAACTTGTCGGTTACTTCCGTTCCACCGCCACGTGATGCCTCAATTCTTTTTTCTATTGTGTATGAGAAGTGTTAGAGACCTTGACAAATATACACAAATACTTAAACATACATATCTGGGTGATACGTGTGCAAGTGTTTTTGTGTGTGTGTGCGTGTGTGCGCAGGGGCGGATCTAGACATTTTAATCAGTGGGGTCAAAATCTCTACTAAAAAATAATTTAATTTTTTTCTATTCGTTAAAAAAATTAATTTTTTTAATTATAAACATATAAAGTATTATTTATTAGTTAATTTTTATTCATATACAATACAATTTTTGCTCAATCTTCACAGTAAAAATACTTTTTTTATTTGGATAAAATATTTAGTACAATTTTATACATTTGGTGAAATATTTGGTGCAATTTTTAAATTTTTGGCAAAATCTTGGGATAATTTTTATACCTTAGGCAAATTATTTGGAGCAATATTATAATTTTAATAGAATCAAATTGACTAATTAATTTCAAACTTCTAATAATAATACAAATTTCGAAAATTTTGAAAATTTGAATGGAATCAAGTGACCTTCCTTAACCCAACGTGCCATGAGTGTTCCTACTTAGAACTTACTCTAGCGACAATTTTGACTATAATTTCTCCGTCCTAATAAATAATAGCTGGGTTTGACTTGACTTTATTATTTGATTTTTTTGTTCTTATGTGATTTTTTTTGTAATTTTTTATTTTTTGTCAACTTTTTGTGAATTATTAATTCGTACGATGTGAAGTTTCAAAAAAGTTATAAATAATAAACAAAATTAAATAGAGACAGCTTACTTAATAATAACCAAATTGGGCCAATATTGACATGTAGTATCACCGTTCTATTCAAAATCTCAATGACTCATAAACATACTTCATATAGGTTGCCAAATTCTTTTTTTTTTTTTTGGCTTTTCCTCGTAAGCTTCATTTTGTTACCTATTTCCTAATTCAATCAAACCTTTTGGTTCCTGAAACCAAAACATGGGAAAAAATAGAAAGGGGACTTTGAATTGTGTGCTAGTGGCTAGTGCTTTTACGTAAAACTTGCACCGCCCTCTCTCTCTCTATGTCCTCTCCCCATTAATACAAAACAGAAAATTGTAGAAGGTCTGAGTGGGGCAAATTATTAGTCGATGGGGCAAATTATTAAAGAGGGAGGCAAAATACCAAAATAATTCCAAAAAAAAAAAAAAAAAACTACCATTATTTTTCAAACCAGTGGGGTCAACTGACCCCACTTGCCCACACATACCTCCGCCCCTGTGTGTGCGAATGCTTGTACACGCGTCATGGTGCCCCAGAATGAGTGAATAATTACTCCTTATCCCCATAAATGCTCCATATTTAGAAAATGTATAAAAAAATATAGAAAAATACGCGAAAGGATATTGAGATGAAAAAAGCACCTTCATTTTTTAAGCTTTTTGGCAGTACACATTCAAGATAGTTCTATATATCTTGTCAAATGTTGAATGGACGGTTGTGAGCATCGAAGAGTGGAAGGGGGTGTTGAAAAATGAGACCCATCTCTAAAAATAAGTACGAATATATACTCTTTAAGAGCACCAAATAAACTTCTCTGTGGAACCAACAACAAAGCCTGTGGGGATGCAAGCATCTGTCTACAAATGAAGATAAAGAAAGAAAAGATGGGGGGATTATTTTGTTGGCTTTAATTTGCTTTTGCTTTTTCTAGGTTTTAGTAACAACAAAATATTATCTACTTGTTCCTCCTTTAGACTTGTCTTTAGCTTTATCTAAAGTTTTGATGCCTCTTTATATTTGGACAAACTGACATATATATAAAAAATGGTCCCCATCTCCCCTTTATCACCAACTTCAGCTAAATCAAATCTCCTTTACTTTAACTCCATAAGACTCCGTTAATAAAATATAAAAACTCCGTTAATAAAATATGATTTATGATTTGATATTAAAAATTTTATTAAGATAGACTTTAAAAGTGACCAAAGTTGGGTATTTTTTTTTTCTAATTTTGTATGCAAAAAGAGAACATGACATGAACTATACGTGCTTAGTGTTGGAATTCTCTTCATGTGAAAGCAATTTTTTGGTGGAAGGATTTCGGCTGCCATTATTGTCTCAGGATGAAGAATTGAAAATCTCTTTCACTTTTCACACCGCTCAAGGCAATTAGTGCATTTGCTCTTAATTTTGCGTATCAATCGTAACTCTAAGTAGAGTGGATATGTGTCTGTGTGTGGTAAGGCAGAGAGGAGAGTGGCGAGCTACTAGTGAGAGTGAGGGAGTAGAGTTGAGAACTGTCAGTGTGAACATTTTTCTCCAAATTTTTTTTATAAATTTGTATATTGTGAATATAAAGTGAAATTTTGTCTCAAGTGTTGTTCTATTTTATGTTTGATACATCGATCCCCCACAATGGTATCAGAGCCTGGGTTGAATGTATGAGTCGTTCGAAATCTCTCCGTCGAGACATGTGAACGCCACATTAGCGGTGCACATTAGCGGTGCTCAATCAATAGGGAATATTCCTTTTGCTGAGCAAGATTTTATTTTTTATTTTTATTTTTTTATTTTTTACGATTTTAGAGTCTTTTTAGTTTTAATTTCGACAAAAGTATTGTATGTTTCAACTAATTTGAGCATTCTAGATCCAAATGCGTGCTTTGTTTCTCGAGATTTAATTTTCGGTGTTGCAGTGAAAGTGTATTTATAGCTTTGGGAGTTATATTTCAGGTTGTTTCAATGAGCCAGTTTGGATAAGTCATTGCGGTAAAAGGTACCGGGTTTGCAATCGAGCTATTCAATGACCACAATGATTTTACTCCTTGACAACAAAGGGTAAAGAACATTTTGATGAGAGAGGGCTTGGTGAAGACTCTTAAGAGGAAGTCCAAAAAACCGAAAAGGATGAAGAATGACAAGTGGAAAGAGATAAGTGAGCTTGCAAATAGCACCATTCAGTTATATCTTACAAATAACACTCTCCGGGAAGTCATCAATGAAATAGATTAAGCGAAACTTTGGGCAAAATCAGAGAGTAGGTATAAGTCTAAGTCTTTGACGAATCGGTTGTCGTTAAAAAATACAATTCTACACATTACATTATGTTTGAAGGAGCAAATCTTAATGAGCACTTGGATGAGTTTAATCGATTACTAATGGAGTTGGAAGCTGTTGGCATGAAGATTGAGGAGGAAAATAAGATATTCATTTTGTTGATTTCATTGCTGTCGTCGTATGAACATCTCCAAACTAGATTTATGTATGGGAAAGACATACTCAAGCTCGATGAAGTTATTACTACACTCCTATTCCACGATAAGATGCGAAGGAAGTAGAGCGAGAGAATATTGGATGAGCGTGTCATGTTCACATCATATGATAGTCAAGCTAGAGGGCAAACAATCAAAAAGAATAATTGGTCTCAGTCAAAGGGGCGTTCATACACACGAGGTGGTGAGTCTTAGGAAGTTGACAAAAAAAATACTACTTTTGTGAAGAAGAGGGACATATTAAAGTTTTGCTCAAGGTCCAAAGTGAAGAAAGAGAAGGAGAAATCCGAAGCAGTGGTTGATAAGAGTTTCGTTGAAAACGAGGGTGATTTGCTTATGGTGACTTTTGAATGTATGAATTATTTTATTGGGTTATGGATTCCGGTTGCCCTTTTCATATGTATTTAAATAGAAAGTATTTTTGCTCATATGAGACTTGTGATTGAAGTACCGTTAGGATGACAAACAATATGGTGAATAAGGTTGTTAGAATAGGAACGGTTTGGATGGCCGATGGAAAGTTTTTGATATTGACCGGAGTATGACATGTGTCTAGATTGAGAAAAATCTAATCTCTTTAGAAATGTTGGATTCAAGAGGTTGTAAATTTTCATCTAAAAATACAGTTCTTGAGTTTTATAAGGGTGACAAAGTGATGTTGCAAGACAAGATAGTAGAAAATTTGTACAAGCTTCAATACCGTATTAAGATGAGGTGTGCAAATGTTGGACACCAAACAATCAAAGAAGAGAGGCATCGAGTTACACAAGTATGACGTGTAAAGAGATAAGCAAATGAATCTCAATGTGTGAAGAGCAACATCGAAAAGAAAGTGACTTAGCTCAAGCGATGAGTTTTGAAAATATTGACGGAGCAAAATTGTATGCAAGAAAAATAGTTGCAACCAATTTGGTTGCCGATATTTTGGATAGGCACCCGAGTGAGAGGGTGCCGTATGGCGACTCCGGAGCATAGATCACATAGGGTCGAGGGGGTGATTGTTGGAATTTTCTTAATGTAAAAGCAATTTTTTTATAGAAGGATTTCGGCTGCCCTAGGATGGAAAATTAAAAATCTCTTTGGCTTCTCACACTGCTCGAGGTAATTAATGCATTTGTTCTTATTTTTGCCTATAAATTATAACTCTAAGTAGATTGGATATGTGCCGGTAAGGCAGAGAGGATAGTGGTGAGCAACCTGTGAGAGTAAAGGAGTGGAGTTGAGGGTTGACAGTGTGAACCTCATTTTTCGAGAGTTTTTTTTGTAACTTTGTTTGTTGTGAATATAAAGTGAATTTTCTCACGTGTTGTTTTATTTTGTGTGTGTGTGTTTTACCGATCTCCAACACTTAGTATATACTATAAACATATATAAATATAACGGAAATTTGGTGAAAAAGAAAAATGTGGAATGAATTAACTCATTAAGCCTTTGTTAATTTAATTTTTGAGTTAGAGTCTATTATTTTAAAAGTGTTAATAGTTAGGGTCTATTTTTCAAAAAAGTGTTAATGGGTCTCTATCTTTTAATGGACGAAATTGCCTTTATTGGTTTACCTTTATTTTTTTTTTTCTATGTTTTTTTCCTCTCGCTTTTTTCTTGACAATCTCTATCAATATTTTGAATACCGTATCGGTTTGAATACTAATTTATTTATTGGTACAGAATGTATCGGTACCGATCATATATCGAGTACCATATCAGATTTACCATAAACATGTTTAAATACATTGAACAGTTCGTATCATCAAAATTTGATCAGAAAATAAGAAATTCGCACCGCAACAAAATAAAGAATCCTTTATTGGAAGGAGACGGTATGTGTGTGTATATATATAAATTAAAAAAATTACCGATATTTGTCGGTACTGGCCGGTATTCGTCTATACGGCAATGAACCAGTATTGAAAACGATACGATATTAGAGACATTTGGTACAATTTTTAAGTACGTATGGTATAATATCGATAACCTTGATCTCCATCTTCTTCACCGACTTAACTCCCTCAAATTCCAGTTCATTGAGTAAATTTCAAGAACAACATTGAAACTAATTTCAGCCGTAAATTTACACTCTTTGAAACTAATTTAAATTAGAAAAAAAACACCAATAAGGACACAACCTTTAATATACCCCTTTTCACTTTTTGCAACTTTTTCGATCCCCACTAATACAGCAAAGGCGCGGCGATAGAGACGGCAACGGCGATGGACAACACCCGACAAAAACTATTGTAAATTATTATTTTTTTTTAATTTTTCTTTCTCTCTCTTACATTATTAGATAATATTATCTGATAACTTTATCTATTACATTATCTAATAACTTTATCTGTTAATATAATAGATAATGTTGTCTAACAATACTATGCATTAGTTTATATGTAATAATATTTTTAGAACTGTGTGTCAAAAAAATTTCCAACTATAATTTAATTTTAAATAGACTAATTGTGTTAAAACTCTTTCGTTTTAAACTTTTGACCGCGTTCTCCTAGATACAAATATATATGTTGTATACTACAGAAAATCAAATAAAATCTTGTCTCAATCAACATCGTGGGCATTATTTTTTATTTTTATTTTTTGTGTTATCCATGACAATTGTTTGTTCAGTTAATATAAATATTAGTAACATAGTTGATTCAGCGGTCATGTACCCTCAGGATTCATGTAGGTGGGCCAAATGGGTCATACCTACAATGCATCCCTATCTTCGGAAACTTGCACTCAGCCTTTTCCCTCCTCAGATTTAGAAGTTCTGTACCCTCCATGTGAACCACCAGCACGAACTGGCTGCCACTGGGCCTATCCTTTAGCTTTGTGCTCCTGAAAGAAAAAGTTTTGCCGCACAATTTTTATGAATACATCCAAACACAAATGTATTTAAAATCGTTAAACACACATAAAATCTTTAATAATTTGTAAATTTCACATGCATCTAATATTTTCGAACACATATATCCAAAAGATATGTATATACAGTACTATTATTCGTCCAAATTCACTTTGAAAAAAGAGATGCAAATAGAAGGAATAAATAAGCAAAATGCACCACAGAAGTGTGCTGGGCGTAGATGTACGTTAAGCGTGTAGCTGGCCATCCTATCCCAACCCAACTACTTTTTAATGGGACTTTGTTTTACCGGGCCAAGGCCATTGGGCTCTCTCTTGATTCATACTTGGGCCAGGCCATGCAATTAATCTAGAATTCAAAGTTATTCTTTGAAAGACAGAAAAATAAGTGCCAAAAGAGAAACAGAGTATCCAGTAAGCAGAACGCAAAATTGTTCATTATAATCAAAACTTCCTTCGCATTAATACAACCAAAATTTGAGAGAGAGAGAGAGAGAATTCTAATCTTGTTCACTAAACATCTCCCCCATTTTCACCCACCACAAACATCTTCATTCAACATTGATGTCCAAAACCTTAGAAGTAGTCTCAGCCTTTGGTATAGTGATATACAAAACCCCATCTCTAACTCCAGCTTTAATCTTCTCAAACTGAACATTCTCAGGCAATGCTATTCTGCAGCTATACTTTCCATAGCTCTTAGCAGGCCATTCCCCTTCCTCATCTACTTCGCCTCCGTTTTCTCCACCATTTTTCTTTTTGGGCACTTTTTCTCCTTTAACAACCAGCATTTTTTCCTCTACCCAGACCTTCACGTCGTCTTTGGTCATTCCAGGCATGTCGAATCTCATCTTGTACTCTCTTTCTCCTTCCTTTATCTCCCACGTCGTCCTTCCCCTGCTGTACCCTCCGGTCTCGGCCGGGTAGGGTGAGGCCGCCGGGTAGCCGTAGGAAAGTGGGTCCTCCATCACCCTGTCCATTGTTTCCATCATTTGTTGGACAGTTCTTGCCGTTGGGAATCTGTCCCACAACCCTGCATATACATACACAATACATCACCTTTAGGAATGCAAAATCAACATGCATATTCGTAATTCAGATTGAAGTTTGCTCTGTTTTTGAAAACAATCCATAATTACTGGTTTCCGAAAGAACAAACACAATTACAAAAGGGGAATTAAAAAAGTTGAATATTCCTACTAACCTATGGGTGCAGTCTGGGCAATTCGTTTCTTGGGTGGTTGTTGGGGCTGAGTCTTGTTCGTTCTCTGTAAATGATCAAGACTGTCTCTTCCATCTGCAGCCCTTGCTACCACAATGATACAGCGACCTCTGTTTCGAGTGCTTACAATTGGGCTGAACGAATTGGGGAATTTGGTACTGAGGAGTTTGGAATTGGAACACTTGTTTTGGGGTGACATGGGCAGAGAGATTGTGGGGTTTGAAAGAGAGAGAGACATTTCCTTTTTTCTACTTCTATCGGATTGCCAAGGGAATCAACGTATGAAATTAGGAACGGAATCAGTTGAAGAAAAAAGTGGGTTTGGAGGATTTTTAAACAGGGGAGCGGGACGTTTCTGGAAAGAACGGGATGGGTCTGTATGGGCGTGTACTTCAAGCTTCTGGACTTCTCCGGAAGTTTATGAATGGGATATGGCCAGATACCAAACGTCGCCGTATCTAGTTCAGAGATGTTTGTCTTGAGTAGTTTGTCTGTCCATTAAACATTAACCGATATTCATAATTTCTGTCGTAGTCGATATTTTGAGGGGCAAAAAAATTCAGTCATCAAAATTAATAAAAAAAAACTCATTAATAGGATAATAATATTGATAATACCTCCGCTGGTCCCTCCTTGACAATGACCTGTAATAAGACCGAAGATCGGTATGATGCCGACCAACACTCTTTCGATGTCTAAGTTAGTGATCGAATAATCTCAGAAAAAAAAGCCATTCTTGAAAGGAAAAAGGTCGTATCTCATATTGTCGTATCTTCCATATATAAAAATCTTTCTCCATCTTATTCCTCCATTTTTTGGATTTGTTGCAATCGGATCAGTAATAAGATCATTCGCTGCGGCCGTTTTGGAATTCCTATCAATTCAGATTGGGGCTTTATCCCTTTTGATAGGCATACTAGATGGCACAAAGTCCTTCCAGAGTTTTCTTTGTCAATCTCCGTCTTTTCCGCTTTGGCAACTCGTTCTTGTAAACGAGGGGTTCACTTTTCAGCGCGTGTATCACTCTAGTCAAGTAGGGCTTCTTTCAAGGAGTCAAAAAAAGAGCAAAACTCCTCATCAGCCGAATTTTCACCTATCAAATATTCTCATGTAATAGGGAAATAAAAAAAAAACAACTTCAAGAAGGTGATACATGTCATTCAGTTGCAATCAACGACAGATTCAAAAATTTCATACAAGAGGATCACTTATTTATAATAAACTTAAAAAAATTCTCAGAAGTCACACTGCAATATCATGAGAGCAAATTTAGCTTAAACTTAAATTTAAATTGCATGTCAAAAATAAAAGAATGTGATATGTGATGTACTGTGAGCACAAACATACATGTTGTGTGAAAAAAATGGTGCCGTTTTTTTGATTTTTAAATAAAACACCTCTTGTGTGCTGTGCACACACACCGTTAACAAAATTTTATTTTAAAATTTTGAGTTTGTGGCTGATCTTGAAATATTTTTTTTTGTAAGTAAACAATTAATTTTTAGAATTTTTTTGAAAATAAAATTTGGAGAACACGATCGAAAGGGGATCAAATGAACAGTATCGGTCACTTTTTTTTTTAAGAATATTTTATCAAAATAGGACTATTCCGAAAATTAATGAGCGAAATAGGCCATCCCTCAAACTATCTATAAGACTAGGGTAAAACGCAATTTAGATTCGTGTTTTAAGGCGACATGGTATATTTGTCTAGCGTAGACACGTTGTACATGAGTTCCATTTGCACTTTTAGGTACGCATGTTTGTTTTGCATATTATTTATAACTAGCATGCAGTGAAAGGAAAAAACATACTATCGGTGATTGAGTTTTGCCACTGATTGAGCCTTGCAGGAAAATATTGATGGTTGACTCTCTGTCAGCATACTTAGCTGAACATAGGTTATCGGAAATATTTCATATGAGTCATCTAAGCAGTTACTGGGGAGAGTGCGTTGAAATGAATAGACTAATTATTTGGCAACGCAATGGTCCGATCCCTAGTAACAACATTGATACGAGCGAAGACCACAGGTCCCTTCCGCTTTTGGACTATAGCTTGGCATATTATGATCGTTGGGGGAAAAGAATTTTTTTAGAGCCGAAAGTACAGTATGATGCCTCCAAGGACGTGTACTTTATGATTGACTGGAATCAAACCTCATATGAGGGAGAAATTGCAGGTTATTTGGAATGACCAAATTTATTTGTCGAATGTAACAAGCTCGAAGCAAAGTGCAGATTTTTTTTTTTTTTTACTAAGGTTTCAAAGCCGTGTTCTATTGGGATGATTTTAGGTACAAGACAAAATCAACCGCTCGGAGACGTTAGTTGGAGGCTATATGTAGATATTCGTACTATGTAGTATGTACCGACGTGTAATAAGATAGAGCTTGATAAAGGATGTTGCTAGAGTTGCAGAGAGAAATGATTCAAACCCAAGGGCGTTGATTAGGATCATTCAGAGGGATCCACAGTACAGGTCTGATCCGGAAGTGTCATATTTATTTGAGTAGTTTAGTTTTTAGGTGTAGGTTTGGAATTAATTCTATATATTTCACTTGCAGACTTTATGTGAATTTGAGACTCTACGTAATAAAGTTTATTAATTGACTTAAAAAG
This sequence comes from Arctostaphylos glauca, assembly GCA_019985065.2. Classification (NCBI taxonomy): domain Eukaryota; kingdom Viridiplantae; phylum Streptophyta; class Magnoliopsida; order Ericales; family Ericaceae; genus Arctostaphylos; species Arctostaphylos glauca. The sequence continues at coordinate 10,054,776 of JAHSPW020000014.1, forward strand.
TAGTATGAGATCGATAAACAGCATATGTTAAACCCACTACTGCTATAAAATAAGAATATAAGTGAACTACAAAATCGGATGAATTCCCGTATTTACTAATCATCATTAGAGTCCAACGTATACGTATACGTATACGAAGAGTTTCGATTTGATTTGAAACAGCAGAATAGTTTTCTTTTAAAACACAATTAGTAAGGTACTTAACGTATTCATCACACTCTTTCCCATCTTCCTCGAAGTCAAAAAGTTCATCGTCAGACATGAGTAGTTCATCATTCATAATTTCCTGTATACCCAAATCAGGGTTGATGATATCTTCTTTAACGGTCTTAATCCAATGAAATATATCTAAGCAATGCTGCATTTATTTGATCTCTGCTTTCAATCGAGTAGTCAACGCAATTGAGTCTAGTTGCATGTCTACGCATAGTTCTACTAAATGAGCTTTAGGAACGCGTAGAGAATGATACCTGCAGAACATTTCTAGATCACAGCACTGGTCGTATAATTTTTGCTATTCAAGATTGTTGTATTGTATTGTCACACCAGGCGGCCGCGTTTGAGATACGGCACCCTCGATCACATGACCTACATATGATGTCATGGTGTGTGCATAAGTAATGGTTTGTTCTCAAATCGACGTTAATGGGGTCAATCTAGACTCCAATGGAACATGATTGTGCATCCGATTCTATCTCCCCAAAGGATGTGAGTGGTTGGGAGGATGACTTTTTTATAATTTATGGAAGACAGTACATTATTGTAGCAGGTTCGATGGCGGATTTTATAAATATATGGGATAGTAATGACCACACAAAACACAAATCGTAAATGCATATTGTCAATATGCATTTGGTAGTTGTGTTTTGTTGGAGTCATGTTAGGCTATGACGACCAGTACTGAATCAAATTACAAGGTACATAAGAATTAGAATAAGAATAAATATGTAAAACACAAACTGTAAATGTGCTTTTGGAAATGCAATTGTCATTTGCATTTTATGTGCTCCCAACAATGTCAGGCAGCATATGAACAAAATGATCTAGCTTTCCAAAGTATTTGTGTCCACGTTTGATTTTGACCCGAGTGTGTTTTGATTATGACCATTGAGAGTGTTTTTCCTAACCTTCGTACTTGGAACAACATGAATTAAAAAACAACATAAACTGAAGAACAAAGAAGACATATCTTGGTGAATCGTTTTTTAGATTTATTCATTTTTGATACAATAGCATGGTGAATTGGAAAATGACAAATTGAATAAGACATATCTTGTAACTGAGCTATGTTTAACTACTAGGTCCAGCTTCCATTCCTCTAGCAGGACAAGCACGCATGTTGTGTCTCAATCCTCCACATAATTTGCAAGTCTAAACCTCAGATGGCCGCGATTCCTGCGAATCCATTTCATTTATGAATTGGCAGGTCTTTGACCTTCATTTTCTCCTTTTACAATTCATTAGTGGGAATATAAGGACTCCAATGTACGAGGGCCAATAGCTAGGGTCTCGAATTGGAGTGAAATATTGTGTACAGTATGTTTGCACATCTCTAGCGACAATCCACATGGGGTCTACATAACTAAGATGGTTCAAGGCCGTTTTGTTGCACGCAACAATTGCGTTGGAGCAGGGAATCTTTCATTGGTCCCATTTTTGGCACGTGCATATACGTTGACGTAGCCTCACAGTATGCTTGTGGTTTCCTTTGTAAGTTGACCTCGAATTTGTAGTTGTAATTACCTCAAAGACTGAAGTGACGTGGCTGTACTCAACCACCTTGTGATACCTTGCCTTGTCGGTCCACCTCGTGAACAATCTAATCACAAATTTATTGTAAACCTATCCAACTAAGTTATTTATTGTGGAAAATTTTCCCTTATCACAAAAGTAAGTAATGCACTTATACAGGGTCACCGTGGCTGTACTTACAGGTAGATGTCATGCATCTTTCACAACGCCGTTGAAGAACTCAGAAACATTGGTGGTCATGGATCCATATCGCCTTCACCATCGAAGGCAAAACTCCATTTCTTCATCCATCTCGTCCACAGCCTCGCCAACTTTTCCTTTCTCTAGAGGGTGGATTTGTTCTAGTGCCTGGTTGAACTTGGACACTTGTAGTTGGTTAGCCGTCATCTTTACCTGGTTCGTTATTTCTTGCTAAATTTTTTGGCAAAGTTCGCTCATATATGTCTGGAGTAGAACTAACAATATGCTCATAAAGTTTCCAATCTGGATTAGTTCTTAAGTACAACAGGAGACCAGTGTGCTTGTCCAAAATTAGGCACAACCAGGCTTGTCTGTAAAGCAGGCCCTTATTTGGTGCAGAAACCACCCCCATGTATCAATTGTCTCTTGATCCACGATCACAAATACGATAGGAATTAGCACGTTGCATGCGCTTTGCGTGACAACAATGGAAAAAGAGTATGTTTGTATTTTCCACTCATGAAAGTGCCGTTTGCACATAGAATAGGCCGGCAATGTTTGAAATCCTTGATGCATGGTCCAAAAGCCCAAAATACCTTGTCAAACGAAATTTCTCCTCCACCACATGTTGGACCATTTTTGGTTTCTAGCCTCCACACCGTCCCTAGATTAGCCTAAGAAACCTCAGCGAAGAATTTTTCAAGTTTGTTGTATGATTCATCCCAATCACCATAGATCTCTGCAATGGCCTTTTGTTTGGTTGCCCAACATTTTGCATATGATGCCTCAAAACCTCCGTAGTTCTTCTTGATGGCTACAATGAGGGTTTTGATTTTAATTGCTAGGTTTGAATGGACCTCTGCCCGTATATAGTTCAAAATAAAAGAAGCATCTGGCATGGGGTGGTCAGGGGTTATATTTGATGTGACACACATGAGAGGTCTTGTATATTTTGAAATAATCCGCATTCTTCCCTTCTTCACCTTCGAGTGGGTACGTAAACGCCATGACAGGGTTCCTGGTTGCTACAAATATAAGAAATGGATGAGGAATTGGACTTTACCACATTTGTTTTGTGATTTCGATCCATACTGTATGATTTCAAAGCCCCCTGTACTGCAACTTTTGATGGGAATATCATTCCCTTATGAAGCTCTAATCTATTGTCCCAACCAACTATAACTATGTCTGGCAATTTCAGGGATGGATTAACGATGTTTGTCCACGTGTTCTGCGTGTAGATGTACAATGGTGGCACGTGCAATTCAAAGTCTCCATTGTCACTGCTATCAGCCTCCAGCCCCGCATCCACATCCTCTTCGGAGGTATATTTTTCTGTATTAGCCTCCAGCACATTGTCTTTATTTGCCAAAAAATAGTAAAAACATCGAACAAAATTATTGGTCGAATAACTCTATATAACAGAGAACAAGGAAATTTTGTTACCGTCGGATCCCATAAAAAAGCTCCAAACCAAGTGGAGACAGTTCCACGTTATCGTCTTGTTCCGCACCGACTTGCATGGACTCCGTGGTAGTGGGAAAGTCAGTTGCCGATACTGTCCTGCTAACTTCTCCGGCAACATCTGGTGCAATGGTAGGTCGTTGTCGACTAGCCCTTGACTTGATGTATATTTTGGGTGTGTAAGCAGAAATTATTCTCGCTAGGTTGAATATTATGTTGACCGAAGCATCGTCGATAAGGTCTAACAATGCGTATGTGTAATGCGTGTGAGGATAACTCAATACTGGATACCTATACATCATTTTCATCTTATGCCCTAGAATATTACGAGCACACTGTATTCTTTCTCGTAGCTCGTTGACTCCGATTCCCCTTCCCATCACGAGAAGTATTGTCAAACCTTCATAATATTTAGGACCGTCATGCTCTTGCACTAGTTTTCCACCCTTGTGTACAAATAAGTGACAGAAATTTGAAGACATGGTTGTATTTATTTGCAAAAGTCATGTATTTTTTTTTTTAATATTTCAAGACTAAGTTATTATTTTTAGCAATTGAAAACACCGGTATTTATAGCAATTGAAGACACTGAATAACATACGTATTTTATTCATGCTTTCATAAAAACGCATTTCCTATTTGCGTTTTTTTTTTGTCGATTCCGTAGAAGCCATAATGGTCCATATAAGGTTGCTTCATACCCTGTCATAAAACGCAAATCCCATTTGCATTTTTTGTATAATTCGGATCAGACCAGATTCTTTGCAAGCACACAAAAACGTTCAGAGCCTGAACTGGTTATAAAGTTGACAAAACGCAAATAACGCACACGTTTGACCTATAATGGCATAAAGCTTTTGAAGCTTTTGAGTATAAATTATAAGGCTTCGAAAACGCATATGGCATTTGCTTTTTGTAATAATGCCAAAGAAAGGATCAGCAAGGGTAAGAAGCAAGGCTTTGCTTTGTTTTAAAAAAATTATTTTTAATTTTTCCAAGTCCAAGGGTTGGCCGGGAACCATTTTTTGTGAAAGATTTGATGTAGATTTGATCATTCAATTTCAGCGCCGTTAATTGGCATGTGCAGTCGAACTACCAAATAACGCACGAGAATCGACGTCATTGCGACTTGATAGCCCGATCTACATAGGTGGTCCTTCGAACAACTGCCCGTGACCAACCTTCAATTATTTTTTAATTTTTCCAACTCCAAGGGTTGGTCAGGAACCATATTTTGCGAAAGATTTAAGGGAGATCCAACCATCCAATTTCAGCGCGTTAATTGGCATGTGCAGTCGAACTACCAAATAACGCACGAGAATCGACGTCATTGCGACTTGATAGCCCGATCTACATAGGTGGTCCTTTGAACAGCAGCCTGTGATCAACCTTCCCTTTTTTTTTTTTTTAATTGTTCCTACTCCAAGGGTTGGTCGGGAGCCATATTTTGCGAAAGATTTGAGGGAGATCCGACCATCCAATTTCAGCGCCGTTAATTGGCTTACATAGCTGAATTTCCAAACAACGCACAAGAATTGACGTTGTTGTGATTTGATGGCCTAATCTACATAGGTGGTCCTTCGAATCACAGCCAGTGACCAACCTTCAATTTTGGACGGGAACCATATTTTGCAGATGATTTGAGGGAGATCCGACCCTCCAATTTTAGTGCTGTTAATTGGCATGTGTAGTTGAACAAACAACACACGATAACTAACGTCGCTGTGATTTGATGGCTTGATCTGCATAGGTGGTCCTTCAAACAACAGCCTGTGACCAACCTTCAGATTTTTTTAATTTTTCCGAAACTCAAAAAGTTGGTCGAGAACCATTTTTTGCGAACGATTTGTCTGAGATTCGACTGTCCACTTTTAGCGTCGTTAATTGGCATGCGCAGCCGAAATACCAAACAACACAAGAGAACCAACATCACTGTGATTAGATGGTTTAATCTGCATAGGTGGTCCTTCGAACAAGTGCCTATGACCAACCACAATTTTTTTTTGATTTTTCCAACTCCAAGAGTTCGTCGAAAACAATTTTTTGCGAACAAAAAACTAAAACATGTCTCTAAAGAGTCAAACGCATTCAAACATATAACTATCGTAAAGCAAAATGCACAACTAATAAAACAACAGTATAAATGCTTACACACGACCAACAAATATCAACAACCATCCTTCGCACCTGGCCGGTGAACCATGTGATTGACAGTGCCACACCTACTAGCTCTCCTCACTCTCTGTGGCCATGTCGGAGCAGTTGGGGCAGCCGGAGTACTACCAGCCTCCCGTTCAACCTGTGTGACTACACCTATCAATCCGTACGGCGCCGCAACATCAGTACACAAATTGCTACCCACTGTCTCTGGTGATACCTTTGTTCTGTGCCCTTACGTTGTTGCTCGATGCCCTGTGACAAGCCTGAACTAGCGGCCCCCTACCCAGACGTGGGATCTACGTTGCCTAATCATCCCAACATCCCCGAATCCAAGTCAAAATCAGCGATGGTAAAACTCTGGTCGAACAACAGGAACTGTTGAGGATGAACCAGAATTGCTGAGGAGGAAGGTTCCGCCTCGGGTCTGGCAGGGAACATCGGGGGATCTTCCACAATAGGTATGGGTGGCGGAGCATCAGCGATGCCCTCTAGATCGGGGATGTGAATGTTGGGAACTGACTGAATAGGATAAGCCTCGTCCTTAGCGTCATCACTTGAAATATCCTCAGGCGGTGGAGGCGGTGGATGGCGTAGGAGTCTATGGTAAACCTCCATAAAGTGAATACCCTAACATCCAACCTCTTCTCAAACGGGAAAATGCTGAGGACCAAGTAATCGCTCAAAACAATCAAGCTGAAAAAAAGATAACGTCGCTCATATAACAAATGCACATTACGAAAACCAATACAAGCACCAATCCTGCTAATGAAGCATCATGTGATCCTATTGTACCATGACTGGAAAGGTTCATCCAAGGGATAAACTCCATCATTTGCGACCCTAACAGGCAACACATACTATAGTTTCTACTTCTATACCGTTATCTCATTTGCCCTATTCCGTCTCCAATCCTTTATCCCATCGCTAATGTCTTGCCCCTCCAGGGGGAGTAAGTGAAGAGAAGGACCGGGCATGCCCTGTCTATAGCCAAACTATCGCTGCACCTGGTTTGCATAGTGTAGCTCCACAGTCGCAAACCGTATAAGTGGGACATAGGTTGTCCACATGGCTACACTAGCCCTGCAAAATGATGGTAGGCCTCCAATAAGCTATGGGCTATACGGAACCCACAAAAATTGCAAAGGCAACCAAAGACCAATGTTTACTACATTACACACGACTTATCAAATGAACTACGAAATAAAAGCAAACAATATGAATAAAACACTTCCGCGTCAACTCCGATGTCCAACCTGTAGCTGGGATGAACTAACTACGTGCATAGCAAAATCTGTTGCCATGAAGTCATCCCGCCACCTACAACGTTATGATTTGTATAAACATAGATTGAAACTTATAAATAAACAAAATATTTCACGCAATTAACTTCTAACCTAGCCAATAGCGGTATATGAGGAGGTGACAGTACCCTCTCTAAACGGCGTGACGCTAAGTGTGGAAGTCGATCCAACGCCCATATCTGCAACAAAATGAAGGAACCACCTATGTGCTTCGTCCCAATGGTGGCTCCATGACAAAGCTGGTTGTACAAGACCAACAACGCAGCAGCACCCCAAGCATAAGCACCAACTTCAACAAAGTCCTCCAGTAGGGGCAAATAGCATAGGTGAACAAACTGAGAAGAGTGGTCCGCAAATATTGTGCCACTCAATAGCTGAAGTATATAACCTCGAGCCTGTTGTGCCACGACCTCTGGCGCTACATCGTCAGCCACCAAGCCTTGAAAATGGACATGCAACCAACCCAACTTCAACCTACCCCCTTCCTTGCCTCAGGGGGAGTTCGAATCCCTAGCAAAACCTCGCACAACTCGTCCCAATTGTAGTATGTCCCATCGGTCACTGCCCTCCCGTCGACCGGTAATCCTAAAATAAGTTCTATGTCTTGGAGGGTAACAGTAGCCTCCTCGGAACGAAGGTGGAAAGTGAGTCTCAGACCTCAAATGCTCCACTAGTGTTGTGACTAGACTGCAATCCAATGACCAGAATGGGACATCATGAAGTCTACCCAATTCGGCTGACGAACCAACTCAACAACAGCTGGTGATACCTTGCCATGACGGCAAAGGCTAGCCTCTCACCTTCGAAATAAAAGAACAAGTGAACAACAGAGTCCGTTGGGCCTTGTCCCTAACCATAACAATAAACTATTATAAACAAAAAATCAATATTGATATCTCAATAAAATATTATTTTCTTACATACCCTTGCATCCCATAGCCCTCTCTAACGATGCTAAGGCTGTAGCATAAGAATAGACGCATCATTTGTACCAGGCTCTATAATTGTTTCAAAAACCATACTTTACAATCAAACATAGCCAACTTTTCTTTTTCTATTTTTCCTCTTTTTAATTTGTTTTCATGTCATTTGTGCCTTAAACAAATCTGTATTACAATAAAAAATTCATGGAACAATTATGTACACAGTATATGTATAGTGTGTAACAAATTCATGGGACTAATCCGTACTAAAACCATTGTTAAACATTACAAACAAGTTATAAAAACATTACATAAATATAGTATGTCACTATATATACACAAGTATGCACACTATATATAAACAATAGGATTGGAATTAATTACAGAACACAGTTCGAACAAAATGCGGTTTGAACTTAATTTGCACACTATATACTCTGTATACACAATATATACACTATATATACAAACAAATTATAAAAATATTACATATGCACAGTATGTACAGTGTACACATCATATATATACACAGTATACACACCATATGTATACATAGTATATACTCTACATATACACAATATGTCCACTAAATATACACTGTTTATACACTAACAATATTATACGTCGTACATATATACTCTATGCATACACTGTATATTGGCTACACACACATGTGCACGCACGCAGAGACGCACACAGTAGAACATGTACATACATACATATATATATCGATATACATACGTATATGAATATTTAATGGTTTTTGAAATATATACGGTACGAATATGAGATAAAAATGTAAATACAAACCTTATATGTGACAGATCTGACTTCAACAAAGTTCGGCGGTTAGAAAATGGTCGAAAAACTGGCCGTCTGAGAGGAAGAAGAAGACACGACAGAGAAGAGAGACGAAAGTTAAGGAGGGTGTGACAACTAAAGTTCGAACCATATTTTGTAACCAAATGTACTTCCCAAAGTAAAATGCAAATCGGCTTTGTGTATATCTATATGTGTAAGCCATTGTAGTAGTCACTGCCATGCAAGTGTGAACCCAATGGTAGTATGTGAAGCTGAATTGCGTTTTACCCAAGTTTTATAGATAGTTTGAGTTTTGGTCTATTTCCCTCGTTAGTTTTCGGACTATAGGGTTGTTCTGTATTAAAAAAAGTTCTGGCCCATTTTGCCATCGGCGTATTAAAAAAAGTGACTAACACTATTTATTTAAAACCCTTTCGGTCGTAGTTCCTAAATTTTATTTACGAAAAAAATCTAAAAATTTACTGTCAACTTAAAAAAAAAATATTTCAAAATTAACTGCGATCTCAAAATTTTAAAATAAAATTTTGTTAACAGTGTATGTGCACACAGCACACAATTAGAAGTATTTTATTTAAAATCCGAAACTATAAATACTTAACAAAAGAGAGGGAGAATTGTAGGGGGTCACGTGACTTCCGTGAGCGTAAGAATAAGAAAAAACAGTTGATATGCAATATAAACATGAAAACTAAACTTCATATTTGGGCTGTGAGTGAGGCATGTTGTGTTAAAACTGTTGCTCTTCCTCCTCAGTGAGGGTTTGTTACGACATATTATTTTTCTATGGAGTTTATTAATATTAGAGTTCTTTAGTTTATTCTCATCTATTTGAATGATCTGTCTCAATTAGCGATGAAGAATTGATAATAGACACAACCAACTTGCTCGCAGTATTTTTGTTTAGTGTCTCACTTCAGAATAATATGACAAACTCCAACCAAAGATATATCAACAAGTCTACTAACACATCAAATTGCACATCAAAGTATACATCATTCATGCATGACATATCATTATAAGACAAAAATGTAAAAACGGGTTCCATGAATTTTGATATGTGTTCAAATTAATGGATACTACATAGATATGATGTATAACTTGATGTACAACGTAATGTATTAGTAGCATTGCTCAAGATATATACGTAAAAATAAGAGAAATTTGAGTAAAATGAAAGGGACTATTGATCATATGAAAGGCAAAATATTGATAGATCAAAACCAGAGGAGAGGATGAATTTTTATAGTGTGAATTTGTTACTGGGATATATATGAACTTGTCATTTACAAAAAAAATGGGAGAAATTTAATATTAATTATCAGTCAATTAACAGAACATAAGAAACCGATGACGTCTGAAACTGCTTTTGAGTTCTATTAATTTGGAAAACGGAAGAGAAATGAATTATTGTAGCTGTTTCTATTGTATAATTGATTGAAACCTGAATTAATATTTGGAAAAGTTATTCAATGCTTCACACCCTGATTTGTAACGTAGGTGCGTGGAACATATAAGTTACTGCGATTATGAGAGATTATTTTTATCTTTTTTTAAATTTTGATAAGTTTTTTTTTTTAATTTTCCTATTGGTCAAGGTGAGAACCGAAAACTAAAAACTTACAAGGAAAAAAAATACATAAAGACATAGATCAAAATAATAGATTTAATTATTTATCTTATAGTATTTTCTAGACTTTTTTCTAATTTAATTCATATATGTTTTGGTAAAAAAATAAAACTATTTGCTGACAATGAAAATAATCCACAAGAAAAAATTAAGACAGTACAAATTCATTTTTAATAATTTGTCGTTGACTTTGACATCGATTATTGGACCAAATAGGACCAAGAAGCGTAAGATCTTTTGTATGTGAAAAAATAATGAAAAATGTCATAATAGTTGAGAAGAAAATACTGAATTAAATTGAGTTATTCACATTATACAAGAGGAAAGTGACATTATATAAACATATTATGCAGTGATTTCTATAAAACTAGTTAAATAAAAATGAAAATTCTAGGCAAATTAAGAAGTAGGAAAATCGGAAAACAAGAAATATATAGAATATATTAACATGCAACGAGTAAGCTATGTATTGAGCGGTGCTACAAGACCAATGCGATCACGGGAGGATTCACACGGGTCAAGTGATTCCATTTGACCTTCTCAATTTTTCAAAAACTTATTTTTTTAGAGGTAAAAATTAATTACTAATTTTGATCCTATTAAAAGTATAATATTGTCCCAAGAATTTCATTTAAAATATAAAAAAATTCCAAAAATTTCATGTATTGTATAAAATTATTTTAAGTATTTCACCCAAACAAAAAATAACTATTTTTACTATTTAAGTTGTGCAAAAAATTATGTCTTATAAAATTGATATGTAGGTGAGACTTTATATTTATCTCTTATTAAAAGAATATTTGCTATGCAACTTTAATTAAAATTTTGACTCCACTAGCCAAAATTTCTAACTCTGCCCCTGATTGCGATATCGGATAAATTCAAACTAAGAAGAGTAAGTTAAATAGTCTTGGTCATATAATGAGAAAAGGATATGAAAAAATAAAAGCTACGATGGGAAAGATTCGAAATAAAATCTGAATGAACGGACCCTTTATTAATAAAAAAAATTAATATACACGTGTCAGGACCTGGATGAGTCTAAAACCGTGCTCAGACCCATTTGGCCTAAAAAAATTCAGATCTTGATTTTGCCTCTATTCAAATGTTTTTTTTGCATTTGTTTTTGTGGCCTCAATATTTTGTAAATTATTAGTTCGTCTTGATGAAAAAAATTTAAAAAGTATAAAATTATTTTCAAAAGTTAAACAAATGTCACTAAAGACGATGAATAAGTGCAAGAATATTATATTTTTTTGATTATTTTTGTCATTTTCGAATTTTTTAAATTTTGGTCAATTATTGATAATTTTTTTGAAACTTTTCGTCGAGATGAACCAATAATCTAAAAAATTGACGAAAAACAAAATATTATAAAAAAATTTCATTACATGAGGAAGAAAAAATAATCTAATAATGTAGTTAGGCCAATAATAAAAAAATTGATGTGTTTCATGTGTAATACCTGTAACAGTCGCATTAAATAATGAGCCTACGATCTTGTAAGCATGCACTACTGCTATAAAACCAATAATCCATTGCTAAGGGTTCAAGATCCAAAAAAACCAATAACCAAGAATAAGAGAGAGAGAGAGAGAGAGAGAGAGAGAGAGAGAGAGAGAGAGAGAGAGAGAGAGAGAGAGAGAGAGAGAAACAGAGACAGAGAGAGAGAGAGAGGAGTTGTGAATCATCATGGCGATCACAGCATCTAAGAAGGTTGCAGTAGTTGGAATTTTGTTGGTAGTAATAATTCAGGTGTGCAATGCAAAAATATGTAAGGTCTCGTTGGGGGATCTAATGGAGTGCAGGCCCTCCGTGACACCCCCGAGACCGCGTCCGCCCTCCTCCAAGTGCTGTAAGGCAATCACTGGTGCCGACCAGAAATGCCTATGCAGTCACAAGAACTCAAAGCTGTTGCCTTCCTTCGGAGTTGACCCCAAACTCGCCTTGCAACTCCCTAGCAAGTGCAAGATCCCTCATCCACACCATTGCTAAGATTCACAATCCCTTTCTCTAAATCTATCAGCTTATGTTTACGATCAACAATATTATCACTGTCCAGATAACGGGGACTATGTGTACTTTGAAATTCTGTGGAGTTCAAGTCCCATAAACACTCTTGTCCAGGAAACAAAATATTGATTTCCAAATATTATCTTCCTTAAAGGGATTTTGTAATTTCTATGAAGATTAACTTTGTTCGTGCATTTTAGTAATTGTTTATTGAATAAGGAGATGTAAAACCTTGCACGTGTGTGTTATTGCCTTATTGGATCCTTGATATCTAACTAAACTTAAAGGGTCATTTACACTTCGCCCTCTCAAACGATCACTCTTTTTTATCTTATTTCAGAGACAGAGCCAAAAATCTTGACTAATAGGATTAAAATTCAACTAAAATTACATGATAACTATTATTCTAATAAGAGACAAATATGAAATCTTACCTACATATTAATTTAAAATAATAGTCGATGACTTTTCTTACTTAAGAAAAGATATAGAAAAGAGTCATTCGTTAAGTATATTAAAAATTAAGATAGACTTGTATAGTATTATTCATCAGTTATTTTTAGATGTAAAATAAGTTATCAAAAAATTATACATTTTCCATATTAAAAGTACTTATTTTCTATTTAGATAAAACACATGATACAGTTTTATACATTAGGCGAAATGTTTAGGGCAATTTTTCATACTTCGAGTAAAATATTTGGGGCAATATCATAATATTGGTGGGGCAAAATAACTAACTAATTTTTAGATCTCTAACGATAATATAAATTTTAAAAAGTTGCGGGGTCAAGTGACCCCATTGGACCCTGTTGGATCCACCCCTACTTATTCCATTGATTTTTTTTTGGTACATCTTATCCCATTGAATTACTAGAAATGCGATAACCCCCTACACCATTAAAGTCGATTTTTCTGTGAAGCAAAATACCCAAATAACCCCTCAACCATGATATTTCCTAAAATCAGAGTAAGTTAGTTAACATTAATTATTATTATATTTATTTGGCATTGTTTTAGATTTTAATTTTTTTTAATATTTAAAGTATGTTTTTACAAAAGAATTCTTGTAAATAATGACTATAAAAATTTAAGGGATCACTAAAAATTAAAAATAATTTTTATTAACTTTAATTAGTAGTTTTAGCATTATTTTAGCTTACATTACTTTATTTTAGATTTAATTAATACTTTATGTTATAAATTTTTTGCGTCTAGTGAAATGACTAAGCTTAAAGAAAATGATGAATTATTTATTTTATTTTAAGAATTAAAAAAATCGTTGATATCTAATAAGTTGTGCAAAAAAAATTGAATTTTTTTCATACCAACAACGAAAGGTATTGATTTTTACAATCTCTTTTTTACCCTTTGAACTTATTTAATATTTATTTATGTGAATTTACACTAGTGCGATAAACTCTTCTATAATTGAAGAAATGATGTTGTCATCAAAGTCAAATTAAATAAGTTAAAACGTATACTACAATTAAACATTAAATTTATTAAATAACTGAATCATAATATTTTTAACTAACGTCCTAAAATATGCGTACTGCTAATTTTTATAGTGGGGGTGGGTGGGGGGTTGGTGGGGTTGTGTGTTAAGGGGATAGCTTGTAATAATCCAAAATAATTAAGGGGTAAGGTGTAAATAATCCTAAACTTGATGGATTTGAGAATTTTTTAATTTTTACCCAACTACAAAAACCAAATAATATTAAGAAATCCTAGTTTTTGATTATTTTTAAGGGCTCAAGGCAATAAAACTTCTTGGACTTTTTCCTAAAATCTGGATTGTGCATGACCAATGTATCTCGAAATTACAAGGCATGGATGCATTTTAAAGGAGTAATGCCAGTATGTTACTGAGAATTATTCTTCGAAAATTAATTAAAATTGCGCATTAATTGTTTCAAACAATTTGAGTTATATATGGTGCTCCACACAAATGCGCACACACATTTATTCACACGTATTGACATTACATACGAGCCCCCCCTTTTTTTTTTTTGAAAGGCAAAGAAATTTCATTATCATGGAGATAAAATATGAAATATTACAATAGGTATAACTCCGCATCGAGAGAGTTTCGAAAAGTGGAGAAATACCCTTCTACTACTGTTACTCGCAAAAAACACCACATACCCTTAGCCTCCCATTTTAGAAAATAAGCAACTCCTCAAACATAAAAGGAGTTATAAAGTAAAATAGCCCAACGTGACGTCTAAAAATATAAAAAATGTAAAAGAAATCCTTATAATTTGAATTTTCATACCCCCGTCACAACACATGTAACCACCATCAGACCAATAGCTACTTTCGACAACCTTCCTAACTACCCACAAGAATCCTTCTAAACTTCCGGTGTCTACACCCCAAAAAGATGCCTCTTCCATCTCCGAAAACTCTCGCATTTCCTGCACTGAGGTCCCAAAACTACAGCCACGTCGATGAGTCACTATACAGACAAGATGAGTCACACTTTCTCTCCATTTGAACTGTGATAATTACTGGATTATTGTCTAATTATTTTTTATCTTTATTTGATTTTTTTTACAACTTCTTGTTTTTTTATCAGTTTTGCTGGTAGTTATTTGTTCGTCCCAACAAGTGATTTTAAAAAATATATAAATTTATGAAACTAAAGAAATCAGAAAAGACGAAAAAAACAAATCTAAAACAGTGTCCTTTTTACTTATTTTTCGTTTTTGGTAAGCTATTTTTTAGCCTTTAAATGTAATTTTATACTTTTTGGATTTATGACGTTGAGATTAACTAATAATCATAGAAAAATGACAAAACAATAAATATAATTTTATTTTTTTGAATAATCCTAGCCACTAACCTTGGTTACATCTCTGTTTACAAAATCTGAATGTTTCAAGTTTATTTCTGATTTCAACACAAACAAACAAAAATTTGATTCTTTGTTTTTTTCCCATGAAAGAAAACAACACCGGAAATGGGCTCTCGTACACCGCAATCTCAGAGCCCGTGAAACCACAGTTGGTACCTCCAAAACAAAACAAAAACAACACATTCACGGACTGCCCGTACTATTCATCCACACTCCGGACAGTACTCCCGCACCATCTTGGCATGAGCAATATTTTTTCTGTCTCCGAGATTAAATTAAGAAACTTTTTTAAAATTTAAATTAATAATTATGATCTATTTAGATTAGTAAGATCATAAATATAAGTGAATAAATTACATAATTATATTTTTATTTTAATTATTTCTCACCGTACTATATGGCCGTCATGTTTAGATAAAAGTAAATTGCAAAATTTCATTAATAAAGATTTTCTAATCTATAAGCGCGTGTACTATAAAATAATTTTATACACGTACGCATCGAGTTTTAATTATCATTCTTTCATAAAATAAATATATAATTTTGAAAAATTTGGACTTCATATTATTAATACTAGACGGCATTATATTTTAAGGCTCATAAAGTTATACCGACGTGCAATTTGGTACATCCTAGATCATAGGATATATGTGAATATGATTGTTCTGACTTTTACTATAAGGCGTCTTCTAATACCAACCCACTAAGGGAAATTCTGAGTGAGAATGATCCCGTTTAAAAGAAGGATGAAAAACCTACGTATTCTTTTGTCCGGAGCTATGGTCAAAGATCAGTCTAAATTATAATCAGCTCTAAAAAGTTAAACTTCTCCTACGTATTCTTTCATCCAAAGCTATGGTTAAAGATCAGTCTAAGTTAAAATCGGCTCTCGAAAGTAAACTTCTCCTATAGTCAAAGATCAGTCTAATTTCTTGAACCCATATCCAACTTTCACCACCAGCATAAAAACTCTTGGTTTCGGAGATTTTCTTTACGTTTGCTTCATACCGTACCGTGAAATTAATCGAGGGACAAGTAAGTTAGTCCAAACTCCCATTATGGAAGAAGTAATAGAGCCTATGACTATCCCCACCACATTTTCTATATAAACACCAATCCATTGCCTGCTTTCCAATCCAAAGACAGCAACAACGTAGAGAGAGAGAGAGAGAGAGAGAGAGAGAGAGAGAGTGTTAATCATATGGAGGCGACTCAGAAGGCAGCAGTTGTTGCCCTGTTACTGGTTATAGTAATACATTCGTGCTATGCCCAAACGATATGCAACGTGTCGGTTTCGGGTCTGATGGCTTGCAGGCCCGCCGTGACTCCGCCGACTCCGTCACAGCCCAACGCCAACTGCTGCTCGGCTCTCAAAAGCGCCGACTTGAAGTGCCTATGCTCTTACAAGAATTCGAACCTTCTCCCTTCCCTCGGAATCGACCCCAAACTAGCCTTGAAGCTCCCCAGCAAATGCAAGATCCCTAATGCACCCCGTTGCTAGATTCACAAACCCCACCCTCTCCCTCTACATATCTCTATCTACTAATTACGTTTACAATAACGAATAGAGTTGTTCTATTCCTGTATTGAGTCGTTTTATTTGATATTTTGTCCCGTTTTAATTGAATGTATTAGTGCTCGATGAGATTGATCTTTCAATCTAATTGTTACTGAAATGAATTTCATGTGCGTGTGTGTTTATACAGAAATTTACAATAATGGATTTCTCATTTTGTTAAAATGTGTATCTCTACTTTTCTTATTCGAATCATTTAATGTGTTTAAAATAAATTTTTAAAAGTACTTGCAAGAAATTAACTCAAAATATTATCAGAAAGAGATTGATCAAAATAATTTTTCATATAAGTGTTTCTGTCAGCATTTATGAAAAAATTACTTGAATCAATCACTTTTTAATATTTCTTTAAGCCGATTTCTCTCGGGTATCCTTAAAAACATATTTAAACACATTGAATGATTTGAATCATCAAACTTTGATCATAAAATAAAAGATTTGTATTTTAACAGAATGAGGGATCGCTACGAGTGTTTGGCTTGTCTTGAAGGATTTGTATTTCTTATTGATATGTGATGTATATTTAGATTTTCTTTATTTTGGATAACATGCGACACTTGCCGTCATGCCCCCACTCTATTTCAGAACTTATTTAAATACAAGTTAGGAGAAGTAGGTGATTAGTCATCACTTCAACGAAAGCTAAGTGGAACAAGTAAAGAAAAACATATCAAAGAAAATTATTAGTGAGATATTTTTAGTAAAGAAAAACATATCTAAAAAAAATTGAATAAATAAAAAAATTGAAACGGATTGATAATATTGTCAAATTGTTGGTTCGTTTTGACGAGATATTTTTTTTAAAAAAAATTGTGTTTAATTTTTTTTTAAAAAATCAGCAAATACAAAAGAGAATTGAATAAACAAAAATTGAGAAAAATTAATAATATTGTCTAATTATCGGTTCTTCTCGAGGAGATATTTTAAAAAAGTAAAACTTTACATTCAAAAATTAAAAAAAATCAGTAAATACAAAAGAGAACTGAATAAATAAGAAAATTGAGACAAATTAATAATATTATATGATTATTGGTTTTTCTCGACAAGATATTTTAAAAAGTAAAAAATTATATGCAAAAATTAAAAAATTTGTTAAAAGCAAAAAAGAGTTAAATAAATACAAAAATTAAAAAAATAAATATGTGAGAGAGAGAGAGAGTGGGAGTGACGTAGAAGAGGAGAGAAAGAGGGGGGGGGGGGGGAGAGGGAGAGAGAGAGGGGTTGCCGCGTCATTTTCTGGGCCAAATGATTGGGATCCTAGCAGGTTTTACCTATTTACTCCTTTTAATGGGTTTCACAGCATTTTTTCGTTCAGGACAAGTAACAGACGTTAATGACTATACTCAAGTGACACAAATTAAAAAATACAGGGACAAAATTCAATAAATTAAATATAAAAGAATCAAAGTGAGACAAATGTAAAAGTACGAAGACCATTAGGGTAAACTATCCTAATTTTAAAGCAAGTACTGGACTTGCAATATTTATCTTTGTTAGCAAAGAAGAGAAATTTATTAATAACAGACTACGAAAAGTCCCAATGAGGCACGTGAGAGACTAATTATTAAGTGATTTTTGAAACACCATATATCTTAATATTTTTCATCACCCTACACCCTACACTTATGTGATTCACACACTTTATACTAGGTACCACATGAATCTATTCTATTATATAAAGGGAGAGTCAAATTTTGTGTTTCCATATTTTTGAAGTTTTGTTATGATTTTTAGCTTGCCAAAGCTACCATCAAAAAATTATTTTTTCATGCTACAAAATGGATAAAAAATTAATTTACATGGACAAAATTAACAATACCTCACTCTAAAAAAATTGTCCACTATCTTGTATTCTCAACTTCACTTTCACTTCTAACTCTCCCTTTTCTCTCTTTCTCTCTCTCTCATTTTCACGCACAGTAATATTTTTGTACCTTCAATTCAATTGGGTTGTTAATTTCAATGCATTGAATTTTTTTTCTCTCCAAAATTGTGGTTCTTTTTGTTTCGAAGCAAGACCACAAACTCAACGCCTCTTTTATCTCCCTCTGTACCTTCACAGATATATAACTTTATTTATCTTTTAATTTATTTAATCGATCAATTTGTACCGGTCACCAACGAACGATTTATCTATACTCATGGCAAGTCGTTCGCAGGTGAGCCCAATCTTTGATGCTACAATATTAGTTTTTTTATGTATTTAGTGATGCTTAATTTGCACACGCATTACGTATGTCCCGATCACTAATATATGATAATGCAGAATATTAAGACACCACGTAGCACTATTCCAAGATCACTCAATAATTTCACGTATATTTGGAGGAAAAAGAAACAATCAGTTGTAGTTTTCAGCAGGTCTTTCACTTAACTGTTTAATTTAGTTTTCCAATAATTACCTTTCACATCTGACGTTGGATTATTATAAAAGAGAAACCCCCGCATGGTGAATACTTTATGGTTAGGTTTGAGAAACGAAGTTTGTCTTCCACCAACTCATTGTGATTTGAGTGAGGTGTGACCAAATTAACCAGCTGTAAAGTGGAATACTGTGGATACGGGTGATGGAACGTTTTATGGCATTCTCAGCTCGTCGATACTTGTAAAATACTTGATACTGGCATAGTATTTTACTAATACTCTTTTGATCCCTAAGTTAAAATTTAAGTTGGAGAGAATACTGAGATGGGTAGAATCACGTACCTTGCACCATGAACTTTAATTTGCTACTGTATTAACCATGTGTACAAATTATGTACAAATGGTTAGGTATAAGGGGAGAGAAAGAGATAGAAAGTAAGCAAGTGGGCCCAAGAGAGAGTGAGGAATTAACTCTTAACTATTTATACATGATTTGTACATATGTTTAGTGCCTATAGGGCCTGTTTAATTGGAGGGATATGATTACATGAGATTGTAATGAAAGAATTATTAGTTTAGAGACTAAAACTGTGTTCGGTTGAGTGTTTCTAAAATAATTTTTGAGAAAAAAACTCTGAAATGTTGTTTGGTGTAAGTGTTTTAAAAAAAATTTAACTCTTGAGAGTTAAATTTTTTTAGCGTTTTCGATGTGCTCTCTTTCTCTCTCTTCTTTTATAGAGAGATAAAGTTATTTAGGAAAAAAATAAAAGTGTTTGGGAAAAAATTTCCCAAAAAAGTTTCCAAAATATTTTCAGAAAATTTTCAAAAAATATTTTGAAAATTTCAAACCAAACACAGCCTGTCTTAGGACCATTAGTAAAATAGTCTTAGGACAAAAGCCTGATTCTCGTATAGACTCTTGCTACAAGGGTCCTAAATAGAAAACATTATTTTTCAACGGAAAACATAGATGTACCATCATAATAGATTGATAGAGAAGAAGAAAAATTAAAAAACAGAAAAAAATAGTTAGGGTTAGAGGTGTAAGCGCGTGGTCCGATTTGGAGGAGAAATCCGAACCAAATCGAAAATTTCGGTTTAGGATTTTTCAAATCGAAATCGAAATCGAACCGAATTATGTTGGTTTGGTTTGGTTTATTTTTTCGGTTTCAGTCCGGTTTGTTCGATTTTCGATTTAGTTTCATCAAGTCAAATGTTAAAAAAATAGATATTTTTAATTAAAAATGGACTTTTATATTAAAAAATATTTGAGCTATTAAAGAGTTTTGCTCAACATAAAAATTACATATTAAAAAAACTAAGAGAATACAGATTAAAAAAATAGAGATTACCAAAAATATATATATGACAAAATAAATTCAACTTACAAAAAATATAAATTATATCAAAAAAATGTTATTTTTTATTCCTGTCCGGTTCGGTGTTTAGAGCTAAAAATTAAAACCGAATCAAAATTTATTACAAAAAAAACAAACCAAACTGATCGAGCTCAAAAATCAAACCAAACTATCGGTTCGGTGTGGCCTCTCAGTACAGAGGAAGAACGACATGGGTCTATTTTTCTCCTTCCACAAAGTTTTATATCATCTTTTTAGAAAATGTGAGAATATTTAGGTAATTTTCCAATTAGTCCAAAACCCTCCATAACACCCCACACCCCCCCCCCCCCCCCCCCCCCCCCCTCCCGCGCCCCAGTTGAATTGTCCTCCACTGGGAGGATATTTAGTCCGGTTGTGATTAATAATCTAGGGATAAAAATATACATACATGGGATTAAAAGGAGTGGAGAAATTATTAGTCTAATCCTACCTCGAATTCCCCCTTATCATGACATGCCCATAGTATTTTTCCTTGTACCATAGGGTTAAGTTAGATTATATAGACATAACCAACTTCTTGTTGATCCTGTGGAGCGAAATCACGCCTTAAAGGAAGGACCTCGGCGATGTGGAACTACCAATCTTTATTTTTAGTTGACTAAGAACAGATAACTATCATAAGAAGCTGATCCTAATCCCAAGATAATAGAGATAAAATTAAGGGAATATGAAAGAATAGATAGCTGATCAAACCTAAAATGACTCATAGGTAACAACGGGTCCTGAGAAGAACAATTTAAACATACTGTCAGACTGAGGAGACTCGTTAGCTGAGCATACCACATACCCTGATTATATACTTAGTTCTCATAATCATCAATGGGTATTTAATATTTATGAGTGAAAGGTTTTGTGGAAGACAAAAAAAAAGAATAAGAGAAAGATGGCTTGGATTTTGTGAGGGAAATTCTTTTTGCAAAGTTTCTACCCTTTGAAAATTTCACTTTGCTCATTAGAGATAATCTCTGACAAATTCCTTCACAACTTGAAGATCCCAAATATAGCCTAAAAGTTGTGTGGCGTATGATACCCAAGGAAAATGGTGAAAACACATTCCCCTACCTTGTCACATCTCTCTCTCTCTCTCTCTCTCTCTCTCTCTCTCTCTATCTATCTATCTCTATCTCTATCTCTATCTCTATCTCTATTATCTCTCTCTCTCTCACACACACACACAAACCCACACACACACACACTCTGACACACACACACACATTATTCTTCTAGAATTAGCACACGATATTAAATGAAATTTTGATTCCATTGGACGTTGTTTAAAGCTGAAGGATAAAGGTACATTGATTTAAACGGTTCAAATTAAAAATACTTAAGGGTACATTGATTTAAACAGTTAAAGTTAAAATGTAGCTCAAGTCTAAATAATTTTAAATAAAAACAATACTATGTCATTTGTTGCACAAAATAGTGTATCCATTAATTAGATTACAAAAAATCAAACACCATCGGTTCCAGCTAGAGATTGGCGTGGTTTCATAGTTGTTTATTAAACAAGGGGAGGTTGTTGCAAAACCAAATATGGGAAAGTCATAAAGGGCATTGAGGGATAAGGTGACAGATGTTTTGCTTCATAGGAGAGACAAATTTTCTGGAGAAGGGGTTTTTCTTGAATCTAATGGTTCTAATTATGGTGATTAGGGGTGGATGAGACTTGTTCTTCATATTTGAAATATTTCACTGTGAAATCAGACCATGATTTAAGTAGTTAACAGATTTGGGAGGGGTATATCTTACTCCAATGTTCGAATATCAGTGTTCGGGAGGTTCTTTGGAGTCGATAGCTCTAGGTGTGGAGGCATATGAGTGTGATAAGATCTTGGTGATGACCGTGTCCACTCTACAGAGTTAGCGACATTTCTAAGCTTGGCAAAGATGACTTGGATGTGAAAAATTTTAGACATTTTAAGGATTTATATGTGTATTTTGCGGGTTCCAAAAATTGGAACATTAAATGCACAAGTTCGGATAAATGCGCAAGTTATGATTAGACTAGAAATGGATACGTGTGTGGGGTCAATATTTACAAGGTGTTTTTTGAAATCTATTATAATGTAAGGCTAAGTGTGAGATCAATTTAATATGGATTTAAAGTGTGAATAATGATCATGGGGGATAAAAATTATCCAAGGGTTTGAATTGAAATTTACAATACCATAGGAGTAAAAATAAAAATTTTTAAATAATCTAGTGATCAAAACTATAATTATTATAAATTGTAGGGACCAAACTTTAATTTTAACATAAAAGGACTAAATTGTAAGTAACATAAGGTTTAAAGGCTAAGTTGTGTTCCATGCGGGTTAAAGTCTCACCAGGCGTCGTCTCGTTTGTTGATTTAAAGACCCTAATTAGGAGATGTGTGTATTCGGTTGGAGATGATTTCGAAGACATCTGTGTCAGCAGCTCCGAACCCCGAGAAAGTGACGGTCTTGTCTTGGGCATCCTTGAGTCGATAAAGGGGAGACGGTTAAGCTTCAATGCTACTTGACTTGGCGAAGTGACGTGTTCGGTCAGGTCTACTTAGAGCGATGTAGTTATTGACTCGAGTAGACCGTAGAAGGTCTCTTCCTTGCCTAGATAAGGATTTGTCAATATCAATTGAGTGTTCTACTTTAGATAGTCGGGTAAAAACAAAATATT
Source organism: Arctostaphylos glauca (assembly GCA_019985065.2). Classification (NCBI taxonomy): domain Eukaryota; kingdom Viridiplantae; phylum Streptophyta; class Magnoliopsida; order Ericales; family Ericaceae; genus Arctostaphylos; species Arctostaphylos glauca. The sequence continues at coordinate 10,077,876 of JAHSPW020000014.1, forward strand.
GGAAAAAAAAAAGATATTCCTAGAAATTTAAAAGAGACAGAAGCATAACAAACTTATGCATTTTACCTTTTTGTTCAGTTATTATCACATATGCTGTTTATCTTGTTGTGTATCTGTAATTCTTCGGGTTCGGTTTTTGGTGACGTTTCTTACTGAGTTTAATTACTTATCAGAGCAACTTTCAGCCCCTAGTTTTTCATACAAAATGTTGAAGAGTAGTTGGAGAATCTGCCCAAGCGTGAAGAGTCAGGAGCTGCAGAAGAAGACCTTGGTGACATTTGACTGCCTTACCCTTAGTTGCTCTGCCTTAGTTTTATTTTCCAAATAAAATGTAAATTCCGAGAGGTATTCCTATCATTTTAATTTTCGCACTCCAAACTTTGGCTCTTTATCTTTCCTGTTGCTTTAATAATAATAAAATAGCATTTTCTTAATTTATACTTCAATTGAATTCATATAATTGTTCGGAAACGTTCACGCGCGGTCCAAATTGAAGATGACTTCCTAGAATTTCAGAGTCAGCATTTGGGTACTAAAACACATATGATAACTAATTGCATTATAGAATTAAATATCTATTTTGTATGGGGTTTGGATTGGTAGGAATATGATGTTTTTGAAATTACTCAAAAAAAAAAAAAAACAGTTTTCAGACTTTCCTCAAAACACAGTAGTTGGACTAGAAATCTAAACACAGAGGGATGAAAAGCTATAGATCTATGTTATTATTTCGTCATTCTATGCCGACTTATTTTTTTTCAAACTTCCTATTTACTTTTATTTGCATCTAAATCATGGAGATGCGTGTACTGTCTCGTGACGGGTGTTTTGGGGTCAAAATGGATGTGTCACGCCTTAGGAATGTTCTTGGCGACTAAGTTGTGTAGCTTTTTTCTCTAAACATTGGTTTCACTTGTGAGTTTTTAGGTGAAAAGTTGTTGTAGAACAATGTATATATAAGTGTTGTTAGTGAATATCCATTGGCTCTTGATAACTTACGAGTATGCTTTGCCCTGCAAATCATGGTTATTTATTCTCTCTTGGTGAATTGAGACTTGGTGCTGTATAATGTTTTTGCTTATGAGTGATCTACGTTTCCTGACATTCCCTAAATTGTTTACTGTCTGCGAATGGATTTCGTTTCCTCTATGTCTTCTCTTATATTGAAAAAGTTGCCACAATTCTTGCATGATACTCTTGTTTCTGCAAAGATAACGCTTTCCAACTGACAGTGGCGGACCTATGTTGAGGGGGGGTTGGGGCACCTGCCACCCCCCAGTTTGAAACCACCTCCAAGTATATATGCTTGGAAAGGGCATTCAATATTTATGCATAGCAAAAGCAAAGAACTTTGATATTTGCTCTGGAAGATAATGCTTGTGAGTCACAATAAGCAGCAGGAAAAAAGGAATTTGCAAGTGTGAGGTCACGTAATTAATCTCTCTCTCTCTCTCTTTGAGCAACATCCAGACCCCTTAAATTAAATTCATTGTAATCAAATATTTGGAGTAAATTGATTTTTGTAAAAATAAATGAGGTAGAAAGTGATTCAAAAAAATAAAGAGTTTAGATGGTAAAAAAAAATATCTTAATAGATTACCGCAAGAGATCAGTTGAACTAATCTCAATTATATAACATTCTTTTAATAGTTTTACGCACACCATGCAACAATATAATTGGACTTTTCTTAAACAGCGCCACCCCCGAATCTAATTCTGGGTCCGCCCCTGCCAACTGATAGGTACATTTGAGGACTCTTGTTTCTGCAAAGATAATAACGTGTTCCAACTGATAGGTACATTTGAGGACTTTTGTTTCTGCAAAGATAACGTGTCCCAGCTGATAGGTACATTTGAGGAAGAAAGGTGGACGAGTAAGAGAACAAAACAATGGGTACATTGGGTACTATAGTTGTATGGTCTTCTAATAAAGTTATTATGGATGGCATTGAAGATTGACGTATCTTTCCCTATCCAAATAACTTGGATATTCTTTGTTAGTTTTTCATTGAGATTAAACAATTTTTTTTTATTGCACATACAAACTAGTTGAAAGGAAGTTTGTCTAGCATTTCAGTTGATCTTTTCTCAAGCAACAATTGGAAATTGAGTAGGAGGCTTTCAATTGCTATTTTTACTCTGCAGCGTAGATAATTGTGGGGTTTTTTATATCTTTCTTATGATGTAAAATCTTTTTTTATCTTTGCTCTATGGATTAGTATTTCGCTTAATGCTACAGTAGTAGTTTACTTCAAAATTTCAAACTGTGTTTTTCTTTCAATTGTATTGGTATTTTTTTTTAAATTTCGTGAGATTGGATGAATTTTTTTTTTCTTTCGTCGAGCTATTTAAATATGATTTGTCAAAGTTATATATATCTAAAATATATAGAATTTTGCAAAATGCTATTAAGAGGAGTGCGATTATAGCATTCTAAGAATGTTATCATTTATTCAAGCTTGTTACATTCTATCATAACATTTCGGGAATATTGTACTTTTATTTTCAACATGCCAAGAATGTTGTAAAAACACATGCTATAGCTTGTGTTCACAACATGTAAAAAATGCTATGACGATTAGACACTATAATTTTTATTTATAGTGTTCCAAGAATTTATTAAAAGTGAAAACATTTTAATAACGTGGGGTAACTTAGCATTCTTATGAACACTATTTATTACTTTTCTTAGCATTTTTTGCATGCTATGAAATGTGATATTTGTTGTAGTAGTTAGTGAGGTAATATGTCTTAATTTTGGACTTCATGCCAAATTTTCATAGATTCTTACAACGCAATTTGTCAGTCTCCTATCACTTTTTTACAGTTCCAATATTCCTCTCGTACCCCTCAGAAAAACTCTTCTATGGGTTTCAGTTTCAGTCTCACCTACCCAAATGTTGTGATTTCAAGTCTCGAATCGTGATTAGGATATATTTTGACTCCAAATCATTTTGCTTTGGTGGTTTTCCATGGTTTCTTGAGTAGTTCATCGCCTTTCATGGTGTTTTTGCCACAACCTCCTTCTAGTTCTTTTATTTGGCTTCGTTCTCTCGATTTTAGATCATTCGAATTGCGATTAAGATATATTTTTTAGATCCTCATGGTTTCACGTCATTTTACATGTTATTGGCCGGGAAACCAATTTCATGGTTTAGGTTTTGACGAACTTTGATTTTTCTTAGCTCTCCTCTCTTAGGGGTTGTGGTGTTCTTCCTTAGGTTTGTGTATTGGCATGGCTTTTGAGATATCTTTGTTGCTAACTCAGTGATTCCTCTTGTTATGATGTCTTTGTCTCGTCGAGGAAAGTCAAGTGCTTCTAAAAGTACATTAGATCGCACTTATTTTTGCAATATCAAAACAAGAATAAAGATATTTTGAGCATAACCGACAATTTGTTCCGGAATGTAATGTGGTGTCGCCTAAGTTAGCCCCACACCTTGCTATGGAATGGCACGGTTATTGAACTCCACCGGATTCATATTTGTTAATGAAGTTCAAGTGTTTTACTTTAACATTCATTATATTATGACCCATTATAATTCATCTAATATGTCTGTCTGGTTTGATTGAATTTAGAATGAGTGATCTGAATGCGTATATGAATTTACATCACCATTGACATCCTTAGTATTCGGTGAAATACCTAGACAACATTTATTATTTATTTAGTGAGTTATCACACCAACTCCAGATGGAACCCACCTTAGTCTCTATTTTGGTTAATTTTTTGTTTTTATTTAAATTTTTTATGAATAATTAGAAATTTTAGAAAACTAAAAAAATGAACTAAAATTTTTTAAAAAAATTCAGGAAAAAAATAATCTAAAATATTTGTCCGAATTACTTTTGTTTTTTTTAATCTTTTGCACTTAATTTTTTATTTTTAAATTCTTTTCGTTAAGATGAATTAATAAAATTAAACATAAAATTAAAAATAATAAAACAATTGAATAAAGACAAAAAAAAATGTATAATTTAGTTAGACCAAATAGATCTGTATTTTTGCTTATAGATCTCTAAATTTTTTAAAACTTGAGAAAATCAATTTTTTTTTAAATTTCTTGTCGTTATCTTCCTAAATAAATACAAAAGCGATATTTTATCAATCCGCAATGTTTTGGTTAATTGTGAGAGTTCACTCTAAGCATGTGCATGGATGGAACCCACCTTAATATATATTTTGGTTAATTTTTCTTTTGAATTATTTTTTATTCTTCTTTATTTATTTATATTTTTTGTGAATTATTAATATATCGCAGAGAAAAATTTTACTAAATTAAAAAATATATGAAATAAATTTTAAAAAAGTTCAAAAAAAAACCCTAAATAATCTGTCCGTTTTGAATTATTTTTCATTTTTAGTGAACTATTTTTATCTTTTGCACTTATTTTTTAGATTTTTTTTGTTAAGAGGCATCAATAACTCAAAAAAATTAAACATAAAATTAACAGGTGTAAAAAAATAAGTAAATACATAATTTAGTTAGAACAAATAGATCTGCATTTTATAGCGCCGTTCTTTCTCCGGTAGTTTTTATGTTGCCTTGAAATTGTTCACTTATATCTATATACTATATTTGCCAGTGCTATTTCTCTATTTATTAAACTTGCATAATTACATAAATTACTTGATTAAATAGTTCGCTTTATTTGCATGTTTTTCACCGCCCATTACATTGATAGTTACATAAGAATATACTTAGCCGTGACATTAATAATTTTTCGTGTTGCTTAGTAGAATTTTGACGACATTAGTAAATTCTCGGTGATATTAGTAATTTTTCACGTGGCGCTAGTAATTTTTGGTGATGCCACATGTATTTTTTTTATCCTTATTATATAATGTTATTAAAATATTCTTCTATTAAATAATCTTTATTCATCTTGTGTTTATCTTTTATTTTTTTTGAAAAAGAAAAACTAGATTTCTTTTGAGTCATAAGACTATTCCAATTACTATAAGCTGGAGAAAAAATCGTAATAAATGGAAAGAAGATGCACCAAGATTTCTAGATGAATGGGGTGAAAAATTATTATATTACCCTCACAATTAACTAAACGTAAATAATTTTTATTTTTTTATTCATTTTTTTGGTATCTGTTATTTTTGTATTTTTTTTATAGTTTATTAGTTCATCTCAACGAAAAAATTCAAATAAAGGGAAGTATCCAACAAAAATTCAAAATTTTGTAGAACTGTATGAACAATAATTAATGGTTTAATGTAATTTTTGTTGGAGCCTTCCTTTTATTTAAGATCTATTTAGCATGTCGTAATTATTGAATTATTATCTGATTAATTTTTTTTTATATGAAAAAAAATTAATTTTTTTGTTTCGTATCAATTTTTTATGATATTAATTCGTCCTGATTTCAAGAAACCATAAAATTATGTCTAAAAACTAAAAAAAATATCAAAGAACACAAAAATAAGCTCAAAATATCTTTTTTTAAGAATTATTTTTGCTTTTAGTGAATTATTTTTTCTTTTGAACAAAATTATATACTTTTTAGATTTCTTTTGTCGAGACGAACCAACAAACCATAAAAAATGACGCAAAAATAACAAATACAAAAGAAATTGAATAAAGATAAAAAATAAATTATTTATTTTTAGTTAATTGTAAGAGTAATATATTAATTTAAACACAAGAAAAATAAAAATTATATAATATAAGGGTATTTCAGTAACTTTGTATAATAAAAACAAAAAAATGAGTACATAATGCTAAAATAGATGTATGAAAATCAATTTCGTAAAATTCATTTGATCCATTTAACCTACACATCTAAGACTTACAAGTTAAATTGAATTATATATACGGCCCATCATGATTTATTCATTAGTGGCTTGGGTTTAAATAAATTTAGAATAGATGAATTTATGGGTTTAAATTAATATTCACACTCCTAGTATTGGGTGAGATGTTCAGTCAAGCTAGCTAGTGGTTTATCTCACCAACTCTACATTTTTTTTTATTCTAACAAAACCATTTTTTTTCTTTTTTGAAAAAAATCTTCACAAGTCAATAATTGAAAGCGACTTTTAGCATCATTGTCGCTCCTAGATTACCAAATCTTCTTAATCGAAAATTGAAAGCGATAATGAAACAATCAACAACCAACAATGTTATTTTAATAATTATCATGAAAATATAAGGTTAAAGTCGGCTTAACTTTTCTTTTATATTTGGTCCGCTGGACACAACGACAAGAAGGGTTACTTATTTAGAATAAATTTAAAAAATTTCTCACAAGTCAAATTGCAATATAATGAGACAAAACACTAACAAAAACACAAATCAATGAACAAATACTAAAGTTGCAAACAAATAGTAAACTAGTGTACTTTTGTCGAATCTAAAACTACATCAAATAAACAAATTCCAATTCACAAAAAAAAAAAAATTAGACAAACTAGGATCCCCAAAAAACTAAAAAACTAAACAACTTTAAACTAATATTGAATCTCAAATTGGGATTCCCAATTTGAATGCGAAGTAACTTTAAACTACATACTTCCTCCGTCCCGGTTTGTTTGTCTATTTTTTGACTTTTACATATCCCAAAATATTTGTCCAATTTTAAAATTGACTTGTAAAAATTATCTTAATGCCCTTCTCTTTTTTAAAAAACCATACATTGAAAAATATGTCATCTTATTTAATGCTAAAAAGTTAAGAGTATTATGGAAAAGTTAAAATTTGAAAGAGCAATCATTGTGTTTCCTTAATAAATGAGAATTTCGAGAATGGAAAAACAAATTGGGACGGAGGAAGTATTATTTTAATACATAGAATGATAGAATCATTATTTTAAACATGATAGAAAGTTAGAAAATAGAAACCCTTCATTTTCCAAGCCACAAAGTCCAACGCTCCAAGCTTCCAGTTTCTAGCCTCCACGGTCAACCTCCAAATCGGTCAGTAGTGCTAGATAGACCGCAAACCGATGGAAAAGAGAGAGAGAGAGAGAGTTACCAGCGGTGGCCGGCGGCAATTGACGAGCAGAGCCGGAGCCAGCGAGTCTGGACGAGCGGCCGGCAGAAACTGAGATTGGTTTCTAAAACCTAAAACCAAAACTTATTTTGTATTTAAAAAAATTCTAAGAATTTTAGGGGGTTCATCTGACCCGTCTGGCCATGTTAAATCCGCCACTGCCTGGACATAGTCTTTTCATGCAGTGGCAGTTTAGTCCACTGTTCATTGAATGGTCAGTGCAAGGCCAAAAATTGAAACACATTGATTCCATTTGTTCCTATCCTTCGCTTCTTCCACTTGTTCACTAATTATGACAGTTCACTAGGGTCTCTTTCCTTCTTCCTTTTATGTTCACTCATGGGGGTCCAGACCCCCACAAAAAGGAAAGAGTCGACGAAGATCTCAGCCATTGGCGGAAATTATCTGCATCTGAACCACAATTCTTGTTCACCCTTTATCTTTATTTAAAATGTTTTATATATTTTAATTTTGCAATCAAATTATTATGGGCTATTAATTTGTCTACAGGTGAGGTTTTAAAAAAATAAAAACCAAATTTTCTAAATATTTAAAAAATAAAAAAAATCTGAACTTCTTTTAAGTTCAAAACATAAATTTTATTTTTATATTCCACAATAATTGACTAAAAACTAATAAGTCCGAATTTGTTGTAAAAATAATAATAAAATAATATAGGTTGGCAAATTTGTCCAGCACAGGAACCTCGAGATTTTCCAACTGGATCGCTCTTCTTCTTATTGGATGAGAGTTCGCTTCAAGCACGTGCCTTGAATCTTCCTTTATCCTACGTCACTGTTTTATATATAATTTGTCGTAAACTCAAGGTCTAGTTATTGTGTGGCCTTAAAATTGTCAAGGGTCCCACGTGCATATTGATAAGGGTCTCACATGCATCTAATTCTGTGTCCGATTTGTGTTCGAAAACTCTGTATTCATAGACTTTCTGCTAGTTATTCGCCGACTACGTTAGTTTTTTTTTTACTTTTTTAAGTAACGGTAGAAACACAGATCTTTCAAATGGTCTATATTTTAAGATTTTTTTTTCCGATAACGGAGATATTCGGTCAGTTTTCATACTATTTTCAATTTATTGCCAATTAGTCTTCGGAAGACAAATCCTATCATCCATTTGCGAGAGTCCCATTTAAACTGAGACTTAAGAGAAGCATGCCTCTAAGTCTTGACTATCAGATCAACCATTGAGGATAACTGTGTCAGCATCATCTACATTAGTTTTCTGTGAAGATAGCTATTCGGCATCATATATATATGTATCAAAGAAAAACTTCTGTAGTAACTTGAAAACTCCATCTCTCTCTCTCTCTACCCCGATACTTTTGCTGGAAACCATGGGGTTTTTGGTCGTATTTCTGTATATTTTGTCAGCCATCACTCTGCTTCAAGCCCTCCTTTCCCTATTAAGCAGAAGCAAAACAAGCAGAAAGCTTCCACCAGGTCCGGTCCCTCTTCCGATCATCGGCAACCTTCTGAAACTTGGTGACAAACCCCACAGGTCCCTTGCCGAGCTAGCCAAAATTCATGGCCCAATCATGAGCTTAAAACTTGGCCGGAAAACCACCGTGGTAATTTCTTCACCTGCCTTAGCCAAAGAAGTCCTCCAAAAGCAGGATCTGGCCTTCTCCACTAGGTCCATCCCCGACGCCATCCGTGCCCACGGCCACGACATATACTCCACGGCTTGGCTGCCGGTGTCTGATCAGTGGCGGAGCCTCCGTAAAGTCATTAACTCGAATTTATTTTCAGGTAATGCTACACAAAATGAAACTTCAACAGTTTATGGCATGAACCATTCCAATGTGATCTAAAAGTTATTTTTTCTGGGCCATAGTGCAATTTATTATAGTGCACATGTAGTGCGGATAAAACAACATAGTTGTGTCTCATTTGCTCTTGAAATTACATCGTTTTAAATTATGACGGGAATTGTTATTAAAATACATAAAATTAAAATAATTTAATTTCGAGGACAAAGCGGGTAAAACTGTGTTGTTTTGCACAGGAAACTACACTATAGTTATCTCAAATCCATTTTTTCCATGGGACTTTTGTTGAATTTTGTCTTATTTTGATCGAAAAGTTTTGCCCTTTGAATGTTCTTGACAAGATGAATATTTCAAACAAAGCGAGCCTTACTATAAAAATATAACTTTCATATAAACGTAATTCATCTATGATAATTTTGTTTGTCAAATCATTTGTGTTAATTCTTTTCAGGTAACAGACTAGATGCTAGTCAAAATTTACGACAGCAGAAGGTGCAGGAGCTCATTGACTATGTCGGAAAATGTTGCCGAGAAGGAGTTGCGGTAGATATAGGCAGCGCAGCCTTCACAAGTTCCCTGAATTTGTTGTCCCAAACTATATTTTCGATGGATTTGGCCGACCAAAGTGAGGGTTCAGTAAAACAATTCAGGAATTTGATTTGGCAGATCATGGTAGAGATCGGTAAGCCTAATTTGGCAGATTACTTTCCTATCCTGGCGAAGATTGATCCACAGGGAATAAGACATCGATTGAAGAATCATTTTGGAGAAACGTTTGAGTTGTTTGGTCGGCTGATTGATGAACGATTGAAGTTTAGGAGATTGGGAGCTAGGAGTGGTGTCGGAAAAGATGTGATAGATATTCTGCTAAATATCAGTGAGAAGAATGGTGCAGAGATTAACAGAAGTCACGTAGAACATTTGTGCTTGGTTTGTCTTCTTTTCCTTTCATCTTTCCATCTTAATCCAATTCATGTTATCAATTCAGACAAATGCATACATGTCCATGCACAATTTAGCCCGAATAAGTACACAACGTATATTTTTGAGATTTAGTTTGGTGTTCAAAGTTTGAAACTTAAGAATTTATTTCCTCCTAAGGTTTCACGTTCGAAACCTCCGAAGTGCTGTTAACTCTTATGGAGTCAGTCCATATATGTCTTTGTTCTGACTTTAATTGTGACTGTGGGAGTTATTCGAGGTGAGGTTAAGCTAGCCCGGACACTTTGAGTTATCAAAAAAGGTGCATGGCATAGACAGAAGGTGGTTCGCCCAGTAATTAAGGCATGAGACTTAAGAGTTTGCTCCCTCACAAGATCAGAGATTTGAAACCTATCAGATGTTATTAATTCTTATGGAGTTAGTTCATATAGAAGTTGTTCTGGTTTTAATTGAGACCCTCTGCTAGTAGACGGTGATATTGGTCCCTCAAAGATTAATCGAGATGTACGTAAGTTGATAGGAACAATATGAAATATTTAAAAAAATGGAATGAAGAATTAATCAAATATTTAATTGCAGACTATTCTTATTTAGGAGTCAGCCATAGGCTTTAGAGTTAGACTAGCCATCATAAATATAGTAAATTTAAATTTATTATATTTTATAAAAGATAAAATAAAAGATTATAAATGTAGTAGATTTGTATTTAATATTCTATACAAAAAAAAGGGTTAAAAATCTACACTTAAATTCTGATCTTAATTTTAAGAGTCAGTAAATATGTTTTAAATGTACTTTAACCAATGCTCTAAAGGCACTGTTTAATTAGCCTAAGCCTTTATTTCTTTTTAGCATGACTTAATTTAAAATCTTTTGATGGATGACCATTATACCATTAAATTTGGTGTTACACAATCAAGATGTACTTGCAATAATATATATATCAAGATGTGCTTGCAATAATATTTGTTGAAACCAGGTGTTAGTATGCAATTTGCATTCTTGATATACACAGGACGCATTTGCAGCCGGGACTGATACAACATCATCCTCAGTTGAGTGGGCAATGGCGGAGCTATTACACACTCCAGAGACTTTAAAGAAAGCCAAAGCTGAGCTTGAACAAACAATTGGAAAAGGAAAACCAATTGAAGAATCGGACATTGCACGACTTCCTTACTTGCGAGCAATCGTGAAGGAGACCATGAGGCTACACCCATCAGCTCCGTTGTTACTCCCTCGCACGGTTGAGACAGACGTTGAAGTCTGTGGCTACAGAGTCCCACGGGGAGCACAAGTGCTAGTGAATGCTTGGGCAATTGGTAACGACCCAAGCGTATGGACAAACGCAACATCATTTATGCCTGAGAGATTCTTGGACTTGGATGTTGATGTTCGAGGTAGAGACTTTGAGCTGATTCCATTTGGAGCAGGACGAAGAATTTGCCCGGGATTATCTCTCGCCATCAAGGTTGTTCCGCTGATGTTAGGTTCGCTCATAAACTCATTTGATTGGAAGCTTGAAGGTGGAATTAAGCCAGAGGAGTTGGACATGAAGGACAAGTTTGGCATCACTGTACAAAAGGCTCAGCCCCTGCTGCTTGTTCCATCCCTTGTGTGACATTTTTCTTTTTCTTGTGTTTGTATGTAATGTGACTGGTACGTTACATGGTTTCCTTTTGATTTGCCTTCATGTTCTTCATAATATACAATAAGGTTTTAATTTGTCGACACGACAGATTCTAGACAAACATAAAGTAATGAGGGGCATCTTTGTGCTAGACTATAGGAGCAATTTGAATTCTGGATGCGTCAAAACTTGTACCGGTGTGTTTGTCACAACTTGTGCTTCTGCTCGTGTGCTTGCGCAACATCGACTTTTGGATAAACCATTTTTTGGAGAACTTGATTATGATAAACCTCTTTTTTGATATTTTGAGATTCTCATTTCCAACATCAACTTTTGTTAACTTTAAGTTTGGCACCCACACTCTTAGGGCTTGTTTGGTAACACTTTCTGTTTTCTGTTTTGTGTTTTCTATTTTTGTTTCTTAATTTTTGTTTTTGTTTTTAAAAAATAAAAAATAAAAAACTTGTTTGTGTTAACTTGTTTTTAGTTTGTTACACATATAAACTCTTGTGTGTGTATAAAGACTTATATACATATATACATGTATATAAGTATATATCAAAGTTTGTATATATTTATATAAGTATAATATACTTATAATATATATAAGTGTATATATGTATATATAGGTATATATATACATGTATATAAGTACATATATATGTACATATAAGTATATATGTACTTATACTTATATATATATATATATATATATATGATTATATAATTATACATATACATATGTAGTATAACATACATATATATGTATATACATGTATAATGTATTATAATATATATACATCTACATATTTAATATATATTATACATATATACATATATATACATACTTGTAATATACTAATATATAATATATATGTATGTATATATATGTATACACTTAGATATATATATCATACATATTTATATATATAATACGTATATAATACTATATGATTATATATATGTATAATTATATAATTATACATATACATATGTATTATAATATATATGTAATATACATTAGTATAATGTATTATAATGTATATACATAAACATATTTATTATGTATTATACATATATACATATATATACATACTTGTAATATACTAATATATAATATGTATAAGTATGTTATATATGTATACACTTAGATATATTATATAATATATATTATGTATGTATATTATATAATATACATACATGTATATATATATTATATATTAGTATATTACAAGTATATATATATGTGTGTGTGTGTGTGTGTGTGTGTGTGTCATACATATATATTCATATATATTTTATATATATATATATATATATATATAATACTATATAATTATACATATACATTATACATATATATATATATGTATGGGAAAGACTAAAGAGACCAACACTTTTTTAGACCAATATTAGACCAATGTCTAATCGCTTGATTCCCGATTAAATTTTGATGATCCAAACCGTTCAATGTGTTTAAAACATATTTTTAAGGGTACCTGCGAGAAATCAGTTCAAAATATTACCGGAAATGACTTGATCCAAATAGTGGTTTATAAAACAGTTCCTGTCAGTATTTTGAACCACTGTTTGGATCAAGCCCTTTCCGGTAATATTTTGAGCTGATTTCTCGCGGGTATCCTTAAAAAGATGTTTTAAACATATTGAACGGTTCGGATCATTAAAATTTAATCGAAAATCAAGAGTTTAGACGTTGGTCTAATATTGGTCTAAAAAAGTGTTGGTCTATGGAGCCATCCCCTGTATGTATTATAATGTATATACATAAACATATTTATTATATATTATACATATATACATATATATACATACTTGTAATATACTAATATATAATATATATAAGTATGTATATATATATGTATATATATATATATATATTATATAAGTACACACACACACACACACACACACACACATATATATTCACACACACACACACATATATATATATATATATATGTGTGTGTGTGTGTGAATATATATGTGTGTGTGTGTGTGTGTGTGTGTGTGATATATGTATATAAGTGTGTGTATATAAGTACATATACACAAATATGTATAAATATACATATATATGTATATAATTATACATATATATTATGGGTATAATATATATGTATAATTATATACATATGTATGTATATGTATATAAGTATGTACTGATAAGTATATATACTATACATATTATATAAATATATATATTATATGTATAATAAATATATATATGTATATATAAATAAATCTATAATATGCGAATATATAATTATATATACGTTTAGTGTATATAAATACATGCTTACATATACATATACACATAGTTGGTTTTTGAAAATAATGAAAACTATTTTTGAAATAAATAAAAGCTCACTTTTCATACTTTCACTTTTTTTGAAAATAATGAAAACTGTTTTCAATTTTTTGGAAGTAAAATATCAACCAAACATTTTTTTTTTTCAAAAAATAGAAAATTCAGGAAATAAAAACAGAAAACAAAAAAAAAAATGGTTACCAAACATAGCCTTAATATTTTCCTTCTCGGATGTTTTTAGGTAATGTTTCGGTAAGCAGGGAGCTAAGTCTTTAGGAATGAAAGAGGAAGGCCCCTTCTCCCATCTATTCATGTAACCTGTCATTTTGACATGTTTCTTGTGCGGTTGGCACCTTGCCATTCTTAACCCTTTTTCTTCCTTTTCTGCTTTTTGGGTTCCTTAGTGGCACATGAATGTCGTCCTCTGTCCTCCCGAGCATCAACGTAGTTGGGTTTCATTTGGCCACAGTAATACCTTTGTTTTGATCCCCTTGTATCTTATCTTTGATTATTTCAATTTTCTTTTGCCAATAAAAAAATCTCAGATAAATGATAAATTTTACGTTTGACAACCCGTTTTGTTAGAAGTCCGAGCATAAGAGGGCTGATAAATAATACCATGAGCATCAAATAATTAAGAGAGAGCAGTATGAAAATATTCACTTATATTATTAGGAAAAAAAATATGAATACAAGTATCAAACTGAATTTTAATTTTCATGTAAAATGACTAAAAAACGAAAAACAACTCTGATTGCTCTTTCATAAGATAAAAGTATGTAACACGAGAGAAATAGTCAATAAAAATAATTTAATACTGGAAACTAAAAATATTAGAAACATGCATGAGACCCCAAATATCCGAATGTACTAGCTGAAACAAAGGCGAAATATGACTTTCAATCCTAGGATAAAATGACACTATATAGTGTTTACTCAACTCACAGACTTCCCAGAACAATTTTGCAAGACGACTACAGGAGGGGACCGCCCGTTTGAAGGTCTGTAAGGATGGATCACCAAGACGACAATGATACTGATATGGAATTGGGAATTGGTTCCTCTACCTTCTAGTAAAAACCATGGTTGAATGTCGCTGAGTGTTCACTATCAAATATCATCCAGATGGATTTGTTGAGCAGTACAAAGTCCGTCTTGTTGTAAGGGCTATACTTAGATTTATGGTGTTGATTATGCTAACACATTTTTTCCCCTTACCAAGATAGGTTTTTTAAGACTTCTTATCTCTCTTACTGTCAATCTTTGTTGGTTCTTATTTTAGCCCGACATTAAAAATATTTTTTTGCACGATGATCTTGCTAAGAAGGTATATATGAAGAAAACACATGGATTTATTGCTTGGGGGGGGGGGGGGGGGGGGGGGGGGGCGTACTTAGGTATGTCAACTTTGCAAAGCACTTTACGGGCTCAAATAGTCTCCAAAAGTTTGGTTTGACAAATTTAGTGATATTGTCTTACAATTTGACATGCGTTGTTGTTAGTCAGAACATTTAGTTTTTTCTCTCATATTTGACTGGGAGCAAATATTGCTAATTGTTTATGTGGATATCATCATTACAAGTGAAGATCAATAATGTATTGTTAAGCTGAAGTAGTTTTTACAACGATAGTTTCATACTAAGAATTTGGACAAATTACGATAATTCTTAGGTATTGAGGTGACTCAGTCCAAGAACATAATTAGTTTATCTCAGCGCAAGTATGTTTTGGATATTTTAGATAAGGTTGGTTTATTGGGATCGAGACCTGTGGATCTCAATATCAAACTGTGTGTTGATCAGGGGGAGTTGATTCCTAGTCTTGATAGTATCAACGATTGGTTGGTAAGTTGAATTATCTTACCATAACGCGATCTGATATTTCATTTGTAATTAGTTTGGTGGGTCAGTTTATGTTTACACATTAACTCGCTCATTGGGAAGCTGTTATTCGTATCGTGAAGTACCTAAAGACTCATCCAGGACGTGATCTGTTTTATCAAGCCAGTGGTCATCTACGTGTTGAGACATTTATTAATTCAAATTGGATAGGAGGACCTTCTGACAGGAGATCAACTACTGAATATTGTGTTTTTAGATGTTATCTTGTGACTTGAAAAAGTAAGAAACAAACCGTTACTACACGATCTAGTGCAGAAGCTGAGTATCATGTCATGGCACACACTAAATGTGGGATTATGTGGGTAGGATCCTTTCTTGAAGAGATAGGCTTTGGTATGCAATTGTCCATGAATATGCATTGTGATAATCATTCAGCGATTCATAGTGCATCTAATCTTGTGTTTTGTGAGAGGACCAAACACATTGGAGTTAATTGCCACCTTATTCAACAGAAGGTGGATAATGGTGTGATTGTCACTCCTTTCATGTCTACAGCAACTCAACTGGCCAATATCTTCACCAAGCCATTATGCAAGCCTAGGTCCCTAGTTGATTATAGGCCCATAAGTCTCATAGAAGCACTTAGACAGTGCTTGCTAAGGTGCTGACCAAAAGACTCTCCAGTGTTCTTCCTGATCTAATAAGGATGTTCCGATCTGCTTTTGCTGGCAGCAGAGGGATACATGATGGGATTGTAATTGCTAATAAAGTTATCCATTTCTATTAAATAAGGAAAATGAAAGTTTTAGTTATTAGGATGGACTTTGAAAAAGCCTATGACAATTCAATTGGAACTACATTCTAACTATGTTGATAAGCTTTGGATTGCCCATCAAATGGGTAACTTGGATGAGGGAATGCATCTCCATTGTGTCTCTCTCAGTGTTGTTGGTAAATGGCTCCCCCACCCACCACTTTTTCATGGAGAAAGGCCTGAGACAGGAAGATGCTCTTTCCCCTTTCCTATGCATTCTGGTAGTAGAATGACTAAGTCATCTCCTTCACAAGGAAAAGGGTCTACATTTGATTGGAGGTGCCAAGTTGGGTCCCTTTTCAAGGAGTCTTACCCATCTATAGTTTGTAGATGATAATATCCTATTTAAAGAGGGAGGATTGAAGGAAGTGGAACCTGATAGGCTTTGAGGTGGTATCTGGCCTAAGAATGAATTATCAAAAGTCAGGGTATGGGGTGGGATGAGGAGTTTGTTTCTTCATGTGCATCAGGCCTCCTTTCCTATTAAATACTTGGGCCTCCCTCTGGATGCCAGCCCAATTAGATTCAAAACTTGGAAGCTTGTTATTGATAAGGTCAAATTCAATCCAGCAACTTGGAAGAGGAAGCTTCTCTCTTTTGGTGGCATGTTGGTTTTGATTATGTCAGCTTTAAGCAGCCTGCCTATTTGTTACTTGTCATTATTCAGACTCACTGCTTCAGTGGCAAATGAGTTGGATAGGATCTAAAGGAATTTTATATAGGAAGGTGATATAGATAGCAAGAAGGTCAACCTAGTTAACTGGGGTTCAAGAATTTTCAAGATAGATAAGGGTGGGCTGGGGATTAAAAGTAGTAAAATGATGAATATTGCACTACTGCTCAACTGGTAGTGGAGAAGCATAGCCTATGGAAGGGTTGTGTGTGATATCACTCATGTACCAATGAAATCATGGTTTCCCAATGAAGGCGGTCTTCTAAGGGATCTGTAGTACGAAAGGCGTAATGAAAGTAAAAATCTATAATGCAGAGTTTTTTTCTAAGTTTATCGAGCATTTCGTATTCAAAGTAGGCAATGGAGAGAGGTTAAGCTTCTAGAAGGATGCATGCATCTTATTGCCCAACCTTTTATGCTCAAGTTTCCTAAAATTTACCAGGTTGCTTAAAAAAAGCAAATCACACAAGCAACAACAGTTGGCTCCAATCCAATACAGGGGGTATTTGTGTGTTTCTCTTGTTAGATCATTTATAGGCTGGTGGAAGATACGATGGAGAGTACCAGTTCTTCCCCTGCTAAATGTGTTTGGAGCAAATCTTGTTCACCTAAGGTTCTGTTTTTCATCTGGCTTGCTTGAAGGGGCAGAATCAAGTCAGGAGAGATGCTACTTACAGTGGGGATTGTGGATAGTCACAAAACCCTATGCAAGTTCCGTGGAAGTCTACTTGAGTCTCAAGATCATTTGTTGCTGCAATGCCACAAGGTTCGGGAATTGTGGTGCAGGTTTCTCTCTTGGTGGGAAATCAAATGGGCACCACCAAAGTTGGTAGAGGTACTTTCTTGGTGTTCAGGATGCCGATCCAGAAGAAGTTCTACTTCTTTAACCATTTCATTGTGGTACTCTCTGCCTTCTATTTTCATTTACTCTCTTTGGCTCATCAGAGATCATATCAAAAAGGGAAATTAAGTTTAGATGGGTCAAATGGGTTTGGGCTCATCGTAGGAATGATCATCCCTTACCTACTGCTATCCTCTATAATTTTAGTGGGATCATTCAGTGAGGGCATTTCAACTGAGCTCTTTGGTTCATCAGTGCATATTATCATGTTCGGGAGCAGAGCTCCATTGCAAGTAGCAACTGAGTTTTTTGGTTCATTAGTATATATTGCCATCAATGCTGCAGTCTGTTGCATCTGCAAGCATGCATAAAACATTCTAGTCCTGCTATGTTATTCCCTCATGTTGCTGCTCTCTACTGTGGTCTCCTTTGCACTTGTCACTCTACTTGTTCAAGGTTGGTGGTTTGACTCTGAATGTGGTATGATTTGCTGCTTCTTACCACTCTTCCAACGCTAGCATCTTCTGCTACTATTGATGTGTTTTGCTGACGTTGATTTCTAAGGAGTCCTACCCTTCTTCTTCTAGTTTGGTCATAGATTTAGATTTGGTTTTGGGTTTGCCTTTGGCGTAGAGCTCTTGGTTTAGCAGTTGAACTTTGTCGTAGTCTTGAGTTTTTTATTCTATGTTGCTTTGTTTTGGTATGTCTCTGAAGGCAGGTTAGTAACCTTGGTATTATGCCTTGGTTGTGTCTTACAAACCAACACCTTGTAATCTCTTTCTATCTTAATATATTCTCTCTGTCTTTCAAATAAAAAAATATATATACAAGTCACAATTAGAACTACTCTGTAACTGAGTTTATGTGATATTTATGTTCTAGCTGAGAACGAGTCTTAAAAGTAATTATAATAGGGTTTTGCTAAACACCGCCTAATGGGCGGTGTTTAATACACACATAAAAACAAACAAACACGGATATCAATATACATTTTACGGATATCTATGCATATTTACGGATATCAATATACAATTTACGGATATCGATACACTTTTTACACATTATCCACCGCCCATTGGGCGGTGGTTAGCATTTTCCATTATAATATGTGTTTGATAATATAAGTGTATTTGTGCCTTTTATCTTGTACTCGGTCACAATATACAATGTATGTGTTAAGATAATTAATTAAAAAACGTAAACAACTTTTCCACGAACCATAAATTTTTTTTACAAAAAAGAGGGGTGTTGGGTTTCTATTCCAATTTTCAAAAATAACCCCCTTTTCTCTTACAGTCATTTTATCATTTTTAGTATTTTGAAATACCAAAATAAGTTCTGTATTGTGCAAGTTTTTATTCTGAAAAAATATCAAAAAATCCACCAATGAATAAAAATAATATTCAAAGATCAATCGCGAGTTAAGTTATGGCAAACAAAAAAAAAATATTTTTTAAGTGTTCTGTAGTACTTCAATTTTTTTTATTTTTTACCTCCATTTTTGTTTGAACGTAAGGACAAAAAATATATTTGTTCTGTGATACGAAAAAATAAAAGTGTTCTGTTAATGCATGAAAACACAGTGTTCCTTACATTTAAATGAAATGAGATTTGAAAAGCAATTCTCCATGCTTGAATTACATTTTTAAAGTTTTAAAATCTCATTTATAATTATCGTAATTATATTATGTGATGTGTTAATTTTTTTATGCTCCACTTCAATAATCAGTACTTTAGAGTTACATTTAACAACATAAACAAGTTAAAACAATTGTTACATACTTTACATATACAATTAGTATTTTCATAAATTAATCAGTACTTCAACTACTAATATAATATTCATTACAATACAATTATGAGTTATGAAATAAAACGCATCCCCAAATTTATTATTATTTATTTTAATAATAAGTAAAACGCACTCCCAAATTTTGCATCTTATTATTTATTATTACCTATTTTACATCTTATTATTACTGATTTATTCTTTGATGATGAAGACCAATAAGATTCGATACAAAGCACGTATTTTAAAATGCACCCCCAAATTTTGTTCAATCTTTTTTAACAATATATCAACACAATTTGTACACATTAATTAGTCATTGGCATTTTTCTTGCAATCTAGAACTCTATCTATATATATATACTATACTACATACATGCATGACGCACAATATACCTTTTTTATTAAAAAAAATTATACATTACACACACAAAAATATAACAACACTAATATTTATCTACCTTTTTTATTTAATTGTATTTTTACATACAAGAAAACTTTTAAATTTTTTTTCACATTCAAACTTCCTTTCCTAAATAATATTTATATTAATGTCAAATTTTAATTCAATAAGGGTTTTACGTTTTGGTGCGAAATATCTCAATGTCTAGTACTTGTACAATTAGAAGGGTCACGAAAGTTGAGAAAAAAGTATTAACCCTGCAAATGATAAAATAGCCTTCTCAAATGTACAATCGGAGAGGAGTGGTGTTTTTTTAATTTTTAAAATTTCAAGGGAAAAATGGAACATTTGCTCAAGGGGTGTATGATTCTACCTTCCTCGATGGATTTTCCTCACCTGCTTCATGTTAGATTCAATATTCCCAATCGTTGGATTCAAAAAACATTCCCACACATGCCGATTGTTGGCTAGATAAATAACAAATCTGCAACCTCATGCCCATTGATCGCCAGGTAGACCTTTAGAAACTATGGTACTGAAGCTGGGATCTTAACTAGTACCCATGAGAAAAGTTGTAACATTCCCACTATATTCAGCACACGGTCAATGTTCTTGCTCGCAATCCAGTGCAACAGACGTACCAGAAAAGAAAGTGTAACGACAAAGAAGACTCAGGGAAAGGTAAAGCAATTTCATACGTACAAATCCGTGCCCACTTTTACAGATTACTTAACCCATGCTTCGATGAATATAAAGCTATCATATATACACGAGACTCGTAAGGTAAGAGAGAATCTTTCCACCTGCGGATGAGACTAGAAAGAACCAATTCGTCTGGAGGGATCCAGATCAGCTAAGCATGGTAGGATGTCCAGTCTGAAGCATCCTCTTAAACATGTCCATCCCAAATGCGGAATCTGATGAACTAAAACAAGAAGTATTCTATCAATTCACAGCCCAGTGATTAGCTGCAAGTACGTTTCAAGCAACCATGTGAACAATTTCAATGGAGCAAAAACACAATGGCATGTGAAACTCTGATGGATAGCGCAGTTTTCCGTTAACATTGTACAGAAAATTAGGGGCTGGAGGTGCAACCTATCCCAATACCCCTATACTCCCCGCATCTGAATTAATAAGAACCCTAACCACCAGCACTAGCACAAACCGTCGCCTTTGACAAAAGATCTACCACAAATCAAGAGATACCTATAAACAACTATAAAACCTACAATCTCACATTCTTGATTGATACTGCTAGTGGCATAGTACTCCAACGAACAGAAAAGGTGTCACACCCCGTGTAGCTATTGGCTCAGTAACTTAAATGAAGAGCCTACCAACAAGGCCCATAATTACTCCTGTCAAAGTTACTAGTACTAGTCCAGTTGATTCTTTTCTCAAGTCGATGTGGGATATCATGATATCTCCAACTCAAATACACGAATCCTCTTTGTGTTACCTAGTTTTTCAACCTAGCAGGCAATGCTGGGATGCCAAGTTTTTAGAGACCCAAGAGCAGCAGCATAGGGTACACTACCTGGGCATGTACCCCTATTTGGAGCCTTTACTTGACTTCCCTTCCTCAATCCATTATCCAAATAGAACCCAAAGTAATAAAGTTCTGGTGTATTAAAATATCTAAAAATCATGGCAATTCCAACACATGAAAACAAAAATCACAAAAATAATGAAGAAGCAACGGAAGAAACATGTAAGATTCTTCAAAGTAAATTAAACAACATAGCCTCCAATTAATATATGCTAAATATTGCAACAGATAGCAGTGGGAATCCAACAAAAGATTACCAAAACAATTTAACAGGAAAACAAGCTTACCCTGATATTGTGATTTCATAGAGAAAAGAGATACCATCACAAGTCGGTATGGGGGGAACATGATCCTTTTTATCATTCACGAACTTTATTATCTGAAACATAACCTCGCGAAGAGATGCTTCTAGTGATGCCCGACGTATACTCATCTCCTCCGCTGCACTCTCTGCCACCATTCATAGGAAACATGGGGAAACCATACATGTGGTGAAGAAATTGAAAAAGAAAAAGAAATAGAAAAGAGGACATTAATCAATGCACAAAAAACTGTTTATACCTCCTGGGTCTACAACTACTTTGGCATGATGCGATTTGCCAGAATGGGCTTTCACTTGTTGCACCACATTCAAATTTACATACCACTGTTCCCAATAATGGCGCTCAAGTTTTTTCGGGAACCATGTTCCCTGTTTGTTTTTCTCTTCATAGAAAGCTAAACATATCTGCATCATTAGGCAGTCCGCCAATCAGTGGAACAATTATGCACACAGCAAAATTTCTTTGTGACATATTTATAACCAAAAACATATGATCGATTAAGAACTTCAACGAGGAAAAAGACAAGGAATGCAGAAGATCTGAGTAAACCGTCTTTAAAACTAAGTACATCATAAGATAAATATGGCAACATTAAGACAGAACCATGCTATGGAGCAAAATAATGAACGTACAAATACAACAATAACTTCTGTGGATTGTCCCCTACATGTTATGTACAACACAATATGTACTTTGTTTCATTATTTCAACAATTAATCAGCAGCAGGGGGTGTCATGGGGAATCAGAATAAAGTAGTTATCTTACTTTGTAGGATCACGAGTTTAGCAGGTTTACTGTGGTTATTGCGTATCTATGAAGAGCATAAATAGTAATCCAAGATATGTATCGGATAGCAAATAAGTATCCAGAATTTAAATTAAATGCTTTTATATCGGATACCTAACGGATACTTGTGGAATACGGTGGGGGTAAGAACGAAACTTTTTAAAACTTAAGTAATAATTATAAGGAGCAAACTGTAAATATCATATATACATAGAAGAATACTCAATTCATTCACAGATAAAGACGTGCGTAACAAAAAAGCCCTAGGATCATCTCTCTCTCTGACATAGTCACACACACCGTAAGATTCATAAAACACCTACACAAATACATTACGCAAAACGCAACTGTACCCATATATTGTGTATAAAAATAATCTTCTTTTACTCTTTTTTTGAGGATACAGTATATACAGTGCATATAGAGATACTGATGTATAGTCATATCAACATATATTACTGTCTTTTTTATATCCATATAGCATATTATACAATATGTTAAATACTGATTTTTTTTTTTTTTACAAAATTCAAATCTTAGGATAATTAATACTGCTAGAACTTAGAAGTTTTTCACTCTATTTTTATGCCTAGCAAAAAGCAGGTACGATTTTTACAGACGTATCCGTAACCTATTTTTTAGGTTTTTGGGTATCGACGTATCCATATCGTGTTGTGTTCATATTCCATGCTTGTATTTTTGCTTCGTAGACTGCCTCTGAATGGACCAATATTTACTACAAGTACGAGAAAAACTGCGGGGGTACTTTTCATGTACATTTTGAACAGTACAAAAAAGAAAATGTCAATAGAGACAAAGTCAATCGACATATAAAGAAAAACTTATCAGATACAAAAGGTAGTTGTCATAAGCACATTATTCGTAGCCTCTATGATTGTAAACTTAAAGCCAGTGGTGAAGAAAGAACCTGATTTTTCTTGTTCGGGTGTTTCTCCACCCTATCAATGAACTGGTCAATCTTCTCATCTATTTTCTTTTCAACTCCCAAGTCGCCACATTGCACCTATGCAGTAAAACATTCCAGCATTAAATGATGAACATACTATGAAAAAATTATATACGTACTTGGAGGCCAATGAATGAAGTGAAAAAATCAAAACTCTGTAAGCATGTCATGAATTTTATGGTATAAATTTCAACACATGATAAAAAATCACAAGGCACAAGAGAACATATTTTTCCTTGCTTCATCCACTCACTGGCTGTCACTAAGATTCCACCAGCAGATGGCATATGCTTCCTCCAGCAAATTTTGCAACATGTAGGCAGTTGCAAAACTAAATACAGTTCATCAATGCAATACAAGAGCAACTCCAACGGGCTCAATACTTGAGTCCTGTAGGCTATTATACCTAGCCATTGTCATTTTATTTGCTCCGAGAGGCTAGCTATTTCCACCCTTCCTTTACTCTTTCACTTTCGCGCCATCTTCTTCTCTGCTGTGTAGGGTTTCTTCTTCTTTCATTATCCTTCGATTTCATATTCTTCGCACGTGGAGATGGAGCGTGTAACAGTTTCCACACACACACATGGATCGTCGCCCCAAAATTTCTCCTCAAACCCCTAAGGTAGTCGATTCTAGGTTCTCGAACTCAGAGATCTATTGCTTTCCCCCCGACCCATTTCGCGATTCAGCTGACAGTTCTTTCTCTCGAAGCTTGCTTCCATTGTTCCCTATTACAATGATTGATTGGTGTATACTGTATCTGTGCATGTATATGTGTTTAGTGCTTTTTTGAGTTGATTAGTTTATTAGATTTTGGGATTTTACCTTCATTTTGTGCTTGTTGATGCTAATTTTGATATGAAAGCTTAGTTGGATTTATTCTTGCAATCAGCAGTGGATTACTTTTTAGCAGCAGAATCTGAGCGGAAAAAGAACAAATTGTGTTCTCTTGGTTTAAGGAGTTTAGGCCATTTTTACTTATTCCACGACTATGTGTTATGTTCAGATATCATAGGTGTCTCCATTTCTAGAACTTGATATTTCAGTATTTCTCCAAAAGAAGAGTTCTATAAGAACTTGATGTCTTAGTATTTCCTGTTGTCTTGTTTTGGGATTCTGCTATCTAAAGGATTCTGCTGGTTTGTAATAGATATCAGTTTTTTGAGCTTGGCTTAGTTTAAGGATTGTAATTTACTTTTAGGATAGATATCTTCTAAATTGCAAGAGTCCCCCCTGACCCAAAAGAACAAGCAGAATAAAACTCTCAACATTCTCAAAACTGTAATTCCCCTCGCACTAAATGCACCAGAAAAGAGATTGTGAACCATCTGCCATGTGTTCTGTCTTCTACCCCTTGAGAGGGCTTTAGTCTTCCAAAGTTACTCGAAAAATTTAGATGTCGGATATTTTACAAGAGGTTAATTCGTATTGTACATTAGTCAATTAGATATGAACAGAAAGTACCTAAGATTGTGTATTTTTCTTATTTAGGCTTTGGAGTTTCACTAACCAAGTTTTATGAGAACAAGGTAAATGATTACACAGAGGAACCAACTTACCGGACATCTAAACGCATCATATTGTAATTTATTCATGCTTCAAAAGTGGAAGGGCTGCCAAAGATTGCCAGCATCCAAAACAGCTACAGTCTTCTAGTTAGATGTAAATCTGAAAGTAAGTTCCTTACCATTAATATCTTCTCTATTGGGTGGAAAGTTGATAGGGAAGCTGTTCCTATCTGATTTTTTGTGCTCTAAACATTCCCTTGGATCCTCATAGTTCGATAAGAAATAGAACCAGTTAAAGCATTGATAGAGATTTGCAACTCACTCTCCTATTCTAGATTCTCCTCCTCTTCATCTTCAAGAGATGGTTCTTGCCCTTGGTCTTCCTGTTCGCTGCTTCTATTTACATTGGTGCCCTCTAGTGTACTTGTCATTACATTTGAAACACAAGCCTTTGGCTTTCTTCTCCTCCAGATCCTTGGTAATTCTTTCCTCACCATACCTTGATAAGGACCAGTGTTAAGAGTAAAATCCTAACTTGGACTGGCCCGAAAAACTAGATTCTCCCATTTTACTCCCATTCCCTTGCTTTGTTCTCATTGTTAGGGCTTCTATACTATTTTCTTGAAGTTTAGTCAGACTAATGGCTTGTGAAGTAGTGGTAGGGCGGAACATCTGAACATTTGCCCTTACTTCTTCCTTAAGCCCACTAATGAAACAACTTGTAAAAAAGGCTTCCGGCAGATTTATTGTTTTATTAGCCAATACTTCAAATTGCTCTTTGTTGTGAAACTAGAGAAAGGAAAATTGTATTATTGAGTGATGATGTTACAAGGGGCCAATACATCAATATATAGAGAAAACCTAGAAACCCTAGGTAACCCTAATTACATGAAAGGACAATAATACCCTTGCAACTAAACATTAATAACAATTTAACCATTACTATTCTAACACTCTTTTATTTATAGATGAGATTAGGGTTAACCTAATGGGCTCTAACCACCTAGGCCCATTAGGGTTAACATAACCTAATCTATCCCACATAACAACTAACACTCCCCCTCAAACACATGATGCGAGCATGGAGAGCATTATGGGTTTGCCAACATGAAAAAGAGATGCTCCAACTGATGTCTTTGACAACTTCGATTCTCCAACGAAAAAGAGATGCTCCAACTGATGTCTTTGACAACTTCGATTCTCCAACGACTTCAATTCTTCAACAACTTTAATTCTTTGACAACATTAATTTTGGTACCCAGTAGAATATAACTAACAAAGGAATATGGGACAAGTTCTCCCCCTCACGTGCGAACCCCGAATCGGACGGGAAGAGAGAAACAAAGGATCCAACTAGGATCACAACAAGGTGCCACACGGCACAACTTGGGGCCACTTGGCACACCAAACGGGGATTTAACAACCAACCAACAAAAGAAAGACTTGTCCATAAATTCACCAAAAGTCTAAACTGCAGGGACCGAAATCAAATATTGCAAAGTTTGGGAATCAAATATTGCAAAGTTTAGGATTAGGGTTAGGTTTAGGAGACAAAACAGAGATCAAACCAGGCGCACAACAGAGGCCAAACCGGGCAGCAAACAGGCGCAAAACAGAGACCAAACCAGGCGCAAAACAGAGACCAAACCAGGCACAAAACAGAGACTGAAGAAGGGCAGTAACAAAGACTGAAGACGGGCAGTAACAGGGCAGCAAACAGCGGCTGATGGATGGCGAAAACAGGAGGCTGAGGGCGAAAACAAATAATATCAGCCGGGTGAAAACAGCGGTTAGGGTTTGCGAAAACAGCGGCTAGGGTTTGCCATTTCTAAGGAAAACCAATGGCGAAAACAGCAGCTCAGCGGCTAATGGCGGCTGAAGTAGGGTTTAGGCAAGGAGGGGGGCGGCTGATGGAGAAACCAGAGGTGGAACAACATCAGACGATAACTACCAGACGATGGCGACTAACACTAAAGACCAGACGATCAGTGATGCAACCGGCGGACAGCGGCAAGGCATAAGCCGCCCGCCGGAAAGCGAGTATTCCACAGGCCTAGATCTTTGGCTCTGATACCATGTTGTGAAACTAGAGAAAGGAAAATTGTATTATTGAGTGATGATGTTACAAGGGGCCAATACATCAATATATAGAGAAAACCTAGAAACCCTAGGTAACCCTAATTACATGAAAGGACAATAATACCCTTGCAACTAAACATTAATAACAATTTAACCATTACTATTCTAACACTCTTTTATTTATAGATGAGATTAGGGTTAACCTAATGGGCTCTAACCACCTAGGCCCATTAGGGTTAACATAACCTAATCTATCCCACATAACAACTAACACTCTTGATAAACCTTGACAGTAGAAGTTTGCCTAAGTTTGGTTAATTCACCCACAACATCCTCATACAAATTTGGGCCAAATCTTGAAATAATCCCTTGTTTAAACACCTCCCAATTGATGATACAATGGGTGATACGCACGTGCCAATTAGTTAGTTGGTTACGTTAGTTACAGTTGGTTATGACCTGTTTGTATTTCGGTTTTCTGTTATTCAATTCTGTTTTACGCATATTGGCGGGAAAGGCGGTTAGGATCAGCGGTATAAGTAGTGGAATAGCTGGTTATTGAAAGGGGAATTTGAATTGTAAAGAATAACCTTGGTTTTGTTGTGAATTGGGCCAAATGTCCCTGCAACTCTCCAAACCTCAATAAAACTCCATTTTGTTCGATTTTCTATTTCTAGCAACATCCTTATCAGTGGTATCAGAGCTTTGTTTATCCTCGGCTTACTGCTCGATCAACCATGGATACTCGCACCCAAGAAAGTAAGAGAAATGAAGAAGCAATGCGTCAATTGAAGGAGAATGCGGAAATCCAGTACAAAGAACTCAGAGATTTGATCGTAGGAATGAACACCACTATCAATGCCAGATATGACCAATTGGCAGCCAAGTTTGGAGAACGAGACGAAGGTAGCTCTCAACCACAACCAGAAATTCATCCAGAAAATCATCTCTCCGCTTCGTCAAATTCGATTCAAACCAGATACACTAGGATTGATTTTCCTAAATTCCATGGCGAAGATCCAGCTAGCTGGGCCTACAAGTGCGAGAAATTTTTCGAATTCAATGCAACTACTGATGAACAAAAGGTACGACTTGCGTCTATGCACTTGGATGAAAAAGCCATTTCCTGGTTTCAATGGTACGAGAAGACACAAACTAATTTGGTATGGAAGGATTTTGTGTTCGATTTGAATATAAGATTTGGACATAATGCTTTTGAAGATGCAATGGGGGAACTCACAAAATTGAGACAAACTACTACTGTTAGGGTTTATCAAGAAAGGTTTGAGGAATTGGCCAACCGAACCAATGGTTTAACTGCTGCATTTTTCGTAAGTTGTTTCCTGAGTGGGCTGAAGGAGGAAATTAGATCTTCTGTACAAATGTTTCAACCTGCTACAATCTCCCAAGCGATAGGGTTGGCTCGACTCCAAGAGGAAACCATTGAAGCCTTAGCCAAGAAAACCAGGTTACCTTACAAACCTAATAACCCTACCTGGACTCATTCTACCAACACCCATATTCCCAGAACAACGACCATACCTTCCTTATTTCCCAAATCCTCTACACTCAACCAACCAATTCCTTCAAATTCTCTTCCACATCCAACACCTGGTAACATTCCCATTAAGAGACTGACTGAAAAAGAAATGGAAGCATGCAGAGATAAAGGCTTGTGTTACAACTGTGATGAAAAGTTTAGCAGGGGACACAGATGTCAACGAAGGCAATTGTTTTTGTTAATGGCTGAAGATGAGGAAGAAGAAGCTATGAGATCAGAATCTCAGGAGTTACATGGAGATACAGAGGAGGAACAGATCTCTCTACAGGAGGTACAAATCTCTATGCACGCTCTTTCTGGATTTAATTCTTTCAGAACCATGCGTATGCAAGGGAAGCTTAAGGGAAGAACAATTACTATATTAATTGACTCTGGTAGTACCCATAATTTCATTGAGCCTAGCATTGCCAGGAATTCAGGCTTTCCAATTCAGGAAACCCCTAACCTATCAGTAGCTGTAGCTGATGGTACTCAGCTTTGCAGCAAAGCTGTTTGTAAAAGCTTGAAATGGCACATGCAAAATCTGGAGTTTTCAGCAGATGTGAGGCTCTTATCCTTAGGGGGTTGTGACATGGTCTTGGGCATACAGTGGCTGTCAACCCTAGGCCCTATTTTGTGGGATTTCCGGAATCTTAATATGCAGTTTCAACACCAGAATGGCACAGTAATTCTGAAAGGGAATACACAACTAAGAATAGAGCAGGCTTCACCTAAACAGATGGAGAAAACCATGAGAAGTTCCAAGCAAGGATTTCTAGCATGCCTGTTCAGTCTTGCAGTTTTGGAGGAGGAATCACAGGTACATCCTGCCATTGCTAGAATTTTACGTTCTTATTCAGAAATTTTTGAGGAACCAAAGACTTTACCTCCTCAAAGAATGGCTGACCATAAAATTCCTCTTAAGGAGGGTAGTGATCCTGTGCATGTGAAGCCTTACCGATATCCCTATATACAGAAAAATGAGATAGAAAAGCTGGTCAATGAGATGCTGTTGACTGGTGTAATTAGGCCCAGTGTAAGCCCATTTTCATCTCCTGTCCTTTTGGTTAAAAAAAAGGATAGTACGTGGCGTATGTGTGTCGATTATAGGGAATTGAATAAACTTACAATAAAGGACAAATTCCCAATTCCTATCATTGATGAACTCCTTGATGAGTTGCATGGAGCCAAAGTTTTTTCTAAACTAGACCTCAGAGCTGGCTACCATCAGATTAGGGTGTTTCCTTTAGACATTGAGAAAACAGCCTTTCGTACACATGAAGGACATTACGAGTTTTTGGTTATGCCTTTTGGGCTAACCAATGCTCCATCCACTTTCCAAGGTCTGATGAACAGCATCTTTAAACCATTTCTCAGAAAATTTATTTTGGTTTTCTTCGATGACATCCTGGTCTATAGTCCTACATGGTCTGAGCATTTGGGACATTTACTGCAAACCCTGGAAATCCTTAAGAAAAACAACCTCTTTGTGAAGCAATCTAAATGTGCTTTTGGTCAAGGTAGCCTGGAATATTTAGGCCACATCATATCAGACCAAGGGGTTTCAGCTGACCCTGTCAAACTGGACAGCATGAAGAACTGGCCTACACCTACCAACATTAAGTCCTTAAGAGGGTTTTTAGGCCCTACAGGGTATTATCGCAGATTCATTCATGGTTATGGCAAAATCTGTCAACCCTTGACTAATCTGTTACGAAAAGGTGCTTCTGAGTGGACATCAACAGCTGAAGATGCCTTTCAACAGCTCAAATTAGTCATGACTACAGCTCCTGTCCTAGCTCTACCTGACTACACAAAAACCTTTGTCGTTGAATGTGATGCATCAGGTGTTGGTATTGGGGCTGTGTTAATGCAAGAAGGCCACCCAATTGCCTTTATCAGTAAAGCCCTAGCTCCAAAACATCTTGGATTGTCCACCTACGAAAAGGAGTTATTATCTGTGGTCTATGCAGTACATAAATGGGGCCATTACTTAATGGGAAGACATTTCTTGATCAAGACTGACCATTTGAGTTTAAAATATCTTCTGGACCAGAAACTCTCCACTACTTTGCAACAAAAATGGTTAACCAAACTCTTTGGTTATGACTATGAAATTTTATACAAAGCTGGCCAAGACAATAAAGTAGCAGATGCTTTGTCCAGACAAGGTCTTCCTCCTTCTTGCTCAGTTGCAGCCTTATCAACAGTACAAACTGATTGGTTGAGCTCTTTGAAACAGACTTGGGATACTGATCAAACCCTAAGGACACTGATTACAGACTTGGTTGCTGACCCTAGTTCACATGTAGGCTATGCCTGGCAACAGGGTCTTTTGACTTATCATAACAGATTGGTGGTTGGGGAAGGGAACAACACTAAGGGACAGATTTTGCAGGAGCTCCATAGCAGCCCAATTGGTGGACACTCTAGCATAGAAAAGACCTATCAGCAGGTCAAAAGGTCTTTTTTTTTGGATTGGCATGAAAAAGGATGTTGAACTCTTTGTTTAAGAGTGTGATACTTGTCAGAAAAATAAAACTGAAACCGTGGCTAGTCCTGGACTATTGCAACCATTGTCCATTCCTACACGTATTTGGTCTGATATATCCATGGATTTCATTGAAGGGCTGCCCTCCTCCAATGGTAGGACTGTGATTTTTGTGGTAGTAGATAGACTATCTAAGTATGTTCACTTCATGTCTCTCTCACATCCATATACAGCTGTGGATGTAGCCCAATTGTTCTTGGACAACATCTTTAAACTCCATGGAATGCCTACTTCGATTGTGTCTGACAGGGATGTCATCTTCACCAGCAATTTTTGGCAAGAGCTTTTCAGACTTCAGGGAACAATTCTGTCACTTAGTACTTCTTACCATCCTCAAACGGATGGACAAACTGAGGTGGTAAACAGATGTTTGGAAGTCTATTTGAGATGTATTTGTGGGGACAGACCCAAGACCTGGGTACAGTGGCTCCCTCTGGCAGAGTGGTGGTTTAACACCACCTACCATTCTTCCCTGAAACTGACTCCTTGCCAGGTGGTTTATGGGCAAAGTCCTCCTGCTCATCACCACTATATACCTGGAGTTTCTTCCATTGCCACAGTGGATCAGTGGGGCCTGGATCGAGAGGCTACTCTACAACTGGTTAAGGACCACCTTGTTCAAGCTCAGAACAGGATGAAGCAGCTGGCTGATCATCACAGGACTGAAAGGAGTTTTGAGGTGGGCGATTGGGTGTACCTAAGACTTCAACCATACAGGCAGACCTCTGCCCAGTTCAGAGGAAATCAAAAGCTATCCCCAAGGTTCTATGGCCCTTACCAGGTGCTACAAAAGGTGGGTCAGGGGGCTTACAAGCTGAATTTACCAGTCTCTTCTCAGCTTCACCCCGTTTTTCATGTTTCCTTACTTAAGAAGAAATTGGGGTCTCATGCCATATCACAGCCAGATCTCCCTCCCATCAGTGATGCTGGTATTCTTACCCCTAAACCAGTGGCTATTTTAGACAGACGTTTGGTTAAACATAGAGGGCGGCCAGCTACTCAATTGTTGGTTTAATGGGCAAATTGCTTTCCTGAGGATGCTACCTGGGAATTTTATACACAGCTTCAAGCCAAGTTTCCTTCCTTCCTGCCTTGTGGTCAAGGCTTTGCTCAAGGGGAAGGGAATGATACGCACGTGCCAATTAGTTAGTTGGTTACGTTAGTTACAATTGGTTATGACCTGTTTGTATTTCGGTTTTCTGTTATTCAATTCTGTTTTACGCATATTGGCGGGAAAGGCGGTTAGGATCAGCGGTATAAGTAGTGGAATAGCTGGTTATTGAAAGGGGGATTTGAATTGTAAAGAATAACCTTGGTTTTGTTGTGAATTGGGCCAAATGTCCCTGCAACTCTCCAAACCTCAATAAAACTCCATTTTGTTCGATTTTCTATTTCTAGCAACATCCTTATCAATGGGTTTTCCCAAACCATTGATACCATTGTATGGCTTTATCTTCAAGATGCAGGATTGCCAATTTCACCTTATTTTGATTCTCGACAGAGTTATACTCAAAAAATCTTCCACATTTATAGATCCAACCACTAGGGTCTTCACCACAAAATCGCGGAAAGTCGATCTTGGCATACCTGGCATAGAACCTAGAAACAGTTTGCAATTGAAGGCTCTCTGGTCCGTTTTGGGAAAACCTTGGAATCTCCAATCGATTATCGTCCTCTGTTCTATTTTGGGAAGACCTTGGAATCTCCAATCGATTATCTTGAATCCCAGGTGATTCTTCTTGTTGTTTTCCATAGACATGAGCAGCCATTTGATCGTATTTGTAGGTAATTGCAACCAACATGTCCTTGATATCTCCCAAGTCTTTCAATGAATTCTTGATTTGACCCAATTCCTTCGATTGCTTCTCAAAGCTTTCTTTGCAAACCCAAACTGAATCCTCTAATTTCTTGATGTTGTGAGTATAGTGAGTAAAGTGAGATAGAGAAAGAAAAGACCTTGCTTGCCCCAAAAGTCAAAGAAGGAATTTCTTCAATTATTGATGCCTGCTTTACTTTAAGCAGGAGATTTTATGGCCCGTAGCTTATAACATCTTATAAGAAGAGCCTGTAGCACGATACAATTTAAGGCCGGTTGCTTACTTGCGTACGAAGAAAGGGTAGACGGTTTCAATCATTCCCATCCCTCGTCAGGGTAAGAGTCTTTTAACACCACTGGGTGGTCTACAACAGGAAATTGAAGTTAAGCAGTGGTTAGGCACTGTAAATTGATAGAAGTATAGGATTCTATACAAAGTGGGGGAAGAGTCAAAGTAATTAGGAAAGCGCGGTGGAAGTGGAAAAATTGTTGGTTGTAACTGCTGGCAGAGCAATTGTAGCCTGCTTTTTCGATGTCAACTTTCAACGGGAAGGAATATAACTCAGTTGCAGAGTGTAAGTCAACTGAGATATGGGATTCTATAGAAACCGGGGGTAGAATAAAAAATTTAAAGAGTGGTGGAAGTATATCTTGGAGAAACATCTGGATGAGCAATTGTAGATTGCTTTTCCCAACTTCAACTTTCAATGAGAATAGGACCAGCTGCAAAGTGTGAATTAGAGACAGTGGCACATATATGAAGTTGCGGTGATGTGATGACATTACATGGGCAATGTCAGATGTCCCAAGGGAGATGGTGATAGGTGTGAAGATAGCTATGGCAGCCACAATGCTATAAAAGCTAATATTAGCAATAATGTGAGCTGTGAATGCAAGAAAAAGAGGATCCTCCTGTTGGTATTACTTATCTAGTTATCTAGGGTGCCTTTTTATGGCTGGTTGTTCGGTGGCCTGCTATCACTTGCAATAAATCAATACAAAATGGAAATAAAATGAATACATCCAATAAAAGGAAGGTAGATTGCTAGATTTTCCTGTCAATATTAGTGGCTACACCAAGTTCAAAAAAGTCAGAGGTGCAACCAATAAAATAAAAACTAGCAGCATAATCTCGATGCAGTGATGGCGGCAACTTTATGTCCCGGAAGAAGTGGCAAAAATAAGTTTCATTGCGAATTTGGTGGGTTAGTCAGACCTGCATCTGACGAACTGCATGTCCAAAGAAAGAAGGCTTCCCCCAGACACAAGTACGGTATTGAGCTCCCCCTCCAAATCCACAAGTTATCCCCACAACCAAATATAACCCAAGAAGTTGCCACTAAACAATGAACTCACACAAAACCATTTTATGTTATCTATAGATAATGAAATCATCCATTGAAAATAAAAAAAATTACTTCCCTTCATCTACTAGAAATGTTGTTATGAGAAACAAATATGTAT
Organism: Arctostaphylos glauca; assembly: GCA_019985065.2. Classification (NCBI taxonomy): domain Eukaryota; kingdom Viridiplantae; phylum Streptophyta; class Magnoliopsida; order Ericales; family Ericaceae; genus Arctostaphylos; species Arctostaphylos glauca. The sequence goes on from JAHSPW020000014.1 coordinate 10,112,513, forward strand.
CCAAGAAAGGATAACACTTCCCACCGCTTCAAATCACTTACATATGTAATATCGAAGAGTTCCAAATCAACTTCTTTGGGACGCACAAGACCTAAAGCCCTAAGGAAGAATATTGTGTGTAGAACACCTGCACATACATTCACCTTATTTAATTGTCTGGACATAAACTAATAAAAGTACACTGAGAACAAGAGTGATGCAGGGCAACAAGCATAAACTTGATAAAAAGAACAAAAAAAAAAAAAGGAGAAATACAACTAGATAACAACTAGTAATATATAACAGGAGGAGCTCCTTAAAATATATTATTGCAAGTACTAACCACAACGACCTTGACTAGAAAGATAAGAACAGGACCCCTACAAATACTATTAACCATATCCTTCTACACTACATACTAATTTTACAAAAAGGAAAGAAATGCTGATCATTTCAGTGAAAAACCTTTTCCACCTGCATCATCAACTGTGGAAAAAGCTAGTAAGAAAACTGCAGCCTTTCCACTGTCCTCAGCATTTGGATAACCCTGGCCGAGAAATGGTGATCATTTGGTTGTGTTGTTGGAGGGTAGGGAGGGAATGAAAGACTCGATTAATCCTCATCCAAAAATAACTTACGGAGATTTTGAAAGAAAACAATATTGCCATATGATAAAAATAAACCATTTTACTTATTCTAGATTTTGTTCAACCAAACAAGAGAAAATGGGAAAAAGATTTTACAAGAAAATATTTTCCCCACGACAAACGGAGCCTTAGTGAGAATAAAACAAATCAGCCTTTTTACACAACAACATAACTTTAGGGTGCTGCTGCATGGGTTGATTAAATTGTTGTTTGGTTATGATTCCTTTTGATTGTGGAAGAGGTTTTCCTCCCTCTACTATTTGCAGAGCTTTTGCTGCTTTGGTATAAATTGTAATCTTGTTGATAGGGACATGACCCTTTGAGTTTTGTTCTTTTTGGTAAACTAATCTTATTAGAACCACAAACCAGAGGAGAATACGGACCAAGGGGAAAACCTTGCAGTCCAAACAAGACTCAAACAAACCAGAAAAAATAAAGAATGGATGAACATCAGCCGCAGCCATACCCCAGCTAGCAACTAGAACAAAACAAACATGACGACAATGCAACCATAGAAACAACCGAGAAAAACTAAGACTGACCAAAAATCAATTAGACATGTCCCAGATACCAAGATTCCTGTTTCCTTCAGAAGGATCAGTCTGTCTCCAGGATACCAAACAAGCTCTCACATCCTACTCTATCCTCTTTACAACCCCAGGGGTATTCAGCCGTACGTATCGAAAAATTCTGAGATTTCTTTCTCCCCATAGATAATACACTGAGCAGAGAAATCTAGCTTAAACACAGAGGCTTTAAAAGACTTCCCCCTAACATTCTGCACAGCCCATTCCGCCTCAAAAGCAGAGTCAGATACTGGTCTAGATATACCACATTTGTTCAGAACACCATACTTGTCATGAGAATTTACCGTCAAAAAACAAGTGGTTATGTCCCTTAATCTCCCCTGTACAGAGAATACAATTAACAATCATTGGAACTCCCCAAGAAGCCAATCTGTCTGTAGTAGCCAACCTTCCCCTGCATGCCATCCAGAGAATGAAGGATCATTTAGGAACAGTAAGGGAAAACCAGACTAGTTTACACCAGGCCACTCGAACTGAGTCCTTCCTAATAGCCTCACAAGAAGTTCTAACATTGAATTTTCCCAAAAGGATGCCATGCACCACTCTTGTCTTCCAGAGCGGAGTTAGGCTTGAAGCTACAGGGGTTAGGCTGATGTCCTGATTGATTGGATTTCTACTTGTAGGCCACCTCCGAGAACCTTGGGAGACAATAGGATCAACCTTAGCATTCAAAGACCTTCCAAGGTTACGGACCACCTTACTCCCAATCTCCGACGGTTGGACCCAAAGGGTGGCAACTAAAGCATGGGTACTTCTACAAATAATGTCGTACTCATAGCCATAATGTACCAGATACCGATACTTTGCATGGTACTTCCAAATATGTGTTGGCTACACGAAACACATGCCTCAATTTTTCTCTATAGCTATTGTTGTATCCCAGAAGTACCCTAATATATATCAAGCCATACACACCACACAGACGAAGCTAAGTTGGTAAGACTTTCTTTTCCTATAGAATAAACAATTTGGTTCTTCAATTAAATGGCATTGAACTCTTATGTCTATCTAAAATTTGGCACTAAATTGTTACTTGATGTCGGAAATTTAATAGCAGAATGATTTAGCTATTTCCTTTATTTTAAGTGTGATTATAACCGGTAATACGTTTCTCTAAATTATAAAAAATAAAATATATTTGTTACAGCCACACCCTAGCTGGACCTGTACCTGTACCTGTACCCTACACTTTTTTTAGGTTTTATCGTATCAATGTACCCGTATCGTACCAGCACCCGTATGTGTGCTTCTTAGGGTGCCAATTATCTAGCCCTAAGAAGGTAGACAAGCCATTCCCCCAATGGTTTCAATGAAAGAATTGACAAAACCCTCTCAACTTAAGCATTTTGCTAGTTTCTTTTACTTTCAGCCCTCAATCGGTACGTGAAGCATCAATTTTTTGAAGGAAAAAAAAAAAAAAAACTATCTTCTCCTACATAACAATATCCAGAGCATTTCTGTTTGCCGTTTACCAACATTGAAAGCCATACGCGACTTTAGACGTTAAAATGCGCCAGCAGAATCGAAAAGAGAGAAGCTAACCGATCGATTAGGGAAAGAAAAAAAAATGACTAATTCGTAGACTCTAACTTACATCGCACGACTTCCCGAACCTCGAAGGGCTCCAATTCCTGCAAACACAAAAATTAAAAATCTACAATTACTATAGAAGCCAGCTAAATCGACCATGGAGGCAGCAATTTTCACAAAGATGGAAACTTGTATACAGATCAGTTATGTGGTTTTACCAATTCTTTAAGCTGACAAACTTCACAATTCATGATTTCAGTAGAACAAATGTCCGGATAGAGTTGAAGAGCTACGACGATCAGCGATCGAGGAGAGAGAGAATATGATCTAGAGGAACGGAATCAACTCGTAAACTTCCCTTGTGTGAGCTTGAGGGAAGTAATGAATTTACGACTGCGCGAGACCCGCAAAGCGAACCGAACCCCGATGGGACTGGCGAGTTCAAGTTCAGTTTCACAATCGGACTCGTAACAATAAGACCAGAACCCTTCATTTTAGTAGATCTAAAAAAATGTTGTAGTCACTATCATTAATCTGATCCAACCTATTACATGTAGCAAAAAAATGTTTTTTTATAGACTATTTGTTATTTGTTATTTTCGAATTTTTTTGTCTTTAATAAATTTTTTAAAAATCTTATTTATATTTTTTTATTTTTTTGAAATTCTTTCATCGAGATAAATAATTAATTTAAAAAATTTTAAGTAAATTTGATGAAATCTTAAAAAAATATGACAAAAACACAATAACACTAATAATGAATAATTTTGGCCAAATGGACATCCAACTTAAATCAAACCGATTCTAACAGTTAGAACTTACAGTCTAATTTTACAATCGTCGAATATGATTCAATTTTTTGTTATTATGGGTTTAAAGAGGCACATAACAAATATCAAAACAGTCTATTTTATAATCACTATAATTGTAGCAATAAAAGTTAATATGATCTTACATACCAAAATATGCAAATAGATTAGGTAGTATAAACAATTTGGTTCCCTGATAAAAATTGATGTTCGGATTCATTTATTCTTTGGTTATTATTAAATTATTTAATTATATTGTACGAATCAAAACTTAATACAGCTCAAATGAATGAACATTTTAAAAATAATAAACTAGTCAATAGGTCCATAATTTGGTTCGGCTGAATAGAACCCGAATACAATCCTCGAGTATGGCCTAGGTTTGGGCCATTATGGGCCTAATTTATAACTCTTGCAAAGAAAATTGTGTAAAGATGTTCTGATCCAACATAATTATTACATAGAAAAGAATTCAAAGAAATTAAATTATTTATACAGCTTAAACCGTGAGAGTTAACAAAGAGCTTTCGAATCATTTTTGCCGTTACAAATGTGTTTCGTTTATGTAATCATTAATATCGGATCAAACTAATTTTTGATGGAAATGATTTTTCTTTTAAGAACTGTTCTAATTAATGTTGTGGGTCCCAAATAAGCTCACAAATCACAATAGTCCAAAAAACTGGACTGGAACTGAGTCCTCCCCAATATCACTTGCTCAAAAGTTTTGGGTCCAGAGATTAGATAAGTCCCAACCAATCCGAGACCCAGCCCACCCCATGTTCAATAAGGATTGGGCTTCTTTGAACCGTCGGGTCTATCCAATGGTTCATCTTGCCGACCCGTTAAGCAAATTATCCATGCAAAAAGTAAGGATGGATCAAACAAACAAAATCCACATGATTGGATAGCATTTGTTTTCAAATCATGAGGGGGAGAAAACAAGCTAATTTATTTTTATTTTGCGTCTATTTGGACTATGGTATTTATTGAAAAAAAATTCGTCTTTATATGAAATTTTTTTACAATTTTTGTTTTTCATCAATTTTTTGTGATTTATTGGTTTATCTTGACAAGAGCTTTTACAAAAGTTATAAATCATTGGCCAAATTTGGAAAAAGTTCCTAAAAGACAAAAATAAATCAAAAACAGAATTTTTTAAACTTATTCATCGTCTTTAATAATATTTTTTTAACTTTCGGACATAATTTTATACTTTTTAGATTCCTTTCATCAGGACGGACCAATAAACCACAAAATATTGAGATCAAAACAACAAATACAAAAACAAATAGAGACAAAAAAATAAATTATAATGAATTAGTTAGGGCAAATCCACTCTTTATTTATAGCAGTTTGTTTTGAGATTACTCTCAACCTAATGTCGAGTAGTCATCGGAGAACTAATTACACCGTTCATCTGTGGGGTCCCATTTAAAGCCAAGATATTTTATTTTGCACGGACTAGCTCTATAAAATTTGACAACACCCGAGAGGTTTCGAACTTAAAATCTAAGATGGAGCATACATCTAAATCTCAAACCTTAACTATCAAGCTAACTCTTAGTGTCTATTTGACATGTACTTATTATTTGCTTTTAAACAATGATTCATGGGCTAATTATGAGGGGGAAAAACATCTAATTTAACAGAAAAAATACAATTTTAACTAGTAATTTTCTTTCAAAACTCCAATAAAGCTAACTATTTTCACTATCTTCTAATAATATATTACTTTTTTAATCAATAAACCCATATTTTGCATGATTTTCATCCTCTTTTTATATGGTTTCATATTTTTGTCATCAATTTTGAGTATTAGTTATACCTTTTTATCCTCTCTTAAGTGAAAATATATAATTTCTAATTTGGTAGGTTTAAAATCATAGCAGTAATTAGACTTGAAATGTAAAATCAAATATGGTAAATAATTTTCAATTAATCTGGAAAATATTACCGGAATCTTAAAAAAATTCACCGAATCTGTTAATATACTCAAAATCTATTTTAGTGACTTTGGTTACAAAATTCAGGATTCAAAAAATCAAATATTTTTCATTTCTTCACTGAAATGTGCTAATATACTACTTCCACAAAATTTATTTAGTGATTCACAGGAATCTTGAAAATATCACTGGATGTTTTTTTATCCTTGCACGAAATCATATTTTTTTTCATTTCTTCGTGTTCCTAAATCCAAATTTCTTATATCCGTTATCCTGTATGAAATAGACTTGCCAATTTTTCTGTTGCGAGTTAAGATGAGAGATTTCATTGTTAAACCTAAATATTTATCTAAGACAATTCAGATTCTGCGATGAGTGAAGTTTACTTTATTGTTGTTCCTATTTGTAGTATCCGTTTACGATGATATTGATCAAACATTATACGACGAATTTTGTAGAAATTTATCATGATCTACAAATTTATCATCATAAAAGAATAAAATATTTTGAAGTTGCAGAAATTTACTATGATCTACAAATTCACCACCGTAAAAGAATAAAATATTTTGCAGCAAGTTAAGAGAAGAGATTTATGGGTTAACAGAAAATATTTTCTCTAAATTTTGATCCAGTGATCTCACATTTTGTTTGATGCCCGAACTGATATAGTTATGAAATTTTAGTGTCTTTTTTTTAGGAGTTGAATGCTTGAATTGTGCAATTTTTAAAATTAAGGATAATTTTAATACTTTTTAAAAGAAAGCACCAAAACTTAATCTTTAAAAGCAGATGGGATAAAAAACTAATAAACAACCAAAAAATAAGTGCCCCTATTTGAATAACCCTGGGACTTTGAAACCTTGAAGGAATCAGTGAATCCAATACAATCCATACCAGAATCAGTGAAGAAATCTTGAGGGGTTTGCGATAGAAACTACACAGATTGAACCCAATGATTCTGGTGGTTGAATTAAGTCTTTGTCTTCGATTCCATGTTTCAAACTTCATAAAACAGCTCTACATTTCTGTAGGGTTTGGAATTTACAGAGGAAAACTTTGGTTGGGCGAAAATACAGAAGACAATGTGAGACAAGAGAAGAAAACTCTGGTACTTCAGATGATTCTGAGAAGAAGAAGGCAACAGAGAAGAAGAGAAACAAATAGGAATGGGCAAAGAGGACTGCTAGTCTGCTGGAGCTTAGGTTTTTTGGGATAACTCTCAATTTTAGCTAAACATTTGATAATGGCTAGACTATTGAAATTTGAAAATGAGTATTTTCAACCCAGCTCTTTATTTTAGCTAGTCAAAAGTATAAAAAATGACACTTTTTATTTTGAAAAAAAGAATTTGTATTCTACACATGGTGACAGCATAATAATGACGTGGTTATGATGTAGCATTTTGAGACATTATATTTTTAATTAAAGTGAAAAAAGTACAATTTTTTCAACGGGTGTATTTTGTAAAGGGCTACTTTTATTGGTTATATTCCAACTACAAAAGTGAAAAAAAAAAAAACTATAAAAAAAAAAATTTCCCCAAACCCTAAGCCATTTAACCTTTACATTTCGTCTTTTTTTCATTCGCGTAAAGTTTGGCCATGTGGCCTGAACATTTCAGAAGGCCTTGCTTATTCGGACTTAATTTAGCTTAGATGACCATCGCATTAGCCTTTAAATAAACAAAAATGAAAATAATAACTATAAGCAAAATGGAGCCATAGATAGAGAAATTTGTATTTGGCGGAGGGGAGAGAGAGAGATCCGTAGTGTGGATAAGTGATAACTCTATCCACCAAATATTACGAATTATTTTATTTATTTTAAAAATTAATATTATTTACAACTTATTTTAATTATATTACGTAAATATTAATCGAAATTATACCACAAACCTCTCCGCTGTAAATATAATAAATTATTGACTCTCAGTGTCAAGGTTTGTTGGAGTGCATCTAATCATGAATAGAAAGGTCATCAGTTTATAAGCTAAATACATCAAGCAATTAACAACTTACAGTGTAATTTGTATCCATTTAGTTCAGGTAGGTCAAAGAGAAATATTTTCTCTTGCTATGAAGTGCGTTAAAATAATATTATTTTCGCGCAAAAAATATTGTTCAAACAATTAAGATAGTTTTTGGCAGTATTTTGTGTGTCAAAACGACATCGTTTTGACTAGAGGCAGAAATAGATAGAAACCGAGAGGGACCCGGGCCCCTTCAAAAATTTCAAAAAATTTAAGACCTAAGTATAAAATTTAGAAATTATAAAAAAATTACATTTCAACCCTCTTAAGTTATATTCGGTCCTCTTCCCCTTTCCCAAAACAAAATCTCAACTCCTCTAAACATCGAATTCTGATTCCACCTCTTGATTTTGACGGACAACAAACCTATTGCGCATCACACTCTCCTTTCCTCATGGGACAGGATAATTAAAATTATATTGTCCGTTGTTCCATCACATACGTAATAAAATGGAGTCTATTCCTGATTTTGACGCACAACAAACTTACAACAAATCGGACTCTCCTTTTCTCATGGAATAGGGTAATTAGAATTATATTGTCCCATCACATACGTAATGAAATGGAGCCCATTTGCATGTTGTCCTTTTTGGAAAAAGATTTAATTCAGGATGCATGTGGTTATAGGCTGGCCACCACCACTTAGGTTTGTCCACAATATTTATTTGAGGGTCTAAATTCTTAAAGGATGACAATTAGTATAAATATAGAAAGCTTTCAATAAGAGATATCTTATTTTTATTACAGTGTACATTTTTATTTTTTGATCAAATTTTAATGATTCAAACTATTTAATGTGTTTAAAATATATTTTTAAGAGCTAACGTGAGAAATTAGCTCAAAATATTATCCGAAAAGACTTGATCTATTCAATATTTTATAAAATTATTTCTGTCAGCATTTATCAAAAACTAATATCAGTATTAAACCCGAAACTCCCAGTCTTTCTCGATATTGTTTTGAGCAGATTTCTTTCGGGTATCCTTAGAAATATGTTTTAAACAAATTGAACGGTTTGGATCATCAAAATTTAATAAAACAATAAAAAATTCGTACCGAAACAAAATAAAAGATCGTTTATTAGAAGGGGATAGAATCTCATCATCCCTCTCATCATGGATGCATGTGCTCCCCATGTTTCACATCATCGTGTTTCTCGATGAAGAAATTTAATTAAAGGTCCTTATTAAATTAGAATTGCATTGGCTCCTCGAAAATTTCGTTTTTATTCCTTATGTTTCTGTGTCATCAGGAAAAGTTCGTAAAGGCAAGTTTTAGATAATTCAGACAATATTCTACTTTTTCGTACACCCACTTCAAAATCAACCTATAAGAGAGGTTGTGTTTCGACTGATTTTTTTTTTTTTTAAAGAGAGTCAGTATTATTTAAGATTTTATAATTTCTTTTTTTTTTTTTTTGGGTATTTTCTCATTTGTTTTGGAGAGAAAATCGAAAAAGTATAAAATATAGGTCAAAACTGAAAAAGTTTAAATAGGAAGACGTTAAAGACACCAAATCGGTTAAAAATAATAATTATTTTGAATTTTTTTCGTCTTTAAGAAAATTTTTAGGCTTTTATTCATTTTTAACTTTGTAGATTCCTTTTGTTAAGACGTAAGTTAATCTAAAAACTTAAACGCAAACTTGATCGAAAATAAAGAAATGATCAGAAAGATATTAACGGTAATACCGAATAATTTTAACCAAAAAAGATTTTATTTTATTTAAATGAGACGTACTAGCAATGAACTCGTACTATACACGGCCATTTATATTGTTGCTATTTTCATGACCTATAAACTCTCATATATGTTTTTTTGTGAAACTTTAATTGAGTTGTCAACAGAAAAGATTACTCCAATAATATTATCCAAAATATGGGTAAAAATCACTACAACCAAAAACACATTTAGTGTCACCAAAGGTTTAATTTTTGTGACCCATTATTTTGGATGACACAATTAACACATGTCATTGTATATGTGATACTAAAATTCAACGGTGACAAAATTATGTAGTTGCCACGGTATGGTATTAACAGTGGCAAGAATGTTGCGTCACTAAAGAGAAATATTTCATGACAGAGTTGTCTTTAAAAATAACAGTGATAATAATATGGTGGCACTGAAAAAATATTTTATGTGACAAAGGTTGTCACTGAAAACATGTATCATGACAATCAATTGTGTGTCATCTAAAATCTTTCCACCATGGTAAACACAATGGTGATAATGTCTTTTGTCACGAAATATGAAACTTCATATTTGTGTCAGCATAAGTGTGCCATCAAACATGCTGTTCCAAAATATAACTTTTTACCCGCTTATAAAGTTCCAAATATTTGTATTATGTATTCACCAATTAGCAAAAATATAATCTGCAAAGCAAAATAGCATAGAAACCAAGTGCAACAAATCAACTTTCATAATCCATAGTCAAAACCCTTCAAATTAAACATTCATCACCAACAATAAATACTTCAAAATAGTATTCACAAAACTCAAAACAAGTGTTCGGGTTAACTCCGCAAGTAAGTGTCAACAAGTCTTCAACCACATCTCATCACTCACCTGTACCAAAGTGCAATAAAAGAAAATTCATGATCCAAAAATTCAATGAAGTCTAGTCATTCCCAAAAAAAAATTTCTTTAACGAGCTCGGAAATTGCAACTTCAGCTCGGTCATTTTCCTTTTAATTTGGCGCCTGAGTTTCATGATCCTCTATATATATTGTTTGATTTTTTTGCTGATTAATGCTTTTTAGTTTGGAGTGAAAAAGAAAGAAATTTCTGCTAATAACATTTTTATGGGGAAAATACCAGTTCTCTGCAACAATATGCTATATATAAGAGATTAGCACTTTATTTCATTGGTTTCAAATTAATACATATGGTGTTACTTTCACCCTTTTATAAAGATAGAACATATAATTAGTGTATAATCTAAATAAATAAGGCACTCCATTAATTGTTCCCAAATCGATTGGGATCTTCAATATTGTAGATCAGCAGAATATTAATTAATCACATGCATGGATCTTAACCTCGGTCTTATGCATAAACATGCATATAATAATCGTATTAGTTTATTGGCCAAAGCCTGCTGCAAACTTCGAAATAGAACAAAATCTAATCTCGGTAACAGAAAATTAGATCCATAGACGAATATTGGACGCATGGGGACCTTAGGATGTCAGACGAAATCAAATTCTCTCCACTAACTTCAAAAAAATATACACACATATATATGTATGATCCCCAGAACACACGCGATATGTGTGAAAGTCGATTATTAAAGCAAAAAATAGGTAGTTACCAAATTATGGAGTATAGTGATAAGGGTATGCAGTTTCTAAAATAGTTATTTTGTGACTTCTTTAAGAATAATGATGGAAATTACTTTTGTGACATGGTTTCAATTTTCCATTCATGCCAAAAGGGATAGTCCCTTTCTATTAGTATAGAAGGTCCCGGGAATTCCTCATTTTCTTAAAATGAGAACTTTTCATTTTATGATTATATTTTGATAATTTGAATCATTCAATGCGTTTAAAATATATTTTTAAGAGTACTCGTAAGAAATCGACTAAAAATAAAGGAAATAGGAGGTCCTTGCTAAAATGAGAGATCTAGTATTATATATATATATATATATATATATATATATATATATATATATATATATAGAGAGAGAGAGAGAGAGAGAGAGAGAGAGAGAGCTTCTAATAAGGGATCCTTTATTTTGCTATGGTGTAGACCTCCTATTTTCTGATCAAATTTTGATGATCCGAACTGTTTAATGTGTTTAAAACATGTTTTTAAGTGTACCTGCAAGAAATCAATTCAAAATAATATCTGAAAGGGCTTGATCTATTTAATTTTTCATAAAACCATTCATGTCAGCATTTATTAAAAATTGTTTAGATCAACCTCTTATCGATATTGTTTTAAGCCAATTTCTTGCGAGTACCCTTAAAAACATATTTTAAACACATTGAACAGTTCGGATCATCAAAATTTGGTCAAAAAATAGGAGGTCCGCACCGTAACAAAATAAGAGATCCCTTATTAGAAGGGACTGTGTGTGTGTGTATATATATATGTTTGTGTATGTATGTATGTATGTATGTATGTATGTATAGGGGAACCACTATGGACGAGAACCCCCTGGCCTCGATTCTTTTGCATAGTCTGGGGGCCTCCCGCAACAGAGCAGCAGGACATAGCGGCGCCATCGCCTGGCACCATTCTCGGACCTAGTAGCAAACGGGCAAATGGAAGCTAGAAATCCTTTTCAATTGGTTCATTGCATTCAATTGGTGTAATTATTTTTTTGCTTTCTGTAAATTAAAGATCTATCCCAAGCTACTAGCCTTTCGTCTTTGGCCTCTAGCTCGAATCTTGAAAGTGCGAAGTCTTTGAGGTGACAGTAACTCTCGATCGAGAATTCTTCTTTCTGAGTAAGTCAGAGCGAGACCTTAGTGGCTGGAATACCATACCATAGTAGGCTCAGACCTGCCCTAAACGGGGGGCTAGCCTAGGACTTCGACTCTCCTTTCTACGGTCCTTTTATGTATGCACGTATAGTCCTTATACATCATCTTATGCGCGTACATTCTCCTTATATCATGTGCATATGTAGTCGACCCATATATATATTAAATGTACTACAGAGTCGCAATCCATATTAAAAGCGCCATTTGAGATATTATCATGTTAGTATGAATTGTTTATTTTATAAAATTTATTAAGAACTTATTTTTTGAATAAAATTGATTAATCAGAGATTTATAAACTCAAATCGTAAAAAAAATTCTCTTATAGCTAATTATCTCAATCATATTAATCATCTATTTTTAAAAATATATGTGTTCTTTGATTATGTGACTATCGAAAATTACTTAACCTGATTTTTTTTTTTTACAAACAAAATATTTAGTAAACATTAAAAAATAAACCCTTTAGTGAATTAGGAGCTATAAGTCTATATAATATCCTCTCCTCCAATAAATATGAATCCACATGCCAATTATACTTTGTTCAGAGACATGATCTATGGGTATTCCTGAAGGAAGGATCTTGTCCATCTTGGCTTTTGTCAGCATGAAATTCCATTGGTTTTCCCATCAGTGTGTCACATATTTAGCTATGTTTGGTCATATATATATATTCTTCAACGTGGGCCCGTATGAACATTTAGAGTTAATAAATGCTTACACACACTCATATGTATGTGTGTGTATATATATATATATATAAGTTCTAATTAGGGAACTCTCATTTTGCTAACATGCGAATTTTTCATTTTCTGATCAAATCTTTAATGATCCAAACTGTTCAATATATTAAATATATATTTTTAAGACTACCCCCAAGGAGACAACTCATAATATTACCGGAAATGACTTGATTCAAGTAATTTTTCATAAAACTCTTCCTGTCGGTATGTATGAAAAACTCATTCGATCAAGTCCTTATTCATATTTGTCTGAACTAATTTTTCGTTGGTATCATTAAAAATATATTTTAAATATATTAAATAGTTTAGATCATTAAAATTTGATCAAAAAATAAAAGGTCAGTATTTTAGCAAAATGAGAAATTCCTAGGGACTATGTATATGTATATGTATATGTATATATGTGTATCCATGTTTCTCCTTTTTCGATTTATATTTCAATAAATGCTGACAAAATATATAAAGTGCCCTTTGGATAACTATAGTTATATAGGAGAATCCTAAGTGGGCACATGCCCTCAAATACCAAAAGTACCTATATGCTATGCCTATCTATACTTCAGGTTCAAATGATAAGAAGAGACATATTAATTTGTTATACAGTGAATGATTGATTTCAAGGACAAGACCCAAATTATTTTAATATCAGTGATATTAAATAATAATTTTAATATCAATTTCATGAAATCTTTGTGTTTAAAAAGACTCTCTTGTCCTTATTTCCTCTCTTACACTTCTCAATCATTTTGATAACTCAAAATCCTTCAAGTGTTTAAAATTAGAAAATGGTAATATATATATGGGGGAGGCTCAAGGGACCAACACTTTTTTAGACCAATATTAGACCAACGCCTAAATTCTTCGTTCCCGATTAAATTTTGATGATCTGAACCGTTCAATGTGTTTAAAACATGTTTTTAAGGGTACCCACGAGAAATCAGCTCAAAATATTACCGGAAAGGGCATGATCTAAACAGTGGTTCAAAATGCTGACAGGAACTGTTTTATGAACCGATGTTTGAATCAAACCCTTTTTAATATTATTTTAAACTGATTTCTCGCGGGTACCCTTAAAAACATGTTTTAAACACATTGAACGGTTCGGATCATCAAAATTTAATCGGGAACGAAGTGTTTAGGCGTTGGTCTAATATTGGTTTAAAAAAGTGTTGGTTCATATAGCTTTTCCCTATATATATATATATATATATATATATATATTTTAAGATGTGATTTCTAACTTTAAAAATAATCAGTTTAAACGAATAATGTTTCAAACACAAAATATAATTTTTTAATGAACATTGTCTGTGTATGGCCTGGTGGAAGAGGGAGAGAGGGGGAGGGGGAGAGAGAGAGAGAGAGAGAGAGAGAGAAGATAAGATATAAAAGAGAACGTAATGATTGAGAAGCGTAAGAGAGGAAATAAGGGCAAGTGAGTCTTTTGAACTAAAATATTCTATGAAATTGATATTAAAATTATTATTCCATGTAAGTGATATCTTTTACCCCCCGTTTGGATGGGGGATATCCCCCCATCCAAAAATTATCACCCCTTATTAATTTTTTTGGCATGGTTTGGGTAGAAAAAAAGTACCCCTCCAAAAATTATTACCCCCTCTTATCTCCTATTACCCCCTCTTATCTCCTATTACCCCCTCTTATCCCCTCCAAAAATTATTACCCCCTCTTAGATTTTCACTCCTCCCAAAATTATATTTTTGGCTTTTTCATTGTTAACTAAATTTTTTTCTTTTTTTCTTTTTTATTGTTAACTAAATTTACGCGAGCTAAATTATATATATTTTTTTTTTAACTAAATTTTTTATTGTTGATTTATATTTTGTTGTTATTTTTTTCTTTTTTTTGGTTAATTGGTAAAAAAAAGTTAAAAAACTCTTAAATTATTCAAAAATAGTCATTTGAGGGGCTGATTGGATAAGGGATTATAGGCCCCATTTGGGCTATAGTTTTTATTTATATGTTATTTTTATCTTTATTCATTTTTTTTGCATTTGTTGTTTAAATCTCAATATTTTGTAGTTTATTAGTTCGTCTTGTTGAAAGGAATCTAATGAGTATAAAATTATGTCCAAAAGTTAAAAAAAAGTCACTAAAGACGACGAATAAGTACAAAAAACTCTATTTTTTTATTTATTTTTGTCTTTTCTAAACTTTTTTCAAATTTAGCCAATGATTGATAACTTTTCTGAAAGCTCTTGTCGAGATGAATCAACAAATCAAAAAACATTGATGAAAAACAAAAAATTACAAAAAAAATTTAAATAAAGACGAAAAAAATTTCAATAAATACCACAATAAATACCGCAGTCCAAATGGACCCTATTTTTAGGGGGATAAGTTATGGAGGGGTGATAAGATAAGAGGGGGTATTAGTTTTAGAGGGAGGGCCCATTTTGATGTGATGTTTATAGAGGGAGGGTAAAAAAATAGATGGTTTCGATGAGGGTTTTAGATGGGGGATAAAGAGGGATAAGAGTGGGTGGATAAGGAAAAAAACTGCTCGTTTGGATGGGGGAAAAAAAGAAGGGGGATAATTTTTGGAAGAGGTAAAAGGATCGAGGTGACATGTTTAGCATGGTTTGGGAGCAAAAAATGCAGGGATAAGATAAGAGGGGTATTATTTTTAAAAGGTTGACCCACATTGATGTGATATTTATAGAGGGGTAGTAAAAAGTAGATAGTTTGGATGAAGTATTAAAAAAAAGGATAAAATAGTACTTGATTTGGATAGAGGGGTATTATTTTTAAAGGATTGACCCACATTGATGTGATATTTATAGAGGGGTAGTAAAAAGTAGATAGTTTGGATGAAGTATTAAAAAAAAGGATAAAATAGTACTTGATTTGGATAGAGGGGTATTATTTTTAAAGGATTGACCCACATTGATGTGATATTTATAGAGGGGGTAGTAAAAAGTAGATAGTTTGGATGAAGTATTAAAAAAAAGGATAAAATAGTACTTGATTTGGATAGAGGGGTATTATTTTTAAAGGATTGACCCACATTGATGTGATATTTATAGAGGGGTAGTAAAAAGTA
This sequence comes from Arctostaphylos glauca, assembly GCA_019985065.2. Taxonomy (NCBI): domain Eukaryota; kingdom Viridiplantae; phylum Streptophyta; class Magnoliopsida; order Ericales; family Ericaceae; genus Arctostaphylos; species Arctostaphylos glauca. The sequence goes on from JAHSPW020000014.1 coordinate 10,128,343, forward strand.
GATAGTTTGGATGAAGTATTAAAAAAAAGGATAAAATAGTACTTGATTTGGATAGAGGGGTATTATTTTTAAAGGATTGACCCACATTGATGTGATATTTATAGAGGGGTAGTAAAAAGTAGATAGTTTGGATGAAGTATTAAAAAAAAAGGATAAAATAGTACTTGATTTGGATAGAGGGGTATTATTTTGAAAGGGTTGGCCCACATTGATGTGATATTTATAGAGGGGGTAGTAAAAAGTAGATAGTTTGGATGAAGTATTAAAAAAGGGAGAAAAATAGTATTTGATTTGGATAGAGCATAAAATAGGGGGATAAAGTTATTTTGTATTTGTAATGAGGAAGAAGTATTATTCTTGGATAATACCCCCTCCCCTCTTCGACGTGACATTTTTGGACACCCCCCCCCTACCCAAAAATTATCCCCCTTTATCCCTCTCCGGGGAATTATTTTTGGAGGGGTGAAAAATTATCCCCCTGCATTTTTTACTCCCAAACCATGCTAAACATGTCACGTCGATCCTTTTACGCACTCCCAAAATTATCCCCCTTCTTTTTTCCCCCATCCAAACAAGCAACCATTTTTTCCTTATCCACCCCCTCTTATCCCTCTTTATCCCCCTTTATCCCCCTATTTAAACCCCCATCCAAATCATCTACTTTTTTACCCTCCCTCTATAAACATCACATCAAAGTGGGCCCTCCCTCTAAAACTAATACCCCCTCTTATTTTATCACCCCTCCATAACTTATCCCCTTCAAAATAATCCGCCATCCAATCGGGGCCTTAATGTCCTTGCCATTAATTTGGATTTGCCCTTCTTTCAACCACCAAGAGTCCAAGACCTACATGCTTTTATAAAGTGGAGAATACTTAGGTTGTACATCAATTATAATTAGTGTAGGTGCTTTTTATTTTATTTTATTAAATTATAACCTTATTATTTGAATTATAAAAAATTAAAAAGTCATCCCAAAAGCATAGCTGCATAAGCCTTTGTAAAAATTTAGACAATCAACGTTATTTTAATTTGTATAGGAACATCAGGATGTCATAAACAAATGTTGTTTCTTATTATGTGATAAATAATATTCGGGCCATTAATTTGTTTTCCAACTTGCATACGAATTCCTATTTTGATTTTTAACGACCTTGGCCAAAATGCAATGTGTAGCACATTATCTTGGTGCAATGCGAGTAGTCTTTTCTCAAATGAAAGTGGGAATTTTAGTCAATGCTTGTTGGCACGGGCGGAACTAGGATTCAAAGTTTGAAGGGTCAATATTTATTTTTTGGGAGAAATGAAGGTCAATTGTAATTTGTTGTTTGGGGAAAATTTTTAGGGGGCCGAGGCCCCTCCTGTCCCTTAATAGTTCTGCCCCTGCTTGCTAGCTTCATGTTCTTTATTTTTGGGGGTAAAATATGAAAAAACAAATTGGCATATAACGGATCTATAGATCGACTACACTTAAGAGGGCGTCTTTTTCGCAAAGAAAAGGCTACGATTTCATAATTAAAAAGTAAGAAACTCTTCTTGAACTCAAAACTTTAGGTTTTTTAAGTGAATTATGACTTTTAATTTTAAATTCAAAAAAAGTTTTTTGATTTTAAATCTAGGACGGTAGCACTTTTCTTTTTGGCAAATTAGGGTGAATTATTTGGCCATGGTTTTGCAGCTAGTCATGAGGAGGAGGAGGAGCGGCAATATGAAAGAAGTGGATGGATGAGGTCGAAGTAATAAGGTACAAGTAGGTTAGGTGTAACAGTACAAATTGAAAGAGAATCATTCACGGGGACTCAGCAACCCACAGACTGTAGTCATGAGGACAAACAAAACAAAACACAAAACACAAACACAATAAGCTACCTATTTTAGGTTCACTACGGATTTGCTGCAACAAAATTTATCCTTCACCTGTTCTGCTAAAGACAGCGACAGAAACTCATGAGTTGGATTATGCAATTCAAACAAACAAACCCATTATAGAGAGATAGAGAGAGAGAGAGAGAGAGAGTTATTGGAAGTATTGTAGACATGGATATTAGAAGCCGTACCCCTCCATCCACACACGAAGAAAAAGTGTAACAAAGGTAGGGGACCCAATATAAAGCTGAGCTGCCTCCTAAGGGGAGACATCAGTACCTGTCCATACACAATGTGGGATTTCAAATTGGATTCATATTTTTTTTATTTTATTTCTCGGTGAGGGCGACCCATATGTATGTATACTATGGTTGTGTTCGGTTTCACTGTTTGAGAGATTTTCTCTCAAACAGTTTCTGAAACAGTTTCAGAAACAGTTTCTGAAACATTCTCCCAGACAACTTTTTCTCTCTATAAAAGAAAAAGTTTCTGAAACAGTTTCTGAAACAGTTTCTGAGACACTTATAACCAAACAACGTCTCAGAGACATGTTTCTAAAACTACTTCAGAAACACCCTAAAACGAACACACCCTATATCTCCACTTACCGTGTGTTATGGGGACTCCTCCCAACAATCTAACTGCAATCAAGGATTCAATAGAAGAGCAAATTATTATTGACTTGGTTTGTTTATTTTTTATAGAAAGAGATATATGTATATATCATTGGTTTGTTTTTTTAATTGATGAGGGTGGAAATGTAAAACTATGATAAATTCTTATTTTACCCTTCTTTTTAGTGGTTTTTTTAAATTTTAATTTAACTTTTTGAATGTAACATATGAAAATTTAGAAAATATAAGCATAATCAGTAAAATATATTAAATAAAATTAGTGTGGCCTGACTTATGGAGGACAAGTTGGTAATTTTTACACCCTCATAAAATTTGGACACCAAATAATCTAACTCTCTGAATAACTTGTGGAGGGTTCAAAAGAACAAACGTCTGATTTCTATTAACCTAGACTATCTTATCCTGGCCAAATTACATTGGGGGCCAATGATTGCTAACAAAGGGGCCCTTAATGTAGAGGAGAAGAACCAAACAAATTAAATATGTATATAATTTGTATGAACAAACCAAATCAAGAAGAAAAGTATAAGAGAGATCAAGAGATATGTGATTCGAATTATACAGAGTAAACCTAATCTATGAACAAACTACCAAGCGAAGGATCCCACTAACGTTAACATATAGGACAATGTTCCGAAGAGCTACAATAGTGACAAAACATGATTCTTAATGAGGCAAGCTTGTCAATTTCAAATTACAAATTCCAAATTCCAAATTGAACCAAAAATTATAGCGTGATCATATAGGCTTCACATCAGTTTTACAGCAATGTCAAATGGTGAATATAACGAAGCCTTAGAAGGCACCTAATTAGCATGGTTACTATATATAGTCTAGTGGCTTGACTATACACGATTGCGAACACTTAAAATTCAAGTGTGCTTTACGCGCCCGTCTACCACCATTAACAGAGACTAGTTCACACCATGCATATGCATGGAATTCGATGAAGTCGTATGGAGCCTTAGCGAGGCATGTCTACGCGTGTTTTGTTCCAGTCAAGCTACCAGCTGGTCCGGGCAATTTTGGCGATTCCGACGATATACTAGATCTTGGCCGAGGCACTTTTTTTTAATCTGAAATCGTAATTTGGGGCAATAAAATCCTTAGGTATTCTTCCTCGGTCTATTCTGAACTTCCTAAAGAAAATGACATTTCTCTTTAGTCTGCTCTTGTTTGGCTGCCGATGCTAGAGCTTGCACTCGATCACAGTCGCTCTTAGGTACTGTTCTGCTCTCTCTCTCTCTCTGTATTGGCTGTAGAAATAAAATGTTAGTCTGTTTGCTGAAATACCTCTCTCCGTGATTATTTCTATGAATTATTTGAGGGTTTTCTGTTTGAAGGTTTTGTATGAATTATTTGAGGGCTTTCTGCAGAAAGAGGTACCCATTTTGTTCTAGAATTTTCTGTCTGTTGCTTTTGTATTTCTGTTTGTTGCTTCTGGATTTTTTCCCGTAAGAAATACTCCTCTCAAATGTAATATGTTTTTTTTTAAATATTATTTGAAAGATATATATATTATATTTTAGCGATAAATTTGAAACAGTACGTTGGTACACACCGGTATCAGTACGTACCGTACCAGTAACAACACCAGTAAAAAATTGATAACTTTGATTCGAACACATGAATGAATACACACCACATGATCATACTCCGCAAAATGTACTGGTTCAAGTTTAATTCATATTTGCCACTCATCTTGTGAAACAAAATTGAATTTTTTTACATCCATTGATATCTGATCAAGTTATTGTTGAAAATGTGGATATTGAGGGATTTGACTTGTAGTCAAAAGCCAAGTTTTAGATTGGCTTAAAGTAATTGAAGCAGCCTTGAAAACTCATGCTGGCCTTCTTTCCTTTGTCTAGTTTCCTAACATTCTCCTATAAATTTGAGTACTTTGAGGAAAGGTTGAAACAGAGTATGGAAGGCAGAATAAGAGAGAAAGTAAGTATAAAGTTTTGAGTAATTGCCAAAAACATTTAACAAATAATGAATTTGATGCTTCCATGAATGTAAATAAGTTTTGATAATTGCATAATTTCTATTTATCTGTGTTCGGATATGTGTGTTTTATCCTTAACCTTCGGATAACAATTTTAATTTTCCTGCAAGGTCTATAATGTTAACAATTGGAACCAACTGAAGGAAAGCTTAAAAATCTAAAATGCGTACGGATATGACCGGTATGGATAGGCAAGTGATAATTTCTTAGAGCAACTCCAACAGGTTCTCTTTTGTAAGCAGACTAAATATTTTACCTATTTACATTTTGACTAGCTACATCTATCTATCTATTTATTTTAAGGCTAAGGCAGATTCTATTAATCAATTATAAAGTGTCACGTCATCAACTATTTGATCAAATATGTATTGATTTATTTTTTTATAATTTAATTAGGAAAAAAATATCTTGTAGTGTTGAAGTACATAAATAAAAAGTGTTTAGGCAAATTAAAAAATATTTATTTTTGTATATTATTAGTACGCAAAATAAATAGTAGTGTTGGAGATATTTTTTGAAAGAAGTAGAGAAAACTACAAGGGATTGCTCGAGTGAAAATCAGGGCGAGCCGTAAATTCGGACGTCCTGAGGTCCAATCTCGTTGGCAACAAGAAGGGGGCACTAGGGGTGAAATTAATTCGGTTCGGTTTGGTCCGGTCAGTTTTCCCAGCAATGACGGACCAAACCGATTGGTTCGAGGTGAAAAAAGTTGTGCTCGATCCCGACCGAAATTTTAGGTAAACTGAAATCGGTTCAAGGTACTTCAGTCCGGTTAGTTTTTCAAAAATTTCAAGAATTTTGGTTTGAGTTAATCAGTTCGGTTTGGTTGGTTTTTTCGAGAATGTCGGGTTAGGACTTCTGAATCTCTTCAAAATCAGTTCAATTTTTTACATGTTCCGATTCAATTTGGTTTAAATCGATTCGGTTTGGTTCGGATATATTTAGTGAGAAATGAGACCAGGTCGAATTTTTTTTTAGGAAAACCAAGACTGATCGAACAGGCTTATAGACCGACTCCGGACTAAATATTCCGGTTGATTTTTTCGGTCCGTCGATTTTTTTCTATCACCCCTAGGGGTCACTGCGTCTTTGTCTAGTCAATAAGCTAAGAATTCTGACAATTAGTTGGTATTTTTAAGTGAGGATTGTCCTAAACTTTATCACAATTTGATTTGAAGGATACGTCGATTTAAAAAAAAAAATACAGAGAATAGAAATTTAGAGAGTGAGAGAGAAAAAAGGGGAGCCGAGGATCGAGGGACGTGTACAATACCCAACACAGAGCATTGACGGCGACTAGATTACGCTACACTGACCGAACTGCCCTAAATCACAGAGAGAGAGAACTCCCGTCGTTTTCTGATGGAATATCTTATGTCTGATGGAGTAGTAGACATACCGAAATGGATAGGTAGATGCATATATACATATAATAGAGTCAGGTGAATATGTCGGGTCGTTGTTATCCTGAAAACCTCTGTAACGGGTCCTCTCCGGACGGCACGCGCGGTCAGGTCCATAAATCTTTTGTCACCCAAAACTGGTACTATTACAATCTGTACAGCAGTAGTACTATCCGAAAGTATTATTCCTATTAAACCCTACAAATCTCTCATCTATATACTTGACCAAAAGTACATAATTCAACACTGTCCCCTCTTTTCTCTCTCTTCTCCCTCCCAGTTCTTCCGTTTCCATTTCGTTGTCACACGTTTCATCAATTTCAAACTTAGGTGCTTCAAACGTGAGCACCATATTCACACTATAAGTAGTGTCGCTATCTTCTTGTTCATGATTTGTCGCATTAGCACATTGTTTTGGATGTTAACATAACTCACCAATTTCATTGACTAGTGACGACTAGCAGACAAATATGTTTGATTAACAGATTGTACTATATATATGGTCTTTTCCATTGCCGAAATAATGTTAAAAATTTAGACCTATAACAACTTTAGCTAGGGTACGCACTTTTCTTCCATAGGTCCATGGAAGTGTCCTCCTTGCCCTCATATCAAGATAGCGCTTCGATCACTCATTGGCTATTGTGGGCAGGAAAATAAGAACGCTGCTGGTCATCAATCGATCGGCTCTCAAATCAACATGAATTATTGATTGGCTTGGCCCTCTGCACACGTATTTTTCGGAATCGTCACTCGAGCTTAAGGTTATCGTGAACAACCAAACAGATACATACAAACAAAAACTACTAGTCCGTCTTAATAGGAAATTACTCTGTTTGAGAGTTCAGTTACAAGATATGAGGTCTTGTTTGATTCGTGAACTTGTGCGCGCGACATCTTTGATAGATATCCCAACTTTGTACAAACTTTCGAATGTCAGGAATGAATTGAGTCATCATCTTTGACAGACATCCTACTTTGAGTAAAAAGGATGAAAGTTCTTGATTAGGGCTGCAAAAGAACCAAGCCATTCATCCAGTTCAGCTCGGTTCATTTAGTTAACAAGTTAAGCTCGAGCTCGAGTTTTAGGCAGTTTATTTTATAAACGAGTCGAACTTGAGTCTCAAAAACTCAGCCTAACTCGTAAAAACTTGACTCATTTTAAAGGCTCCGCTCGTTTAAAGAGCTTCATTAAGTAAATGAGTTTAGTTCAACTCAGCTCGACTCGTCTCGTTTATAATCAAGCTGAGTTCGAACTCGAAATTTTTGGCACTTTTACTTAGCGAGCCGAGCTCGAAAACTCTAAAATTTGGCTCAAGCTCGGCTCTATTTTAGCGGCCTTTGCTCTCCAACTCATCACAAAATAATTAAGCTTGACGATTGTTAATATTATGGAATGAAAGAAATATATATGCTTGAAAGATAAGAACCAAAACTTTAAATATTCTTAATTTAATTTTAAAAACAAATTAAAAATTATAATTAATTAAAATACACGCTAACTTGTCCAGACATTTATAATTAATAAAAACAAATTTTGAATCATGCAGGATATGCAGCCGTGACATGCACTGATGAAGCTTCACTACTATAATTAAACTCGTGCGGATATAATAAGCCAACCAAATGTGCGGCACACGATGGGCAATCAAAACCCTTTTGATTATTAATAAGTAGGTCTTGGGGGGCAGTAGTGTCATTTGCAATTGTTTGGGTGGGGACTGGGGACATAAGCTTTATCACGTGTTTTCCACGCGATTAAGACCTCCTAATCCATGAACTTGTAATGATTGCTTTGAACGGCATCTTTCACGAAGAATTTTGAAGACTCACAAAACCCAATTAATATATATATATTTATATATTTCAAACCTAGATTATTGAGCACTTATCCCCACTTCAGTTAATTAAATACATATTATATATATTGCTAGTAATTAGGTACGTTTTTATTTTATTTTAAAAAGACCTCTGTTCAATTACTAATCAATCTCAATTTTTCTTACGACCCCACTTAATCCCACTAATGCAACTACTTGATTCCTTGCTCACTTGTAGACCTCTCTCTATCTATCTTTATCCCTGTTTTTTTAACTTACAAACTAATGGTGCATGCCACGTGCCACCTGGACATTGATGTGAAGTTGTAACTACTACCGTCTGTTTATTAGCGATTAAAATTTATTATAGAAGGGATATAGTACTAAATACAATTAAAGAAAAATATAGTAGAAGATGAGATTTATTATAAATTTGTTAATATGTATAAAGGGTTTGTCTGTGTATTTTTTGAGAAAAGAAAATACGATAGATATAAATATGTAAATGGTATTCTATAATTAATAATTGTATTTGTGTAAATAGAAGGGGGTTAAAATATGAATAGGAGGGTCTCCAAATTTTATTTCCCTCCAGGCAGATAAATTTAGAGCCAAATATAGTATCCAGAATCTAAAGTCGCTAACAAATTTCAAATATGACAACCCGAATTGTCATATCTGGAGTTCAAATTTGATCCTCTCATTTGAATTCTACCAAAAAAGGGCTTTAGAGTTAGAGAGTATTCACTTTTGTTTTTTCTATGGTAAAAAATTAATTTATGCACATCTCAATTGATTAAAAATTTTAATATTAAATACAAAATAAACTTTACTCTATTCTTAGCTAATTGATGTTAATTGCATGTATGGCAACTTAGTATCATTGCTTATCACTCAAATATGGTTATTTCGATTGTCATATTTGGAGTTTATTTATTTTCTTAAAATTTGAACCCTAGATATCATATCCGAGAGGAATAAAGTTATCTCACACATTCCCTTATCCATATCATATCTCCTTTCTTTTTACGTAAATATTATCATTAATTACAAAAATTTTATTATTTATTACGAGAGTACTATCCACATACTCATATCTATCATATTATCATTCCTAAAAAAATAATCAGATAAACCCTTTATAATTATTCACTTCTTTATAACAATTCTCTTACTATATCCTTCTTCCTCTTATTATATTCACGATATTTCTTTGACCACTTTGACCGTTAACAAATAGGCGTAAGAGTAATAATGATTAATGAGTAATTATCCACTATTTATGAGTGACAAAAGTATATGATGAGAGAAGGGTAGATTTGGGAAAAAGGGTCCACATACTTCCTTCCAAAAGCACCACTACCAACCAAATCTAAAACCGCTTAAATATTTTCAAAAGCCAAACAACGTGGTTTCTCACACCTTTCATTCCTATATGGATAAAATTCACTAACCTCCCCTGAAATTTCTAACAAATGTAGAGACTTTCCGTGAGATTTTAAAAAATGCAAAGAACTCCTCTACTTTACAAAATATTATAATATTTTCCCCCCTCAAGCTAACTTCTGTTAAATTCTAACAGATTTTAATTTGGAAGTTCAAAAATACCCCTCTAATGTCTATGGAAAGGAAGAAAATCTCCTTAAAAAAATTTCTCATCTCCCAAAACATTTCACACATTTTTTTCCTCACCGTATGAAAATCTTATGATCCTTCTTATTATTATTATTATTGCATTTATGAATTTTGCATTTAATTTTATAGATTATTAATTCTTCTTGACGAAATACATTAAAAAAATTAAAAACTCATGTCTAAGAGTTAAAAAAAAAGTTCACTAAAGACGAAAATAATTCAAAATGAATAATTTTTTTAGATTGTTTTTGTCTTTTTTAAATTTTTTTGAGCTTTCAAAAACAGACACAAAATAATTCAAAAAGAAAAATAGAAAAGTACAAAAAAAATTAAGTAGCGATAAAAAGAAAAGTTCAAATTTATTATGTGTATTTAACAAAGAGGAGCATAAACTTAAATAAAGATTATAAGATTAAAAAAATTTCTTTTTGTTAAATACACCAAATAAATTTAAACTTTTCTTTTTGTGCTACTTAATTTCTTTCGTAAATTTTTATTTTGTGTTTTGAATTATTTTGTGTCCGTATTCAAAAGCTCAAAAAAAGTTCAAGAAAGACAAAACAATCTAAAAAATTTGTCCATTTTAAATTATTTTGTGAACTTTTATTTTATTTTTAGACATAAGTTTTTAATTTTCTATAAAAATTAAACACAAAATTCACAAATACAAAAATAAATAAATAAGGATTGTAAGATTTTCATATGGTAAGGAAGAAAAGATGATGTGTGAAGTATTTTGGCACATGAGAGATTTTTTTAAAGAATTTTCTTCCTTTTCATAAAAATTAGAGGGTATTTTCGAAATTCTAAATTAAAACCTATTAGAATTTAATGGAAGTTACCTTGAGAGAGGGGGAAACAATCTAATATTTTGTAAAATATAGGAGGTCTTTGCATTTTTTTAAACTTGATGGGAGGTCTCTGCATTTGTTTGAAACCTCAGGGAGGTCAGTGCATTTTACCCTTCCTATATTAAAGCCTGTCTACCCCTCATTTCTCTATTCTTTTACACCCACAAAGACCAACCCAACAACCCTCCCATTCTCGGTTCAACTCACCAAAGGCAGGTCATTTGCTTCCCCATTCTCTCTCTCTCTCTCTCTCTCACTCACTCACTCACACACAGAGAAAGAAGGAGAGAGAAAGAAAGAAAACCCTAATTCCTTATCCTACTTTCCTTAGCTTTTCCACTTCCTAAAAAAAAAAAAAACTAACCCTTCTTTTATCCTCTTGTTTTTGGATTGTTGTGTGCAGATCTACAAAAGATGTTTCAAGAGCTGTTGGGAGGTGCTTCGTTAATTGGAGGAGAGAGAAAACCCTCTATTTCTAATCCATTTGAAGCCTCCCCTTCCCCTTCTCCTTCTCCTTCACCTTGTTCTTCAACCACCACCGGCTCCGCCACCCCTGCCAGCTCATCAACGGCGGCGGACAATCAGAATCTGAGGTGCCCTCGTTGCGATTCTGCCAACACGAAGTTCTGTTACTACAACAACTACAACCTCACTCAGCCGCGCCACTTCTGCAAGACTTGTCGTCGGTACTGGACTAAAGGCGGGGCCCTCCGTAACGTACCCATCGGCGGCGGTTGCCGGAAAAACAAGAGTATTGTCAGCGTAACGTCGTCTGTTAACGGAAAAACAAGCGGCGGTGGAAGGTTCATGAAGGCTGTATCGTCCGAAATGGGAAAACCAGGCCTTGGTGGTGGTGGTGGGTTCGACCAAGAAATTCCATTGAATCCTGTACTATGGGCTTCATCAGCACAAAACTCTCATCTGATGGCCTTACTGAGAGCAACCCAAAACCCTAACCCTAATCCTAGTCCATTATCGAATTTTATTGGGTCCCACTTGACATCAGGCTCAGAGTCCATGGGAGCGTCAGAAGCTTTAAGGTATAGCTTTCAGAATGAGTTTTGCACCATACTTTTCAAATTCTGGGTCTAAAGATAAAAGTGCTTATCTATTTTGATGAACCCTTTTTTTTTCCCCTGAGAATATCATACCATCATTTTTATTTTTTTCCTAAAAAAGGATTTATGTCCTCGGTAAAACTTTCTAAAAGCTAGTTTATAACCAAATTAATTTTTCAATTGTGAAAAATATCTTTTCCATGTTTTCTCAAAAAAGATTTTGTTTTTTCTGAAAAATTAATCCTATAAATTAACATGCTTCGATAGTCATCAAGTACTACCGTAATAATTTTTCTCCTAAAAATTAATCGAGGAGCGCAAAAACTAACCCACACGTTTTAAGTTATTAAAAATCCACTGTAACAATTTTATGTGTCTTTCATAAAACAATTTCCAGAAACTTGATCCGTAATAAATTCTTTTCATCCCAATTTGATAAAGAAATCATTATAGATAATAGTTTAAAACATTCTACTAGCAAATCAGTCTGGATAAACTCTTTTTGTAAATTAAAAAAAGAAAAATCTAAGAACACAGATTTTCTAAACACAGTTGTGTTAGGAACCGTTGGATGCACATGTGATCCACAAATTACTAAGGATTTCACGTACATCCAACTGTTTCAAATATATCTGTGTCTGAATATGTCTGGAACATCTGTGTTCGAGACACAATTGTCTTTGTGAATCATGGCAAAACTGTATCAAACTAGCTAATTACAGGGTCTGATCATTTTTCTTGATCTATATATATGCAGCAGCAGCAGCTCTTTCTGGAGAAACAATCAAAACCAATCCCTCCAAAATCATCATCATCAACAACAACAGCAACAAAAAATGGGGTTGGTAGCAGGTGAAGTTCAAAACAGTGGGTTTCAAGATATTTATCAGAGGCTGAGATCAACAGCTAACTATTACCCTCCTCATGATCATTCAGTCCCACTACTTTTTACTACTTCATCTTCTTCTTCATCAACTATTCTGGATTCAGCTCCAGTTGCCGCAGCTGAAATGGGTTACTGGAATCCAATGCTTACGTGGTCTGATCTACAAACAACTAATGCTGCATATCCTTAAATCAATTAATTAATTTTGTACTATGGTTTTTTTTTATTTTTAGGGTTTGGTGTGGTATACGAGTATGAAGTAGTAGTCTTATTGAATCAGTCTTTTTTTTTCCCCTTTTGTTTTTACTCTAGCCTTTGTTCAATCCAGTAAGTGTGTGCTTTTTAATTAAGGTGTGTTTGGTTTATGAAGTACTTTTTAATTAAGGTGTGTGTTTGGTTTTAGATCATTTTGGTTGATTGTAATTGTAATTGTAATGTTACCCATTTGCATAGAAATATCATGAGCTTAATTTCCTTAACGAGAATGGGCTGGACTTCAATATTCAATGTAGAATCTACAAGGGAAATTGGAAAAAAGGAATTATAAACATTTTTGTTTATGTCAAATCAAAGACCTTTTGATAGATGATTTGGTAACCAAATCAAACCGAATCTTAAGTTTCAATCATTTGAAATTAGTTACATGAATCTGTTTTCTCCGTTTAGTTTTGTCGAGGGCATCGGGTAGCTAGTTTTTAGTTACTTAATGCACAACTCTCGAAACTTGAAATTAGTTGTGTGAAAGATAAAACGTAAGTGGAGTTGAAAAATAATTTAGTAAAAAATTTTAACAATAAATAGAGGAAATAACAAGAAGTTATATTGATTGATCTTTACTATAAGATGTTTGATTAAAGTACACATGACTAGGGGTAGCCTCGGAAGATCAACCTCTGAAGTGGCATAATAAGATAACAAACCATTTGAATGGTATTGAATTTGTGAGTAAAGATTCACCTCTGACAAGTTATTCGACAAATCTTCTTGGTTTACTCAAAAGTTTCCATATATGTATATTATATATATATTATAATGAGGTATTCGGTTAACTTGAAATATGTTTCACTTATTATCGAGTAGTTTTTGAGGTTTTAAAGTTAACGACCGAGCAATTTTCAATGGCTCTAAAATTTGTAATTGTCAAGATTTAATTCAGAATGTCTAAATTTATGATTCATCCCAATCTCCACATAAACAACTCTTTACGGTTAAAGCTTCCCATATACATAACCCATAATCCATGTTTACAACGAAATTACATATTTTTTAGACATTTTTCAACAAACATTTTGACGTAAGACTAATTCTAATCTTAAAGCATGTCCAACAGCTCTTAGTTAAAATGTCTAGCCAATCATCTATTTTTTTATTTTAGTTAGTCACCTGTCAATCATTATTCCAACAATTCTAGCTAATATAGTTATTCGTACTTTTAAATATTATTTGTTCTAATTTATTCTTCCTTTGTCTTTTTGCAATATAAATATAAAAATATTTTTGATGGGTGAATAGTGACTAGGTAAATTTAACTAGTTACTATTCATGAAATTATTTTAGCTAGCTTTAATTGAGCTTGTTGGAGTGATTATTTTTGTTATTAGCTATCCAGAATAGCTAAATGGGTTATTTAACTAGACTCTTGGACATGCTCAGACTCTATATATAAATGTACAGTGAAGAAAAATACTGTGCGAGAAAAACGAGAAGGAATTAAAGTGCTCCGGGACCATCGAATAATTTTGAAATGTTTAGAAGGTGGGATTTGGGATGGTGGTGGAGTGATGGAATTGGGGGGTGTCAGATGAAGATTCTTTCATTGTTTTGTTACGAGTTATGAGGATTTGAAGGGTTTGAAAAAAGAGAGGAAATTACTTACAGCGGCAACTTGATTTGTTACAGAGTACTTGGAAGGAATCCTTACAGTCTGCAGTGGTGTCCAATACTAGACATTGTGTCGGCCTCTGCCATGCAATGCACCTTGTCTCGAATTGATCAAGATTTGACTTCCTTTATTCCCCCCTCCTTCTCCTATTTCTGACATTGTTGTGTATTGTTCTAAATCTCCCTCCCTCCCTCCCTCTCTCTCCTCTCCCTTATCACATTAAGGATTGTATGAGAGCATGTTTATGGTTAGGGCTACAACTGGTTCGATTTAGTATAATTTACGGAATCGAATCAGTTTTTTAATTTGAAAAAACTATAAACTAAAATCGGAATGATATACCGGTTCATTTCAATCGGTTTGGGACGATTACGGTCCAGTTTTGGACCGATTTTGGCTATTTGGTATTTTGGCCATATTTCGGGCCAAGTAAAAAATTACTAAAATTCATAAAATAGCCTTAATTAAAAAATAACTTTGTTCCATTATGAAATTCATCAACAATTCACACAAGCCCATCAACTTAAATCAAATTGATCAACTTAAATTCAACCATAACTTTGAGCCAAACTAAAAAAATGTATATATAGTAAATAATTGGTCCGATTCTGTCCGGATTGATTTTTAACACTCGAAAATCGGAAACTTGACAGAAATTTTAATTTTTCAGATGCTTCAAACTAAAATCAGACCGGACCGAATATTGAGCTCCTTAAACCATCGATCCGTCCAATTTTTCGATTTAGTCTAGTTCGTTGATTTTTTTATTTAACCTCTGTTTACGGTGATCACATTTAGTAATTGTTGTTGGAAATTCGAAGGGTTAAATGAACGGGACACCGGGGGGTCTCTAGGCAACCGGAGAGTCTCGGACGTTTTACACCCCAAGAGTCACAATAATGCCTACCATCCAAAGGTCCTTCCGTTTCAGATCGCATTTACTCACGTCACCCAATGGTCTTTCGCAAAGGTCTTTATATACCGCTCAGTTTTGGTAGATAATCAACCCCGAATTTCTATTTTCAGAGAGAGAGTCAGGCACAAGGAAGTTCAACAGGCGAACGAGGTTAGGTGTGACCTAGTTCGTGGAGCCGTTTTACTCTGGGAGACGACGCCGGAGCTATCCTCCAATACCCACGGTGAGGCGGCGATTTAGTTTTAAGGGAACTGTGTTCAACACAGGACTTGGTTCGGTAACTAAATAGATCGTTCTTTGTATTTTAATTCTCGTATTATATAATCTGTAATTTATGATTCCTTTATCATAATACAAAGATGTATGTTTTTCTGGATTCTCTTTGATTGCTACGAATCTGTCACTGTATAATGTTAACAATTGTATCTAGTTGCTGAGCGTCATTAGAGACTCAACACATTACAACATTAAAAATTAGAACAAAATTACGAGGCGAAAGCAAACGGACAAAAGAGGAAAATAAATTACTATGGCGTAAGTCTACTTCCCAGGCAGTTAACTAATAGCTTGCACTAATTGCAAATAAGAGCAAACCAGGAGCTTAAGGGCTAGCTGCACGATTATTTTTTCGTTCTTATTGATAAAAAAAAAAATTTGTAAATTTTTGTTTTATATCAAATTTTTATTTATTTGTTCGTTTCGACAAGAGGTTTCTAAAAAGTAAAAATTACATCCCAAAGCTAAAAAAAAATCAGAAATTAATGACAAAAAAAAAAATCAAAATATCTGTCCATTTTTCTTTATTTTTATCTTTAGTGAATTGTTTTTTAGTTTTTTGATATAATTTTTTTACTTTTCAAATACATCTTGTTGAGACAAACTAATAATCCACAAAAAATAAACATAAAACTAAGAAATACAGAAAAAAACGAATAAAGAAAAAAATAATAATAATTACAATAACTGTAGGCCAATTAGAACTTTAATTAACTCATCATTTTATGAGTCGTATAAAATGCATGCTGCAAAACATTATGTAAGAAGCGTAAAAATTTAAAAACTTAAATATGAATTAAGTTAGCATAAATAAATATTTGTTTTACATGATTAATCGGAAAAATATTTTGACAATTGAATTTTGAAACCAATTAATGAAAGGTAATAAATGCCGGTGTGGATTTTATGTTGGTCGATGTGTTTTAGGAGTTTAATTGTAAAACCAATTAATCAAAGATAAAAAGTATATAACACGGATTTTAGTTCGCTGATGAGAATTTTTCTCTAATTTTTTGTTTGAGTAAAAAATAAAAAGACATGTAAATTATACGTGCTTATAATAGACTATCTGAATTTATTATATGCAGGTTTGTTTGATTTTTTGGATTATATAGAAAATTGTTATATCCTTAGAGGTGGATAGAATTGTCTCACCCTTTTCCATCCATATTTGTCTTCTTTCTATATTCCTTTTATATAAATGCAGTTATTACTTGTAAAAATATCATCCACCTACTCATATTCTGTAAGGATCCAAATTTTTGAAATTAAAAACAAAAGGAAAATTTTGATTTTTTTTTATTCGTCCAAGTCCATCAAACTTCAGCCCAATCAATGCTTTACCTCATTTAGTCTGGCCCAAAAGCCACTTGGCCCATGTATTGGAGAGGCAACCACACCCAATCTTTTCTTCCACCCTCATCATACATCCACATGCCTTCTTCTTCAAAAATCTTCACCAAAAGCAAAATCTCTTGAGCTCAAAGGCTCACATGGGTTATTTGCGAAACCCTGGCTAGCAGAATCCTTCTTCCCCAATAGGACTCCCTCATTGCCCCTCACTCACCCCCCCAACCACTTCACTAGCTGCCATGGTCTGGTTCAAAATCACCTCTCAGACCAAGAAGTCTGCACTTATGGTTGTCCATGCACATTTCCTATTTACACTCCACCCACCCTTGTATAAACTGTTGCCCTCTTCATTTCAAAACACAAGAATCCGGATAAGGTTAGTAAGAATTAGAGTACTGCACACTGAGCTTTGAGTGAGAAGAAAAAAAAAAAACCTCAATGGAATTTTAGAAAGAGGAGGAGGAGACCCATTTAGAGTTCTAGACCCAAAATTCAAGTTTCATCCCTTTGATTTGAAGCATCAATCCAAGCTCCTACAAGGTAAATAAGTCTTCTCGACTACTTACTTCCTTGATTCGACCTTCTCAAAGCTCCATGATACGTGCGTAAATGTATACATTTAGCGCCACCCAATCTACTTTTGTTAAGTCTTACGGGCCTTGTGTTTATTAATATTAGCTTTTGTTTTAAGATTTCAAGGTTTCAATGTGCTAATGATGAAATTGGAAGAAAAGTGCAATATTCCCACACAGACATTCGGATGGCACTGATCCCCGTTCGGACAAAAACCTTCACCAATGATAAGACGCTAGCCGCCCTTCCAAGCGTCCAGACGGGACTTATAGACGTGACGGGATCACCGCCCCAAGCATCACTATGGTGACGTCAGCCCTATTCACAAGCGGCGCAGGCGTCTGGATGGGAAGTATTTTATCCTCTGGCTATTTTTCTCACATAGGTGTCCGGACGGCTTGAGGCGATGAAAATACCTATAAATAGCCCAATGCATATTTTCAGAAGGGGGATTAGATTTTCAACACATTTTCTAGTCTGAGATATTTGCAAAAGTTGCCTTCAAAGGGAAGGAGGCTCGGGAAGGGTCAGAACAGTTAGGAGGAGTGGAAAAGGTTGTTAGCGCTATACACTTTGTAGTTAGGCTATTTGTAACTATGCGTTGCAATTCAAGATCAATAGAATCAAGTTTAATGGCTGGCTAATCTTCCACCTAAGGCAAATATGAAGCTCTAACTTCGCGTAATGTGTATGTTTTGCTAATTAAACTTTTAGTTTTCATTATTCGGATCAACGTTGTATGAAATATAACCACGACTTTCGCAAAAGGCTTCTTCTTCTTCTTACTTGTTTATCGCGCTTTCACAACATACAACAGGAATTCATTGATTTATGCAAATCTAACTGAGATAGATTATACCTCATAAGACGCGTTGTGCTATTAGACAATTTGTGCTTTAGAGACGGGTCGTACTGATAAGATAACTCGTGCTAAGTTAAGATAGTCTATGCTAGTTGATAAAACACGAATATCTTTAGACAAGCGTCTGTGAACTTGCTACCTGCACGGTGTTTGACGGATCCGAATAATGAATATTGATGGCTAGAAAGTTTCATTACAAAAGGTTGGAACGGATTCAAGCCTTAAACTCTTTCTCCCTCAAATTTTTAGTATTTTCAGTATTATCTTATATTTTCATATCTAGTCCAAATCATACAAAACAAACCAAAATTACATTTCGTTAAGAACTAAAATAGATTCAATTGAAGTAATAATAAATTTAATCTTGTCCATGTGGATCGATACTCAATTTGTTGCTATATACTTTTCATTTATAAAGAGCACAAGTAGTTTTAAATAATCATTTTGAGATGGTTTAACAACAATACACTTTTACCCGATCACTCCACTAATGACAAACTCAGCTAAAATTTTCGGAGAAGAAACCCTCCTGACCGGTCACTACCGATCAGACTTTCACTATTGACTTCTTTTGACCAACCGTCCTGACTGGTCACCCTTATATTTTGTTATGCTATAACGTTGTGTCCTGATCGATCGTCCTGACTGATCATATTTTGTTATTAGTTCATAATTGTTAATCGTCCTGACTGGTCACCCTGACGAGTCACCATTAGTTATGATGTTGAGCTATCTATCCTAATCGGACACCCCTTTTTCCCATGACCGCTAGTCAAATTTTGCCACTATGTTAAAAAGTCAACCCACCCTGACCCATCACCAATTTTGACTATTGACTTTCTTAACAAGTCGCCAATTGATTGTTGACTTTTTTAACCGATCACCGATCACCTATTGAATTTGTCCGAAAATTTTCTTTAACTAAAAACATGAATTATAAACCTTTTAACTGGGATATCATGTTAATGGGCTTACACTATATTTGACCTTTACATACATACTTTTGCAAGTTCAACTAAGCTATTTGCTCCCTAAGATCACGAGATCAAATCATACCGAAACTAATCATCAGGTATAATTGAAAATTTGTCTAGTCGTTAACTTCAGAATTCCAAGAACTAGTTAGCATTAGATTGGAGGTAGTTTCAAAATTGACCTAATATCTCAACTATCAAAAAAAAAAGTTAAACTTATTCTTGAATTAACACAAGTGCCAAAGAATAACACCGAAATGTAAAGAAGCATGTGCCGAACTTGTCTCCCCTCAGGTCAGATTTTGGATCATTTTGGTTCAGACCTGCTTTTGCAAAAATTTAGCAGTTCTTCAATAAATTGCGATCACAATACAAAGTGCAACATATAACAAAGAAGAAACCATAAATTAAGTTTTTAACATTTTTACAAAGTAAATCCATGTAAATAAATATAATCCAATAAGCTTTCAGTAACTATAAGATTTTGTCCTAGCTTAGCCCAAAAAAAAAAAAAACAATTTGCCTATGTCCCCTCACAATTTTACAGACTAAGAAGCTCAAAAACATACAGAAAAATAGCTACTGTCCTCCTCTATTGCAGTCAAACCCTCATGACTGAAAACCAAGAAACTGAACAAATTATCGAATCTCAGAGGTGGTGTCCAACGGCTTTGCCACAGAGAAGAACATTAGAAGGCATGTCATATTCATTTGCAAGGTTGTGGATCGGATTGAACACTCTCAGATAGAATTGCTGCCCTAAATACCGCCTTTCCCATATTGCAGACCTCAAATTCCACATGCCTTGGTTATCCAAAGAGACCAATATAGCGGTCCAAGAATTTGGATACACCTACAAAAACATAACGAAAATTCAGGGCAAATATTAGGTAATATGATTGGGGAAAACAGGATAGGGACCAGAAAATGGAAATTAACCCATTTTCGTGGGAAAAAAAACACTTCACTTTAACCCCTTATATTAAGGTTACCTGAGCAGTGTGTCTTGTAAGAGCATCATTTAAATTGTATGCCTGTCTACTGGCACCTGTCCACTGTCCGGAACCATATCTGTAATTGTTGAAATGAACAAATGATCAGAAAATTTAAGGATGCGAAAATGGATGTTATTCTCCACTTTATGCGTGTGTAGAATTGTTCGTTCACGAAGTCATGAAGGACAAGTAAAGAATAGTAACTTACCCAACAACCCAGAAATCATAACCATCAAGATGCCAAGACTGTGTTGCGTTTTCGTTGTTTTGGAAAACAACTTCAATGAAATCATGGAGGGAGACTGGCACGACAGAAGTAGCTAGGGATGCAGGGCCTCCAGAAGGTGTGCTTTGGATGGATGCCGTATCAAAGACACCAGATATGTTAAAAGAATCGGCAAGCTTCAGAGGGGTATCAGAATCAATGTAGGAGACCCTGTTAACAGCATATCGTAGTTTGCCGTTGATGAGAGGTGCTGAGTTGGCAAATACAAATGTCCTTGTTGTTGTGATCTTTCCGTAATGGAATGACCCTTGAGGGTTCGGCCTGGCTGCATTTGCTGTCAAGTTCCACCTACAAGAAACACAAAGGAGAAAAAAGTTGGTTCCCTTGCATAAGCATCAGTTTTTAGGTAAACCGGAGCAAAGATAGAGCAAGTGCAACTAAACACTTCTATCTCAGGTAACCAAACCAAGCATTGTAATCAAAGCGACTTCTGGCATCACCAAAAGGATCGAAACTACAGTTTGTATTGGTTGTCTATACCTGAGAGATCTGGCTTGCTGCATAGACCAGTCTATTTCAAAAGTCGGACCAGCAGGCAAAGGTCCAGAAACTGCAGACTGGGAATTTGTATAGTGTAGGACAGATGTAGCCGTGAGAATAGTCTGTGTAAACCTTGTTGATGCAACAATGTAGTAGTCCTTTGGAGGCTGATCCAAAGTAACTAGAACAGACATGGATTGGCCAACATGCAAGTCAAGAGAATCATACACGGTCTGAACAACGTGAGATCCCTCCACTTCAACTAGCTTCATTTTATGACCCTGAATCCTAAAATTAAAAGAGGTTGACAAGCCCACATTTGAAATCCTGAACATGTAGGTGTTTCCTGAAACACAAAACAAAATAAACATCTTCCGCAAAATAATTTTAAACAGAATTAATAAAAACCAAATTGTTTAAACTTCCTTCAGATGAGAAGGAGGCAAACGATATTCAAGGATGTGCTGACCTTGATCGCCGCTGAAGGTAGATTGAGTCTGCCCATTTACAAGGATGCCATCAGGAAAAGGGAGAGATTTGCCTGAATCCAAATATTGCTGCTGCAATACCTGCAGATTTGAAGTCATGTTATTAGAAAATGAGGTATAACTTGTAAAAGTCAATTAGAGTATGAAATGTTTTATTTCATGGAGGCATCAAACTTTTGGTCACAGACAAGAAAATGGATCTCTAGCATATGATCAACTAGAAGTACACTTGCAGCATGTATTACCATTCGAAACGGGTCCGAAAAAATGAATTAAGTGTATAATATATAATCGTCAACTAAATAATAGCAGCATTTCCAAATAACATTATGCAAAAATATTCCACTAAAAAGAAAATATTGAGGAAAAAAAACTGATAGCATTCACAACGCAAGATTGACAACCTACACATAAAAGTGGCCAAAAATAATGAGGAAAAAAAACTGAGGAAATATGTTGTATTCGTGTCAGCATCATCAGAACAAAATTCCTGGTTAACTAAACATCAAAAGTAAATCAAGCAGAAAATGCACCAATTTCAAGAAACTAAGAAAATAACTCAACAGAACCAGATACTTTAGTAGATATCAAGCACGTGAACTAATACAAGCATAAGTACATCATATATACTACTTGACGATAGAGATTTCTCACCTTATGGCTGGTCTTAAACCAATCACCAATAAGTAGAGTAAAATCCTGAGCAGGTTTTGGGTATGGTACAGGGATAACAGATCTTGCATAGACATTTAATCCTCCAAACCCTCCGGCAGCTTTGTGCAATAGAGTTGATGGAAAGTATGTGTAAGTTCCGATTTGATCTTTAGTTTGGAACTTGTATGTGTAGTTCGAGTTTGGAGGAATAGGGCAATTAGTTCCTAACACTCCATCTTGCCAAGAGTTCTTCCTCTGCTTGATTCCATTCCTAAAAGTGAAAAAAGTGATATTATAAGACAATTTTGCAGTCTAAGTGCCACCCGTATAAACAGAAATTGCACAAAAGGTAAAGTGAAATAGGGGTGTACTTGCTACCAGTATCCTTTTGGACATTCTAATCTTTTACATTTTAAGAGAAACATATTCACCAACTTAATGGTTGGATCAACCCAGATTCAAGAGAATGTAATGGCTAAAAGCTGAAGATTAGGTAAAACCTAACCAAACAAAGCTTGTTTGTCCATCACTTGGGATTCGGTTACCTAATCTTTTCCCAAAGTCTATTTCTTCAATCACGTAGATAAATAAATATCCATATCTAAACATGATTATATACATCCCTCCCTCTAGAATTTGCATAACAGTAGAGCATTATTGTGTTTCTTTAATAATCCACCAGTTTGTGACCAAACAACCTTTGGTCTATTTTTGCCACAACTTATGACCAAGTAGTGCTACCCCAAGAAATTCACGAACTTCTTCAATTCTATCCTGTCTACAACAGTTTTTAATCTTTCGGATCATGGAAATCATTCCACTCATTGAGGCCATGATTATTCCTATGCTCGTACAAGAAAAGTCTTTGGTCCCATAAAAGTTTTCAAGAAAACTTCCTATAATTCAAAATGAATGGAGTATATTTATTTAAGTGTGTAGACTTCTAAATCCAAATAAATCCTACCCTTTAATTTGGAATTCAGGGATGTTTTTGGAAAAAATTTTGTGAGACATACTCCTCGCTCGTAAAAGAATCCCGGACAATGCTGCTGTTTGCTAATGTCAACAGAACATTACCCATTTTGCATAATGCGTATTGGATTGAGCATATTGTTTTAAACGACCTATGAAACAGCTGGAAAATTATGTTTCTTGTAAGCTTGTGCCAACTTGGTAACCTTGAGGACAAGAGTGTTCGGGTAGTATATTTGGTTTGGAAAATATAAACAAGTCCTTATGTGTTCCCTGTTTAATTATGAACTCCATAAAGAAATTCATAGCCACCTGCAGGCCTACAACAAAAGATGGACCTGTAAAGTGACAGGGAGACAGACTTACCATGTCAAAAGAAAAGGGTCATCCAGATTATTGATAACATTGATGAGAAGGTTGTCATTCGTGACAGCATCCAGTCTAGGGCCAGGGAATTGCCCATTTATAAGGATAACCTTCAAAAATCAAAAGACTAAACGTTAAGAAATCAAAAAATTACTTGCGACAGTTCATCAGAAAATTGAAGAACAAATTGGTTATATATCCAACCTGTTGAGGAACTCCCAGAGGAGAAGCTGTTCCGTAAGTGACAGTCCATGTGTGGTAGTAATAAGCATCCTCTGATTTCACCATAGAAACACTCAAGAAAGCCAAAGCAACAAAAATTGAATGGACTAAAAGTTTTCTTCCCATTGAAGCAGAAGAAGTTACAACAAATGTCTTGAATCTGCAGACAAAATGAAACCATATCCAAAAAAGACATTAAGAACCCATACACAATTGTAGCAAACCCAGATCATCAAATAGCAAAACTAACCTCCCAAGAAACAAATGACCTATGAACTGCTACAAAAAGCAAGCACAATAAACATACAACCAAACCCATATTGGTCAAAGGAGTTAGAGAGTGTTTTCCCCATTGTAGCAACAGGGATAACGCCAAAAGTTTTTGCTTGCACAACCCAAATAAGATCATACCGATGTAGACATTTAGTACAAATATACAAACACGGCGAATCCAGAACTCCAAGTAGCAGAATGTAACCTCAAAAGAAGCTAATGGGGCATGAATTGGTACCAATCAAGCAATAAGGAGACACCCATTGTCAAACAATCTTATTTTCACGCAAAAAATAACCGGCATTATGCATACAAAAGGAAACCCAAATGGAATCCTTTTATCTTCGATAGATTTCAAAGACTGCGAGTAGAAAGGGCAGCAAAATCACCAGCAGATCCAAAGGAAATCAAGAAACAAAACGAGACGAGAAGCGGGACCTTACCAGGTATAAATTTCTATACCACAAAAATGGAAAGAACACTCTCTCGCTAAATCCAACTTTATCTCTGTGGGCTAAATCACAGTTGGAATGAAGTGGAACATCTGCCAAATATATAGAGACATGTGGGTATGTAACAATTTGTGCAGCAGGGTTTAATTAGTGTAGTTAAATTTCAAATGGGAATCCAAGGAGTGGGAGATGGGCTGGCAGTGAGCTCATACTTGGCGCGTTTCACGCGTTTCCGCGTAATCAGTAATTTTGCATAAACTAAATTTCTTCATTTCATATTCGTTCACTCATTTATTGATTAGTCATTTTTCCTGGGAAAAGCGAAGTGAAGGGCTTAACTGTCTCTCGTCGGAACTTGACCGGTGCACCATAAATCTCGCCGCCGGTTAAGGATAAAGCTTACGATTTCAGAGCAAGAATTCGGGGGGTTTGGGACCCGATTTTGCATTTTGAAATTTGCCTTTTGGATTATCTCCAAATTAATTCTTAGAACTACCACAGTTCGAAAATCAACTTAAAAAGCTTTGCATTGTCCAACTACCTTCAGTGACTAATTTGCAAAAAAAAAAAAAAGGACAGTTGGATCCGAATTAGAGTTTAATATAGTTTAATCTTATCGAATTAGAGTTTTAAATATATCTATTTTGGGTTTTTTATTTGAAAAAAACCATGATGCTTGATTATGAGTATTCTTTTTAAAAGTAATTATCAATAAATGTATTTTCAAAAGAAAATTCTTACATCTACTAACGACAGTTGTCATTATCGCCACCAAATTTGTTGATTTTGTTCACAATCCTATGAAAACGTGAAAGGAATTTTGGTCAAAATACACATGCACGTCCAAAATATATTTCTTACATGTATAATACTTCAGGACACTACTTTTTTACATTTTCTCAAATCTCTGTCAAATACTGCAGTTTTTGGCTTCTGTCTAAAATTATAAATATAAAAATAAAGTCACTTTAAATAATCGCTGTCAAACACCTTTCTTCGACTATTTGTCCTTATAAATCCATCTCCCCTATTAAAAAAAACAAAAAAGACAACTTGACCAATTGAACTAAGCAAGGTGGACCATATGCCCTCGTCCCCATACGAACCACATCTAATATAAAGTAATGCTAGAAACATAGATATTTCAAACACATTTAGACGTGAGTGATGTTAGGAATACGGATGTTCCGAATATATCCGGATGTGTTCAGAACTGTTAAATGCGCATGGGACCTTATGCATCTAACGATTCCGAACACATTAATGTCTGAATGTATCTGAAACATCCGGACACATAGATGTTAACCACGTACACTGGAATCTTATATATGGATGGGAATTGCTGCGAACCAAAATGATATCGTTTTGACACATAATAAAATGTCCGAATAATTGGACAGTAATATTCGAACCATTTTTGGATAGTTTTTTGCGCGGAAAAATGATATCGTTTTGATACACAGTAAGTCTTGCCGAGGAAATATGAGTTGTTCAATTATGCAAACGGATGTGGTTGTAGATTAATTGCACAACATTAATAAGTACTCTGTGACTTCAACATGGGATGGAGTTGAATGTCGGCATTACCATGCTGACCTCGCAATTAATTATCCCTTCCTCTGGGGCCTTTCAAATCCCCTTAGTTTTCTAGTATTGCTGTAAGGGGTGGTTGGAAGTCGATTTATTATATTTTAAATTATGAATTGTATATTTTAAATTATAATCAAAATAATTAATTAATTTGTAATATTGTTTGACTGATATATGTAGAATAGATTTACAATAAAGAGTGTTTGGGATGTAATCTGAAGAAAGATTCTAATCAGGATTTTTACAAACATTTTTTTATTATATATAATATACAACCCTTTCATATAACTATAATTGATACTTTATATTTTGTGTATATTTGAAGAAATATACAAACTAAAATGCAAAAATGGTACCTAAAAACTCCCCATAAAACCTTTTGATATGCTGATCTGCCATTCATTCTTACATTTTCCAATCGGTAAGAGTTCATTCTTGAGATCGCCTCTACCTTATTTTCTTCTTTCCTTGTTTCAACGTGTTTATGTGCGCCTTATAATAAAAGATTAGGGTTTTCTTTGCTTGGAATGAATGAATAAGGCCGAGGAATAGTAGAAACAATTAAAAGATGAAAGTTAACTTTGTCATTTCAATCAGACTCGAAAAATCCATACTGAGAATACAATAGAAAATAAATAAATTCAAAACTACTTCTGGAAGACTTTTTTAGATTATTTATACAAATCTACTCATTGTTCTTCTATAAAATTTCAAACACTTCCATAAATTCTAGTTATGATCCAAATATCTAAATTTATAATAAAATACTAAAATATAATTAACTTATAAACACGCCTTCAACTAGAATAAACAGGTCTACGACAACTGTGGGTTTATATGATTGTCCAATCATCATTAGGTCAATTTTTTTTTTGAAGCCAGGGCGCCCCATTTGGACTGTGTTAGTTGTTGGATTATTTTTTTGATTCTTATGTGAAATGTTTTGTCTTTTCTCAACTTTTCTATGATTTATTGGTTTATCTCGGTGAGAGTTTTCAAAAAAATTATAAAATAATAAACTAAATTTAAAAAAAAATTCAGAAAATACAAAAATAATCCAAAAATAGAGTTTTTTGAACTTATTTATCGTCTTTAATGATATTTTTTTAACTTTTGGACTTAATTTTTTTAAATTTTTTTTATCAAGACAGATCAATAATCTACAAAATATTGATATTAAAACAACAATAAAAAAATAACCAGAGACAAAAAATAAAATTCGAATAAATAATTTTGGCATGAAGTATAGGCATTAGGCACCTCCCATGTGAGATGTCGGTTGACTTAGTAGGACGTGGGAACCATACGTCCCGTGAAAGCATATTTGAATGATGGCCTACACCATTCATCTTCATAATAATTAAAAATGTTTTTTAAGAAATTTAATTTCATAAAAAATTAAATTGAGCATTCAAATGATTTCACGCCGTATTTATTATAATATGCATTCTTTGTTCTTAAAGATGTATTTTTAAATCATATTTTCCGATATTCGATTAACTTAATTTTTAATATAATTTATATTAACGAGTTTTCAAAAAATAATTAATTAAAATCATTAAAACGAACACCTTAAAACTCTTAAATAAATAAATAAATCTAAAACCATCTCACCCCTTCCTAATACCCTCAGGAACAAAAATTATCCGAATACATCTGTGTCCAAATGTGTTCTTATACTTTTTGATACAACAATCCATACACATAACTTACACTAACTTATTAGATAATTTATTTATTTATTATTTTTGCATTAATTTTTGTAGTATATTAGTTCGCTTCAATGAACAAAATTTAAAAAGTATAAAATTATGTTTAAAAGTTAAAAAAATTCAATAAGACGAGAAATAAACCCCAATAGACACTATTTTGTCTTATTCTTTGATTTTATGAGTTTTTTTAATTTTTAAACATAATTTTATATTTTTTTGAAATCTTTTGTTAAGACGAATCAATAATTATAAAAAAATTAAAACAAAAAAATTACAATTTTTTTTGAATAATAACAAAAAAAAAAACCAATTATCCAATAGTTATCAGAGTCCAAATAATTATATTAATATTTGCGATTTTACGTTTATAGTCTTTTTAAGTTAGAAAGGTAAGTTTTCTTATGTGCGCATTGACTGTCCAACTAGGAGTTGGACATGGTATCATGATTGTCGGTGCTCATGTCGGTGCCCCTAATAAGTATGACTTTGGCTGAGAATTCTACGTAAAGCCTCTAAATAAATTTATAAATTATCCATCTTCAATAAGATCTATTTTATACATTATCATCAAAATATTTTCCAGATTCTTATTATACAATTTCAAAAATTATAATTTAAAAATTTTAAAAATAATTGAGTCCCGAACACCCCTATGTTAAGAGAGTTAATTAACAAAGCTTGAATGATTATAAATTCAATGTTGAGGTACATACCGTGAAAAAAAATATATAACTTCAAGCTTTCTTAATTAACGGTTTTAGGATACTGTTAATAAATTCTAAAAATGTAGTCCAAAGAAGAGAAACATACAACATATATGCCTTTTAGGGGATCTATTTAGATTTACATGTAATATTTCACTTTGGGCTTCTTTTTTTATAAAAAAAAAACCCGTAGCTGTTATTTGATGTTTCGTAATTTTTTATCAAGTTGTGTATTTTTTTTCATTCGTCTTGACGAAAAGAAATAGAAAAGCATAAAGTTATTAGTCTAAATTGAAAGAAGCTCAGATAAAACAACGCTAAAAATAATAAAAGTTATCTTTATTATTATTATTTTTGTCTTTTGTGATTTTTTAGAGGCTTTTATTCATAATTTTTACTTTTTATAAGTTCCTACGTCAAGACGAAAGACCGATTCTAAAATTTTTAAGGCTATAAGAAAAATCGAAACAACTGTTAAATCGGTCCCAACCAAAAAAAAAAACCTAAGAAATTTTTGTCTGAATTTAATGACCTGGTTTTTCAGTATGAAACCGTGAATTACCCGGACTAGACAGTCCAAAACGGTGGGTGATCTAAAATTCTTGTTTTCCAGTAATTACCAACAACCACCCCCCCCCACCCCCCCCCCCCCCCCCCCCCCCCCCCCCCCCCCCCCCTGTTTTCTCCCTTATTATCTAAAATTCTGTATCTTTATTTTTATCATTTTTTAAGTGTTGTTAAACTGCAAAATTATAGCAAGTGGCTCCTTTATTTGCGGCTTTTTTCCTTAAAATTAATTCACTAGATTTCTTTTAATATTTTTTTTTCTGGATTTCAAAAGTTATAAATATGTGTCCTTATTCTCTCCCTCGTATACTTAGTGGTAGCATAAAATCGACACTTAACAAAGTTATTTTGCATGGTTCAATTTAGTGGTGCAAATTCGTAGACCGATTTGAAATTGAATCGTGATTCGTAAATTGATTTGGTTTGGTTCGGTCCATAAAATATTCGGTTTATACATGATCTTAAATTTTTTAAAACCGTGAGTAGTAATAATTTAGTCCTTAAATTTCTATAAAACTGGACCATTTCGGATCATGAGAATCCTTAAAATATTTGACATGAATATGATAAGATATTTAAAAAAAACATACAAAAAGAAAACAGTAATAATACGAAAGGTAGAGTTATGTCGTGATTATAATGCCTGGGTGGAAGGGAGTATAATTAAAGTAAAAAATATGAAGAAAATTATGGGTGATCATTAGGCGTAATTTTTGGTGAGCCTTTATTACGAATAGCGATACTATGCAGCCACTTGCTCTGCATGCTGTCCGCCAGGAGGGCAGACCAATCGCTGTCAAGTTTATTTATCTACTCCATTCAGTTTCAAATTGTTTTTCCCTACCAACTCCCCCTTTATCCTGCTCTCAGCGCCCAGCAGCTGTTAATGGTGTCGTGTTAACACACAAAATATTACTCAAATAATTAGATAATTTTTGAATTATTTTTTATGCACCGTTTTAATGCACAACACGTTGTAATGTGCACAGTTGGGCTCTCCATTCCAAAAGCATCTCTAACACTAACAAGTATATTAACTAGTCAAAAGTACAAAAAAAAGGGAATACTTCTCAGTTTGCCTATTTATTTTTTTATTTATACATTCCACTATAGTTCTTTATTTTTTTAATTCAATGAAATTAACTCAATTAATATTTAATAAAAAATAATTGTGAAACGTGTACCATCTCTGTACAATTACGTGATATTTTTTAAACTGTTGTATTCTAACAAGTGAGTCTAGTATAACGTCTTTATCAAATTATTTTTGTCTTTATTTAAATTACTTTTGTATTTGTTAATTTTACATATTTTTTTAATAGATTATTGATTCGTCCTAACGAAAGTTTTAAAACAAAACATAAACCAAATTTTAAAAAATTCAAAAAGGCAAAAAGTAATTTAAAAGAACTATTTTTATCACTAATTGAGCTATATTGAGATCTGCAATTTGCTTGGGGTAACACCGGAAACTAACTACAGATGCTGCCTAATCCCCACATGATTTTTAACCTTATCACTAAATTGACTCACCTCCCCTATATGTTTTTTTTTTGGAAGAACTTCTGACTTTTTGAACAACCATGAGCCACACGACTTCCAAAAAGGAAAAAGATACGTGAAATCTGTTCAACACGGTTTCAAAAGACCCAAATTATTCGACGAGTACACTAAAGGTAGTGGGACGTTGAGTTGTAATTTAAGCAATCTCCACCTATTATTTATTGGAATTTTGTTTTACGATTCAATTCCCACTCAGTTATTGTAGTGGGCCGAATTATCGAACCAATCCATATTCGAGATGATGAGCCGAACATGGGTTAAACCCGAGACATTGTGGGCCATGTCGGTCGGAAGGAACCCACATCCGGGATGATAGACCGAAGTCTGGGCTGAGCCCAAGATGCACTGGCCTGTGTCGATAGCGTGGTGTTTCGACCGCTGTATTACTGAATGGACCATGGTGCGAGATTGCCGACTTACGATGGGTTCGATGTGTGAGCCATCGACAGCCTGCCTAGCCGATCAGGCATTCGGCAAAGCAGTCAAAGCTTTTTGAAATTGGAAGAGACCTGAATAGGAAAGTGCGAGATTTTGGGTTGTTCCCATTTAAGAAACCCTTTATGTTGCAAGATAATGGCCACATATGGCGGTGTGCAATTAGGAAAAGATCTGACAATTTTTTGTTACCAAGCTATAGTCAAGACGCTTGATGGCTTATAAATATGAAAATGTAAAACAAGATTAGGTACGTTATCAATTACAAGTACAATTACTATTGTGTTTTTTTGTCCCAAATGTTCTAACTTAAATATCGAAATGCCTTCCGGTTGGTAACGATCGGGTGACATTAATTGCTAATTGTTTCTTGCACAAGCTGCAGGAACAAATTGAATTAAGGAAACAAATCGGATCAAAAGTAATAGATATTCGCAACCCCACCGTTGTTATTTTATGTTCAAATTCGAATAATCAAACTCAAAAAATTAAATGTAAACGTTCGAATAGTAATGACTTTAATCCTATAAAAAAATATGTTTTTCCAATTCACCACCAATAATATTTCTTTTGTAATCTCTAAGAAAGTCTTCTCCCAAGTCTTCTCTCTAATTTCAATAAGATTATTCAATTTCAAGTCAATTTAAACCTGAATGTTTCGAAATGATTTATTAAATAATTTAAATTTTAAATAAATAAACGAGAACATTTTCAACCCGTGATCATAAAAACTGAAACACTTGCACCCAAAGGCTGCGTATACCCTTTTTTTAAAATACAATAATGTTGTGAGTTCAAGTCCTATGAAAGGAAATTGAAACCATCGTTGGGACAATAGATAAAAGATGGGACAATAGATAAAAGATGTACTAGCAGTATTCTTATATCTGTTCTATTTATAAACGGAAAGCACTATTTTAGTGTTTGTTATTGTCTCAACGTTTTTACTACTAAAATTACTGTTTATAATTAAACATCGCACCTTTTAAATCTATTAATTCATATCAAGTGCTACAGACAAACTAATAAATACTTAAATTTGTAGTTACTTTTCTTTATCACTATACTCATAAATCATGTTTACGTTCTTTTTATTTATTTATTTTTGAAAGTAATAATATAATATTATGAAACAAATGAAAAGATGTTACAAGCTATTTACATTTTGTCAAAAATTAACTTGGACATGCATCTGGTGTGCCCACCCTCTAGTATCTATTTGTGAAATGGATACAGATTACCTTTCTACATTCATCATAGTAATTAGATATGGCAATTTAGTCCGATTCGATCCGATCCGTCCCATTTGGATTGGAGTTTCGGGGATCGGGTTGGATTTGGAGGTTAAATTTGGAAAATAAACGGGGAATGGGTTGAAGGCATATCTGAGTACCTTTGCCCCATTTCCCGATC
Organism: Arctostaphylos glauca; assembly: GCA_019985065.2. NCBI lineage: Eukaryota > Viridiplantae > Streptophyta > Magnoliopsida > Ericales > Ericaceae > Arctostaphylos > Arctostaphylos glauca. Next base: position 10,160,513 of record JAHSPW020000014.1, read on the forward strand.
CATTTTTAAATAATTATTGAATATAGTATTTTATTTTATTTTTAGGTTTGTCTGTGTAATTAATTATTCCTCCTAATTGTTTTGGGGCGGCCCTCTCTGGGTTCTTTCTTATTTGTTTTGTATAACTTGGTTAACAATTTTATTGTGTTCTTATGAGTACTATTTTAATAGGTAATTAAATTTTTATTAAAAAAAACGGGGCGGGACGGGGATGGAACGTCAAATTCATTGCCGTTCGGAAAATGGGACAGAAATAGAGGCAAATTTTGAATTTGGAGATCGACAAATCCATCCCCGATCAGCCCCTTTGCCATCCCTAAATTAGTAATATGAGTAAAAAATGAGAATTTTAGAACTGGATGTATGTTAAGACTTTGTAAGATAAAATTAGAAATGAAAAAATATTGTAGAATGATAAGAGCAACATCAATAAAAGCAACGTGAGAGAAAATAGATTAGGGTTATTATATAGATGACAACGAGATAGATCGAGGGCGAATTTGACCATTTCCGTTCCCAATCTTTGAATTTGAAATTTGCATCAATCCATGCTCCGTTATCTGAAAGGGGAATTAACAACACCTACTAGTCCCAAACAGGGATTTTGATCCCTGCTTCGCCTTGTCCCCTTTTTTTAATAACAAAAATTAGTTCATCTCATATAAAAGTGATTACAAATCTACAGTTACAAAACTAATGCATAACATAACATATAGTGTAAATTCTATCTAACAGAACGAAACAAAAGAAGAGAATGAATTGAAGATCTATCGAAAACTAATACAAAAAATAATAGAGTTTAAATTGAAGACTAACACATAACATGTGTATTTTTAAGATTTATCTTTACATAAAATTAAAAAAAAAGAGAGGAGAGAATGATAAATGGGTTAAAAATTATAAATACTTATATGCAAATGGGTTAAAAAATAAAAATAAAAATAAAAACTCTAAACTATAAACTCTATTTAAGAAAAAAGAAAGAGAATGATAAATGAGTTAAAAAGTAAAATTATAAATACTTATATGTAAATGGGTTAAAAAAATAAAAATAATAAATCCAACCCATCCCGGATAAATTCCCGAAATTTCAATTCGAATGGGACAAAAAACGAGATGGAACAAACGAAACTATCATCCTAAGATAATTTGGATATGTCTATCGTATTTGATGCGCTAATTAATTAGGAGGACTAATGTAGCCATGACTGACAGTAATTGAGGAGGGCGGTGGCTGAGGGAAAGTGGAAAGGATTGATGACTGAATTAAAATCCCAACAATCTGATGTACTGTTCGCTGGATCACCATTAACACCTCCACAGCAACGACGACACACGCAAACTCCTGAGATGCTGACATGCAGACTATTATAGTGGGCCTTTATTTTCCTTCCGAGTTGGGCCTTGGCTCTTGGTTTTCAATTAAGCTTTTAGGTAGCCCAATGTTTTATGGGCTACACTTAGCCCGTTTTATTTCATACTCTGTTTGGTTTTTATTGTTGGTTTCTCACCAACTTTGGTAGGTGCGGGGTCCTAGTGGCATGTGATAGTCGGGTTAGGCCCCACATAGTCTTTGTAACGTTAAAGATTAATAAAATTTTATTTGCTGAGAGAAAAAAAATGTAGCCATGGTAAATGGTAATATCGATAAGAGAAATAAGCTGCAATTGATTTATGGCTCGTCTCTTCACATATGAAATTGGATTAATAAGCCCTTAGAATTTCCAATTCATTGTTTAATGTGGACTCGCTAGCTAACACTAATGTATAGTCTGTCTTTGAAATTTCTACTGTATAAATCTGTATGAGATAGGATGCATACGAGACAGAGGAGGCCTGCATGGCTTCCACGTTTCCCCTTCCTTCTTTCCACGTGTGAAGCCAAAATCACTGCCCACACTCAAGCCTCACCGAATAAACACTAGTACAAACAACTCTACCCCAAGAACTGATCAACAATCTCTCTCTCCGGAAACTAATAATCTTCTCGCTCCTAAAACTTCACTTCTGTTTTCTCCTTCAGCATGTCTACAGAATCGCAGTCTCCGCCGCCGGAAGGTAAGTTAATTTAGAGCTCAATCTAGCAGCCATGCATGACTCCTGGTCTATTCGATCGACTCACCTCTCTCTCTCTCTCTCTCTAACCCCAAGTTTTCTGAATTGATACAGATGTAGCAGTGAGAGATGATGATAATATAGCGAGAGATGTGGTGCTGTGGAGGAGGAAGAAGCTGAGCTTAAGTGTTGTTTTGGTGGCAACGGGGTTATGGGTATTGATGGAAGTTTATGAGTTCAGTTTCGTAACCCTTGTCTCTTGGCTGGGCATGGTGGTCGTTACTTCTGCCTTCTTGTGGGCCAACATTCTTCGGTTCTTGAGCAAGTAATTATTATAAACTCCTTTCTATTTTCCCACTTACTATTATTCTTCTTTTTGGACAAACATTAACGATATAGTAAAAGAAAATAAAATAAATAGTGGTGAAGAATTTTTCTTTTACCATTAATGAATGAAGAGGAAAATTATTCAAAGAGTTGAATTTCAAACCAGGTATATGTGATAGTATTACAACATATAGTCCTAAGTCCTTCTGATCTCATCTCTAGTTTTACGCTGAGAAAATGTGGCCCTCAAATGAGTCTTTACACCATGAACTTAGGATTACAATCTTAGAGTCAAACAGGCTCGAGATGTACATGTCTCTGTCTGTGTTTATTCTTCCCCACCTAATCCCCCACTTGAGCTCTATGGCTTGGCAGCTTGAATCCGATGATGTCAAGGTTCCCTCAGTTTTGTATTATGTATTTGTTTTTTCCTCTCAAAGAATCCTGTTATTAATCAGAATCATAACTTCTTATATTTTTTTTGTCATTGAAAGAGAGTGATGGAAAAATTAAAAAAAAAATATGCATTTTATTGTTTTAAAAGATAGGGCATGGACTTCTTTATTGTTTCCCCCTTTTGAAGTGAAAAAGGTAATCATTGTGGTTGTGCTATGTTATGATATGACTGAATGGAGGGAGTCTGAGATGTAAATTGCAAGCAATAAGCTGTGCGGTGTGTCAAAATGACGTCGTTTTGGCCTAATTGTTCGGACAATTTTTTGTGCACCAAAACATCGTCGTTTTGGCAGATGGCATGTGCATAGCAGGCTCCCCAAGTCTGTATGATGACATCTGCATTTCATAATCGATGCGGAAATACAGTTGTAGCCCAGTAAATATAGCCCTGTTGGGGGGATATCTTGTATGATGTATTAATGTTTCTGCTTGGTTTCTCTAGAGAAATCAACATATAATTTGGAGACTCTTTTTTACTTTTTTAGTGATTGTTATTCAGTTTGAAGTTTTTTCCCCTCCTCCTAGGTTTTCTCAATAGCAATTCAAATTTGTAAAAAAGGCTGGTATTAAATAAAAAACATTATTTCAGTTCTTTTTTCCTACTTTAATATTTAATGCAGTACTCTTTGAAACCTAATAATTAGGTGAAAAATTATTGATGTGTTTGATTGCAGAGAGCCACTGGACATGTCAAAGCTAGAAATATCGGATCAGGTGGCCATGGAGATGGCCCATAAATTCAAATCATCGATCGAAGAAGGAATCCGGTGGATGTTTCGAGTGGCTGTCGAGGGAGACTGTTTTACCTTTGCTGGAACTATGGGTGCTCTGTGGGTACTTTCTAAAGTGGGAAGTTACTTTGATCTACTCACGCTACTCTACATAGGTTAGTGTCAAATAGCAAATGTATTTTTTTGACGCAATTGTGGAACCTGAATGAATCATAGTCTGATTTTGAATCTTTGAATCATAAAGTAGATCACGTATAAGCCTTCTTAATTTATTTGTTGTTTAATAAAGGACCATGCCGTGCCCAGACTAATAAGTGAAAATGTGACTAGCTAAAACGTATATGTGTACACAAAAATAATACAGTAGAAAGTCATTACAATAGTTGATTTCTGCATTGTTTCTTGATAGACGAGTCAAACGACATAGTTTCATGCATTATGCATACAAGAATACAGACAAAACTCAGCATGACTGATATTCAATACATCATCTTCTCTCTGTTTTTTTCAACAGATAGCGAGTTCTGATAAAATCTCAAGATTAATTTTTCTGAATTTTTATTTCGAGAATTGGTTCAACTTCTGAATTGCACCATTAACAACTATCTTACCACAACATCAATTCTCGTGGTCGTGGATGTGTTCGTGCAGCGACTGTGGTGGGCATGACTCTACCACCACTCTATATGAAGTACGAGGACAAGATTAAAGGGTTCGGGGAACGAGTAAGGATGCAGTTCAAAAGATTTTGTGACATGGTTGATGACAAGGTATTGAGCAAAATTAGAGATAAGGTTGTCGGAGATAGGAAAGTGCATGAGGAGAAGGTGAAGAAAGTCGAGTAGGTACATCCTCCCTCTCCCCCTTCATCTTCGTATTTAGACAGTATATATATATATATGTTGTGTAATTTTGCTCTCTGTTTTGTGCTACGTGGTCCAACTTCTGTTGAAAATGTAAGCCGTATTGGGGTCTGTTTACTGTCTATCAAGTTTGTGTGTAATTTAATTAATTCTTTGGAATTACGACGGTCATCTTTCTTGTGCTTAACTAAAATTATGATATTGTTATGTTTATTCTGTGGCTTATGTGATTAGTTTTGCGGCGTTTCCTTAATGAATATTGTCAAATTATATTACTTGTGTCCAGTATTCTATTTCTCTTTTGTTATGTCGTGTATCCAAGTAGGTTAATATAGCAAGGTTGACACACCCATGTAGTAAAAATGTACTTAAACACCCTATTCTCGAGTCAAAGAAATAAAAAAAGTCACTGTTTCATAACAAAATAGTACCAATTAAGATAAAAAAGACAAACTACATTGAGAATCTCTCTCTTTCCTCTCCTCTTCTAAAGTTAACTTTACATGCTAGGATTGAACTTTGTAAGAGTCAAAGTTGATTTTCACACTCTGTTTTGAAGTGATTTAAAACTCTTTACGAGAACCTTTTTTTTGTTCCTCGGATCCTATTTTGAGCAATTCTGGATCTCTATGAATTCAGTCACTTACAATTACTAATAACATGTATTGACATGTACGGTCACAACTTGATAATGTAACGCCGTCAATACAAAAAAAAAAGTAAGTAAACTCTCAATATTTTATTTATTTTAACAAAATGTAAAGTTCTTTCACAAAAGACTTTACGTAGGAAAGGTTGGGCCATTGTTATGTCTTAGGTGAACCACGGCTCAATGGTGTCTTTCTCAAGAATGTGTCGTCTTGGGTCGGGTACTTTGGGTCTGCATATTCTTTACCTAACGTGAAATGTTAGGGGCAAACAAATATGCATCATGAGCTAAGAGGCTCAATAAGTTAATATACTTTTAGATTTTTTTTTTTATAATGTTATGACAATATGATAAAATAAAATAAAATATTATGTGCAGCTTAATATGAAAGTAGTAACTACGAGAATAGAATAAGGTAAAGTGTAGTGACACCAGTCTAGCTTCACTGTGGAAAAGTTTTAAGTGTTCAACATCTTAAGTGCTATCGAACTCCAAATATTATAGAAGTCTTTGACTTAAATCACATATTGCCAATTTTGACGGCATGTCATACCAATAAATTTCTAAATATAGAGTTTTTTCCGTCCGACAATGTTCTCAATTACTATGCGATAGTGGTACCCCGAGTTGTTTGATTGAGGTATGACTTATTTACTTTTGTGATTTATCTGAACTTTTCCGTTGAGATCATGCTTTGAAGTAATTATGTTGAAGTTTGGGAGACCAAACTTCTTAAAGGGAAGAAAATGTGAGACTCCGACCCTAGACGTGGATAATTATGAGTGAGATTGCAATTATTTGGAATTGCAAAATTTATTGAATTATCATTTTTGAACCAGGAATTGATTTCGGGATTTAATTAGTAATCGTATGATTCAATCGGGAGTTGCTGGAAATTTAGTTTAGCCTTTGAGATTAATGCATATTTGGAGGATTTATAGTGTAAATTGACCTAGGGAGTAAATTAAGCTTGAGGGAGTGGTCACACTAAATTATTTTGAAGTTGGATGGACGTTGGGAGATCTAGTGTATATATGTATGAGATGGAAAAGGAAGAGAGAAGCAAGAGTACACCTCATGGGTTATGTGTCATCCCATCCATCATCCACCCATCCCAAGGTCTGATTTGAATCCAACTCTATTCTTACAAAATCTCATTCATGATTTGGGAGTGGCATTTTAGTTACAATTCATCCCCAAAGGTGAAAGGTTAGTTCTTGATTCTTTGTAGATAGGTCCTTAGGATGTTAAATGATATTATATTTGAGGTGGTAAGGAAGATTTGAGATTTTGTCGGACCAACAATAGTAGAAATTTGATTCTGTTTTGTCTTTGTTAACAACCAATTGTCACCCTGATCTTTAGGACAAACATTCGACCGGACGATCGCCCTCACGACCTCAAAACACATAATTCATAGTTTGGTCTGGTTTTCAACTATTCTCACTGTGACAAGAAGCACACATGATATATATCTAAATGCAGTAGGATTGTTAAGAAAATTTGGTCCCGAGACTCCCAATTGTTGGAAGATTTGTAGGTAGACTCTAAAGTAAATTTCCAGGACTAATTGGTTAACATCTTGATAAGATATATTTATATGGTTATAGGTGTCATGTAACGACCCGCTCTCGTCTTGTACAATACTGTCCGCTTTTGTTGTCCAAACTCTATGGACTTCCCAGTAGGTCACGCAATCCAGGACAAGCACGCTTAACTGTGAAGTTCCATTTGGTGTTGGCGTCATCACGGCTTTAAAAGGCCTTGTACAAGGAAGGTTCATAATCTTATAAATACCACCGAACTTACATCCACCAAGCGATGTGGGAACCTTAACCACCCATCCGGACGTTCCACTGAGACTCCATCTCATGGATGCCGCCCTCACAGCTGGCACCACGGCTTGACTGAGGTGTCACAATCTCCCCCACTTAGGAACACACGTCCTCATGTGGGGCTGAGATTTCTCACATTTCCGGTTGGTGCAGCCTTTGATACCATTTGTAACAATCTGCTCCCGCCTTGTACAATACTGTCCGCTTTTGTCGCCCAAACCCCATGGACTTTTCAGTAGGTCACCCATCCCTGGATTGCTCCAGGACAAGCAAGCTTAACTGTGAAGTTCCATTTGGTGTTGGCGGTCAGTATGGTATTATGATTGATATCGAAGTTGTTGATTTGGATGTGAAAGGGCGGAGAAAATGTCCAAAACAGCAGAGCCTTCTTGGTCGAGGGGAGCAAAGGCTAAATCATTTCAGTCCCTCCCCGCGTTCCGCCAATACCAAATGGAACTTAACAGTTAAACGTGCTTGTCCTGGAGCAATCTAGGGATGAGTGACCTACTGGGAAGTCCATGGGTTTTGGGCGACAAAAGCGGACAGTATTGTACAGGCGGGAGCGGGTCGTTACAAATGCCAGCCGTGAGGCCGGCATCCATGAGATGGAGTCTCAGTGGAACGTCCGGATGGGTGGTCAAGGTTCCCACATCGTTTGGTAGATGTAAGTTCGGTGGTATTTATAAGATTATGAACCTTTCTTGTACAAGCCTTTTAAAGCCGTGATGGCACCAACACCAAATGAAACTTCACAGTTAAGCGTGCTTGTCCTGGAGCAATCCAGGGATGGGTAACCTACTGGGAAATCCATAGGGTTTGGGCGACAAAAGCGGACAGTATTGTACAAGGCGGGAGCGGGTCGTTACATGTCAAGCAAGGAGGTCGTAACACCTAGTTACCTGGTATTGATATCTTTATCATTCTATATCTCTCTTATGAGAACTGTTTGCCTACTGTTAGGCAGAGACCTTGTTTATGAGTTACTGTTGTGTTAATCATGGTTTGAGTCCTGTTGTGAGACGGTCGTGTAAGAGGTTTTTTTTCATTGAGTTTATTCTTCATTCGAGAGATGGTCCACCCTATCTTAGTGTCATGAGGCGTTCTCTTATTCCTTATGAAGGTGATAGGCTTAGACTTGTCATGAGACATTGTGCCATGAGTAATAGGGGTGAAACTGGTCCGATTTGGTTCGGTTTGGCCGAAAAATTCAGACTAAATCGGTAATTTTGATTTGAAGTTTTGTAAACCGAAATCGAACCGAACTATGTCGGTTTGGTTCGGTTTGATTTTTCTGGTTTCGGTTTGGTTTCGGTCCGGTTTTGGTTTGGTTGGACTTGGATTCAAAATTAAAAAAACTTCTTAAAATTAAGACGTTCTTGCCAAATGGATAAAGTCCGGATTAATTTTTAATTAAATACGGAGTTAAAAAAATTTTAAAAAAACTAAAGCCTGGTAAAGTTAATATACAAAATTATAAATTGTAGCAAAATTAATGTCCCATAAAAATCAAAGTAAAAAAAAAAAAACTAGTTTGAGACTTAGAAAAACATGTATCAATCTAGGCTTTTTATATTTTTTAGGGTTTAGTATAGGAATTGGTTTGGTTCCTAAGTGAAGAAAACTGAAAACCAAACCAAATTTTTTTAAAAGTCTCAAATCGGACCGAACCGGACTGATTAGATTAAAAAATCAGACCAAACCGTCAGTTTGGTTTGGTTTACCGGTTTGGTTCGGTTTTTCAGTTTAAACTTTCACCCCTAATGAGTAGTTTGAGGTAGAGTGTGAGTGGATGGTCTCGTTAGAGATATTTAGTTCGTCTTGTTCAACACATGTTTGTATATACATAATATGTTCCAATAGAACAACTTTGATCATGAGACATGTTATGAGGATTTGGCATGGACAGGAAGTGGGTTTATTGGTTGTAACGTGTTAGTGCATGATTACTATTCTATGCTTCAGTTGCTTATTTCTCTTATTACTGGAATGAATTATCGCTTCAATATCATAGATTGTTGTTTTCTCGTAAATTGTTAAACTGCATGGGATTCATAGACTTATGTTGTATAATTTTGGACATTTAGATTGTGAAACACGTAAGAAAGAAATGAAATGAGTAATGTACGGAGATATGGCTACCATCCTTCGGGGGTGTGTTAGAGAGGAGGCGACATGCCACTTGCCTAGAGTCCTTCAAGAGTGTGCCAGGAAATGGCAGACATGTTTAGCGTCGACCTTCGGGAGTGTGCTAGGAGATTGGATTAGACTAATGGCTTCCGTTGTGAATGTGCTTAGAGAGTGCGTCATGGTGTTAATATCCCATTTTGGCGAAACGTAAAAGATGATTAATATGACAATGAATGACGACACATTGATATTGAAAATTGAAGTTATGGGATAGTCACATGAAATAATGCATAGACAAATGATGATTTGGGTGAGTACATTGATAATGTAAATTGTCCTAGGGAGTAAATTAAGCTTGAGGGAGTGGTCACACTAAATTATTTTGAAGTTGGATGGACGTTGGGAGATCCACCCATCCCAAAGTCTGATTTGAATCCAACTCTATTCTTACAAAATCTCATTCATATTTAGGAGTGGCATTTTAGTTACAATTCATCCCCAAAGGTGAAAGGTTAATTCTTGATTCTTTGCAGATAGGTCCTTAGGATGTTAACGATGATTATATTTGAGGTGGTAAGGAAGATTTGAGATAACAATAGTAGAAATTTGATTCTGTTTTGTTTTTGTTAACAACCAATTGTCACCCTGATCTTTAGGACGAATATTCGACCAGACGACTGCCCTCATGACCTCAAAACCTAGAATTCATAGTTTGGTCTGGTTTTCAACTATTCTCACTGTGACAAGAAGCACACATGATATATATCTAAATTCAGTAGGATTATTAAGAAAATTTGGTCCCAAGACTCCCAATTGTTGGAAGATTTGTAGGTCAACTCTAAAGTAAATTTCCAGGATTAATTGGTTAACATCTTGATAAGATATATTTATACGGTTATAGGTGTCAAGCAAGGAGGTCGTAACACCTAGTTACCCGGTATTGATATCTTTATCATTCTATATCTCTCGTATGAGAACTGTTTGCATACTGTTAGGCAGAGACCTTGTTTATGAGGTACCGTTGTGTTAATCATGGTTTGAGTCTTGTTGTGAGATGGTCGTGTAAGAGGTTCTTTTTCGTTGAGTTTATTCTTCTCATATTCATTGAGCAGATGGTCCACCCTATCTTAGTGTCAGGAGGAGTTCTTTTATTCCTTATGAAGGTGATAGGCTTAGACTTGTCATGAGACATTGTGCCATGAGTGGTAGGGGTGAAACCAGTCCAATTTGGTTCGGTTTGGCCGAAAAATTCGAACCAAATCGGTAATTTCGGTTTGAAGTTTTGTAAATCGAAACCGAACCGAACTATGTCGGTTTGGTTCGGTTTGATTTTTCTGGTTTCAATTTGGTTTTGGTCCAGTTTCGATTTTGGTTGGATTTGGATTCAAAATTAAATAACTTCTTAAAAATTAAGAGGTTCTTGCCAAATGGATAAAGTCTAGGTTGATTTTTAGGCCTAAGCCAAGTTAAAAAAAACTTCAAAAAAACTAAAGCCTTGTAAAGTTAATATACAAAATTATAAATTATAGCAAAATTAACGTCCCATAAAAAATCAAAGTTAAAAAAAAAATAGTTTGAGACTTAGAAAAACATATATCAATCTAGGTTTTTTGTATTTTTTAGGATTTAGTATAGGAACTGGTTTGGTTCCTAAGTGACGAAAACTGAAAATCGACCTAAATTTTTTCAAAAATCTCAAACTGGACCGAACCGGACCAATTAAATTAAAAAATTGGACCAAACCGTCGGTAGTTTGGTTTTCCAGTTTAAACTTTCACCCCTAATGAGTGGTTTGAGGGAGAGTGTGAGTGGATGGTCTCGTTATGTTAGAGATGTTTAGTTCGTCTTGTTTAACACATGTTTGTTTATACATAATATGTTCCAATAGAACAACTTTGATCATGAGACATGTTATGAGGGTTTGGCATGGATAGGAAGTGAGTTTATTGGTTGTGACGTGTTAGTGCATGATTATTATTCTATGTTTTAGTTGCTTATTTCTCTTATTACTGGGATGAATTATTGCTTCAATATCATAGATTGTTGTTTTCTAGTAAATTGTTAAACTGTATGGGATTCGTAGACTTATGTTGTATAATTTTGGACATTTAGATTGTGAAACACGTAAGAAAGAAATGAAATGATCAGTAATGTACGGAGATATGGCTACCATCCTTCGGGGTGTGCTAGCTAGGAGGCGACATGCCACTTGCCTAGCCTCCTTCAGGAGTGTGCTAGGGAGTGGTAGACATGTTTAGCATTGACCTTCGGGAGTATGCTAGGAGATTGGACTAGACTAATGGCTTCCGTTGTGAATGTGCTTAGAGAGTGCGTCATGGTGTTAATATCCCATTTTGGCGGAATATAAAAGATGATTAATATGACAATGAATGATGACACATTGATAATGAAAACTGAAATTATGGGATAGTCACATGAAATAATGGATAGACAAATGATGATTTGGATGAATACATTGAGCATGCATATTTTGAAATAGTATTATGAGCTTATACTTGTGTTATTATGTAATGTTGTGTAGCATGTCAATTCACCTCATACGTTCATAATATCAGTGTAGATTCTCCTATTTAGTTGTGCAGCTTATCCTATCATTTTCAGGTAGCCTACCGGGAGTTCAACATGGAGTTCTTGAAGTGCATGAGATGATGCATCATTTTGGGAGCTATATTGATAGATTTTATGTGATGTCTTATAAACTCTTTTTAAATGGTTTTATGTATTTTAAGTATCCTTTGTCTATTTTGTGATCAAACGATATAACTTTACACTGCTAGATATGACATTTTGATGTATCGGGCTGGGATATGTCATTTTCATCTGGAATACATTTTAAACTCTGATTTGATGATTGGTGATGAATGGAATTTTTTGGGCTTATTGGTGAGAATTGTGAGAATTTTTTAAAGAATATGCTATGATCATTATGTTTCAAATTTAGGGCGTAACACTTAATTTTTGGATGATTTATGAAGTAACGAACTCAATGTTGGTGGGTTTTGAAATGAATTTTCTCATTATTGGAGGTAAAACAAGAAATTTGGATTTCTTAGGCATCAATTACCTTCTGTTACTTTACCTTGGAACTGAGTTTTGCTAAATGTAAAATTTCTATGACCAAGGAAATGATTAATTAAATTGCAAGTGTCATAATTTAATTTTGTGATTTAAAGACCACAACAATGTCAGGTAAATTGTTTGTCTTAATTTTTATGTAACTAGAGCTTTTTAATTGAGTTGTCTTAATTTTTATATAACAAGAGCTTTTTAATTGAGGAACCATCTAAGCTTTTTTTTTTTGATGAGCTAGCGAATTTTCTTTCATTACCTTTAAAACTCATTCTGGTCATAATCCAAAAAGTTAAAAAGTCAAAAATAAAAAGCTAAAAAATAGGCTCCCAATCGAGTTTTCTCAGCGTTTTTTAAACGCCGGCAAAAGTCCAAAAAGCACCGGGAAAACTTTTCCTGGCGTTTATCCCGTCGTTTTGAAAAACGCTGGTGATGCCGCTGTCAGAAAAGAAAAATGGCGTTTTGAAAACGCCGGTAAAACTTCCCGGCGTTTGTCCTGACGTTTAATAAACGCCGTAAATACTTTCTTTCCAACCGCCAGTGAAACCTTTCTTGGGGTTTGGAGAAACGCCGGGAATAGTGAGAAACACCGTAAAAAATCTCCTATTTAATTGTTCGGAACCTTTACTAGTGTTTGGTAAACACAAGGAATATTCTTTTCCAAAAATTATTTTACCAATTTTTTCACTGTTTAGCCAACGATTTATATTCATTTGCCAAATTCATTCAATGCAAAAACATCTCAAATTTATTCACCACAAAAACATCTCAAAAGTTTCTTAGAATCCATAATACATCAAGTATTCCTTCTAAAATCAAGCCAAAAAAATAAAAAAGATAAAAATAGAACACTACATCAAGGAGCAACTAATTGTCATTGCGATTGTCAACGTGGCTTAACCTGAAATCAAACAGCAGAACCAAATTTATTTTGAGTCACATGTATTTAGAAGCTCAAAAGGTCTAAAATTTATATCATTCAGTATTAGACAATTTTAACAGTTGGTAAAACTGGCAAAATTGCTGCTCGTTACCTGATCTGGGAGGCTTAGAGTGTGAGGCACAGTGACTGATAGTGTCACGGATGGAAGAATCCTCCTAGTCTCCTTTGTTAGGTTTAGTATCTGAAAACAATAATCAACATGGTAAAGAACAGAAAACATGGCTATCCCTTGAATTGTTTGAACCTGAATGAACTGGTTTATAATGTGTTCAAAAAAAAAACGCGCTTAGGAAAGTTAGGTGCACACCAGTTTAAAGAAAGATGAATAACAATAGGTGTTAGAAATCCACAATATGTTCAGAAACCCACCCACCACGTGTGATAAGATTATCCACTCAGGAAGCTGCGAAAAATACCGTCACAGCATAATCTTTTTGTCTAATGTGTTATTTTCGGTGCCATTAATTTTCTTCCAAGCATATCAGTTCCCTTGTTCGTATGTGCATTGATGGCATTGTACCCTACTAAATTCAGCTGAAAAACCCCTATAAGACGTGCTTAATAACTTTTTTTTTTATACCTGCTCTGGAGAGAAAATAATGCCCATCTCGTAGAAGGAATCATAATTTCCAATCTCTACCTGAACCAATCATCAGATTTGTCAATAAGAAACAACGATGCACAGTGAGTGCGCTTTCACTTGATTTATATGACCACTGTACTAGGAAGGTACTGGGTCACATATTCAAGATCACCGACTGAAATGCCACATGATAGCTTAAGTTGGTAGCCTCACCATCAGTGCTCCTGCTTCGATAGCAGCTGGGAATGCTGCTGGATCGACAGAAGAGACACAAATCTGCAAGTTGGACTCAAATGATTAACATGTCTGGAAAAGTTGTTAACAGTGTTGCTCATAGTGTCAGAACATTGCGGCAGCACACAGTGAAGAAAGTATAACCTGACACAAGTTGGAAAAGATACCATACCCAAACAGCTGATCCATGACATAAAGGGTCCGTGTTGGGATAGTTTTCTAGATAATAATAAGTTTTCTACTCTAATATGTTTGATAAAATTAATTTCATGACATCTCAAACTTAGGCACAAACACAGTAATGCAAGTGAAATTTACTCCATAAAGTTAAGGGAAACGAATCGTGAGCGCATTGCTTTTTAGAACTATATCAGAAGAACGATCGACAAAGTCTTTTGTTCAATATGAATTTGAAAAAAACCCATGATTGTCCTGGGGGATCAGATAATGTGCAATAATGTATCAACAACCATGACAAGAATTTTGCATTCACAAAATGTGTATTGTCAGAATTGATACCTATGAATTGTGAAAATTGCCATTATGCATGTGAGTTTTATCCACCACCCATTGGCTGGTGGTTAGCAGGACTGTAATCTAAAGATAACAAATCCAACTCCAAGCAGGAGCGACCGAAATTTCAATTTTAAAGAGAAAATTTACCGGAAGAGAAGTCAAGCTAGTAGCCATCTTCACCAACTCAGGATCACAGGCTATATCCACATGAGTTGCCCCACCCTGGTCATTTATGAACAAGAGAAAAACAAAATCAACACTATAGTGAAGGGACATATCAGAATAGAGATTTCAAAACAGAGTCTATTATACTGTGAGAAGCACAAAAATCAAGTTAAGTTCAAGGACTGTTGGGGAAAAAAGAAATGAAAAAAAACAGTTAGTTGGGGATGATAGGCCAAATACACTATAGTAGTAATCAGCCTCAATGGGAAAAAAACGGAGCACATCTAAATAGGCCAAATACACTATAGTAGCAGCAGCCACAACTTTGTCTTATGCATGAAAAGTTTGATTCCTACATGGCGCACCTCCTAGTTTCCACAAGCACCCACTGAGCAAAGAGACTTTCATTTGTAGTTGATTGAATTCCTCATAACTTTGGTTGTAAGTTTGCACCCAATGGGAAACTTGAAAGTTTTGTTTGGAATTTATATAACAAATAAGGAATCTTCATTTACTTGAGTGTGGGACAACATGAGGCTCAAATCTAACAAATCTGGGATTCAAAGAATGAAGTGTCTATACCTCCACTTGGACTGGCTGAAAGCCACACAACTATAGAGATTAAACAAAAATGAATGGTGCATAAGTGAAAAAAAAGAGACACGAGGTTAACATATCATAATGATGATGCTTTTCAATCAGTTTTGTGGATTTTATTTTCATCATTCAATTTAATCAAGGGCTATAGTTGCAAGATCCTCTTATAGGGTATAACCAACCACTCCTCATTTTGGGTTTCAAAGTAGGAATCCCACAAGAACTTCATTGTGAACTTCATTGTGAATCCCACAAGAACTTCAAAGTATGAATCCCACAGGAACACAAGCTGGTCCATCCTGTCACAAGGCTTTCAAATTGTCAATATCATTGAAATTATTCATGAGATTACATCACCTCATTGTGAATTAAACCATTCGAGCCATAATAAGTGAAGATCTGTAATTATCTCAGAGGAGAGATGACCTCCACAATTACATATTTTCATACAACAAGTTGTACATTAAAAGAAAAATTTACAAATAATGGACACAAAAAGGATCAAACTGATATTGCAGAGAAAAAGAAAACTGACTCTATATTATGATAAAGTCACTGCAGAAAATTATTGAGCCTTTTAGTTATGGTCCAGTCCACCCATTCCGACCAAGCTTCTCTAAAGTTTAACTTTTGAACTTTATGGTAAAATTAGTTGTGGGCCAGTCTCCATCCTATCTTGATGATTCAAACCGTCCATGTTGTAGAGTCTGTGAAGATCTTTCGTGCAAAAATCAAGTTGATGGATTATTGGTAGCTACATGATCGGAAAACATTTGTTTTTCCAGAATACACCGACCACTATTGTCAACTGTATCCTGATCTTCTGTCCACTGATATTCTATCCTCATTTTTTTTATTTCCACAAAATTGGATTTTTAACAGATAGACCCAATTGAAATCAATAGAACTTGAAAATATGACTGAGGAGGACTCTAGACAATGAGGAACACAGAGACCCAAATGAACTCAAACCTCGAATTTTGTGGACAAAACCCATTGATTTTCTTCAATAGCATCAAAATTCCTAAATAGAAAATCTAGTTGCGAATCTAAGAAAAATTGAAAGAAAAAATCATTTTCTTCAAGATCCTCTTCTTCCTTCTTGAAAATCACTAGTTTTTCCTTTTTGTCTTTCATACATAGAAGCAGATTTGGGTTCTTGTAAAATCTATTCTCTGATTCTGTATTTGAATACAAAATGCCTCTATTTTACTTCTAATTTCAGCATCATTATATGAACAATCCCTTCTTGAAAGGGGGGAGAGAGATCGAGAATGGGAGAGATCGAGAACGAGAGAGAGAGAGAGAACGGGAAACAGAGAGCGAGAGAGAGAGATACATACTTGTTGCGTAAAGAGTAGCAGCAGATTGAGCAAAGAGCAGTAGCAGATCATCCACCAAAGGAGCAACAGTACTTCATCGAGCTAGGGTTGGGCAAGGAGCAGTAGTTCGTCGAGCTAGGGCAAGGAGCAGCAGTTGTTGCGAAATAAGGGGGAAAATACACGGTAGGAAAATAAGGGGGAAAGTTGGGAGGGAAGTGAAACAAAATTAATAGTATCCCTGGGATTTTCTAAAAAACGCGGGAAAAAAAATGCGGGGAAAAGTCCTATTTGTTGTAGAACACATCCAGTTGTAGGTTTTGTTTGTCATTTTTCTGGATGTTGGTCATTTGACACGCAGAGTTCTTTTTCTTCTTTCAGTCAAATAGAGGAACAAGGCTGTTATTTTATCTTTTTGTATCTACCAGTACTTTTCACTAGTGTAATGGTGTCCGACATTTATGGAAGCACAATTAGTGCTTTCCCCATTTTCAATTAATGAGTAGGAGGTTTCTGACATATCTTCTAAACAAAGAGTGTATGAGAATGACTATGGCTTAGATGTTGTTGATTCTCCAGGTCTTTATCATGTCCCTTTTCTTTTCAATTTCAAGTTACAAAGAAACATGATTGAAAAATGCGAAGAAAAGAAAGTGTAAGATTGTGTTTGTCTGGAGAGAGATATATTGCAATGGTGGCAAAAGGGTATGGACTATTTAATGCACATAGCAACTAACGTATGCATTAGTTGTCTCAGTCACAATTACACGCCGTTGGTTAAGTTGAGTTGTTGACAAGTAGGAGGGAAAGAAGGAAGCGACCCTAGAAAGTATGTTGGTGTTTGGGAATCGGGAGTTGATCTCTTAGATAGCTCCTAAGCTCATCTTTGAGGGATATTGCTGGTACTAAGTTTAATTTGGTGCTATTCTTTGGAGCATAATTGTACATTATTTATTTTCTTTCTTAGGTGCATTTCATTTAATTGAATGCTTTTAACCTTGATCACAATTAGAGTAGTTTGGTTGGTTTTATCCCTAACTCTTTTTCCTTACATTTGTTTCATTCATTTTCTAAGGGAGAATCTCTTATCTTACTTTTGACGTATTTCCCTTTCTTCTATGTTTGAAGTGAGACATACATTATGTAGTTTTATTATCACTTGTCTTTTGCTTACATTTGTTTGGGAATTAAAAGTTTTCATGCTATCGGTGCCACAATTTAGCTATACTATTTGGTTTGTATTATCTTTCTTTTCTTTTCATGTTTTGACAAATACCTAGCTTTAGATTGTGGGTGTCGCCTATATGGACAAAAAGTGCTCTTAGTTTGACAATGCCCAAAGCCTAATAGACTTGGATTGTATTAGTTATGCCATTACCATAATGAGTTCAGACAGAACCATGGCCCAAAATTCATATGCATAAACTTGATACCGTCTCTCAGTTGTTTCTCTGTAGTGGGGTTGCATTTTGAGTAACACGAGAGCTATGAAAAATGGACAACCAAACTAGTATCTTTGCGCGTTACTTATTTACTTTATCAAATCTTCTTGTACAAAAAAAAATGCATCTTTAAACCCTTGTCAAGTCTGTTATTTGCCTATTTTTTCAGGTCTTTTACGAAGTTATCCAAAGTAATTTTTTTTCACAAGGCTTTTACGAAGTTATCAAGGGGAGTTTTCCACTTTGAGATAAGAAGGGAAGCTTTTTGTTTTGTTTTGTTACTGTTACAAAATTATACAACACAATTACGTACGTTAGAACAAACACTTGGATTGTTCTTTGTTTATCATTTTACAAGTGTGATTGGTTTTATAGATCATAGGAGTCTCAATAGGCTTACATTCAAACTACTTAGTTTTCTTTTCCTCCATCAAACTAGACTACTTTGGAAGGTACTATGATTGGTGTTAGTGTTCATGGAGACAATTGTTGGCTTCTATAGCCAACATGTACAAAAAATAATGTGACAATTACTTTACTTGATTGGTTAATTTAGTAAGAATTTTTTTAAATTTTTACAGAGTTCTTTCTTGTAAAATTATTTAATTTTTTATCAAGTGCCTTCAGGCACAGGTAACTTGCCATGTGGGCATATCCTCGCGTATTTGGCACGGATACATCGATCTACTAGGAGTATCTATACTCATTTATTCGCCTATCAGTTTCCATTTATAAATCAGTTATATAAGGCATGCTATGAAGCACGAACACTCTTAGGAAGCCATCATATCCGTGTCAGACAGGCATGAACACATATAGGACATGCATGGTACACATTATGTGACATGTCCATTAAACTTTAACATCTTTTTAAGGAGGACACACAATGGGCCCGATGGGGATACAAGATGAACACTCTGTATGCCGATGTGTGTCCTGCTTTATTGCAGTCGTGTTCGCTGCAAACAATATAGAAAAATCAAATGAACAACCACATGGTAGTGTTCCTGCGTGTCCCCGCTTAATTTTCGATTTAGTACCTTCAGGCACGGACAACCCATAGTCTTGTCATATTCGTCAAACACATATAATGAGACTAAGGGTAGAATTAACTTATTGAACCTCATAGCCCACGGTGTAATTTTTCTGCTCCTAGAATTTCACGTCAGTTACTGAACATATATAAGACTAAAGATCCAGAATACCTGGCCAATAACAACACCGTGAACGAGGATTTCATTGAGCCTTACTTACTTGGGGTACATGCTTTGTACTTTCACTTTTTTGAACCGTATTTTGAAAGATATTTCACTTGTGTCAAGTTTAAATTTCTTATCTTAGATGTTGTTCTGAGCAAACTTGTATTTACCTTTATTTATAAATGGAAAATTTATTAAAGTTTGGGTACTTTATTTTACATTAACATTTTTGAAATTTTGGGTGTTACAGTGTGGGTTGAAATAGTGACGAGAACATGTCAACGTGCTGAGATTTCACTTTCTTAGCCTCAATTCTTGGATTTAAACCAAAAAAAAAAAATCCGATTGCACGTCAATGAGATTGGTAAAACTCCAAGTTAAAATTACAACTATACATAGTTATTTTCTCGAAGTTATTTTATTTTCAAAATTTTAAGTCCCATTTATATTTCACTAGAGATTGGAGAAACAATGTGTGTGTATGTGTAGTTGAATATGTGAAGTGTGTAAAACGTTGGAGTGATGTGTAGTAGTGTAATGTGAGAGTGAAATGTTAAGGATCAGTAGTTAAGTTTGACGATTTTACTATTTTTTCTTAATAGTTTAATTTTATATTTTAATTTGACACTAATTTTTTGCCACAATATCAAATCAGCAGAATATTTTTATGTGAAGGGTAATTATAAAATTCATGACATGATTATTTTTAAGGTCACATCAAAATAAACAACTTTTATAGAATAGATTGTTATAGGGGTGTTTTTCATAATACATACAATATATATTAAAATTGAAATAAGTAAAAATAAATTTAAGTAATGAGTAGAATGAAAATTCAGGTGAAATTTTTAATTCATACTAATTAACCCAGTAGAAAAAGGAGGGAGGCCGAGGTCAAAGATTAGGCGATTATTCTGTGAGGCCGTAGACTTGGTAGACGACACGGTGAGGTTGTCTTCTTCTTTGCTTCTCTCTCAAATACCAACTAAAATATAGTCAATGGACGCGGGAACGACGAAATTTCTAGCTCTCTATACCCCAATGGCCTTGCACTATAACCGCAAGGAAAAGAAAAGAATAAATCCTTTTAGACAAAGGGAGAATCCAGTTCCTTTGATTTTTGATGAAAAAATCTGTAAAAAGTTCCTTTCATACCCCTTTTGTTTGTCCTCCGCTCAAATATTAAATTGCTTCGAAAAATCTGAGAAATTTCCTCACTAACACACCGTTCCACTCCCAATCTTCATTTCATATAGAGTCCATAACCACAACCTAAACCCACAATTCCACCCCTAGTACCCTGAAAACTAGGGTTCAGAAAGGCCTCAATGGCGGGTCAATTTGTCGGAGGTGCTCTTTTGGGAGCTGTGTTCGGGGAATTACTGAAAGCTGTTGAGGAGGTGGTCATTAAAACTGCAGAATTCAAGCCCCTCCTCGAACGACTTCAATCGACCCTAAATCGAATAACCCCAATAGTTGAAGACATTGAGAAGGAAAACCGAGTACTAGACCGATCGCCCAGTGAGACCGACAAGTTCACCGACCGAATTAAGGAAGGACAAAGGCTCGTGCAAAAATGCGCCAAGGTGCGGTGGTGGAACTACTACGCCAAGCCTATATACGCGAAGAAGCTGATATCGTTTGAGAACTCGCTTATTAGGTTCTTTCAGATTGACGTGACGGCGCAGATTTCTCGAGATAGTAGGAAGATTCTGGTTAAGGTGAACAATATTGATGAGAGATTGGAACGGACTGGGATGATGGGTGGGGGGGTTTCTAGTGGATTTGCGGGGTGCTGTTTGGTTCCGAAAGATCGAGATTTTGTTGTAGGGTTTGACGAGCCAGTTCGGGAATTGAAGATGCTAGTAATGAATGGTCGAGAGCAAGTGGTGGTGATTTCCGCACCCGGAGGATGTGGGAAGACTACATTGGCGAAGATGATCTGTCACGATGGAGAAATTATAGGTATGTTGATTGGCGATTGCAGTGGTGCTAATTTGAGTCAGACTGAGAATCATTGTTGAATTTATCAATCGGACTTCATATATCAGCTCTTAAGATTGTTTTGTGGGGAATTCTCTAGACTCTAGCATTTGATTGTGATAATTGTCAGCCCAAAAGATGACTGAAACTACAAAACAGAAGACTTTCTCATGTGTGGAGAAGAAATGAGATGAGAAAGGGCAAGAAATTGAGTGAAGGAGAATTTTCTTATTTGACTGGTTTGTTTCTTGCAATAGACGAAAGAAACCAAATGTCAACCACATCCCTATCCCTCATGCACGTGAGAGTGAGTGAGAAAATTACTTAACTGGTTTGTTTTCTTTCTTTTCTCATCCACATGACAGTCCACAACCCTTTCTTTCCTTTTCTCACCTCCTACGCCAATGGGACTATGAGTGGAATGATTAGTTTTTTATTGCTAGTACTGTTTAGTAGTTGTTTCCTCGAAAACTATTAGCTTGCTGTGTTCAAAAGCCATTAGAGTAAAAAAGTAAGAGAAAGGGGGAGAGAGTAGAATAAGATGAACAATGAATTGAGTACTTTCTGTATGTACGTCAGAGGGATTTACAGCTATATATATATGTAATTTGTCTAGCTCAGCCATTACCAAGGGTGTTACCAACTCTAACCAACCATGCTAACGTGGACACCCAACCAACGAACTGAATAAAGTCATCTAGCTCTTTTGCACTTCCCTTCTAAGTGCAAAACAAGTAGTCACAACAAAATTTGGTCTTGGATTTTAACCTATTGAATGCCTATAAATTTGTAATGAACGTTAATTTGTGTTCTTTTACTCTTTTGACCGTACCATGTTCCGACAGGGATTTTCAAGGACAACATCTTCTTTGTCACTGCTTCAAAGGCACCCAACCTGAAGGTCATAATTGAGAACTTATTTCAACATAAGGGTTCTCGGGTGCCTGAGTTTCAGACGGATGAAGAAGCAATCTACCAATTAGAACGCCTGCTGAAGCTGATAGGACCTAGTCCTATATTGTTGGTGTTGGATGATGTATGGTTAGGATTGGAATCTCTTATTGACGAGTTGGCAATGCAAATCCCAGAAATTAAGATTTTGGTCACATCCCGATTTGTTTTTCCCAGATTTGAGTCTACTTATAAACTGAAACTGCTGAGTGAGAAAGATGCCATGGCTCTTTTCCGTCATTCAGCGTTTCCAAAAGTTGGGAGGTCATCCATACCTGATGATCTCGTGGATAAGGTAACATATAAATACATGCTTACGTCTCAACTTAATAAGGCCTTGTCTCAAATACTTATGTTGTCTACCAGAGTCTTGTTTTGTTATTCTGCTTGATCAATGGCCATGATGTCAACTAAGTAACTTTACAACCCATGCATTTGTATCATCGTGCTCTGTTAGCTCATGCATTTATGTCATTGTGCTATATTAGTTAAACTTATGTCTTCATGCACATGCAATTATGGTTGCCTGTTTTACTATTATTCACCAGTTGCCATCCAAAATTGATCTAAAAATGTAAATCTGCATTCTCTGAATTTGAAGATGGTAGACTTGTTGAATTGTGTAAAATGTCCTACAGAGAATCTGTTAGTATTTTGTAATTGGCGTTTCTTTGAGTTGTACAAAACCATCAGTTCCCTTATAAAAGATTATCTCTTTTGGGTTTTTGGTGGGGTAGTGTTTGATGATTTGAGGGCGTCTCCGAAGATCAAAGGATTCAAGGCAACCGCTGTCCGAAGCCACCAATGGTAATGCCCCTCATTTGCGTCTTGCATTATCATGTAGGCTTTACTTTTGGTTAGGCTTCCTATAGATAGGATCTTTAGTTTTCTTTTGGACAGACCCTGGTGCCCCAAAAGTGCCTTGAGAGCGCCCTGGCGCTTTGGAGTGCCCCCGTGGGGCAACGGCACTTATTTGACGCCTTAAGCTCTTATGTTAACCTTTCATTCTAGAGGTTGACGCCCCAGTAGCGCCTCAAGCGCCCCGGTGGGGCGAGAGCACTTATTTGGCGCTTTCTAGACTTTTCTTTCCCCAGATTTTTCCAGAGGCTAGCGCCACAGTAGTGCCTTGAGAGCGCCACGGTGCTTGGAAGCGCCCCGGTGGCGCTCGTGCGCGTTTTTGCCCAGATTTGTTATTTTTGATTGGTTGTCTGTTTGTGTCTATACCGGGGCATATATAACAATCATTTTGAACCATTTAGGATATAGAATGCTCCCCTAGCCTCTAGAGAGAGAATATCTCTTCCCGTCCTTCCTAGACTAATTTTGCTATTTTTTGTAGAGGTTTTGAGGGTTTTATCCATCAGATTTTTGTGAGCTTTTTCACCTAGACTTTTGTGCCTCACTATTGAGTGTCACTTAACCATGTCTAGTGTGAGAGCCACTTTTGCATTGTCATTCTTTTATCTTCATATCATATCAAGACTCAAGCTTTATGGAGTTTGGAGATCGAGCTACCAAGGCCGGGTGAGACCCGGAGCCATAGCACTGTGGAGATTGAGACTGAGAGCTCGTGGTTGTTAGTAGATTATTGAAGAGGCTCGGATGGCCATACGAAATAGTGGGGTAAGGGCTTGTGAGTAAAAACCTTGTAATTGCACTTCTTGTAAGCTTCTTCTCTGATTATTGTAAAATGTGATAGTCGGTTTGTGGTTTTTCTCTTAAGGGTTAATTGACCCTTAAGCTATGAGCACGGGTACTTCAAAAATGGTGCCGTACCCGGTACAAAAATCGTATCGGGTACTTCGAAATTCTACGGGTACGTTTGCCTATTTGGGTACGTGAGTGGTACGCAATGGGTATGAACTTGGGTACGAAAATGGGTACGTGGGTCGTTTTGAAAATTATTTATATTAATAGGGTAAAATGTTAAAATAGTAAATTGTTTAAAACCGTAAAATCTAAATAAGATCTCTGTCTTTTAGTCTTCTTTGTTCCAGAGTAGATCGTTTAGCGTTCTAGACTTCGCTCTAGGCTAAACTCTCTCTCTCTCTCTCTCTCTCTCTCTCACACACTCGCTCCTCACTGCTGTGAACTCTCTCTCTCTCCCTCTGTGTTGTATTTTTCTTCTGATACATTAGAGACCATTGGCAAGGGAGAGGGTCTCCAATATTAACTGCATATGCTGTGTTCTTTCTCTCTCTTTGCTGGTCCATATCATTCCACAGAGGTATGATGATTATATTTATGTCGCATTGTTGCTTATAGACTATGGTGCTTGTTTACTTGAAAACACTAATTTATTTATGTTGCTTTTTGTCAGTAAAATGACTTTATATTTTATTTTATTCAATGAAACATAGTAAAATAATAAAAATAAAATAAAATAACATTGACGTACCCAGCCGTATCCGTACCCTGCTTTTTTGGATTTTGTCGTATTCCGTACCCGTGCTCGTACCTTACCCGTGTGCCTTACCAGTGTCGGTGCTTCATAGCCCTTAAGTGTTTTTCACGTATATCTTTTGTCATGGTTTCTTTGCTTTCTTTATTATTCATTTGTCATAAAAACATGCCTATGACTTGGTCACTTTTCTTAAACGACTTTGAAGTTTTTAAATTGGTAAAAATTGAGATTCCTATTCACGGCCCTCTAGGAATTCCTTGTGCTTCCGCATGATTTCAAAATCAATTTCTTCTTGATGGATTGTTAAACCTTCTTATCAAGTCTACTCCCTTACAAATAGGTGTTAAATGCCTATTGTCAGATTTAAAAGTGGAGCCTCTGTTCACACATCTGGAAGTATTTTGCTTTGCTTTGGCTTAAACTATAACTGATTCAATATGGCAACACCAAATTGCAGATAGTGAGAGACTGTGGCAGATTCCCACTAGCCCTTGAAGTGGTTGGTCGATCGCTCTGTGGAAAACCTAAGGAGATCTGGAAGAGGACGCTGAAGCAGTGGTCTGAAGGAAAATCAATATTTTCTTCCGAGTCTAACAGTGAAATTTTAGTCCGTCTCCTAACCAGCTTAAATTCCTTGGATGAAATGTACAAGAAATGTTACCTGGACCTGGCTTCATTTCCTGAAGATCAAAGGATCCCTGCCACTACACTTATAGATATGTGGGTGGGACTCTATAACCTAGATGAAGTTGGTGAGGACGCCATTGCAATTCTCCATGAACTTTCCTTGCGTAGTCTTGTTGACCTAGTCATTACAAGGTATTTTGCTTCTTGATCTGATCTGATTTTTTGTCAATAGGGCTTATCTCGTGTGTTATCTTGTGCATTGCTTAGAAGATTAATAATGCATGGATGCCTGTTTGATAAATCAGAGGTAAGATGAGAGGGGAAATCATAAGTATGACTTATGATGGGAAGATGATGAAAAGGACTACTATGATCCAAGAGAAAGTAGTATTCCTAGGCAAGGGTGAGAGGGATGCCAAGTAGAATGCGAAATAGTGAATCTATGTGTGAAAAGAACAAAAAATCATTGTCAATGTAAGATCTGGCTATATTCACTGTGAATAGAGCAATAGGGTTTGTAGCACACCCCAACGGATTGGGGTTTTCTCCATTGTCACTGCCATGTTCCTCCTCATGTTCCATTTTGTAGTTTAATGTATGGTTGATACCAAGTTAAAATATTCTATAGTTCACCAAAGATTGTGACAGGCAGTGTATTGCCTGTTTAATGGATTATGTCAACTCGCATGGAAGAGGTTGAATCGAGAGAAAGTGAATGGTATGGGAAAAGGTGTTTGGTAATTAGGAAGTTTGAACTATTCAAGCTACTGTTGATGTTGTTCTGTCTAATGATCAATGCACCATGTTGTTCTTTCTTCCTCTATGGTAGATTAGTCTATGCCATGAGATATTTACTATAATCTATAAATGTAGGCAAATGAATTGATTACTCCAAGATCAACCAATTCTGTTCTCTCTCACAGGAAAGATGCAAGTGAGGTCAGTGGCTCTTATAATGAACATTATGCTACACAGCATGATCTACTTAGAGAGCTAGCTATCCATCAGAGTAGCCAAGAGCTCGTAGAGCAGAGGAAAAGATTAATAATGGAAATAAAAGGCAATGATTTTCCCAGGTGGTGGATTGAGCAAGGGCAGCATTCCTTCCATGCCCGTCTCGCGTCTATATCCACAGGTTTTATTATCTTTTGAATTTGAAATGAATAGTTAGAGCTTGTCCCACATTAGTTTATCATTATCTCCATAGCTAGTATGTCAACTTGGGTTGCCTCTTCACTCATTGCTAATTGGTTTTGATTAGGATGTGTTAGAATAGCTTATTTAGTACTTGTCCCACATTGGCTAGCTAAGTGATGTTTCTAGTTATTTCATAATATAAATAAAGGTCTTGTGTGTTGGGGTTGGTTAACACCCTATACACTTTCTCTCATTCCTGCTAACAGGATGCAACACGGTATAAGGGCTAGGTTTTTTGGAGGCTTTCTGATGAGACTCTTGATTAATTGTCCCCTTGTTTGTACCTTACGCACACCTTGTTTCTTTATTGTCCTTATGTTATGGATCCTTTATTTATCCTTTCCTATGTGAGTCAGGAGTCGCAACTCGCAAGTGCGGGGAAGTGAGTTTGTTGCATATTTATTAATTATTATTTCCAAACCAGTACATGAGCCTACGCAGTCACTCATTACCAATTGGTTTTGAGTTGGATGGTTCAACACACACAATCCATAATTTTTGCTATGTATTTCTCCTTGACGTCCATAACATTTATTCCAGATGAAAGGTTCTCCTCAAACTGGCATGACTTGCAACTACGGGAGGTCGAAGTTCTAGTGCTGAACATTCAAACAAGGAACTACACTTTACCCCAGTTTATGGAGAGAATGGACCAACTGAAGGTTTTGATTATTACCAAATATGGTATTTCCTCTTCTGAAATACGGAACTTTCCTCTGCTTGGTTATCTATCCAGTCTGGAGAGAATCAGATTGGAACATGTTTTGATTTCTTCTATTAGTGATTCCATACTACAACTGAGAAACTTGCGGAAGATATCCTTGATCATGTGTGAAATTGCTGAGGCTTTCCGCAAATGTACGATCTTGATCCCTGATACGTTGCCAAATCTTTCAGAGATTGTTATTGACTACTGCAGTGATTTAGTTGAATTTCCTGCTTGTCTCTGTGAAATCCGATCTCTTAAGAAGCTCAGCATCACTAACTGCCATGAGCTGGTTGCGATTGCTGAAGAATTTGGGAAGTTAAAAAATTTAGAAGTGCTAAGGCTTCATGCGTGTACAAAACTGTTAGAGCTGCCGGAGTCGATTGGAAGCCTCAAGAAACTGGCCTTACTTGATATATCTGACTGTATAAGCTTGAGGAAATTGCCAGGACAAATGTGTGATTTATGTGGTCTAAGAGAGATCCACATGAGAGGTTGTTGGGGATTGTTTGAGTTGCCGTCGTCTTTAGAGGATCTTGAGCAATTGAAGGATGTGACATGTGATGAAGAAACTGCCTATCTGTGGGAGGATTATAAGATTTATCTTGATGATTTGAAGATACATGTACATAAAGAAGATGTCAACTTGGATTGGCTGCATGATATTTAGGCGTTGAGAAATTCAGTGTCGAAGGTACAATCTTCAATTCTGGTCGACTGATTATGCTCCTCCAATGTTGTCCGGGGCTCGTGATTTTCACCAAGGAGGGATATGGCCCCAAACGACCGGTGTATCATGTCATGAAATTTTCATTGCAAATGTAGGTTGTGTTGGCACAGAATCTGTTGGAAGAAGAAGATGATGGTAGAATGCTTTCAAGGTGCATTTCAAAAACTAGCTTTCCTTCAGACGATATTTGCCCCCATTGATTCCTTCAAATTCGGGGAACACCAGGTTTCTAGAAAAACGCCTCCAGTGGATATTGACGCCCAGAATTCAATCCAATTTGTGTCTTCGGTTGCACACTTTAAATCAAACTTGAATTATCTTATGGTTTTCTAAAATGCCAAGGAACTGATGTTTGTTTTTGCAAAAACAAACTCCAGGAACTAGAGCAAAACCTTCGACAGATTGTGCCATTGAAATTGATCTTGCATGTTCTGCACCTTGTGCTGCTTTTCTCTCCGTATCAAACATGTTCATCGGTAGCCTTGTATGTGGCTGCCCTCCCCTTGGTTCCCGATTCCTCTTTGCTGCTTGCATCATAATGCTTCTTGCAGCATAAGCAGTAGTAGAATTCTGTTGCTTGAATACACAGTTAGTTGATGGCAGTGCCTATTCCAAAGGAAGGAATCCTATCGTAGGGAGGTACCTAAACTTGATGAAAAAGAAGTAATCCTGAATTTGATGGGGAGATGGGCAATCTTAATTTGATGCACTACAGGTAATCTGAACCTGTGGGAAAGGGGAAAGAATGCTTTCTGCCAAAAGAGGATGGTGCCAAACCTGTGTCATTGAGGTGTTTAGTTTCTGGCTGAATTCCTTGTCGACCAACCTATTATTAAGATGGCCTCACAGATTTGGTTTTTGGAACAATTTCGTTACCAAATTCACGGAATGGAATAGGTCATGGCATCCAAGCGGCTTCAACTCTGCTGAGGAGCATTTGACCAAGCCCATGTGTTCCAACTCAACAGCTACTTAAGGAATTGCCACCATGGCAAAGATGGCCGTGATGTACAATTTCTAAAGGGTAACACTCAATGCTCCTCTCTATGTGATCATCGCTATGCTAACAGCAGCGGCTTTCACTCAATGAGAACCCCTTCTCAAATCGCCCCGCCAAGATGAAGACTACTATCAAAGCGAAAGCTAAAATAGCTCAGAATCTCTGCTGCAATTTCCTTGAGAAGAAATACTTGCATGGGAGGGTGACTGGAGCACTTGAATTGTGTATTTTTTGTGTTTGTCCCCCTACCTCATGTTTCTGTGTACTCAATGGTATTGCAGAATCTTGTCAGCAACAATTTTGTAGCCCATATATATGATTGTGAGTGTTCAGCTGTTAGTTATTATTTTTCTGATTTTTATTTTGTTTATTGCAGTGAAAAATCACCTGATATGTGCCAAAATTAGTGCTTTGAGTAGCTTAGCAAGCGATACAAGACTATCAAGCAACTGAAGTACAACTATTTTGATTGAATCCTCGTTTAGAAAAAGGAGAATGACTTCTTTTGTTCTTTTTGTGTTTTTTTTTTTTTTTTTTTGGGTGGGGAAAAAAAAATAGACCTCTTAGCCAGAATTAAGGGAGTCCAAGAAAAGATGAAGTTGCTTCGAAGATTTGGGGTTGAATGGATTGTTTCCAATTGAATGTACTTGCTTTATGATCTGAGTCGAATTTAGATACTTCTTGTGAGAATTGGTGTCGGCCTTGGAAAATGAGAAAACCCCCAAAACTGAAAGGTCTCATCTGGGTTTCTCTTCATATATAGTAAGTGCTTGGCGAATCAACATAAAGCAATTAGGGACAGGTGATCCCCATTGCCCTAGATTTGGTAATGCTACTGAAAGCCTTGATGGTCTTTTTAGAGAGAGAATCATTTAGTTGGTAAAAAAGGATTTGATAACTTGGATGGTGATATTCTTAATATACTTAGGAGTATAATGGGTTTTCTGCTGCGATTGATGAGGCCTTTCTCCAGAACAAGACTAATTCGTTTTTCCAGTGACAGGTAAGTCGAAGCTTAACACGGATGGATGCTCAGGATGCAACCCAGGGAATGCAGATTTTTTGTTGTTTTTGAGGATGCATGGTCTTCGGCTTCCAAACTGTACAAGCCTCGAGGCTGAGCTGGGGCGGACATTAAAAGAGGTACTTCACTTTCGTACTCGAGCAGGACCCAAACCAAGTAGAGGTTGAGATAGGACTCTGAGGAAGCAGTAATCCTGGTCAAAAGAGGGGCCTGCCAGAGAGAAGCCATTGCCCAATTGGCCACACTATCAGGGAAGGAAACCGTGCAAACCTCTAAGGAAGCACTAATCCTACAGGGTCATTTGCAGTTCCCCCACCGGATGTGGCGAGCATCCTTTACCGGGGAAGACAGACCTTAATGTCCCTTCTTCGTAGTTTTTGCTACTTGTTTTAAATTTCCTATGTGTAAAAAAAAAACGGAAGATGGTAAGTAATTTCAACCAGAAGAACAGAGCCGGAAGCAGCTGGAAATAACGTGTCGTGTGTGTGCACTGTGTTTCAGTTAGAGAGGGAGAGGGAGGGAGAAAGACCCAATCAGTAAACAAAGAGGTGAACAACAAAACGAACAGCTGCTAAACAATGTAGAAATGTACACAGCACTGCTGTACAGAAGTCGAAAGATTCACAAACAAGAAACACTATCATCCAAAAAATGATAAAAAGGGTAGCCAATCCTCTACACAATCAGAAGCCGTATACAGACATCCATATATATAGGACACCGTCCTTTTCCAAAACTACAGAAGTATCAATGGCACATCATTCTTGATTTTTTTTTTCCTTTTTTCTGTAAAAAAAAATCTACATGCACATCATTTTCCACAAGCTCATCATCTAAAGTAGGGAGGTGCACATCTTCTATCGAAGCAGAAAACTCAACTTTGTTCCCTACAAAAAAAAAATATTAATATTAATTAGAGGGCCTCAAGTTAGGCAGTTACCTTGACCAGCTGACCGGTACAAATTTTCATGGAGTCATTACTAGGATGATCCAAGTATTTCAGCGGAGATTCTAAGATCATCTTTATCATATATCTCAAAAGTTAAACATTAAAATTTGAGAGAGATAAATTGAGGGGAAACGCATGTTTAAGTTGATAAAAGAAAAATCAGCAATTAAAGGAAGACAAAGGTGCAATTATTTTTCGTTCTGAAAATGTGAAAAATGAATAAATATAACTATAAGCAACTTGGATAAAATTAAACTTTTTTTTTGAATATTTATTTGTAGCAAGGGTAATATTGGTGTTGAAATTTATAAGAGCAAATCACAATTTGAAATTGCAAAAGCAAATTACTGGCAGCAGTAATTAAAACTAATGACAAAACCCATTACAAGAAGCGATAGTAACAAAGAATAAAATAACATTGTTTTGATATTTCAGGGATGAAGACCATCCTCAAATTTAAAAAGAGTGTGAAAATTTGAGGGTTGACTTGGTGCTCGAGAGATCTCTTGGAGCATACATTTTAAGCCTGAACCTTCAAATTTCTTGAAATTTGCTATTTAAGGGATCTAATAGAGATGCCCTAAGGCCCCACTAAGACCCCCCTTTGGATAGTGATAAAACAAAATGAACAAATAAAAAATTCACTGTTTCTCTTTATTTCTCATTTCTCACCTCATTTATAGTTCAAAACAACCCATTTGTTTTATTCTATTTTCTCATCATTTCTCACCATCCAAAGGGACTGGAAAGCATAATTTTCATTTCAAACCCACGAGATCAAAGGTTCTCTCATTACCTGAGGAAATGGGTCTTGGAAGTCGAGAAAGGAATTGTGATCAGACAGCATAGATGATCTCTCCACTACTGTCGACATCGAGATCAAACTCGGGATCGGAGTCCAGATCGTCCATGTAATCATCATCTAGGTCAAAGTTATACAAACCAACCAGCGGTATGGTGGCTTCAGAAATTATATGCATGATTTCATCAATGCTTTGCATCGGTTGATCAGGCTCTTCATACTGGTTGCTCATCATCTTTGCATCCATAAAGTCTGCTGGCAGATTCTTTAGAAACCACTCATGGTTACTTATCTCTGCCATGATAATCCTCTGTTTCATGTCAAAACAATAGGCATGAGAATAGGGAAGAAAATAAGCATGGCGTCAAGGTGAATATAGGGAAACCAATCAAGTGATGAACTTAAAAGAGCTACTACGAAAAATCTAAAGTCAGCTAGCACCCACTTTCCACTATTATCTTCCTGTTTAACAAATCTGTACAGAGTCGGCACCTACAAGGCATATGGATACCACAAATTCAAGAAAAGAGTCCATTTACGTTTAAGAAGTATTCATTAAGGCTGTATTTTGATCAAGGATTTATGTAGGGAAATGGTAGAGGAGATGAAAAGTTAAAGGATCTAACGGTTCATGTTTTCGATCCTTCAACTTTTCACTTCCATTTTCTTCTCTGTACCAAATATTTTATCCAAATACAGCCTAAAGCAACAAGGGGGGGTTCAAATCTTTGAAATTCTTTTTTGTTCAAAACAGAAAAAAAACTTGTAGAGAACCTAGGTGGTTTGGTCATATACAATGGAGACCCATAGAAGCAACAACTTTGGATGCTGGATTCATATAGCAGACCTCAATGGATTAAGATGCAAGGTTTAGATTGGATTGGTTTAGAGATCCTAGAGGCGAACGAGTGTACCCAAAGAACCAAGCATCAAAACCCATTTTCAAGGACGAGAACAACTACTTAATGACTGTTATGTTGAAAATAACTATGCACAAACAAGAGGCTAATAAGGACCGTTCAGGACCGGTAACCATTTTCAAGGAAGACATCAAGTACCTACTGACATCTGAAAGTTCATATTCGCGTATTCCAAGCTGCTAGCCCATTACACAAAGGACTGCACTGAACGTTAACAAAATAGACCAGGTCTACTCCGAAAAGAAAATGACTAACCTGGGTAGGATCTCCAACAAAAATCCTTGAGATTAGGTGGCGACATTCAGGAGATAATTGAACATTATCTGGAATTGAATACTGGACTTGAAGAACTCTCTGCAAAAAAGTGGATTCAAATTTCTCACCTTCGAGTTATTAACTAGATAAAATTGTCATAAAGGTAAAAGCAAATACATGTATTGTCTTCCGGAAGTCCCTTGGTCCATCAGGGTCCTCAAAAGGATATGCACCAACAAGCATTACATACAATGTCACTCCACAGGACCACACATCTGCAATCTGAAACCGCAACAGCGTATGAGATCCAACATGTAAGGTGGTACCAGCTCGACCTCTTAGATCCATATATGTGAAGCAGAAACATAATTTGATATGTATCAAAGTCAATTTAAAAGAAGAAATGCACATCTTAGAACACTTGGGTAGAGCTGAGGATCCAACTTAAATATACAATGATCAGTTGGCACCAAGTTACTACAGTCCTACCGATTCTTTAAGAATGAGAAGGGATTTTGATTAGCTGAGAAACCTGTAGGTCACCCTGTTATTTGCCGATGTTGAGGGGATGTAAGATTGCAGTACACACTGAAAGCTCCACCCACCCCCCCACCCTCTTCTTCTTCTCAAAGAAAAAAAAAATTAAAAACAAAATGAAGACTCCTAGTTGACCATGTAGGCTCATTCTATGCTCCTTCCCTAAGAAGATGCAAGAAGTGTTTTGTCCATCAAACATCCAGAATTCCTTCAAAGGTCAAATTTGTCCAAAAATTAAAAGGCAGCTCATGCGTTGTGCCAACTCTGATGCAGAACCTACGATATCTCATCATAGCTTTGGATTCTATGACTGGCATGGAACTTAATGAAGATGCTACAAAAACACAGGTGACGTTCAAAACAAATTTTGTGAAGCGGTCTAATACCTTTGTCGGAAAAGGTGCCCATATCTTGCATATGAGACCTACCATCACCAAGAATGCATCAAGATCTTTCAAGCAAAAGGCTTTGGAAATTCCAGATATTTGATATTTCTGGATAAAAGAATAAGCACCTGATGTTTATATGTGTTAAGTTATATTTATGTGTAGAACTATAATTAGATTAGGATTAGGTTTTATTTCTATATGTAAATAAATTATAGATTGGTTAGAGTTATAGTTAGTTTAGTCTTCTTTTTACTTGTATAAATAGAACGAATGATGAACAGAAAAAGTATTCTGGTTTTATTAAATCTAACAATATGTTTGCAATGAAATTATGCAAAGGGAGTGTCTTCCCTCAATGCTTAAGTTTCTCCTCCTCCAAACATGCCCCGAGCAAACTCTGTTCTAAGTTGTTATTGTTAATTGAATCTAAGGTTGTGCCTAAAACATGGATTTGCGGAGAGATTTACAAAACAGAAGTACAGTTATAGAGAATCAATGAAACTAATGTATCTCCTTCAGTTCATTATAAGCTTTTCTTTTCTTTCGCTCTGCAAATCCATGAGCCTTACACAGCCTAAAGGAATTGCTCATATTTGGAATAAAGACTTGAGATGTACAGAAAAAAAGGTGCATACCTAAAAATACTATTACCTTGTACCATCTTAGAAAGGTACCTTGAAAAGGACAAATTTACAACAAAGCTGCTTACTATCTTTTAATCAGTTATGTTGATGACCACATAGGTTGGAGGTGGCTCTAGAAAGCAGAGATAGTTTAGAAACTTAAGGACTTGTTGTGTAGACCTAAGTCCTGACAAGGTAGACTGCTCATTGTGCACAATATCCAGTTTGATTTTTTTATTTCTTGCAATTTTAGCGTTTCGCATTGTTCATAATTGTAATTTCCATGATTCGTAGATCCTTATGAAACAATCCTAGTTAAAGGGAGAGGTTATCTTTCAAACCTACTTTTTTTTACAATCCACCACTCTCTCTCCTAATCTTCTCTCCCCTAAAAATCTCAAACCAAATTTATGTTGATGACCACATGGATTGGAGGTAGCTCTAGAAAGCAGAGATACTTTAGAAGCTTGACTTGTTGTGTAGACCTAAGTCCTGACAAGGTAGACTGCTCATTGTGCACAATATCCAGTCGGGCATTTGAACGAGAATAGGTACCAATAATACGTGCCTGCCCGTACATGGGAAGGCATGTCCCACCTACTCATGAATCTCTTAAAATCCTTCAAATGTGGGATCCCTTCAAGGAAAACCCACAAACAAATAGACAAAATCCCTGGTCCAGAGGCTTACTCAAAACCTTAAAGACAATTGCATGACGTACTTAGGATTGTGAGGTGGAGTTCAAAGGAACACTGCTTCCAACATCCCCTGGAAATGTAGACACAAGATGGTAGTGGAAATACTGAATACCTCAGTATCCATATCCGTAGGATCATATCTGTGCTTACTAAGTACAGAGTAATGCCAAAGAAGCAACGGCAAAGACACGAATACAGAGACGGACATATATAGGAACATGGGCCATGGCAGTTCTTAATGGAAACATGAACATGGAGGGAAACCTGACAAAAAATACATATTCTTGTATTATTCATATGAATATTGTATTATATCCCGAACCAACCAAAAATGGCATAATAATTCGCTATTCTTCCCCTTTAAATTAAGATAGTATACTTCAAACGAGAGTCTTATCAAGTTGATTTTTTTATTTCTTGCAATTTTTGCCTTTCACATTGTTCATAATTGTAATTTCCATGATCTGAAGATCCTTATGAAACAGTCCTAGCTAAAGGGAGAGGTCATCTTTCAAATCTACTTTTTTTTAAAATCCACCACTCTTTCTCTCTCCTAATCTTCTCTCCCCTGAAAATCTCAAACCAAACTTTAATACAAATACAAATCCTAAAAAAATGAATCTATCAAAAATCCTTTTCAAGTTATAATTTTGATATGAAAATAATGATGAAAATATGTAAATAAGCAAAAACGAAGGAAAATTTTGGAAAAGTTATGAAAAATAAAATGCATGAACTATGAGCAATTTTTTAACTAGACAGAGAATGTGAAAAAAAAATTACATACAAAATTTCATGATGCAAAAATTATGTAAATATACAAAAATTATGAAAATCTATCTATCACTAAAGAGAGATTATGCAAAACTTGAAAATACATAGATTATGCAAAAATCGTTATAAAGGAAATAAGATAAATTTCATTATACAATAATTATGATAAATCGACCATAATAACTGAATATACCACAACTAAATCGACCATAATAAATTTAACAAAATTAGTTTAGCATAAATTTACCAGCATACACTATGCTAGTCTTTGGCGTTTTCTCTAATACTCCTCCATTTTCCTTCATCATATGATAGTAATTCTGACTCTAAGGAATGAACCTCTTTCACACACCACATGATCAAACCGATCTAAAATTCCCAACATACACGCGCAGAGAGAGGAGGAAGGGGGGAATAGAAAGAGGTTTTTCAACATTCAAACTCGGCTCTGTTTTGTAATTATATATTTGACAGATCAAATCAAAAGGGAGAGAGAAATGAATAGATCATAGTTGTCAAAATCGCACGATTCAAAATTTCACAATTCATCAAAAAATCATACAAGTGTATAGGTAAATCAAGGTTTAGACAAAATCTTCAACGAACCCTAGGATTCATGGGGTTTGATTCACGATTCGATTCACTTTTACCTCATGTTTTGTGAAAAAAGAAAGAACATAATTTCATGTGGTAAGTTCGAAATACTGTATTCTCATGCAAATTTTGTTAATTATTTATTTATTAAAATATTTGTTCTTATTCGGATCATGCTAAGTGCTAACCCTTTTTTAATTTTTATCAAACACGAATTCTATTTGTGTTTAAGGCCAAGATATCTTGTTCTTATGCATTATCTATTATTAGTTTGGTGAAATTTTCACAGTTTATTATTATATGAGTCAATAGATGGGCTCAAGATACTTTTACTGTTTACTATTATCATTTTGATATGCCAAACTATAACCATTCAAGTAGTTGTGAATATTAGTGCCCTAAGATCGTACAGGAACACAAAATTTGACAAATGGATCTATTTAACTCTTTTATTATCAGAAGCATAGATTGCAGTAGGGCTCAAAGTCACTAACCAACTCACATGTGTTGCCATTTAAGCAAGTTTCTTACCTACTAGGCTATATAAAATCATTGTTAAAAACGTACTTTTAAAGTTTTTAAGTCCAACCTTCCAATTTCATAATGAATCTTTGATATCTATATGCAAACAAATATACTTCCTACAATAACTGAATCTTAACGATTTATGGTTTAAAAACGGGCCATTTCGATTCACGAGAGAGAGAGTATACGGAGGGTAGTTTTGGTATATCATAAAATCGGAGGATGAAAACTTGCGTAAGCCTTACACTTAGACCTTGATAAGTTAGACTAAATAATGTAATTGAACTCACAAAATAAGTTCTAAAGATAAAAAATTGACCTCTATCATGTCCCACCCATACTAATTTAAGACCCGCGGGCCGTGGGTCTCCAAGCTTGTCCCAACGCGTTCCCTTTGTGTATCTATTTGAAAAGTAATTAAAATAAATTGGACAAGCCTCCTGACATGTCCTTCGTTTCCTTAGCATGTTGTGTATCCCTGTGTCCAACATCGTATGGCGACCAGTTAAATGTGTCGGTGCTTCATAGGTTAGTGGATGGAAGACATGTGCTACTGAGATAAGGAAACTTTCCAATTGATCTGCACAGTTACTGAACCCAGAGCTAAACCACGACAGATATACTAAAAGGTCAAATAGCTCTTTCCTTTGACAGGAAAGTTGCTTTTAAAAATAGATGGATGCTCAAAGGGTAACCAAAGACCTTGGGGTATTGGTATATCTCCAGAGATGAGAAAGGAAGGTCCATTCTCGGATACTTGAGCAGCATGAGATTGCAGTCTGAGCTATGAAGCATATCAAATGTCAACAAATCATTCGGGAGAAGAAATTCACTGTAGTGGAAGGGGAATCAGACTTCAAGCTTGCTATTAGACTAGAGAGAGATAGACCAGTGATTTTTCCAACGTAAAACTGCATCATGCATCCTCTATATGAGGCAAATTAAGCGTGCCAATTAGTAGATCTAGAGAACCCCCAGTAGTTCTAATCATTAACATGAACAACTTAGATCCTTTCTGCTAGCAGGCGTGGCCATAATCATTTTGAAAGGTTTTAGTGTTATCTATTTGCTTAATTCCTGTTCTGGCAAAACACCACCACTAGGGGGAAGAAATGAGAAGAAGAAAGAAAGAAAACCAAAGACAAAAGAAAACCAAAGACAAAGACACAGGCATTTCGTCATATGAACACAGACGAAAATGCAAGAAAATACAATGAAAGAGAAATACAAACATAAACATTTCATCATATTGGAACCCTCAAACCTAAACCACGAATGAGGAGCAACGAAATACATGCTTATTTTCATACCATGCAGAAAACCAATGGATAAGGTTGTACAACCACTAAAATTAGAGTACAGTTTAATCTTACACATACAAGGCATTCTCGTATTTCTCACAAAGAAGCTAAAGCCACACCAACTAATGTTATGATCTTGTCAAACACTGAAACAAAAATATATAGGCTACAAACAGAGGAAAAATAAGAATTGCTTTTACCTTGCCGTCATATTCTTGCGTAAGTAACACCTCCGGAGCAATGTAAGCAGGAGTCCCCACTGTCGATTTCGGTTGTGAATGCAACAAAGAAGACTGAGAAAAAAACTGCCAAAGGTCAGATGAAAAAGTATATTCCAGATAAATATTGCATAAACAAAAAGAAGGGAGACAATCAGTTGACATTATGAGATATCAAGACAAGAAAATCCATCAAAGCCACTGGAACGGAAGACTAGCAGGGATATAGAGATAGGATTCCTACACAAGTTACTTTATAAAAGCAAAAATAAATAAATATTCGAAGCTGATATTTGTCAGAAACTTCTATGCCCTATTTGAGGACCACATCATTGAACTACATGAGCGCAAAAAACAAACAGAAAATGAAAAGGAAAATGATGGAGAGAAACCTTGGAGTATCCAAAGTCACATATTTTCAAACGAGGAGCAGGGCTGCCATCCAATAACGTGTTTTCCAACTTCAAATCCCGGTGACATACTTGCTTCATCAATAAACAAGGAGCAAGTAAGCCAAATAAATTATCACAATTTCATCCAAGATGTAAATAAACTAGTAAATAATTAGAAAAATGGAAATTTCATAGGCAGGGAAGATTTAGATACCATTGTATGACAATAGCTGACTCCAGATATAAGTTGTTGAAAGAAGAAGCGAGCCTGCAGCAGAACAGGACCATAAGAATAGTGTAAATGGGGAAAATTGTATACAAGTACAATTAACAAATAAACAACCTACCTCATCCTCGCTGAAGCGGCCTGCTTTGGAAATTCGATCAAACAGCTCTCCTCCAGCTGCATACTCCATCACAATAGCCAGATGGGTTGGTGTCAGTATGACCTAGAGTACAATACTGATCAGTCAAGCAAGAGTCCAGACGACCTTTTGAGAGAGGGAGAGAAAGAGAGAGAGAGAGCAAACCTCTTTAAACCGCACGATGTTGGGATGCCTCAAAGACCTATGGTTTATGATTTCCCGTTGGACATTTTCATCTATCTGTAACACAGAAAAATGTGACTGAGAAAGCACGAAGTGGCACACTAAGCTTCAAAGTCTGATTCTAAAGCCAATTACCAAGGGCTGAATGCGAGTCCTGGGTGTTGTGCAAGCAAGTAAAGGGTTTGATTGTATAAGTTGAATGCCACTTTTTTGACATTTAAACTTGAAACTCATCCACCATAAGTATCTTTATATTCAACACATGAAGGCGTAATCCCAACATTTTTCTCCTTGCTCTTGGGGTATGGTGGGCATGTGATGTCTCAATGAATTTAGATGGTCCATCCTACCATCGAGGAAATGTGGTAACCCAACATTATCCCTTGATTCTTCCCTTCAATATAAAATAACCCTACCTAGCATTGCTTTGTAAAAAAATCAAAAGGGTCGCTAAATTTTTTAGGAAAAGTTGCGCCACGCAGCCCACAACTCGTTGCATACAATCTTCCGTCAGGTTAATTCTGGTAAGCTAATGAAATACAGACCAAGACCGTCAGTTAAAAAGAATGAAAATACATGTTCAATTCGCAGTATATAAACTTTACTCTTAGAAATTAATCTCGTGCAAAAAAAAACTTTGCTACAATGCCAAATAGCATAGTTCAATAGAAAAACATAGATAAGTATTTTTTAGCCTTTTGGCCTTTGCTTCCTTTATTACAAATTCCAACAAAAATAGAGGCTATCAAGTTTTTCTTACTGAGTAATGCTAGGAACACAGATGTCCTCAACACATATGTGTCCAGCCTCAATAATTTGTGGACACCTCGTGCATGGTTTCGGACCCATCAGTGTCGTATGTGTCCCAAACATATATGTTCCAAAACTTTTCCTTTCTTACACCCAAGTGCAGTACAAGGCCAACCCTCTTATTTGCTTAAAACTGTTGTGTCCCTAATTCGGTGGATCATGAAATTCGTCAGTGGACAACAATTTCCGAAAACGAAGCAACTGAAAAGACGCCCCTGACGCAAAAGAAAATTCAAAAGGCTCAACATATTTGGCAAGAATCCCAATTAGAAACAAAGTTTCCAAATTAAAAGCAGAATCCAAATCACAACAGCATTAGAAGTGTTCGATTGACCTAAATCCAAAAACCAAGACTTTAAAATAGACCCAAGCACAACACATCAGCCATCACTGAACTACGCAACCAACAGAGACTTAAACAGGCAAAATCAACTCGATCGAATTCCGGAAATCACCTTGTCCCCTCGCTCGATGTACTTGACGGCAACGAGTTCTTTGGTCTGTTTATCCCTCATAAGCCTGGCGATGCCGAAGTTTCCGCAGCCGATGTCTCGGACCAAGTCGTAGCGGTCGCTGTCGTGCATAATCGGCATATCCGTGCCAGGGCCAGCTATGATCGGCGACCGTTCCATTCTGGTGACTCAAATCACATTAGACAGCGGAATAACAGCACCTTCGGATCACTATGCCCGGCGAATCCCCGTTGATCTATCGGAGACAGAAAAGAACGAATACCGTATTTGACTGTCCGGTTTTGTTCAAACTGGGTGCTCAAATGCGGTCGCTTTTGCCTAGTCTTCGTGTCTATATGTAGATAGTTTAAGGAGTAGGTTTAGAGAGAGAGACACAGAGAGAGAGAGAGATTTTTTTCTATGGTCGGCAACGGATAAATATCTCCCAGTATTGTATCTGTGGAATTGAGGGGGGAGGAAGGAGATGTTAACGGCTGACGAGGCAAACTTTTGTCAGATGGTGACTTGTAAGAACCAGGAAGGAGGCAGACGGCGTCATTTGGTTAATTGGGGACTACAAACGACGACGTGGCAATTTGTTTTCTTTTGCCTTGTAATTGAATAACATATATTCGGTCAATTTGGCTAACCTTATTATTTGATTATTATATTATATTATAAAACTTAGATATAATAATTAAATCAGCCTAGAGTTAATTTATTGACTCAAATAAAAACTTAATTTAATAATTACCAAAAACTAAATAAACTAATTGACTAGTGCAAAGTAGGTGACCAATACTCACTTTTTTTTTCTTTCTTTATTTTGATATTTCTTTTGAATGTTTAGACTATATTTTGGCGAAGGAAAAAGACAAAAATAAGTAATCTAAAGGGATTGATTTAGTAGTTAAAATTTAAATTTTGAAAGTGTGCTCCTTTTAGATTTTAAGTTTAAAATTTCTCAGGTATTATCGGCTCTTATTGAGTTAGTCCATACAAGACAAAAACTCTAATTTTAGATGAGCCCTTTTAGTAGATGGTAAAATTATTTTTTCAAAAATTAATCGAAATATGTATAAATAGACTCGAACACTTTGAAATATAAAAACAAAACAAAAATAAGTAAACTTATAAAATAAAAAACACCACAGCACCGATTTGCAAGGAAGACAAAAAATTTCCGTTTTCGAGAAAGAAGAATAAATTCCCTTTGATTTCCGTTTTCGAGCAAGCCGATTACAACTCTCACTTTTTTTTTCTTTTATTATGGAATAAAATAAAAGAATATCTTACAAGACAGCTCATAAGCAACTTTTTTTGGACATTCATATATCAAATCACTAATGGTAATCAGTATTTTGCTCTATATATTTTGAATACACATTTTGTATTATATTTATTAGAAAATATTAACCACGGCTCTTAGGGTAATGTGTAAGTGGTTCATAGATATGTATAGCAAGTATATTAATATCCGTAAATTATACGTTAATTTTCGTAAAATATATTAGAATTTTAATTTTTAAAAAATTATATGTAAATTTCTTTAATATCAAGATCTTGAACTATCATGATCTCACAAAATATGATGAAAATTAAATAATAAAAAGTGATGTATCTAGATCCATAAAGACGATCAATATATCTTGATCTATATCCGTGCAGTGGATGGTTAAGTGGGACAATCTTTGCAAATAGCATTTCTGATTAATTATATATGTCATTTGTGGGCCACCACGACACTAAATATAAAATTTGGTCTTACATTATCCTACTTAGCACATATGGTAATTAAGTAGGGTTTAACAAGAAAAAATAACGCGCCATAAATCCGTAAAGATACCTTCTTTACTTGGTCACAATCATAATACTATAATTAAATAATTCACTAATGCGAGTCATGATGGTTTTACATCATCATGCGACATAGTTTCTTTGATGCACTACAATACTAACAACTTGTTTAACATAGTCTATAAGTGAGAAATGTATTCATAAGGTCCAACGAAAATATTTTTTGTTAAAGACAATTCATGTTATTATTCGTCATTACATATATGTACGTAAATCGTTCATAACAAGAAAATTATGAGAAATACTTACGCGAGATCTATAACGTCCTAATTTTTTGGACACGTCAATAAAAAGGATAAAGTAAATAAAATTTCAAATCTTTCATTTAAAAAACATACAGTTTAATACAAATGATCGTATCTTAACAACATACATGAGTTCAAAAATAAAGCTGTTTGTCAAAAAATACATCAAAAAGACTTTTCAAAGAAAGTCAGAGCAATTCTAAGGCTAACTAGGTGAACCAAGACTCGACGATGTTGTCTTCTAAAAAGGTATCCTCTTTGATCGGGTACTCAGGTTCCACTCAAATCTTCATCCATCTGTCACATTAAATATTCACTTAATTATATTTTGACGATGTCTTTTATAAAATAGAAATTAGAATTGAATTATTGAGAATAACATATGTCATCGAAAATCCAATATCATAATCCGAACTCTTATTTGTGGTTATGCAATTTGGAGCATGATTCATTACAATGGTTCATGGAAGATAGACTTGATTAAAATATGTCATCACGAAAAATATTCCATTGATTATGTTGTTGATATTGCTTAGATTGAAAATGGTAATTTGACAAAAGTAGATTGAGTTTGAAACTTATTATATATGTCGTCGGTTGACGAAATCCACCAAAT
This sequence comes from Arctostaphylos glauca, assembly GCA_019985065.2. Lineage (NCBI taxonomy): Eukaryota > Viridiplantae > Streptophyta > Magnoliopsida > Ericales > Ericaceae > Arctostaphylos > Arctostaphylos glauca. The sequence goes on from JAHSPW020000014.1 coordinate 10,203,771, forward strand.
ATGCACTTATCATGTGATACATTTTGAAAATAATGTTTATCACATATTTTGATGTATTACATGTTGAATAGTATTCTTGCAAAAGTTTCATTTCAATCCGAATTGAATATAGATCACAGGAAGGAAAATATGCAGGTCGCGGTTGACGGGCACTATTAGGCGGGTGGTCAACCGGACCAGGCGGTTGACCAGGACCATCATGCAGTCGACCGGTCACTGTTTTATGCGAAAATCTGTTGATGCATTTTTTTGCAGGGATTTGATTGATCAAATCTTTCCTTTGGTGATTCAAACGGTCGATTCTAAGAATATGGAAGGTGGAAAGATTAAAGCAATCAATTTTGAAAGTGATCAAGGCTCCTTAAAGATTCAGATCTTATGGGTTAGAGTTTAAATTAGTAGACTGCTTGAGCGAGCTCTAGGCCGCTCGAGCGATCATTAAAATCCAACAAGTTTGGTTCTAATGGTTTGGAAATTCTGTGCTATAGATACAAAATATATTTCACCCCTGTTTGAATGTTCATATTGCATAAGTATCCACAGTCACAATGAATATGTACATGGATCCCCATGAGATTTCGCGTGAGCGAATTAACCAACTTGGGATCATGACCTTTGCGGTGTTGTCGGAATATGCATGAATTATCAATGTGGTTGATTAAAGTTGTTGAATCTTGTTGTAGTAGTGGTTACGTAGTTTTGGGTACGGCCGTCGTGCTACCTAAATTATGAATAAATGTGGGAGTTACAGCCATCATGCTGACCGTTAATGATGGTGAAAGTAGTGACAAGATCATTGTGCCTATCATTCGAGCCGCTGTACTATCATATTATAATATACAAGACATAGTGTTGTTTGTGGTCTTATGTAAAAACCTAGAATGTAAGTTAGAGACACTGGTGCCAATGTCATCGGTAACGAGGTAGCGGAGGCTGTTGGGTGAACATTATAAGTAGTGAAACTGTATAGAGAACAAGTAAGAAACGTTAAAGGAAAATGGTAAAACTGATGTTGGTGGCCGTTGTGCCAAGTGTTAATGATCGTTGTGCCAAGTATTGATGTTCTGGGCGCCATCCCAAGTTGTGTTCCATGTGGGTTAGAGTCCCATCGGGCATCGTCCCGTTTGTTGATATTAAGGATTCCAATTAGAAGATGAGTGTAGTGTATTTGGTTGGAGGTGACTTTGAGTACGTATGTGTCAACAGCTAGGGATCCCAAGGGAGTGGCGGCCTTGTCTTAGGCATCCTTGAGCCGATAAAGAGAAAGCGGCTAAGGTTCGTTGGTAATTGAGCGAAGCCATGTATTCAGTAGGGCCTAGTTAGAGTGAGGTAGTTATTGATCCGAGTAGAAGGTAGAATGTCTCTTCATTGTTTAGGTAAGGAATGACTTGTCAATATCAATCGAGTGCTCTGCGATAGATAAGTTGGTTAAGAACGGGATACCGGGGGAAAAGGGTATTCCTAGGAATTTTAAAGAAACAAAAGCATAACAAACCTATGTGTTTTACTTTTTGTTTATTTTTTTTATCACATTTGTTATATATCCTACTGTACATATGTATTTCTTTAGGTTCGGTTATCGATGACTTTCACTACCGAGTTTAATTACTCATTGGAGCAACTTTTTTGCTCATAATGTTTCATATCAGATGTCGAGGAGAATTTGGAGAATCCGCTAAAGTATGAAGAGCCGGGAGTTGTTGGAGAAGACCTTGGCTGCGTTAGTTGCTCTAACCTTAGAAGCTTGTTTAGTTATTTTTAAATAAATGTAAATCCGAAAGGATATTTTTGTCTTTTAAACTTTCGCACATTAAAATTTTGATTAATCATATTTCCTGTTACTTAAATATCAATAAAAGACATTTTCTTGAATTACGTTTTAATTAATTAAATAATTGAATTAAAAAGTTTTCATTAATGTCTCGAGAAATCAGGGTATTACAATTAGTGTCCAGAGGTACGGGTTATCATATATGAAATCAGGGTATTACAATTTGTGCTTTGAAAATGATATGTCCAGAGGTACGGGTTAAATTTCAAAAGTTTGGTTATTGAATTGTTTTCAAATCTGGTAATGTATGTTTGATATTTTTGGTTCAGTTGTATGAGTTGTGTTTTTCCCAGGATTGTGATTCTAATCATCACAATTTATTAAAGATTAAGAGGTACTAATTACAAAGATGAAGAGGTTTTGAGATTATGTGTTTATGGCTTCTCAACTCAAATGGCCCATCGTCTCCTCTCTCTCCTCTCTCTTTCAACCTTGCCGTGGGATCTAGACGCAATAGATTTGGTTCTGTCTCTTGCTCCAAGGGCATTAAGACAATATAAGGTCGCACATGACTTTTTATCGTTATGTTTCGTAACAATGTCTATATAAAAGGAGTCTATCGTGACATTTTGAAGATCAGGGGGACATTGGGACGATTAGAAGATCAAGAGGGTTAAGTGATAACGAGTGATAGATGGAGGGATTTTTATGTAATTTACCCTAATTTCTATTTTAGTTCAGAAATCATAGCTCAAGGTTTTGATCATGTTCAGATTCATAAAGAACCTTAAAACTTAGATATGTTGAAAATGATAACTCACTCGAGCGAGGTATGGCCGCTCGAGCAACCTGTATGATTCTTGTTAGATTTTGTCTCGAACTTTGAAAACTGGAATATGTAAATTGGGAGACCGTCCGAGCAAGCTCTCTGACTTTTGCTAGATCCTGACTTTTGACCAGAAAGTCATAACTCATAAATTAGTACATTGCTTGAGCGAGCTCTAAGTCGCTCGAGCGACCATTAAAATCCAACAAGTTTAGTTCTAATGTTTTGGCATTTTGTGCTATAGATACAAAATATATTTTACCCCTGTTTGCATGTTCACATTGCACAAGTATCCACGATCACAATTAATATGTACATGGATCCCCCTGAGATTTCGTGTGAGCAAATTGACCAACTTGGATCATGACCTTTGCGGTATTGTCAGAATATGCATGAGTTATCAATGTGGTAGATTAAAGTTGTTGAATCTTGTTGTAGTAATGGTTACATAGTTTCGGGTACGGCCGTCGTACTACCCAAGTTGTGGATAAATGTGGGAGTTACAGCCATCATGCTGACCGTTAATGATGGTGAAAGTAGTGACATGATCGTCGTGCCTATCATTTGAGCCACTGTGCTATCGGATTATAATATACAAGACATAGTGTTGTTTGTGGTCTTATGTAAAAACCTAGAACGTAAGTTAGAGACATTGGTGCCAATGTCATCGATAATGAGGTAGCGGAGGCTGTTGGGTGAACATTGTAAGTAATGAAACTATGTAGAGAATAAGTAAGAAATGTTAACGAAAAATGGTAAAGCTGATGTTGGTGGACTTCGTGCCAAGTGTTAATGATCGTCATGCCAAGTATTGATGTTTGGGGCATCATCCCAAGTTGTGTTCCATGTGGGTTAGAGTCCCACCGGGCATCGTCCCGTTTGTTAATCTTAAGGATCCCATTAGAAGATGAGTATATTTGGTTGGAGGTGAATTTGGGTACGTATGTGTGGACAGCTCCGGATCCTAAGGGAGTGGTGGCCTTGTCTTGGCTGTTCTTGAGCCGATAAAGGGAAAGTGGCTAATGTTCGTTGGTAACTGACTTAGCGAAGCCATGTATTCAGTAGGGCCTAGTTAGAGTGAGGTAATTATTGATCCGAGTAGAAGGTAAAATGTCTCTTCGTTGCTTAGGTAAGGACTTGTTAATATTAACCGAGTGCTCTGAGATAGATAAGTTGGGTAAGAATGAGATATCGGGGGAAAATGGTATTCCTAGAAATTTTAAAGAAACAAAAGCATAACAAACTTATGTGTTTTACTTTTTATTTATTTTTTTATCACATTTATTATATATCCTATTGTACATATGTACCTCTTTAGGTTCGATGATCGATGACTTTCACTACTGAGTTTAATTACTCATTGAAGCAACTTCTCTGCTCTTAATATTTCATATTAGATGTCGAGGAGCATTTGGAGAATCCGCTAAAGCATGAAGAGCCGGAAGCTGCTGGAGAAGACCTTGGCGGTGTTTGGTTGCTCTACCCTTAGAAGCTTGTTTAGTTATTTTTTAAATAAATGTAAATTCGGAAGGGTATTTCTGTCTTTTAAACTTTCGCACATTAAAACTTTGATTTATCATATTTCCTGTTACTTAAAATATCAATAAATGACATTTTCTTGAATTATGTTTCAATTAATTAAATAACTAGATTAAAAAGTTTTAATTAATGTCTCGAGAAATCAGGACATTACAATTAGTGTTTGGCATCACTAGTTATAATCTTTGGCAAGATTTAAAAAATAGGATTGACTCACTGGAAACTCCTTCCCCTTAATTTTATCTGTTGTCTCTCTTTTGAATTTTATCTCTTTATTTGTCAACTAGCGTTTGGACACACACAATACATGTGCAAGTAGGAGTTGACCAATCTATCTGATAGCATAAATAATAGAGTATATTATTCCGTTGGCCCTTATAGTTATTGGCGGTTCAAAACTAATTAGTAATGCATTTTGAGGACAATATTAGACTTAAAAAGTTAGCACAATGACAATTTAAGAAACACCAAACTGATAGCTCTCTTTATATAAAGAATAGATGGTACTGTGTATATCGCTCTATGTCTCACTCTTTCCTTCCTCCTCCCCCTACCCCGTTTTCTCTTTCTCACTCTAGTTTTAGTTTGGCAGCCGACACTAACTGTAGTTAGTTAGCAATTGATTTGCAAAGTCGAATGAAGTCTACTTTTAAAAAATTTAAGGTTACTAAAGTTATTGCATTGAACAATTTGACATTAAGAGAAGACTAAAGAATAGAATCTATATGTTCACATGAGAAGACCATTGGTAGCCAAAATCCTTTAAAGGTCAACCCAGATCACCCGTAATAATATCTTACAATAGGTAGATTAGTTTGATGGAGAAAGTTTCAAAACAATTTACTCCGATTTATGTGTAGGGGTGTTTTTGTTACTGCTAGCTGACAATAGTTTAACTGACTAAGCAGCTAGAACAAGATTTTGACACTACAATATAATCATAACTTCATATAGTAGTTATTTTATAACATCAATGTTTTAGAAAAATAACTGAAGGTATGCAAAAAGTCAAGGGAACCCAGTTACAGAAAGGAATGGGCCCGATATTACCAATATTACTTAATTTCAGTTTCGCGAGATTATTCCTATTAGATTGAGTCTTATAACCAATGTTTTGACAACTTAATTTTTTATTTTGCATAAAGCACTGATTATAAGTGATAAAAAAATCGTTAATAATAAAAGTAATTAAGTAGAAAGAAAAGTAAAAGTAAACTCGTCTCTACGTATCAAATTGAATTCTAAAATAAAATTATGGCCTCGCCCTATCTCTTAATTCCAATCAACAGATTCGATTCATTGAATAACTCTTAAATTTTGTACTCCCTCCGTCCCGGTTTGTTTGTCCACTTTTTGACTTTTACATGTCCCAAAATGTTTGTCCATTTTTAAAGTTGACTTGTGAAAGTTACCTTAATGTCCTTTTTTTAAAAAAAAATCACACTTTGAAAAACGTGCACTCTCATTTAATGCTTAGAAAGTTAAGGGTATTTTTGGAAAGTTAAAACTTTTAAGTGTAATGATTATGTTCCCTTAATAAGTTGGAATTTCTAAAAGAATTTTGCTACACGTACAACAAGGGGCACAACAAGAGGCACAACACAGTCCAAAACGACGTCGTTTTGGAATGTGAAAACAAAAAAAATTGAGCCCCTAATTCTTCTTCGGCTTCTTCTTCCCCAAACCCCCACCACCCAGTTCGCGAAATCCCTCACCCCCTCCGCCGAATCACCACCGCCACCACTCTCTCCAATCTCTCACGCTGGTATCTCTCTCTTCCCCTCCACCACCATTTCGCGGTACCACACCACGGCGACCACCAACGCCTCACTCTCCAACGCGGACCACCACACAACCACCACCATGTCCCCGTGATTTCACAACGACCAAGGTCTATCTGTATCTCATTTCCTCTCTCGAAGTTGATTTTGTTCACCTATGAAACTCCTAATTTTTGAAAAAACTAATATTTTGAACCCTAATTTTTTTGGATTGAAATAACTCTTTTTTCTTGCAGATATCTTCTGTATTATGGGTGTTTGTTGTGTTGCATTCATTTTTTATATTTTTTGTATAAAAGAATGTTAAATACTCATTTCTTGTAGCTAATCACTCTTTTATGGTAACAATTGAACCAGAACATAATACTCAAGTGGGTGTTTATCATGAATCTTTTGTTGGTCTATGAATATCTTGGCAGTTGTTGCTTAAGGAATCTTTTTCATGTTAAAGAATCAAGGAACAAAATTAAGAACTTTTTCCGTTGTACATATAACGGATTTGGATTGTATTTTTGTTTGGTGAGTCATCATGTCTCCAGTTGCAAATTTAGAGGGAAATCCTGTGTGTGTGTCCGCTCCTTAGTGTGTGTGTGTATAGATTCGCCTCAATGCATTCATTTTTCTTTGAGCTTTTTGTATGTTCTTGATATCTCTTTGTTCTTTGGGCTGAAATGTTTTTCCTGGAACATCTATCCAAAATTGTTTAATCCACTGGTTGGGACTTCATGCTTGCATAATGTGTCTTGTACGGAAATGAGTTGAATTTTCTTTTCCTTTTTGCTAGAGCCTACAGGTGTGTTCGTTTTGATTGTTTCTGAAATAATTTTTGAGAAAAAAACTCTGAGATGTTGTTTCGTATAAGTGTTTCAAAAAAAATCTGTGAGCTAAATTTTTTTTGGCTTTTTCGAGGTGTCTCTCTCTTCTTTTATAGAGAGATGAAATTGTTTGGAAAAAAATAAAAATGTTTGAAAAATTTGTTCCAGAAACTTGTTTGGGAAATTTTTTCCCAAACAATCAAAACGAATACACCCTTAGTTAGGTTTGGATTTAGCCCACTCATCTTGTAACGTGGATTGGGAGGAGTGTTCAGGCATACCTTTTGAGTATTACATTTTTGCATACATTTTCTATCACAAATACAGCAATGGGGCTCTATATCAATTTTGGGTATATTGATGTTTTTGATGCACGAAGGGATTGATTTAATTTGCTTGTTGGGAATGCAGTGAGAGACAACAAGAAGAACAGGATAATGCCAAGGCACATTCAGCTACCAGTGAGGAATGATGAGGAGTTGAGCAAGCTATTGTGTTCTGTGACCATTGCCAATGGAGGGCCTTTGCCAAACATCCACCAAACTTTGCTTCCTAAGAAGGTCGGCAAAGGCAAGGGCGAGATTGGTTCTGCTTCTTAGGAGTTTTTGTGGATAACTCTTTCTAGTGGAAAATGACAGCAATTGTATGGAATGAAGTACTGCATTTTTCATTTGCTCTTTTCTTTTTTGGTATTTTGTATTAATAGAACCTCATGGATGGTGGTGAGATTGTATTAGTATAAGTCTCTTGTGAATATGAAAATTTTAGATTAGCTGATGACCCATGTCTTTGCTGATTTAACACATATGGCTCCTGTTGTGAATGTCTAGGCATATGACTCCTGTTGTAACACATTGTGAGTCGTAGTAGGATAACAGAGAAAGGGTTTTCACTTTTCAGACTAAAGATTAGCAAAAATATGTTGTTCATGGTTTATTCGGTGTCATCACCTAATAGTGTAGCTAACCTATTTTGCTTCCTAAATTGGTAGTTCCCGCAGTAATGTGAACCTTTTTATTGTGCATTTCTCAAAAGAACTGTGGACCAGATAGGCGAAAACTTGCAGCTACAATTTAGGTTCAGGTTGTCTCTCCCCCTGTTCACAAGAGAAAAAGTATAACGGGAACAGGGTGCTACAATCCATATTATTTTAGTGGATGTGAATACAGGTCATCCTAAATGATCATTAGTTGGTATAGAGTTGATACCAAATGATATAGAGTTTTTGGTAGTACAAGGTGGTTCTTATGAACATAGTTGGTTCTTGCTCTTCTTGCTACATGATGAGCAGGTGGTCTTCAAAGGCCAGTAGCGTTTATTTTTTTGGCAAGATAGATGTAAGCAACCTTAGTGTATCTGGAGTGGTTTTCATTGCTCTTCTTCTATTTTGTCTCTAGATACAAGCTCAACAACAACTTTTTCTCTTTTGTTTTATTTTGTAACTTTTTTTTGTAAACATACAAGTTATTATCGAATGGTTGTAACAAAAGTAACTGTAAACCAAACCAAACCAAACCAAAGTGAGCCTTGTGTCCCAAATCAATTGGGGTCGGCTACATGAATCCTTTTCCTCCAAAGAGTTCTGTCAAGTGCTGTTTCCTCACTTAGCCCTAGTAGACTTAAATCCTTGCGCACTACCGCATCTAATGTCAATTTGGGTCTTCCCCTCCCCGGAGCATTGCTATGCAAAGCTATCCTATCCGCTCTCTTAACTATTGCCTCCGTAGGTCTACGATAGACATGTCCAAACCACCTAATCCTATTTTCCCTCAACTTCTCGTCTATAGGTGCTACGCCTACCATCTCGCGGACTGTTTCGTTTCTAATCCTATCTCGTCTAGTCTTACCACACATCCACCTCAACATTCTCATTTCCGCTACACTCATCTTGGTCACCTGTTGTTTCTTCATAGGCCAGCATTCTGTCCCGTAAAGCATCGCTGGTCTTATAGCAGATCTATAGAATTTTCCCTTCAACTTTGTGGGTACCCTCTTGTCGCACAGTACACCAGTAGCACTTCTCCACTTGAGCCACCCCACTTGGATCCTATGGGTCACATCATCCGTAATCTCTCCATCTTGACTAATAATAGAGCCTAAATACTTAAAACGGTCACTCTTTGGTATCTCCTGATCTTGAATCATCACTTTTTCTTCGTACGCACTTCGGGTATCACTAAACTTGCAAACCATATACTCAGTTTTACTCCTACTTATCCGAAAGCCCTTAGACTCTAGTGCATCCCGCCAAATTTCTAATTTAGTATTAACACCGCTAGCAGTATCATCTACAAGGACAATATCATCTGCAAACAACATACACCATGGAATATCCTCTTGAATCTGACTAGTCAATTCATCCATAACTAAAGCGAAAAGGTAAGGGCTCAAGGCTGACCCTTGGTGCAATCCTACTGTGATGGGAAATTCACTCGTCTCCCCTGCTGGTGATCTAATGGCAGTGATAGCACCTTCATACATGTCTCGAACAACATCGATATACCCTTTGGTTACTCCATTTCTCTCCAGAACCCACCATATAATGTCTCTAGGCACCCTATCATAAGCCTTTTCTAGGTCTATGAAGACCATATGAAGATCCTTCTTCATTGACCTGTGTTTCTCTACCACTCTTCTTAGTAGGTAAATAGCTTCCATGGTCGATCTCCTAGGCATGAACCCAAATTGTTTCTCCGACACCATAGTCACCATCCTCAAACGATGCTCCATAACTCTTTCCCACAGCTTCATCGTATGACTCATCAACTTAATACCTCTATAGTTGTTGCAATTTTGAATGTCCCCTTTGTTCTTGTAGATAGGTACTAAGGTACTCCTCCTCCATTCGTCTGGCATCCTCCTAAATAAAATAATTTTGTTGAACAACTTTGTCAACCAAGTCACCCCCAAATCACCTAGGCTTTTCCACACTTCAATAGGAATACCATCTGGTCCTAAGGCCCTACCCGGTTTCATCTTCTTCAAAGCCTTGGCCACTTCGGACTTTTGTATCCTCCGATAAAACTCGTATTCCATTCTCTCGCTAGGAACGTCAACTTCCTCCTCACCAAAACCTTCTTCATGTTTCTCGTTTAACAACTTCTCGAAATACGTCTTCCACCTATCCTTGATATCCTCATCTTTCACCAACACTACTGAATCGCTACCTTTTATACACTTAACTTGAGAGCAGTCTCTAGCTTTCTTTTCTCTCAGCTTGGCGAGTTTATAGATATTCCTCTCCCCATCTTTACTATCAAGTCTAGCGTAAAAATCCTCATAGGCTTTCAACTTAGCCTTTCTAACGGCTTTCTTAGCTTCCTTGTTAGCCTGCTTGTACTGCTGAAAATTTTCCACATTCCGGTCCTTTTGCCACTTCTTAAAACATTCCTTCTTGGCTTTTACCATGGTTTGAACCTCGTCATTCCACCACCATGTCTCCTTAGAAATTGGACCTTTCCCCTTTGACTCTCCGAGAACTTCTTTCGATATCCTTCTAATACCATCGACCATTGTCCTCCACATACTATCACTATCGCCTTCCATTCCCCACTCCATTTCTTGGGATGTTCGTTCCTTGAACACCTTTAGTTTCTCCCCTCTTAGGAACCACCATTTAGTCCGTGGGCATCTAGTTTCCTTTCTCGGTCTATTATTTCCCTTGAGGCCAATATCTAACACCAAAAGTCTATGTTGTGCCACTAGACACTCTCCGGGAATGACTTTACAATCCTTACATAGCAACCGATCTGCGCCTCTTGCAAGAAAGTAGTCTATTTGGCTTCTATTGACTCCACTCTTAAAGGTAATTAAATGTTCCTCACGCTTTCTAAAGAAAGTATTCCCCACTATAAGGTCAAGGGCTACCGCGAAATCCAAAATCCTCCTACCACCTTCATTTTGGTCTCCAAATCCAAATCCACCATGTACCTTCTCATACCCCTGCTTCTGCACTCCCACATGACCATTGAAATCACCTCCTATAAAAAGCTTCTCCCCCAAAGGTATCCCTTGAACCACGTCATCCATCTGTTCCCAAAATTTCTCTTTAGTAAGATCATCCAAGCCTACTTGGGGCGCGTAAGCACTAATGACATTAATTATACTCTCTCCAATCACAAGCTTGACTAAAATAATCCGATCTCCTTTCCTCGTGACTGTGACTACCGAATCCTTAAGGTGCTTATCTACTACGATGCCAACCCCATTTCTATGTCTATCCACACCCGTATAATAGAGCTTATACCCTGTATCCTCTATCTCTCTAGCCTTCTCCCCTACCCACTTAGTCTCCTGCAGGCAAGCTATACTAATCCTCCTCCTAATCATGGTATCAACTAGCTCCCTAGACTTACCCGTTAAGGTCCCTATATTCCAAGTTGCTAAGCGGATCCTATAGTTCTGGGCTAGCTTCTTTACCCGCGCTCGTCCAGACACACGCGGGAACCCTTGCTCACTTATCACCACACCCGGGCGCCGATGTGGCGCCCCTTGCTCATTTTTCGAAGCACCCGAAGGCAGGCACAACGCGTCGCTTAAAGGGAACGCCCTAACAAAAGTAACTGTAAACAGGTTGTAATTTTTTGAATGGTTTTCGAGCCTGCCATCATCGAAAATATTTATACCGGAAGACAAAAAAATTACCTACACACATTCATTGATCCAACATCAAACTTTCTGCGTCAAACTGAAATCTAGAGAAAATATCACACTAGTTTTTGATCCAGCGTCAAACTTTCATTGATCACAAAAATAAGTACAAAGAAAATGGAAGGCAAGCGAAAAGTATCACTACGGGAAAACTGGATCCCAAATAGGTTGGTATCTAGTGACCGACAATCACAAGCCACTTGCAATCCAAAGGAAGATAAACAAAAGTTGGCAGGACATCAACTTATGAAGAAAAGGGGATTGATTACATCTAAATCAAAGATAAAAAAATTAATGTCCAGAGCCTATCTATCCTCTGATCTTTTATGTTGTTTCCTCCCTAAATTGAAGTTGGATGAGCACGTTTGAAATGATAAATCAATCTTTGCTCCAATATTGTTGGTCAATCAATTCCACAAGCCCCTCGACTCCTTTGTTGAAGATGCTGGAAGAGGAATTCAACACCATCCTCAAGGCATCATATTTATGAAACAATAGTAGAATCCACCAGCGGATACCTTATTTTCACTCCTAGCAAACTCTCACTGCAGTCAATTACCAACCCAACCAGGATGCTTCTGCATAATAACAACAAATAAAGTCATCTGCAAATGCACACCAAAAAAGAAAGAAAACAGAAACCCCAATACCAATTAGGTGAATAAACCCATTGATTGGAATTTAACAGATCAAGATTAAGCTCTGTTGCAAGAGAGATGAATTGAAACTTCAGCATTTTCAGCGCCAACTGATGTAGCAGCACACAACATAGCGAAACGAGCAGCAGACAACAACAAATAGATGAATTGTAACTAGTAACAACAGGACGTAAGGAAGACACGCCAAATTAGGGCTTGCTAATGAAGCACATAGGTAATTATCACTAGATGAAGAATTGGAAAAAAAATTGAGGTTTACAAAATTAGGTTTTTAGACATTCAAGAACAAAAATTAGGGCCCATAGGTACAGAGAGAGAGAGAGAGAAATCGAGACAGGAAATGAGAGAAAGAGAGACCTTGATGTGGTGAAATCGCGGCCGCTGTGGTGGTCGCAGAAGGTGGAGGGTGAGACGACGACGTTGGTGGTGGTCGCGGTGGGTTTGGCGGCGAACCCAGTGGCCGTCGTTGTGGTGGTTGTCGTGGGTTTGGCAGCAAACCCAGTGGCTGTCGTTGTGGTGGTTGCGTGGTGGCCTATCTATGGTGGGCGGTCTCTCTCTCTCCCTATTTCGACTGGTTTGGGGGAAGGGTTGGGGGAAGAAGAAAACAGAGAGAGAGCAGCGTGAGAAGAGAAAGTTGTGTTCTGATTTTTTTTACCTTAAACGACGTCGTTTCAATGTTGTTGTGCATTGTGTTGTGCATTTGTGTTGTGCGTGTAGCAAAATTGAAAAGTGGACAAACAAATTAGGACAGAGGGAGTAATTAAGTAAATGAGCAATGCCCTAGTATAAGTTCGGAGTTTGGAAGACAATTTCATAGTGAAAAATAAATAAAAACTACATGAACGTACTCATCGTATTTCTATTCTCATGGAATACTTTTCCATGACACAACTAATGCCTCATACCAGTCTTATGCATATGCATACAAGCTGAACAAAAAATAAAAGTCGATTCTCTCTAGTAAAATTAGAATGAATACATCTCACACGCTCTCGTATTTTCAGTAGTTCAAAAAAATAAACTATAGTTTTAAAATCTTCGAAGGGGTAAAGTGAAATGTGAGGGTAGTTAAAGGGACAAAGTATAACCAACCCTAATAAAAATGGACAACTAGACAATAACTGTCTATTTAACTTGTCCTAATTCTTTTTTTTGTGCAAGTAAATATTAATATTCAATCAATTTAGTTTTTTTTATAAATGATAAACACATAATAACATACAAAATAAATAATTCTTACAGCCAAATAAAAATTATATCGAATCTTATTAAATGTCCGGTGAAATTACCCCCAATAAAAGGAGATCACACTACTACGTATATATCTAGACTAGATTGGGTCCAATTGGTCGTTCTTTAGTTTAAAGGTCTCCCCTCTCTCTCTCTCTCTCTCTCTCTCTCTCACACACACACACACACAAAAAAGAGAGGATACATATGAGCCTTCACTTTCACTCCAACGAGCAACGAGAAACAGATGACATCTTAAAAAAAAAAAAAAAAAAAAAAAAAAAACTGACACCATCTTTTTACTGATTTCCATAAATATCCTCCCTTCCCTAACTCATATACATTACTTTACCCTTGAAGGTATAATTTCCGTTCTCATTCCAGCCACCTCACCTGCTATACTCAGCCCCAAAATCGCCATTTCAGGCCCCAAAGAACTCCCCTTAACCTCTCCGCCGAATCGGAAACAGAAACCTTCGCGCTAGTGAAAATGGTAACCGACTCGGAGCTCGTCGGCAGGCTACGTGAGTTCTTGCGCACCTCCGACCTGACCACGACGACCACGGCTACAGTGCGCCGGCAACTGGAGGAGGATTTCGGAATCGATTTGTCGGACAAGAAGGCGTTTATTCGGGAACAGGTCGATCTTTATCTTCAGAGTCACCTCGAGAAGACCGAAGAGATTGAAGAAGGCGATGATGCTTGCGATGAAGGCCAAGGGAACGAGGAAGAAGAGGCGGCTGTAAAATCGGAAGAAGAGGATGGAGAAGAAGAGGAGGAGGACGAGGAGGAAGAAGGCAAGGCTGTCGGTAAAAGAAGGTTAGTTGATGTTATATATCCATGTATAAGTACATGACTATGCGTACTTATGAAGTCGAAGGTCTTGTGGCAGTTCCAGTCTACATTTTTCAGAAAAGTATGTGTTATTGTGATTTGGTGTGGCAGTTTCATTGCCGCATGGTAGTTCGGTGATTTGTATTGAGTAATTTGGGTTTGAATTGTGTAGTTTGCGTTTGGATTGTGTTTTATTTCATTTCAATGCGTGCTTTGATAATCCGTGTTGAGGTGCCACGCGACTGGCATTTTAATAGAAAAGTAAATAGAAAGTGTAGTAACAAATAATTCAAATGAGCGTTTAATGCTAATTTGTGAGAATTTCAATTAGGGTTTTTTCCCCTTTTTTTATTCTCTTCCGCGGCTTGTAGTTTTATGTGAATGATAAATTGGTAATATACCAGCACTGGTGCTCTAGTACAGAGTGTTCATTCCGGCCATGAAATGGGCCACCACCAAACCTAAGCAGCCTTATTATCGGGAACAAAATACTTAATCATGTAGGTCATTGTCCTTCTGAAACCATTTTCCTTCCCATTTGACACTCATTCCCTTACCTTTTGTTCTGCTGATATTTAGATATGCAAACGTTCCAATCATGTTATCTATTTGATAGATGAAGCAATCTTCTCTTAATTGGTGAAAGAGAATTGCTCCAAAAGTGACCTTTCTGACACATTTCTTTAGTGTTCTTGTTTGTAAGATTTTTTAGTTTGTCTAAGGAACTGTTGTTATCCATTTCGCTACCTTTCTTAGTAGCTGAAGAAGTATATTCATAAAATGGGAATATTCATACCCTTTTCTGAGGGAACTGGTAGCCCAGTTAGTAACCATGGCCTCTGTCAAAATGGGAGGTCATGTGTTCCACCATTAGGAGTGGAATGCTGAGTGTATAGTGTCATAGTGTGTGTTTGATCATGGATATTTTGCCCAGTTGTCAATGGAGAGCCTTGGTTTCAACTCTTCCTGGTGATGTGCTTTTACCTCTCATACACTTGGTTTTCAAGTGATTGTGTGTATCCAGGGTTTGCTTTGTAGGACTGGTCCAATGTGGCCTGCCTTGAGAAGGTTCCTCGTCCTCATAAAACAAAAAAGTTCCCTTGTACAAGGGAGGAGTTGGTGAGGAATGCACATGTACTAAAGCTTCCCCATTTTTTCATGGTACTTTTATGGATGCTCCACTTTTTGTATTTTTATGTTTCATGTCTATGTTCAGATTCTCAATTTAGTGTTTAGTTGGTGTCTTGAAATGTGTTTTGGAAACAACAAAGATTCTCAATTTAGTGTTCAGTTGGTGTCCTGAAATGTGTTTTGGAAACTATTGTTGTTTCCTTGTCCTCCTCGTTTTGATAATTACACGGGACTGTGTATGAAAGAATTTTATTGACGTCCGGCTACTAATTCGAAAATGAAACACTTGTTGAGCAACTTTATTAACTTTTGTATGGGAGACAAATTACTTTATCTGTCAACATTACTCGTCTCCTTTTACATGACAAATTTTCATATAAGGTCCTTTACATGTTTTCTGTCTCATCATTTTATTCACAGTTACAGGAGACATTTAGGATGCAACTTTTGTTTTACACTGGAATACCACTTCTTAAGGATTGCTAAATTTTGGACTGATTCACTTTCTCATATACTAAATTATAAGTGCCCTCTATGCAGGTCCAAGAAGCAAAAAAAGGAGGTCAAGAGAAGAGGGGGTGGATTTACCAAATTATGTAGCCTTTCTCCAGAGCTTCAGAAATTTGTTGGGGTGCCCGAATTAGCCAGAACCGAGGTATGTCACAGAATTTGTTAGTGTGCCCGGAGTTAGTGTTGTGTGTTATGGACTTCTGAGATATGTAACTTATTTGAACATTATTTTGTTACAGGTGGTTAAGCAACTGTGGGTGTATATTCGTGAAAAGAACTTGCAGGATCCAAGCAATAGGCGGAGTATTATTTGCGATGAGACATTAGGTGCGCTTTTTAGCGTGGATCGCATAGACATGTTCCAAATGAACAAGGCCCTTACAAAGCATATCTGGCCATTGGATTCAGATCATGGTACTACTTTAGCAATTTATTGAGGTTTATTTTTGCTGTTCTAATCTTATGCCTATAACATGATGGCATCTTATAAAGACAGTTTATCTGCTGGCTTCTGTAATGTTGTTTCACAAAATTAGACTTGCATGAGCCACTTAGTAGGAGACTTATAAAGTTGGGGTTACCGTTTTAATCACTGTGGCTAGCTCAAGCAGGAATAATGGAGGGAGTCTAAACTGGTTTTTTGGGTATTGGCATGGATGCTGGAATTTTGAAATATTGCAGGCCCACATTGATCCTAATGTTTTTTCAAGGATTGTATGTCTGCTTTGATATATTGTAGTAGTCTTGACGAGTGCTTGAAATTAGAAAGCAAAAATATTTTGTTACCTTCAGTTGAGGGTGGAAACTTTACCATCAGCTGTATGAAGGAAAGTCTTTTTTTTGCTAGAATGTATGAAGGAAAGTCTGATTCGGATTTTCAGAGTTCAAGTTGATTGGGAGTTGGGACTGTTTACTTCTGATATACATCATAATGTCAAAAATTCACCCTCATTTGGACATATTCTACTGGCCACTAAAATTGAACTTTGGGTGATGTAGGGAAAAATTAAATGGCGTATTGGGGCGGTTCATTTGCGATTACGTCATAATGTCAAAAATTCACCCTCATTTGCACATTTTCAATTGGTCACTAACATTGAACTTAGGGTGATGGAGGGAAAAATTAAATGGCATATTGTTGCGTGGATGAAGTGGTCGCAGAGGTGATAAAGTTGGTTGTGTATTCAGATTGCATTGTAACTTTGTATTGGCTCTTTGGTAATTTTGTGTCATGTTATAGATTTTAAGTTAAACATCTCCTCTAGTTCATCATAGTGAACCATGGGGTTTTTTCCATGTATTTCGTACTCTGTCAGTGTGCAATATATTGTACTTCCTCGCCATGTGCTTATGCTATATCTACAAGCAGGTTTCAGGTCCGTCTTTTTTTTAAGGAATCTTTGATACTCAGTCTACAGCTTAAAAAAGGCCATGACATTCAGGATTTAATTGTGCCGGTTGCTGAATCTTTCAACAATATTTACGTGGGTGAAATAGTTTCTTGGATTCCATATTACTTATCTGGGTGAAGTTCTATTGTTTATGTCTGCCAAACTATTCATTTTTGCAATGAAGTTCCATCCTTCTGTTCTATTCGACTAATTAGCATAGACAAATTTCTTTGAACTCTTTAAATACTGCTAAATATGTCTTCACATAATTTAGCAGCTCCAGTTAAGTCTCCACAGAAGCAGAAGCAACGGAAGCAAGAGAGCGAAGAAGGTACATAGTGATTTAGATGATGTTAATTTGGTTGTTTTGGATCTCTAAGGTTGTCTCATTTACATGCCAGCTACCGGTGCTAACCTTTTCTGTACCTAAAGCCAACTTTATCTCTTCTGTATTGGAAGTCTTCAAAAGTTTTTCCAATGTTTTTAGGATACATGTTCGTAGGGGTTGTCTACGCGTATTATGTATTTGTTGACAAAAAAGGTTTCTAAGTGAATTCGTTTCTGTATTTGTCTTACTCTTGTTAATTCGTGAAGTACCTATAAAGAGAATTTCTTCCTCCCCATTCTTATTCAAATGTAGATTCGGACGAGCCAAAAAGAAAGAAAAAACAGCAAAAAGGAGGAACTTCTGGTTTTCTTGCTCCTATTCCACTCTCGGACGCTCTAGTGAAGTTCCTTGGTACAGGAGAAAGTGCATTGTCGCGATCTGAAGTTGTGAAGAGAATCTGGGGATACATAAAACAGAACAACCTCCAGGTGTGTGGTCGATCTCCCTTATGAAATTTTGCTGTGTAGATTGTAGGTACATTAGCAATTTAGCACACAGGCATACACCATAGCCTCGCTACCTGTCGTGTTCACCAGTTCATTGTTGAGATGGAACTTCATATCTGCATGAATACATCAACATGCATACATAGGGCTCGTTTGTTTTGACAGACTGGATTATGGAGGACTATTATTGTTTTTTTTTTTTGTCCCGGAACTATTTTTGAATGTAATACCATGAATCCTATGTTTGGTAATTCTCGGATTAAGTGGATGGACTTTTCTTATCCTGTATATCCTATGTTTGATTTGGAAGACTCATGTAAAGGATAACTAGATTCATATACTATCCTAACTATTATCATCTTTATTATACCATGCTATTATAATATCAAAAATATGTCTTTGAAATTTCATCATATGCATAAGCTAATTAATAAGGGCAAGTATATACACATCATTCATCATGTTTGCAAATGTGGATATTATTATCATGTTACTAATACTATAAAATAAATGAAAAGTTTTACAAGATACGATCAAAATCACAAAATCCAGGTAAAATAAATATTTGGAAAATAGATATTTGTTTAATATAGCTGCTTATTTTATGTATATAATTAAGAAAATGCACTAGATAGGAAGAGAGAGAAAGAAATTAATAATACTATTTTCTTGAAGGTATAATGGCATACATTTAAATGTGATGAGAAAAATAGATATTTTTTTACATGGAATGAATTATTTTAAGGGTGATTAAGGCTTTTTCATGCTAATCCTACCCATCCCATTATCCCGGGATTAGAAGTCCCAACTAAAGTTATCAATCTCGTACCGGTGAGCGTGCTGCTTTTGTTACTTGTACGTATGTACTGTTACCAGTGTACCATTTTGGATTTATCGCTAAAATTAATATATGTTTCTTAAATAATATTTTTTAACAAAAAACCACATAGGACATATAAAGTAAAACCTCATAACTTAAAAACAAATCACCAAACATAAAAGTTGATGATTTTAGTCCCAATTTATGTTTAATTATCCAAAAAACCATTATTTGAAATTTTTAAAAAATAATAATTTATGGACCGGTACTGACTGGTATTGGCCGGAATGGTACGCCAGTGGTCCGGTACCGTTTTGAGACCGGTGCGGGACGAGATCAATAACATTGGTCCCAACTCCCTCTTGGGAATCAGGAGTCCTCAGAATGAGGGATTCTTAGCTCAGACTACAAAAAACACTGACAAACATGGGATTATCATCATCTCAGGATAAGTAGTCCAATCCAATGATCTAATCTCATGAAACAAACGAGCTAATATTGTGTTATTTTGGCTTCATATTAGTTCAGCGTGGACTCAAGTTATCTAAGCCTGGGCTCAATCTGACGTACAGAAATTTTGAGCCTCTGTTTTGTTTTGCCTGGGCTCACGTGTCGCAGAGAATTTTATTCTATTCGACTTCCTAAAGGCTTGGTTTGGACATTTCCACTTTGTTTTGGAATTCTTAAGGAAGTATTCCCACTTTGGATGTGTTTTGCCCAAAGAAGACATGATGTTTGGTACATATTCTCTTGTAGGGTTTGAGAATTTTGTGAGTTACACTGTTGTTTTTGTGGTGAGTTACTTGAGAGTTTGGTGGGAGACTTCTTTGTAGCTTTTTGAGCACTTGTTCGCTTTGAGATAGTGAAACATTTCGATCGTGTGAGTGCCTGTAGATGTAGGCATATGCCAAACGTAATTCGAACCACATAAATCCTTGTCTCTCGTATATTTGTTTCTCTCTCTCTCTCTCTGCTTCACTTGTTTGGTTTGATTGATTCTTCTTGTCATCAACATATAGATTTTGTTAGTTTGTGATTTGAATGATGCTTCTGCAGAACATGTACTTGCACATATACCTCTTGATATATTGGCGGCAGGAGCCCTTTGAACTCCCATCTAAACTACTGTTTGTGGTTTAGTTGGTATGATCCCTTCACACAATATCGAATGATAAAACTAGTTTTTAAACTGCAATCTGCTATATACTCAGGTTATATGGCTTCTCCTAGTTGTTACACGGCCCTTTTTTTGAGTTAAGCTTTATTACGTAAGGTATGCGGGGAGTTTGTAGGAGTGAGGTATGTTTCCACTTTCCATGTTATTGAGGAAATGTGTTATCGGAAGGCCAAAGGTAGTCCTTCAATGTGAAGTTAGCCATTGACATATAATTTGCAAGCCTCTGGTGCTGTATCTGAAAAGTCATCATGTGTTTATCTTTTGCTTGTTACTATTACCAAACATGAGGCTCAGTATTTCTTAAGCTTAAATATTATCCGGTAAACTATAGAGAACATAACAGTATGAGTAGAATTCATAGCATTCAACTTACGACGGGCATTTTATTTTAGTAGATAGGCATTTTTTCACTATAGTTGCCTTGCTACAAAAGCACCAATGAAGAAAAGGGACCCCCCCGTAAGGTGTGTTTGTGTCCAACTCGTTGACCAAGAAAAGGATAAACTAAGGGATTTGTATCTCAGCAAGGAGTTGAGTGTTGTTTGGTATGGATCACCTACCTTCTGCAGTGATACTAATAATTTTGAGAAACAGTGGGAGTCACTATCGAGGTACTTTATGGTTTTAGTGTAATCTCCTTGGTTTTATTTTACATCTGCGAGTGAAACTGCAAAACTTTGTTTCCACAAAATAGTTTATCTATATGAGGCATTGTCATGTGCTACCTAAGTTGTGCTATGGATGCTTCAGTATCCTTTGTCTTTGGCCCCTGGCCTCTTTTAAATGGACATGTTACTCAAGTACTTTCTCACTGTGTTCTTTCCTTGTTCTTGAAGGATCCATCTGATAAGAGGAGAATAATTAGTGATGAGAAGCTGAGAGAACTCTTTGATGTCGACTCCTTCAATGGGTTCACGGTCTCAAAACTATTAACCGTTCATTTCGTAAAGGCAGAACAGTGAGTTGCTTGCAAATTGTTCTTGTTACTCCCTAGAGCTGGGGATTTTGCACGTTAATTTAGTTTTAAGATTCTAACCCTTTTCCTTTTCTTTTGTAATCCTCGTGATGTATGTCCTCCCATACTCTAACAGACAGGAAATAGAATACCTTAAAAGGAAGAAGTCAATTGTTGCCTTAATCATGACACGAACGAATTTTCCATGTTTCTTCAGAAGCAATTTTGGGTATCTTTCTGTTTTCTGCAAGATGTAACTGCCATTCCGGTTTTGAAATTTTCTTCTATTCTAATAGAGCTTCATTTCCTTTGAGAGTATCTGCTAATTTTTTCTCTTGGCTTTTTGCGTAATCAATCTACAATTTGTAATGACCATCTATGCATGGACTGCTGCTGGCGATGTTTCATTCGGCCCTTCTGACCGGGTTCTAGTAATTATCATTTGTGATACTGTTCCATGCCATTGTTCTTTATCCCACCTTGTCTGGAATTAGCAGTTTTTTCTTTTCTGTTGGGCAAGGAAAATTTAATTATAGTCTAACCTAGGGGAAAGGGGAAGGAGGTTGGTGGGATTTGAGACCACCACCTCATGAAGTGAGTCTAGGCTACCAACCAACTGGGCTGCCACTCAAATTTTTGTTAAATTCATGCATTCTGTTATGTAACTGTTGGATGATCTGCTAAATTCCAACTCTCTCTCTTTTTTTTTTTTTTTCATATTTTTATTCTGTGGAAATTCTTCTTAGTGTGATAGATGCATCATTGAACCCTGCAGTTATTCTGATCTAAGTTGTGGTTAGTTAACCTAAACTTGTAGTGGCTTGTGTTGCTGTATTCTCAGCAGAAAAATAAACAATTCTAGGGCAAAGAATAAATAGTATTTGCATATCTAGCTTGAAATGGTCAATACTTGGGAGGCAGTTTCATTGCTCAATCTTTAAGAATATGGTGATTAACTTATTGTTTGATAGCAAATTCTCAATTTTCACGTGAAATTTCGAGGTGATCCTGGGTGAATAAAACTGGACTCCAAATGATGCCAACAGAATTCTAAATTAATTTATTTAGTTATCACAAAAAAATTGAACTTGGTTGAATATCGGTAAGTGTTTGATCTAAAATTTTAGTTTTTTATTTCGAAACTTGTAAACTTTATAGCATAAAAAAATTATATTTTTAGGTTAAATATGTATCGATATCCGATTAACCTAAATTTTTTGGTGACAACTAAATAATTTAATTAGAACAAGATAAATAATTTTGATAATCGAAATGAAATTTCGAGGTGGTTTTGCATGACAGAAAGTGAACAAACTCAAACTAGGGGTGAACAAAAAATTGGGGTGCATCATTTGTTCTCTTGAATCACAAAGCTTTGTCACGATGGGATGGAAGTTGGGAAAGTAACGTTGATTTGACAAGGGATTTCCTTGTTTAGATTTTTCCACAATTTTGTTTCTCCTTTTTTCTTTTAGTCTCTTTCTATTTGTCAAGAAATTAAAGTAAGAAAATTAGTTTTGATAAAATTTTAGTGAAATGTTTAATTGTGTAAGAAATTAGTGTAAAAGTAAAATTTTTTAAAGATTTTTTTTAGTAGAACATGTTTTGAGAAAAAATTAATTCTTTTAAAAAAGTTAGAGACGCGAGTTTCATAATTTTTCTACTAACTAAATATATAAACATATATTTTCTTGCACTTTTCTTTTCTTTTTAGCCAGGGCCTAAAAGTTCTGCGTGGATCTTAGATTTGTTGAGGGGTTTATGCAGGGAAAGGAAAATGACACGAAGAATTACTAAATAAATTAGCTTCATAACTTCAATATTTTTCTTCATCCTTTTTCCCCCTCCCTTAAAGAATCCATGATCAGCCTTAGTAAAGTTCTCAATGTATTCTGCAACCAACAAAGAGAATCAAGGTGGCTGACTTCGCTCCACAGGATTAGTTCAGTGAAAGGAGAGATGATGATTAAGAAATTTGTCTTTTCAACGTCATGAGGTTAGAATGAATTATAAATCCAAACATCATGAGATCGAACGTTGACAATTATATATTTGGGGTCATTGAAGGTTTGCGCGGTCGTTAACTTTAGGATCCCAAGGACTAGTCGATAACAGATCCCCAAACGGATCAGATAACCTAGTTATAAAAAAAAAAATCATAAGGTCGAATTTTACCAGAACCAATCACTAGGGGTCACAGTAAGTTTGGTAGGTCGTTAACTTTAGTGTCTCAAGGATTAGTCTGCATTAGGTTAAAAGTAATTTTAAAACCGGATGAATAAGTGACTCATTAGAATCATATGCCGTGAATATTTGGCATTTGTGTGGATCATTTCATAGATATGCCTTTTTTCTTTTGAAACAGAAAAAAATGCATGGACTTGGGAGGCAGATTGTAAAGAAAGATGAGGAACGAATGGTTAAGTCCCACTGCTTTAAGAATATCATATCCTGAATTCCTTTTCAGAATATTTTCCATAATATTTGAAAGTCATCAAATGACTATTGTTTCACATTTTTTTTTTTTGTGGTTTATTATTCTTTTGTAGCTACCAACATTTTATAATATTTGAAGTCATTTCATGATCAGTCGCAAAATAATAATTTTTAAGTCCTGCAAAATAATATTTCAATGGGCAATTGGAACAAGCCATAAAGAATTCTTACTTCAAATTGTTAATCAAGCCAAAATATTTAAGTTCAAGCTTGAGCTCGATTAGTATTTTAGAGTTCGAGTTTGGTACGAAAACTAAACGAGCATTTAAACGATTTGCCGACTTTATCTAAACAAGCAAAAAGAGTTTGGCTCGTTTAGGTCTTTTGGTTAGTGTATAAAACTTCAAAAAATTATTTATAAAAATACGATTTTTTCGTGTGAGAAGATACAAGTTTTACAGAAAAATGGATCATTTAAAATTTAGAGACTAAACCACTGCATAAGTAGGTAAAAAACAAACCAGGGTACCTGCTGTACATAACAAAGTATGCTGCACGTTAAAACGACGTTGTTTTGGCACGTAAAAAATTATCTCAAAATTTAAACAGTATTCGGACAATTTTTTACACACCAAAATAATGTCTTTTTGACGACAGCACACCCTGTTCAGATTTGCGCACGCAGAATCCCGATTCCATAAAAAGCCCAACTTATTCCTGTTGGTGATCTTTAAAAATCTTAATATCCAGTTGGTGTAGATAAGGAAGCATATGATATCTATTCTATATATAAAGGGAGAGCACCAGTTTGGTCTCTCAATTTTGTCATTGTGTCTATTTTTCAATTCTTATATTACCCCTGAAAAATATTTCTATTACTTTTAAGTTATCTTAATTACCCCATAATCATAAAGGTAAAAATGACAACTTATCTTCCACCAAATGCTCCACATAATCGCTGCTATCAAACAAAAGGTCACAATTTTTCAACTTGCACACACATCGTGTGTGCTCCGGCCTCTATATATTATAATATGTTTAATTATGAAACTGAATAATGCTACGGACACAGACTTCCGGACAATGATGTATCCGGTATCGTTGGATGCACGTAGGGCCCTCTATAATTCAAGAACTCCACATGCACCTAACGGTATCGGACGCATCTGTGTCCACAGACTTTCCTTTGAAATTAGCTTTATCCCTACATGTGTTGTCTGCAACACTGCAACCAGTGGAAAAAACCTTCTCGGTAATGAATAAAACTATGTTAATGTGCATAATCGAATGAGAAATTAATGATTGTTTTGATTATACATGTACATTGAATGGACATATTTGATTTTAAAATATCACACGTAGGCGAGAGCGATCGTAATATTTTAAAATTTTTTTTTTTTCCAATTCTTGAGAGGGACTTAATCGTTTATGCTTGTACATACAACAAGTGAGTTTTTGTAAGTCGTTTTCCGCCCACTTTAATTTTTTAGAATTTGTCAACAAGATTAACAAAAAGTCAAACATCGTGATCATTGAATATCAATCGGTTTGTTTTCGGAACAAATTTATAAAAGAACAAATAAAGATCGAAACACTGAATCAAAACCCGTTTCTTTTCTTTTTGCGTACGTGTAATACAATACTGATCAATCGATAACCAATGAAATAACTTTTGACTTGATTAATATTTTTAATAAATAAACAATTTTAATCATTAATAGGGATGACAATTTTGTTCGGTCCGATCCGATCCGATTTGTCTCGTTTTTTGCTCCGATCTGTTTGGAGTTTTGCGGATTTTTTTGAAGAACAAGTTGAATTTGGAGGCGAAGATAAAAAAAAAACAGAGAATTAGTTGGAAGTGGGTCTCAGTACCTCCACGCCGTTCCCCGATCCGTTTTAATTATTTTACTTTTTAACTCTTTTATATATAAATATTAGTAATGCTGGTTATAACTTTTAGCCCATTTAATATTGTTTTAGTTTTTAACTGTGTAAATCAATAGACAAATACAGTAGTCAGTAGGACTTCTTCAATTGTTTTGGACATTACTCATTACTTATTAGGGCTTCTTCATCAGTTCTTTTTCACGCCTAGGCCTACTCATCACTTCGGATAATCTTTTTCTGTATTTAATGGAGTATTGTTTGTTTAGTATTGTTTTTATCAAATGGTTAGTCTAGTACTATAGCGCTGAAAATCTCAATTTATCTTGATGAATTGGGTTTTTTTTTTCAATTAAAAAAAACGGGACGGGGATTCCCGACCCTTCATTCGGGATAGGGATAGATGGTGGAGTTTATTTTTCATTCGGATAACGGGATGGGAATAGAGACAGAGTTTGAATTCGAGAATCAGGGACGAGAATGGTCAAATTCACCCCTGATCCGTCCTGTTGTCATCTCTAGTCATTAAGATGGACTTAAGAAGGGTTTACATACAAAAAGTCAAATAAGACATTTCTATTAAAAAACAATATGTCTAGAAATACATCTTTCATGCAAAGATTCAAACATAGATGTGTCCAGAATCGTTAGAGCCACGCGAGGTTTTTCAAAATAATGTGAGCTCTATGTGTGTCAAACGTTCTGGACATATCTATATTCGAATCTGTCCACGAAAAAATGTGTTCATAGACTTTTTATTAAAAATAAGCGTCTAGTTGTTCTCAACCATTGCTTTATGAACGACAAGCATAAATAGGCACTATGGAAACGACACCATTTTTGCATGTGGAAAGGTCCTTGAATAGTTTTTAGAAAAGAAATTTGTGGAGATTTAGAAACCTATGATATGGTAGGAATATATATATATATATATATGTGAAGAATCCGAAATGACAACCGACTGTGAGAAGATTGAGGTAACTATTCTCTGCATGCACCGTAGGATCGCACAAAGGAATAATCCTGTACTAAAATAGAGATAACGAAGCATTATGTGAAAAACTTTTACGTACTTGGGATTGTCTCGAAGCAAAAAAGCTACCTCCATACATCAAACAAAAACCACACACATCCCCATCACGGACCTTGTCCTAACATGGCTGTTTGTGTTAAAAAAAAAAAAAACAAAAATGCTACCTCATTCGGCATTCGGCCTACGAAATAACAACCCACGTGTACTCAAAATTGTTTCAAACTAGAGTTAAACATGGAGTTAGAAATTGAAAAGAGTTGATTTGTCGAAGAACAACTCTTGGGAGAAGAAAATGAAGATTAGAGATCTATAGATCTGAAAAATTTGTCAAGATTCACTCAAGAACATACTCTGCGTAATAATAAAAAAATTTAGTAAATAATTTTTTTATTTAATAAAATGACATTTATTAGTATTTTAGTTTGTCTATTCTAATTATACTTATTTAGTAATCCAAACGAGTGGTCCGGATTTTGAGTGCATGTGTGTTGGTGTGGGGTGCGAAGCACTAGAGCTTTATCTTACATTCTTCCTCCTTGTACTATGTCTGTTCCATTCCACCCTAGATCGCAATCAAGGCTCTGCTGCACGTAGAAGAAGGTTGATACTCTGTTGAGTCGCCATCGGGACTTACCCTAGATCGCAATCAAGGTAGGAAACTTACCTTTAACCCTTAGATTAGGCAATTTTGGTAGAAATCGCATGAATTTACTCTTTGATCAGATGCTATTGTTCTTGTTGAAACTCAAAATTTGATCATCAGGGTAGAAGTGACATCAGCCTCAAGGTGGATGACGGGCAGTCGATCTGTCTGACTATTGTGCTAGCTATCGGTTAGGGTTTTGACCTTGGATTGAGTGTCCAATTGATGAAAATTAAACCCAACCTTCACATACACTTGCACATGCATACACTTTGTACTATTGTAATATCCACGAATCCTCGTGAAATTCTGTGAGAACAGAATAACCAATATTGTGATCATATTTTGTTATGTCTATAATACCATTATGTTGGGAATTGTGTTAGATAAGTTATACCGCCGGGCTATAGTTGTGACATTATTGTTGGAGATTTTTTTATATCGTGGTTGTGCCAATTTACAGTCGTTATTCGTTATTTGGATTTGAGAAAAATCTAGAGTCACACGATGGGGACATTAGTTTGAATGACACTCGAACAAGACAAGAGGGTGTCAAGTGACATTGTAAGTAATAGTAACACCTATGTTTACTAACAGATTTTAATTGATTTGGGTGACTCTGCCATGACGATTTAGTTATTGGGGGTCAACTCGTTTATTTTATTAATGAAAGGCTCCGACTAGGAGGAGTTAGAGATGGTTGAGGCTGACTTCGTGGGTCGTCGTACTTGGAAGGGTGACGATAAGAGTTTTGGGTGTCATTGAGCTGAAAGTGAAAGCAGTTAAGGTTCATTGTAACCAGACTTGATACACCACGTTCGTTGTAAGATTTAAGTAAGGTGAGGTAGTTATTTATCTAAGTGGGCGGTTAGAAGGTCCCATCCTTGCATGGTCATCGGTAATCTAGTTGAGCATATTATCTTAGACTACGGGCCTAGGGTATGTAGGAACTGGTCAATACCGATTGAGAGCCTTATGCTAGAGTCGATGGATAAGATTTGAATTCTTGAAGTAGAGGATCCTAGAAACGTAAATGCAAGATTCATAATAAACTTATGTGTTTACTTTCACTATTTATTTTACTCTGCTTGTTATACTCTAATGATATGTGCATGCATACCTTGGGATTTGTTTATTTGGGTACTTTTTCTACTGAGTGTCATCAGTCATGGAGTAGTTTCTCTATTTCTGAAGTTTCACGCCAGATGGAGATGCAACTCGAACAAGAAGAGCCAGGTTTGAGAGATAAATTTTTTATAGAGACTTGGTTGTCGTACCCTCAGGCGCTATGTATTATATTTTCAATCACACATGTAAACTCAGAATTGTATTTTAGCAAGTTTAATTGTAATTTTACAATGGTTCTTTTCAATATATGGAGTATATCTTCTTGAATATTGTTTAATTAACAAATTATTTTATAAAGAATTTTATTAATGTACCGAGAAATCGGGTCATTATAATTTGGTATCAGAGCATAAGTTTAACCATCCCTGCAACTTTGGATAGAATCGGTATATCACAATTCCTGAGTATTTTCTGTTAGTTAGACTTTTTAGTTTTCAAATCTATATGCGTTATTACTGTAAGTCTAATATATAAATATTTTATTTTGTTAGATGATGAATTCAGTATCAAAACTTGATGCCCTATTCAATTTTGACGGGGAACGAGACGACCTCGATCTTCAACCCCGATGTCTGGCTTATGGATCCAGAAGAAGAGGACACAAAGGAGAATGATTCTGAAGAGGATCAAGATGAGGTGGGTCTAGATGGAGACCCAAGACCAACACCAGCACTAACTATAGTTGGACCACTATTATGCTTGGTACTAGTTGGGTGAAAAGATTTGGCTGCATGACCAAGAGGAAGAAGAATAGGTGGATAGTGATGACGATCATCCGCCACCACATGATGAGATGGAGAAACATGGATGGAAACCATAGCAACGCAACCCATCCTATATGTCAGGGACATTCGTGTATGCCAGGATCACACCATTGACCCGATGTCGATGGAAAGCTTACTTGGACCCCTACTACATTGCGCTCGTAGTAGTTCTACACCACTACATGAGGCGCCATCGCTTGGATGTGCTAGAGGATTCGACCAATATCTGGGATATACGGTATCATTCTATTGGGTACAAAGTCGGAAGCGCTACGATGAGGAGAGGATCATATATATGTTGGGACTAATGCCCTCAAAACCAATTTATTTATTATTTTTTGTAAACAATTAGAGCTTTATTTTATTATTCTGAAATATTTTATTTTATAGATTGGACATAGTTTATGAGATGAATAACAAAATTCCTAAATTACATTGAATATGATTTATGTATGTGAATGTGATATACACAGATATAAATTATAATTGCTTGTAATTTAAAACTATTCACAATTACTATTAGAAAGAGATTATCTATCAGGTCAACTGCAACATGATTAACTTTTGTAAGATAGAATGATCTATCTCAATTATTGAAGTGAATGGCTTCAAGTTAATATGTTGGTATATGCGGTATAGATTGAAGGACCATCATAAGAGTCACACTATTTTAATGACTATCACACTAAGTGTGAATCTTATAATGCTAATTGTAATTGACGATGCCAGAAAATGGTGAACCTACGTCTAACCTGCTGATTGACTCGTGCACACAAGTCTGGTGACTGGGGGGTGGTTGGCTGGTCGTGGATCTTTCGACGATTAAGTTAGAACTGTCTTTTGAAGGTAAAGGTTGTAAGAAAATTCTCAAACTAATGAGTGCATACCTTCTTCCTTTCTTCTCTATGCCTTTTATACCTTCCCTAGAGAGGAGGAAGTGGGAGTGGATCTTCGCTGTAATTCATGTTGTGATTCCCGGGCTTGCGTGATCTAAGCTGATTCTTCTCGCGCCATCTGGGATGCGAGGGGATCTAGGGCACGTTTAAAGGGATTATGAGGATTCCTCAGAGCGATGCCCATGGAGCGTCTGAGATGTTAGACTGGGAAAAAGTCTGGGCCAAGGGGCCCTAATGGCTGACCAAGTAACGCGCTAGCTGATTGGCCCTGGCCTGGTCGGTCGTTCTGGTCAGTCCCTAGGGGTTTCATATCTGGACTCTTCAGTTGTCCCTCATTTCCAAGTTGTCGCACATGTTGTAACGCAGGAGATAATTCCTTATATTTAACAACCAATCCTTTCATTAAATGATTGAGGGTGACTTTGCGGGTCTTCGTATCCTGAAGCATGACAGTTAGAGTATGGGGCGTCCTTGAATTGGAAGGAGAAGCAACTAAGGTTCGTTGGTTCTTAACTTGGTACACAACATTTGTTGTAAGATCTCAATAAGATGAGGTAGTTATTGACTTGAATGGACGGTAGAAGTCTTTTCCTTGCAAGGTCGTTGGTAATCTAGTTGGGTATATCATCTTGAACTACGAGCCCAGAGTATGTAAGGACTGGTCAATCCCAACTGAGACCCTAATGCTAGAGTATATGGATAAGATTCAGATTCTAGAGGTAGAGGGTCCTAGAAATGTAAATGCAATATTCATAACGAAGTTACGTGTTTACTTTCATTGTTTAATTTACTCTGCTTAGTATACTCTGATGTTATGTGCATGCATATCTTGGGGTTTGCTTATTCGGGTAATATTTTTTACTGTGTGTCATCACTCATGGAGCAATTTCTTTATCCTTAACATTTCAGCCAGATGGAGAAGAGCAGATGAAGATGCAACTCGAGCAGAAAGAGCCAGGCTTAGGAGATGAAGATTTCATAGAGACTTGACCTTAGGCACTATATATTCTATTTTTAGTTACACATATAAGCCCAAAAGGGTATTTTAGTAAATTCAATTATAATTCCACAATGGTTCTTTTCAATAAATGAAATATATTTCTTGAATTGTTTAGTTAACAAATCATTTTAAATAGGAATATTTTCTACTGTGCATCATCACTCATGGAGCAATTTTTCTACGATTGACGTTTCATATCAGATGAATAAGAGTAGATGGAGATGTAACCCAAACAGAAAGAGTTGGGCTTGGGAGATGAAGATTTTATAAAGACTTGGTTGACATACCCTTAGGCAATATGTATTCTATTTTTAGTTACACAT
Source organism: Arctostaphylos glauca (assembly GCA_019985065.2). Classification (NCBI taxonomy): domain Eukaryota; kingdom Viridiplantae; phylum Streptophyta; class Magnoliopsida; order Ericales; family Ericaceae; genus Arctostaphylos; species Arctostaphylos glauca. Next base: position 10,234,804 of record JAHSPW020000014.1, read on the forward strand.
GTAAATCCGAAAAGGTATTTTAGTAAATTCAATTATAATTCCGCAATGGTTCTTTCAATAAATGGAATATATTTCTTGAATTGTTTAATTAACAAATCATTTTAAATTGGATTTTATTAGCTGATAAGTCACCTAGAGGGGGGTGAATAGGTGGACTTTCCGTTTTTCCTGTTTTCAATCAACTCACACAAACGATTAAGCGCAACAAGATAATATAGAATGAGAAGAGGATACTGGAAATAAGTAAATAAGGAGACGGAGATTTTTATAGTGGTTGGGCGATGTGCTTAGTCCACTCTTAGTGATTGTTCCCTTGAACAATCACCGTTTTCACTATGATTTAATACTTACACAAGGTTGGTTTATGAGGCCAACTCCTCTTTTACAATCACTCTTACCGATACACGCAGACCGATACACCTAGTTTGATACACGCAAACCAAGCACTCAACTTCTCTTTGCAATCGATACACGCAGATCGATGCCACTCCTTGGTACACGCAGACCGGGTCGATGCAATAGCTCACACACAGATCTCACTTTCCTCTTCTAATCGAGTCTTGCAACTAGTCCCAATGATTGTTGCAGGACATACTCAGTTACTCTGGACTATGAGGAAAAACAATCAGTCGACACACACAAAAGGACTTAGAAAGAACTCCTAATCGAATCACAGTGGAAGGCTCTCTCTCTCACCAGGTAGGTACGTGATGTGTGTGACTCTCTTCAAAGAGATTTTACAGGTGAAAGGCTTAATAAGGCTCTGAAGAAAAGAACGTTGCAAGTGATAGCTTTAGGTACTGTTGATGGATGCTCTGTAAAACTTCTTCAGACGTATTCAATTCTGTGTCAGCTGTTCTTGGCCTTTTTGAATCCTTTTTATAACAACTCTAGCTTCATACCAGTTTGGTAGAGAGATCGTCAAAGGCTCTGATTTGATCTCGTCGAGCTTTCCATACCAGAGGCCAGCGATTTCTTCCCATGTTTGGACCAACGGCTGTGAACTCAGAGGGTAATACATAACATCGAATTAGTACTGATTTTCTCAATCAAAATACTTCTATAAAAAGATAATTCAATATTTCGGAGAAGATACGATCAAACCGTTTGCGGTCGTTTCCTAAATCCGATCTTGGGGCACCCGGATTTCTAGCCGGATTTCTTTCCGGCTTTCTAGAAGGACTGCCGGACAGGATGCCGGACAGCCTTCCAGATGGCATAACTCTGTCCTGAAAAATTTCATCTTCTCCTGTACTCATTATATGTTTGTATCACGTAAATCAAAACACGAGTTTCAACATAATGCATTTCGGTTGACATATTTTAGCATATTCATTTTGGGTCACTAAACATCATTCAAAAATCAGTTAGACTTTCATTAGCGTACCGAGAAATCGAGACGTTACACTCTAAGATTAATGACCTCTCAAACTAGGTTTCTTGAGTGTATGCGGAACTCCGTGTGTTTAGAATAGAAGTTTCTACAAATTTATATATTCAATAGCTAACAATAATTGATTGACAGATTTTAGAATTTGATCAATCAATATTCAAACTTGATTGATCAATTTGCCCTGTTTTAAATTTCTTTTTGCAACTCTTGAAAATTCGAAGTCTGATAACTCATTCACTGCTTACATAATAAACCAATGATTCATTACCACAAATTCTATACAAGCTCTCTAAACTCAAATAAAGATAAAACAAATAATAAATATAGGATACAAGGGCTCATGTGGTTTTTGAATAGAATTACCAATGCAAGAGAGTTTGACATTTTGGAGCCTACAAAAATAATAAAGGGCTATTATGAAAATCTAAATGAATCTTTGAAACAATTTATGGGTTAAAATGTGACAAAGACCTTTTATAACTTTTTATATAGGCTAAGAAATTTGTCAAAGGGGTCAAGTGTGATTAGGCGTTTTGACTTTGGTATACACCAATCTAATTCTTTACATAAATAAACTACACACTAAAATCTTGAAAATAAATAATTTGAATCGTAGATCCAGAGTTATGATGATTGATGAGCATCACGTGACCAAATTTTATATAGTTCTTATTTATCTCACCACTTAGTTGTAAAATAACCTTTTTAAATCTTGACTCCAAAAAATATTTAAGTTGCTACAATAGATATATATGCTGAAATCTATTAATAACTTAGAAAAATGTGTGTTGAGGGACTACCTAGGTCATTCTTGTTTTATTGGTGAATTTTAATATTGTGTTTTCTTCTAATTTTTATTCACATTTTGGCACATCAAAGAACATTGTTATACATATAACAACAAAAAAGATCATATTTTCCCACGTCATATAAAATAATATTCATTATTATTCATTTGACGGTTCGATTGTTCATTTTGTAAATCTTGAAGTGTAATCTATAAATGCCAAAAGTAAAATTCATTAGAGATTCAGTAAAAGTTTGGTTGAATCATATTTGTATCAAGAGCATTAGATGGTCAAGCTTTAGACGTCCATTACGGTTGTTCAAAATTTCAAATGAATGCCATTATTTGATGAACATTTTTTTTTATGAATTATGTACGTAATTAGATATATAAAATAAATAGCTTGAATCGTTTAACAAAATATAATAAAATTTATTTTGTGTTGCATAAATAATCGTATGAGAGACGAACAAAGATTCTTATACGATAAGTAGGAGAGAGTGTGAAATTCAGATCGATAATATTTGCTGTAAATTTGATTTAGTATTTAAAGCAGTAGTTGAAAACGAGCTCAGAAAATCCAAAGAATCGGATTGCATTACATAAATCTTCAACAAGTTTCCATGATAAATATCCGGGATACGCGGTATTTCCTCTCGTCCAAAACCGAAAAATTATTTAGTACTCTAAGACCACCCATATATGGTGTCGTAAGTCCTTCTACCGTCACACGTTGACAAGAGACTTAAGACTAATAAATTTCGTATAAATTTGCAATCGTAAAATAATTTAGATGTCACGCGACGATGCTCCGAAAGGAATGAATAATTACTTAAAAAAGAAAACCACGAATTGGAAGACCTTGTTTTGTTTGAGAAGGGCGAAAAGACCAAGACCCCCTTGAAGAATTCCCGAATTGTCTTCTCTATTCGTTGAAAGAAAACAAAAGACGCGACGACCCGATTGCGAGAACCACCAAATCTTCTCACCCTTATCCCCAAATTTGATCTGCTTTTCCATTTCCACTTTCGGACCCTTTTTCACACGGACACAGTATAAATCTACGTATACATATCTGGGTCTCTTCTCACTTGTGTTTATCTGCAAATATAAGAAATCAGCACGAGATTCATACAGGAGTGTGATCACAGAGAGAGAGAGAGAGAGAGAGAGAGATGGGAACGAATTCAGTAGACTTGACCTTAGATTTGAGTTCGATTTATGCTGCCCATAAGACCGTATCCGAATTGCCCAAGAAACCCTCGGTGATCAGTGATTTATCTGGGAGATCATCGAAACCCGATTATTTTCTTCAAATACTAGAAGACGAACTAACAAAGATTCATGCCTTCAAACGGGAACTACCCCTCTCCATGCTTCTCTTGACCGATGGTCTCTCTCTCTCTCTATACACACACACACACACGTATCTATGTATGGGTGCTTGATTTTCTCTTTTTCTTTTTTGTCTGGGTTTTGTAGCTATTCGAAGACTGAAGGAGAGCATGCAGAGCGAGAGAATCAACGAGTTCCAACCGGCAACAGAAGAGTTTATCCAATTGATGGGTAATTCAGATACAGATGGAGGAGACAAATTTCCAAGTGATTTAAGTGATAAAAAGAATTGGATGAGCTCTGCTCAGCTATGGACTGCGACAAGTCTTAAGTGTCAAAATTGCAACCATGATATCAATAAAAACTTCTCAGAACTTAGCCCGAAATCGGTAAAATTCGGTCCAATTTTGATTCTGAATTCATATCATATACATGCAAAAGTTTATCATTATTATTTTATGTATTTCTGGGTTTATTGATGGCAGAGAGAGACATCAGAGGATGAGTCTGTAACAAAGACTCCTTCCCAATCCTGTAATTTCAAGAACAGGGAAGAGGGATTTATGCCGTCTGGGTTGGCCATGAAGGAAGCTGCAGAGGTTGGTTTACCGGAGGAGCAACAAGGTGTAATGGTTTTGAAGCCGGTGGCTGAAATTGGTTCAATCAATTTGGAATTTGAAGGAAACAGTAAGCAATCAGATTCATCCTGTGTCACTGAACAAATGAAGCCACAGTCCAAATTACAGCAGCAGCGATTAAAACTACAGAAGAAGAAGCAGAGGCGTTGTTGGTCGCCGGAGTTACATCGGCGGTTTGTGGATGCTCTTGGACAGCTTGGAGGAGCACAAAGTAAATCATCCACTCAATCTGATTTTATTGATTGCATGCATCTACATATGCGTATTCACATTTGCTATTATCATGAACAACTTATTAATACGAAAACAGGGGAAAAATGCAATCAAATAAATTAATACACTGAGGAGAGAGTACTAAAAGGAGAAAATTGTGGAAAAAATAATGTGTAACATAGTAATCTCTCTCTCACATACACACACACATATATATTTTTATGTTAAGTAAATTTTGGTTTATATTATATATTATTTTGTTGTAGTCGCAAACAAATTAGAACTGTTATGTATATTTATGACTAATTATTGACCTGACTTTTTAATTGAATTATTTTTTATTTTTATGTGAAATTTTTTTGTAATTTTTTGTCTTTCGTCAACTTGTTGTGGATTATTAGTTCGTCTTGACGAGAAATTTCAGAAAAATTATAAATAATGAACCAAAAAAAATCTTTTTGTATTTATTCGTCGTTTTAATGATATTTTTTTAGACTTTAGACGTAATTTTATATTTTTAGATTTTTTTCATTTAGACAGACCAATAATCTAAAAAAATTAAGCCTAAAATATCAAATGCAATTTTTTTTAATGGAGATAAAAAATTAAAAAAAAAACAATTAGGCCAAATGATTGATAGTGAGAGTTGAACTTTCACTTGGTAGATGGAACATCTAAAACACCTTTAGTTGTTTTGTGTGTTTTTTTCTTTTTGATAACCGAGGTACTCGGTCAGTTTGGGGTATGTTTTATTTCTGTCTTGAAGTTAACGACCGGAAAAATCTTTAGGAGCCCTAAGTATATGGTTGCCAAGTTTCGACCTCAACATATCTAGATTTACAGCTCATTATGATCTCCACTTGAATAGCACGTTGTCGTTTTGTGTTTATTCCCTTTGTTGTAACAGTGAGTTCATTTAGATGCTATTTTATTTTCCAGCTACTTTGGCCTGTGATTATGGTGACCACAAACTGTTTGTGATTATGCTCAACCCAAAATCAATAGTGAAAATCCACATAAAACTACTTTGCACCTCCTACTATGCCTTCTATTCCTTAGTTTCTAGACAATCATAGGTGGATTTGCGAGTGTTATATTGTATCTAATTCCGTATCTCTGTATGTTTTCAGCAGCTACGCCAAAGCATATCAGAGAACTCATGCAGGTGGACAGCCTCACAAACGATGAAGTAAAAAGTCATTTACAGGTGGTTTTACACTTTTATTGGAACTTCCCCACCTACATTTTTGTTCTTCAATATTTCTTACTCTTTATTCTGGATTGCAGAAATACAGAATTCATGTTCGGAAACAACCAGAATCTTCAACTGAAACGTCAAATGGCTTATAGGTGTTCCAAATGAGTGATGAAGAAGATGGGGATGAGAAATCTGAGAGCCATGTTCCGAAGCAGAAACCCGGATTATAAATTTTGGAGGAATTAGATTGTGTTCGTTACTATCCATAGAGTCGTCAAGTTTTCCGTTTTCTTTTGGCATAATCTTTAGGGCCGATAAAGCTTTACTGAATCTAACATTGTCCCATAATCACGAGAGAAGACTTTGCTCAAAATCCAGCTTGATGGGCTAAAGGAGTTGATAAGGATTATGATTAGCAGTTTCAGTTCTAGTAATTAGATTCCGTGATTTGAGGTTATAATTTCTCTGCTCGAATGAAAACTTGAGTTTTCAGTGTCAATTTCATGCCTAATCTTCACTCTTGCAGCCTTGGTGAGAAGATCGATATGCGATTATGTTATATATTTCTGCGTTTTTACCATGGATGTTCTTTGTTTGCCCTGTGATTAACTCGATATTTTCGCGAATCGTGCTGCTATCTCGTAAGGGATGCCTCATGGTCTCAAACTTGGAGAGTATCCCTGACTGTGAGTGCATAATCTTCAACAAGTTCCAATAATTTTTTGTTCAATTTCCAATAGGATTTTTTTGGGTTCTAGCCCATTTCTATACCTTCTCTGAACTCTAAAGCTGATATTCTTTACCTGAATTCCAGTTTTATTTACTCAGTCTTTTTCTTTCCTTGCTGTTGAATCTCTTATTCCGGAAAAGGAAAACAATATATTGTTCACAGGGGAGGGTTTACTGGTGTAGCTGCAGAGTTTTTGCCTAATCAAGTTCATCGAATATCTATTGATATATTTTTGGAATATATTTATGTAAAAAAATTGAGTTCCAATTCAATGTTTTGATCTTTATTTTTTTCACTTAAATCTATTTGGATAACATACCAATCGATATTCAATGAATATGATTTTTGACATAATTGATGTTAGACTAGCTCTAAAATGCAAATGGTTGTGATTATTAAGTAGGCTCAGGATGGACCCACGAAGGACCCAACCGAATGGTCCGGTCTCTATTAGACATTGAAGAGGAGCTGGATCCTACTAAAATAAGAAACACCTCATGCAATGTGCATAATTTGATGAATGGAGAGAAAGAGGAGGAGATTAGATTGCACAATTATAAGGGTAAAAATTTGTGTTGAAAAATTATTTGAATAATAATAATATTAGAAATAAACAGGTGTTACTAACAAATTAAAGAATAGAGAAAGAAAAAGAGTTGAAAAATAAATTAAAGTTGAATGCCTTAAAATTATCATAATTTTTTATTTTTGTTCAAAAGAAGTGTGTCTTGTAATCTACGCCCTCCTAGTGTATAATATAGATTGATAGATATGTTGATTTCTCCCCATGTAAATGAAAAGATTTTGGAGAAGATTTTGAAATATAGGTAGATTTGTTGATTTTCCCAAAGGCTGAAGATTTGGAAAGCTGGAGCAGCCATTATTGACCCAGAAATAAACCTTGAAAAATTTTCCGAATCTCATGCATGAAAATTTTCTATGTATAGACAACACAGGGTGTGCAGGGCAAAACATGGAGAAAATAGTGTGGTGAGGATAGAAAACCAAAGTGAGAGTGAGAGTGAGTAGAGTTGAGATTTTTAGTGTCAATATGAGTGAAATTTTCTCTCAAGTATTGTTCCTCTAAGTGTGCGTGTGATTGTTCAATCCCTTACAAGTAGTATTAGGGCCTAGGTTGAGCGTGAGAATCGATCGAAATCTCTCTATTAACTTTGCTGAATCTGTTAGATGCTCGAAAATTTATTTTGACCATACGGTTGTGTTCAACACCACTAGATAAAACTTCTAGTGGTGGTTTATTACTGTTCCGATCATCAGAGACAACTCACACGGTGGGTAGTAGAGAATCGAATCTATGCGCAACATGTATTGTAGGTGTTGACTGGAGGTAGGGGATGACCTAGTCAGCGTCATGTCAACACAAGTCAACGACACATCAGCATTTTATCAGCAGTTGATGTGGAATAATATAATAAAAATAAATAGGTATAGTTAACAAATTAACAAATCAATGAATAGAGAAAGAAAGAGAGTTGGAAAATACATTAAAGGTGGATGACTTAAAATTATCATGATTTTTTATTTTTCTTGAAAAGAGGAGTGTCATGTGATCTACACCCTTTTGGTGTATAATATAGATAGATAGATGTGTTGATTTCTCCCCATGTGAATGGAAAGATTTTGTAGAAGATTTAGAAATATAAATAGATTTGTTGATTTTCTCCCAGGTTAAAATTTGGGCTGCTGGAGCAGCCATTGTTGGCCTAGAGAAAAACTGTGATATTTTTTTCAAATCTCATGCATGAAAATTATTAATGCTCGTTTGTTTGTTCCATTTTAATGGCTATATATATTTTGTATGTATAGACAACACATGGTGTGCAAGGCAAAACATAGAGAAAAAAGTGTGGTGATGATAGAAAATCAAAGTAAGAGTGAGAGGGAGTAGAGTTAAGATTTTTGGTGTCTATGGGTAAAATTTTCTCTCAGTTATTGGTCCTCTAAGTGTGCGTGTGATTGCTCAATCCCTTACAAATAGTATCAGGGCCTAGCTTGAGTGTGGGAATTGATCAAAATCTCTATGTTAACTTTGCTAAATCTTAGATGCTCAAAAATTTATTTTGACCACAAAGTTGTATTTAGGAGTACCAAGCGAAACTTCTAGTGGTGGTCTGCTATTGTGTCGAAGACAACTCACACACTGAACAAAGGAGACGCGTGGCAGAGAATCGGATATACGCGCAACATGCATTACACACATTGACTAGAGGTATGGGATGACCTAGTCAACACCGTGTCAGTACAAGTCAATGCCACATCGACATTCTATTAGCAGATGGTGCTAAGTCAACGTCCAAGTAGACAACCACATGACAAACACGTCAACTGTCATGTCAGTAGAGTGGGGTCTGGGTTGCCATGTCAGCCTGGCACATAGCCTACCACAATTGCAAACGTGCTGAGTTAGCAGTGACATGTGGTGCCACATTAGCCAGGGTGCTATGGTTATGTCCAGTTGGAAGTGCCACGCCTTCTCGAGGACCAACCAGTAGTGCCCAATCAACAAGAATATTCTATGTTGCTAAGAAATATAATAGAACACGTTTTTTGGTTTTTCCTAAATAGAGCAAAGAGAGAGAGAACATCTCATGTCTAGCAAGGCATGTACCATCTTGTAGTCAGCCCAACACTCAAATCAGTCGATCGGCGTGACAACCAATTTGACAACTAACATGACAACAAGGTGTTTATAATAAGGATTTTCATGATTTGTTCTTTTATTTCCTGATCTTAATTAGATTAAGATTTTGTCTATAAGATCTTGGGATAAATACTTCACTTTTAAATTTACTTTTGATATATATTTTATGATCTTATGGTAAGACTCAATAGTTAGCTCTGATTTCAACAAGAGCACAATGTTTGTAAAATAATTTCAATGTTTTAGATCCAAGCCTGTGCTCCGTTTTTTGAGATTCTACTATGATATTGTGGTTTTGTCATGAGGTTCTACTATGATATTGTGGTGTTGTCATATTTATAGTCTAGAGAGGCTATTTTCGGTGTTTCAAGACAAATTGAGATGTCAAAAGTTAATATGAGTCTTATGACCGTGTTGATGGCAACCAAGTATGCAATTTGGAATATGAGGATGAAGTATATGCTCTTTTGTAACGATTTGTATGATCCTTTAGAATTAAAAGGCATTAGACCTACCGACATGGAGGCCAAGGATTGGAAAAAGATGAATTAGAAAGATGATGACCCGACAACGTGCCTGTCACAATCCATCTCGATATATGGATGGTTAGTGACCGGGGAGTGAGTCTAACTCACTTAAGCCTCTAATATAATGAGTTTAAGATTTACCGCCTATCAACTATAAGTAAATTTTAAAGATAATCAGAATTATGAAAGCATGAAATATAATTTATAAAAAAACTCCAAGGATGTGCAACTTACATAGTTCCTTTAACACAAGTACAAACACGTTCTTATATAGATAACTTTAAAAGATTCAACTCAACTTCTTATAAACAAAAGCAAAGATGTCCAGTCTTGTTCCTCTTTATGCTTTATCACCCACTGCTTCGTTACTTGGCATGTCGCATAGAAACTTTTATAGCATGAAACTAGTGTGAAATCCAAATATGCCAACCTTACAAGTTTGTCATGTTTTAATCTCATAATCATATAATAAAATGAATCGCAAAATTGCAGTACTATTTTTTTCAAAACGACATGTTATTAATGTACTTATTCTGGACCAAGAGTCGTAGCCAGGACAAATGTGAAGCACATTTCTCAATTTTCGTAATAAGCAAATCAATCAAATGTCAAAAATATGATAATTCATGCAATTATGTTCAATTCAACGGTTGCCGACTCTATTTAGATAGATCGACTCCGATAACTAATAAATAGTAGGACATCATCCAACACCACACTAGCCATGGTAGCCCACCTTAATATGCCACCTCGCTATTCTCCCAACCAATTGGCGGGATAGTTTGAACCAATGTTGTAAATACCATACCTTACCGGTTGGTTCAGACCATTTTGGCAAAAAAATAGTACCAAGTACCTCTAGTATTGTACTATTCTCAATACCGGCTGTATCGCCTAATACCGGCTGTATCGCCTAATACCGGAAATATTAGTCGGTACTAGATTTTTTTTTTATAGAGTTGCGAAAAAAATTAATTTTTTTGGGTTTTCTCTCTATAATATATATATAATATATATATAGTTGTGATAAATCCGATACGATACCCGGTACTGGTACATACCATACCAATAGAAAAATCGGTACCCAAAATCGATTCGATACTCAGAACATTAGTTTGAATGAGAGATATCATCATATGATCAAATTTCATTACCAAATTGATTAGATTAACACATGGCTTATGAGATAACCAAAATATTTACAGGTCAACGTGCTTAGGCATCATATTACACATAAGCATGCTTTCATCAAAACATTTATTTTCCTTAAAAATAACCTCATGCTTGGTGAACTAGTTGGCAATTGTCGAGCTGAAGTTTGAGGACGAGACACATGCGTTGTAACTTCTCAGTTCCCTTCTAGATGACTAGGAGACTCTAGTGATTTCTCTTAGCAATTCAGCACCAAATGGGAAGATAATGATGAGCATAAGGATGCCTTATTCAACGAGGAGGCACAAAAAATGCAAATGGGCATTAACAGGTACAAGGATGCATCATAGGCTCTTGTGACAAGTGGGGTAGGTAGAACTCAGTTGCGGGCCAACAGAATATAAATATAGGGCAATCAACAGGTTGTGTGTTTATCTACTCTTATTGTCATCAAGAGGGTCATACTTAACTAAATTGTCCCAAGTATAAAGCAAATAGAGCGAATAATAATTCTTTCAAGGCAATAGTTATTTTGGAACCTAAGGATTTAAAAAATGCACTTTTAGCAACTACAACAAGCACAAAGTTTGGAAAATCATACTGGATTTTAGACTCAGGGTGTTCAATCCATATGTGCGCAAATATAAAAAGTTTTACTAGCTAGTTACAAGGCATACGATAGAAGGATTGTCAGGATGGCCAATCATTCTAAGAGCAAGATTGTTGGCAAATGAACAATCAAATTTTGTATGTCAAATAGAATAAAGGTGAGGCTAGAGGAAATCAAACATATATCAAGATTGAAGAAGAACGTGGTTTCTCTAGAGGTACTTAATTCGAAGAGTAGTCTTATCACATCAAGAGAAGGAATTCTCAAGGTTTTTAAAGAAGATCGAGTAGTGTTGCAGGGAAAGAAGACGTGGCAACTATACAGACTAGAGGAGGGTGTTGTGACAGGGGGCTACTGTCAATCACAAGTCCAGTTGTCAGAGTGAACAAGGAGTAAAGAAGTTGTGAAAATGGACACGAAATAGGTGTAGGAGAAGTTGTAGGCTCCAAGGCGATATCCAAACAAAGAATGATGGATCCAATGGTGTGTGGTGGTTTCAGACAGTTCAACGGAAAGCTTCGAACAATGAGAAGGGGCAGAGTTTAGAAAGTTGTACAGCACCGACAACCACATCGACCAAGAGAGTATTATTTACTAAAAAGTTAATCAGTGATAGTAACACCGCCAGAACCGTGCATGCAAGAAGTGGGGACGTGGGGTCACAATTAGCAAGAAAATGGTCCTTGCATGGTATCTCAATGAGGGGGTGCATGTGCCTAGGCAACGAGGGGAACATATAGAAAGATATGATGTTGTATGTGAAGTAACTCTTGTAAACAATCAATAAATTTTGTCAAAACAATATTATGTGTTGAATGATAATGAATTTTTACCTCTCAATTATTATTTTAGGAATTTTTTGAATGAGCATAGAAAGACTTACTTGTAGCTAGTACTTGGGTGGTGAGTGCGGGTACTCTGGTGAGGGAGTGCAGGACGATTGTCATCCCAACAGAGGTTGCGAACACTCCGCGGTGAAAGTGTTATTCAAGGATCAATGACCATTAGCATGGATCACATATGAGTTAAATGGGGTGATTATTGATTTCCTCCCATGTGAATGGGAAGATTTTGGAGAAGATATTCCCAAGCTGAAGATTTGGGTTGTTGGAGTAGTCATTGTTAATGTAGAGACAAACCTTAGGAGATTTTTCGAATCTCATGCATGAAAATGGTTAAATGCATTTGTTTGCTTCTTCCATTCCCAATACAATATATATGTATATCTAGATTGTTAGGGTTTCCGAGACCCTGTGATGAATGCTTACAGATTATACAACAAAAAAATATGAAATCCTACTTGGCGAAATTAGGGTTCATACTTTCGAGATCTGCTTACTTTGATCTCAACTATCTTCGCAGTTTGATCCTAATCGAACTTTGAGCAAGGCTAGAATGATCTTGCTCGACTGACCTCGAGATCTTCTACTGGAATCCTATTGCACCTTGATCACGTACTGAGAGTGGGCTCAAAAAAGGTGATCTCTTTGTCTTCACAGAACTTCTCTCAATTTTTTGAATATCAAGTTGTATTTGACCTAAAAGGCATAGCAGTATATATAGACAACGATGGAGACCCCTAGGAGAAGTATGAGCTGGGCTTCTTATATAATTAGGAATTTTTGGTGCAGTCCGAATTAATTTCGAATTATATAAATTATAATTGATACCGTTACAGAATTATAATTACATTCTCCTCCCATATCTCAATATTATATTTCGAGCTCCATGTTATTAAATGCTTATTTATCTTCACACGTTAAGATTACAGATACCCGTTGATTAAAATAAATTACTGACAATTTATTTAATCAACATTTATAAAATTTCTTGAGGCATTCTACTTAATTTATTCGTTACGTTAGATACTAATATTCACCTGTAGGGTTTGACATAATCGAAACTTATAACCTTCCTTAAGAGGATTCGTCAATTCCTATAAAGGGACGCGAATTTCATTAATAATTAAAAGTTGTCATACACTTAATATTGTGACCCAACTCACTGAGACTGTTGGCCCACAAAGCCTCACTCTATAATGAATCAAAGGCAACAATATTAAATGTACACATTGATTAATTATCTTTGAATTAAGAGTACAAGCACACATAATAACCATGAGGTGTAAATCGTATTATATTGTAGTCAAGACAAACCTACTGAAACACTATGTTACAGGCCTACTGGTGGTGTATCCAATTCCACCTAAGACTATGAACCAAAAATTTATATTCTACAAGAACCGATAATCTGATACTCTGTGTGTAATCTTATCTACTATGTGGAATAAGAGACAAGCATGCACAATATGATAAGATATAATGCAAATATTGCCCATAAAAATTTTCATCAAGAAAAAAATAATTATTTTAATAATTCAAAAAATATTAATCAATTATATAAAGTCATAATTTTTAGTATAAAACCCTAACATAGATAACATAGGGTGTACTAGGCAAAACATAGAGAAAAGAGTGGCGAGGACAAAAAACTAGAGTGAGAGGAGTAGAGTTGAGATTTTTGTTTCCCCCTCCTCTGAGAGTTTTGTAACTATATTGTTTGTTTCAGTATGAATGAAATTTTCTCTCAAGTATAAATCTTCTAAGTGTGTCTACATAATTCCTCGATTTCTTACAATATACAGAGACATTATGGCAAAGTACTTTGATGTCGTCGTCAAGAAAGTAGTAGGATTGAGTCTGTTAGCCTTCAAAAGAAATATTACAACTAGACCGGATTTTGTAGCCGTTCAAACTTTGATTGTAGAAAATAGTTGAATGTCGGCCATCTATCTTCTCAGTCAATAATTTAGATTTGTTAAAGATTTTGCTTTTTATTAGTCTATTACCAAAAAGAGTCTTTTAATTAACAAATCTAAATAATTTAAAAAAACTTTTAAGCAATCGAGATTACATAGTTTGTTCTCTAAAATCTAAACCCAGACTCCTGAGAAACCAAGCTCATTTCAATTCGACAAAAACCAGTGAAAGGAAAACCAAAGCACTGCTAATCTCACACCCTCCAAATTTCTATTTTAGAGGATCAAAATAATTTATTTTATTCAAAAATACATTTAGAACATTATAATATATATTCCTTTCAACTCAGGTCCAACACTTTTGTTTCTACCTCTATTTTCCAAAATAATTTACCCCAAAACTCAAATATTTTTCACTTTTCCTTCAAAAATGAACTTCGATTTGTTAAAACTACTGTAAAGAAATATGCAATAATAGTCTAATTTTAACGATAATGCAAATGGTATCAAATTTAAGAAAACTAGTGTTCAAATCAAAATTAGTTACACTCATTTAACAAGTAAAATTATCATATGTTAGAATACAGGAATATTTCCCATTTTTTATTTTATTTTTCATATTTGGAAGGTCAACACTCATCCTCTAAATTGGAGGAAAGAAAGACAGGATGAGTTGGAGCTTTATTTTCCTTCAAACCAAAAACAAAAATAAGAAATTGGAGATATAAAGTAGTGACCTCATAGTTAGGACTTGAGACGTACTATAGGGCAGAATTTCTCTCTTATATTCCGACTTTGAAATTTTTCAATTGCTATGAACTCTCATAGGGTTTGCCTATGCTGACAATTACATCGAAAAGGTTATAATAACTTTTTTGTAACTACAATAATTTTGTGAATTCAGATATGTTTTGATGCATCTAGTATAACAATCGTATATAGTTTTGCTTCTATTTAAATTAAATTTTTTACAGTAAAATTATTCATTTAGAGTGAGTTAAATTCAAATTAATTTCTCAAACAAAACTCAAATTATTTCAAATATGCTTTCACATAACAATTTGTTTCATTCGTCATATGGAAAATGAATTTCTTCAGGGCAAACATTTGATCATTCTTGTTCAATGTGCCCCTTTAACCTCTCAGTAGAGAGTGTACAAAGGTAAAGTTTTCTTCCATTGAAATTAAAAGTAGGAAAAATACATATGGAAAATCTTTTTGTTTGGTGTTAATTATACTTTCGACCCCTAAAGTACGATCTACTTTTCAGTTTGGCCCATTAACTAAATTTCTCTAATTACGTGCTTCTAGTGTCGACATAATTGGTGCGGTCGCCAATGCTCTTATAAGAATTACCACGTGGCACTAACCTGACCCTCGCATAAGAAAAATAAAATGCAATTAAAAAAATTGTTCACACTAGCTGCAATAAATGTGCCATACTTTTATTTTGTAGTTTTTTTTTTTGTCTTGGTTGTAGGGTTTGTGTAATTAATTTTTACATCTATATATAAATTAAGAGCTGTCATTTTTTTGTGTGAACTTAAAAACGAAGTTTTGTCGCAAAAGTATTTTTTGTTAAAAGCGCTACTAAAAAAATAAACTACAATCACTTTTAATATATTATGAAATAACTGTCTGGGATAAAATAATAAAATAATAATGTTATTTGTGTAACTACCCATATTTTCTTTATTGATAGCAATTTTAGTTGCCTAGTGAAAGGGTCTAGTATTGTTCACCCTAGGGTGGTAGGACCATTTTGAAATTCTGCTTTGATAATTAAAATCGTTTATTTTGTTTTGATTAATTTTTTTAGTTATTGTAAAAAATTCAACTTAATTAGATATTGATAAGTGCTTGACCTAAAAATTTAACTTTTTACTTCAAAACTTTTATTTTTTAAAGCTTAAAATCTAGACTTTTAGGTCAACCATTTACCAATATCCGGTTGAACTAGATTTTTTCGTAATAACTAAAGAAATTAATCAGAACAAAATAGATATTTTGATCATCGAAGTGAAATTTCAAAATGATCTCACACGACGAAAGGTACACAAAATTTATTTATTCTAGAGTGGACAAAATTGAACTCGAATTTTAATGTATGAAGTGTCTTTGATTTAAGAAAAATTATGCCAGATTAGGAAACAAATGTTAAATAATGCATCCGAAGTCTCTTTATAGTTTTCATTGCGTGCAAGTTAATAAATTCATGCCATTCGTAAACAAAGGGGCACGTTTGCACCGCTTCACAAGATAACGTACAAAAATTATAAAATAAAGTCAAATTTGAAATACCCTCAGAGGCAAGATAAGATTTTGACCAATATTATTATTATTATTATTATAATAGAAAGGGGCTTTTTTCTTTTGGTGTAAACCTAAAAATGAAGTTCTGTTATAAAAATATTTCCCGTTAAAGTCCTTGCTATAAAAATGAGAATAAATTATTTTAATAGTCCCTTTAGTTTGAATATTATGTCACTATAGTCACTACCATTGAAATTACTCGCTTTTGACATTCAATTTATATTTTTGTGTCAATCAAGAACAATACATAACACCCATTAATTTTTTTAACGGAAAGAGTCATGTCGACTATTTTTAAGGGTATTTGTATAACTTTCTCACACCCTTTTCTTCTCCTTCTCCAAATCTACTTCCCCCTCTCCCTCTCTCTCTCTCATACACACACAAAGCTACCTAATCCACAATGCCGTCGGCTCCAGCAACACTTTCCTCTACACCTCCGACGTCTCTAGCCTCATGCTAACGAAAGTAGAGCTGTCAAAATGTGGGGATGGGGCATTGTGGATTGAACCACGATGGTCACGCACGAAAGTGGAGTTGTCAATAATAGTCTCGTTTTCTGAAAGGGTATGTGAACCCTACACGTGGACGGGACATACGTAGTGCAAAGATTGAAGTGACGTGTATTTAATGTCAGAAGTGACTGTCACTCTATGGGCTCAAAAATATAATTCCCAAGGCTTTGGCTTGCACCTCAAATTGGGATTAGGGAACAACTAATGAGCCCGTTGCAAACCAAAGACCGACTAGTAACTGAGGTCGCCTACATCAACAATTGACCGGTGTAAACTCGGGCAACAAGACGCAATGGATCGGTCAGCTTTGGCCAGGACCGATCCCAAGCAACCCAACCAATGCCTCCTAGGGAGAACACCACCCGAACATCCCAGACCGACCAGGGGGACACCATCAATCACGTCCCTAATTACCCGGAATTGCACAAATCAAGCGTAACGTCAGGAAGGACACGATTTCTTCCCTTATTATTAAGGAATCATGAGCACCAATTGACTACATACTGTCTGTCTTTACGAGATACACATTCTAACTTGATCGTCGGAGGGTACTTGACTGGACAACCACCCCTGGTCACCGGAGTTGTGAGCTGGAGCCTCCCAGCCGACCTCAGACCGCTCGAACCATTTTTCGGCACCATCAGTACTATTATAAAGGGAAAACCCTTTTTAGTGTGAACTATTTTTTTGAAGCGGGCCCTTTTTCACTTTTCAAAAAAACTCATTACAAATCTTCTTCTATCTTAATAACTTTAGGAATATTTAGGCAAAAAGACTATTCTAAAAAAAATGCTTTCAAAAACTACACATGAAAAAAAAACTGCTACACAAAAACATATTCAATTCAACAAAAAATTGATTCAATCTAATAATTATTTGGAAAAAAAATTATTCGAAGTAACAATTACAAAAATTATTAAAGAGGAGTTGTAGGCACATCGTATTTGCACACACATTGCATATACTACAGACGCTAGTATATATAGAAGAGTTACGTTTTTTTCGTATGATAAAAAAATGAAACTATGTCGCAAAAGCAAGTTTCATTATTATCCTTGTAAAAAAAAAATAAGCGCTGATTTTATAACTTTGATTAGTAAACTACTTAGGATAAAAAAGTAAAAAATTACTACTCCAACTCCCCACTCAACTTGTTAGTTTTCATTCAAAAATCACAATATTCTTCTTCTTCAATACAGTAACCACCCTTGTCCATTTTAGTACAAACCTCTTCGAATTCATCTCCTCCAATTTTCTCCTTCAAGATTCGCATTGGAAGCGACTTTACGCTACAAATGTCTACACATCACGAATTCGGAGTCCTATAGTAAGGTCATTCGACCATCCATGTCGCCAACGGTTGGTCCAATCTCAACTATCTCTCCTCTCTTCTTTGATATTTTTTTTTTCATATGAAGAAAACTCCTCCTGCAATGCATATCATCTCTTCTCCCTTCTCTGTTAGCATCCATTTTTCAAATCACGTGGACCTCCATTCCAGTGGGTACACGCAATGCATATTTATTACGAAAGAGGAGTCTCTATCTTAAGGAAAAACAGGAACCGAAAATCAGGGATCGGAATGAGAGCTTGCCGATATGAAAAGAGATTATAAGGAAAGAGGGGTTTTTCCATCAAGAGTACTGTAATGGAAGTTCAGAGAGTGGGAGATTTTAGGATTTTTTGCCCTATTTGAGAGGCATTCCCTCCTCCGTAGGCCTGGAAAATTATTTGTATTTTATAATCGACCATGTGGGTGTTTCGAAGTGATTTTAGAGGTATTTTTAAGATTATGAGATTCTCATTCTCAGATTTTGAGATATTTGGGATGTTGATTTTAGAATTTTGATAATTTGATTCTCAAAACAGGCGTCACAATCTCAAAAGTAGGTCCTGAGTTATTTTTGAGATTCTAATTTTGAATTTTGAAATTTTGTTATCATTTTACCCTTAAACTCTTTAATAATTTACAAATACTATCTTTAAAAATAAAGAGCCACAATAC
This sequence comes from Arctostaphylos glauca, assembly GCA_019985065.2. Classification (NCBI taxonomy): domain Eukaryota; kingdom Viridiplantae; phylum Streptophyta; class Magnoliopsida; order Ericales; family Ericaceae; genus Arctostaphylos; species Arctostaphylos glauca. Next base: position 10,253,640 of record JAHSPW020000014.1, read on the forward strand.
AAGTGTATTATGGTAAATTGCTGACCCACAATTTAATAATCTGATTATACTACCTAATACTTCACATATTCATAATTTATTTTACACAATTTTACAAAATACTTAACATATTCTGATTATGAGTTTTTTCAGAATCTAAAATTCCAAAATTTAAAAACACCTCAAAAAATCTCTAGCAAACACCCCCACATGGCCCACACATTGGTTTTCAACTCCGACCACTAAATCCATCCTTCGGATTCATGCTCTCTGTTCATGACTAGAAAAAAGGGATAAAGGCTATTTTCTTTTTTGAATTTATGTTTACATCACGATAATGAATCAAGATGTACATATTATTATGAACTATATAAAAATCAATCATAGGTCACATGTTAGCAGTGTAATGTTATCAACAACAAAACAAACTATAATCTTTTTTATCTCATAATTAAGGTATATCACATTAATCATAATCTCAAACACAAAAATTATGATCTTCACTATTTTTTCCCTACGGCCATTTTCTTAAGGTCTTGAACTTGAATTAGCCTAAAAACAAACTCAAAGTCGGTCACATGTGTGTGCAAGTTAATTTTTAATTAAAATTTAAACGCACATGGTCTCTTTTTACATGTTACATGATATTATTTTTTATTTAAAAAAAAAGAAAATGAAAAACGAAAACAAAAACATAGAAAAAGGGGCTTAACTTGATTTTTGTGTATAGTGATAAGGAAAAATAGTTACTGTGTTTAATAATATGATTGTCTATGCGACATTAACAGGGTATGTATTTTTTAATGTATTTGATGATACTTGACTTGCACAAGCATTGTGTATATCTTGACTTCTAATATATACACACACATACATATATACACATTGTATGGTCCCTCTCGCAATAGATCCCACTCCCTCCCCTTCTTATTCCCTGCCAGCTTAAACCACCCCCCAGTTACTCCCCTCCCACATGGCAGGCCACCTCCCAACCACCACCCCAACAACACTGCTCCTCCTCCCTTTCTCCTCTCCGACACTGCTCATTCAAATTCCTTTCAGTTGTGTTGTCTGGATTTTATTCTAAAAAAATACTAAATCTGGAATTAATCGTGAATTCAGAAATTTCAAAATAAATTTTAAATGCAGGCTTCCAAATTTTTTTAGCTAGGATTCCAAAAAAAACGAATGTTTATGCTATTTTATTTTAAAAGTACCTAGTTAACGGTTAATTCCAGAATAATTTTTCAAGTAAACAGTAAGTTTTTAATATTTTTTTTTTGAGAATAAAATCCGTACAGAACGACCAAAAATATTTAAATGAGCAGTGCCAGTCACTTTTTGCTTTATCCGAAGTAGGCGGCAGTAGAACGTGTGAAATTATTTCCTCTTTTTTTTTTTTCCAGTTAAAATAGTTAGTTTAGATAGTTTTTTTTAATGCCAAACAAAAAATTAAAATCAAAAGAAGTGTAAAGTATTTTATGGCATGACAGGGTCTCTTGTGCGGGATGCACACCAGGTAACCTCAATCCCAGCCAAACAGGCCATAAAACTGAGAAGCTCTTATACCATAATACTTCACATAAGAAGAGTCACGTGAAAGTGACTCAGTCCCAGCCAAACAGGCAATATCAGGGCTTGCTTGATCAACCAATTATCTCAGAGAAACACCAACAAACGGCTCAAACAACATGCCTTGCAAACTGCATAAAGCTATTTACCATATTATTTGTTGTATTGGCAATTGATTTATCAATTGGTAATTGACCACAATTTCTGAATATTGCTAATAAGTGTCTCAGTGGACGTCCGACTGGGTGATCAAGGATCCCACATCGCTTGACGGATATAAATTCGATGGTATTTATAATAGACCATAAACCTATCTTGCACAAGACTTTTTAAAGCTGTGAAGGCGTCAAAACTTGAAATTTCACAATTAAGCGTGCTTGTCTTAGAGCAATTCCCTAGAATAGTAAAAATGTTTAACGGTGCCAACACATGTGAACAACTTGATGCTAGCATCGTTAATAACCCAAACTCCAAAGCTGCGCCTGAGATAAATAAATTTAACCAATTCCTTCACACCCTTATCACTGCAAATCGACCCACTTTGCTAGCACCCCAACCTAGAGGACCACCCAATCATAGCATCCTGCTATTGGAATTCTATAAGCACAAACCCTCTACCGTTTCTAGAGAAATCAGCCCTGCTATTGCGGAGACATGGCTTACGCAAACGAAAAAACTCTTAGAGGTGATGAATGTTAGAGGCAGCAGAGACCGCATAGCTATAGCTACCTATTAGATGCAAGGTGAAGCTGACTATTGGTTGGACGTGGTCAAAATCACCCAGGACGTACCCGCTATGGCCTGGGAAGCTTTCAAAACCCTTTTTCTAGGAAATTATTCCCAAACCTTGTTAAGCAAGGCTTGATTCAAGAATTCTCAAACCTTAAGCAAGGAGTTTTGAACATAACTCAATATGTTGTCCGATTCGATGAACTATCACATTGCCCCTGAATTGGTCAAAATAGATGTATCTTGGGCCAAAACGTTTGAAAGTTTGTCTTAATATCTCACATGCTGATGAAGGTCCTCTCAAAGTTCTCAACCATGTCGGTAGGTTGGGACCTCAGGTCTCCTGAGAACATCACAACTTTGGCCACCACAAAGGCCTTGTTTCGGTTGCCTATTGTATCAGTTTGCCAAACCAATCCACTACTAGAAGTAAGAGATAGGAGCATAAGCTTTGACAGGAGCAACGATCGGCTAGGAAGGGCATCTCTCAATGGTATCTTCTGCCTTGGCAATGTTTGAACGAGTTCAGTGCTTTCAAAACCGATGCTGAGATTTGCCTAGCCATTTTTTGGGCTTGGCTCCCCTTGTTGGGGCTTGTCTGTTTTTAAGTAATAGCTTTAATAAGAAGTTTTCTGTAGTGGGGACTTGGTAGGGGTCTTCCTATTCTTCCTAGCTCGGAGAGTGGCAGCCATACTCGTTGGTCTTCAATCCATTTCTTCAGTTGAATCTTGTTTAGGGTCAAGCTCAAGAACTTCTTCCGAACGGTAGAGCTGCTGCGATCCTTGTGAACTTAATTTCCTCCCCTTCACACCGTGGCTTTTTCAAAAGAGTTGAGTAATGAGGGATGTAACCGAGCACTAACAGAGCATATCGATTTTTGATTTCGTATACCTTGTCGAGTTGCGAAATATTTTCCTCAACCTTGAATCCATTTACTAAGTGGTCATCTGACACAAGAAGAAGAAAGGTTGGTACGCTGTCAAAAAATAAAAGTTCACACATTGCAAAAATGGAAAAGAACGTATGAGCACCTATTTCTCCTTTTTCTCTCCTAGCACCGGGTAAGTCATGTCCTCGTCAAGGCCGAATTCAAAGTTTCCTTCGATGCACAAGAAATCATTTACGTCCTTATTAGAATATGGAAGGAGGTTGATAATAGAGTCCTTGTTAGGTCGACACTGGAGGTCGTATCGTTCTAACTTAGGCATGGAGTGTTTTCCAGTTGAAGCCCAATCAATAAGCGTATTAAATTCAGCTTAATCGGATATCGGTAAAAATTAGTTTTTTTTACTTCAAAACTTTTAATTTTTAAAACTCAAAAACTAGATTTTTAAGTTACACACTTGTCGATATCTGATTGAGCTGAATTTTTTCGTGATAACTAAAAAAATTAATCAGAATAAAATAGACGGTTTCGATCATCGCATGATGGAGGGTGAATAAAATTTGGTCACCCTAAAATGAACAAAACTGAACTCTTGTCAGAATCCTTTACAGTTTGACGCGCAGTTGGGGTGTGTGAAGAATAAGGTGGAGAAGACTTGAAGTAGGGAAGTGACAAAAACCAATGGTATGATAACTTGTTTAGTGTGTGTTCTTGGTGGCCTTGTCTTGAATCATAAAGGAGTTAGAATCAAAGGTAATTGTGCAGTTGTTATCAGATGTCAGTTGACGTAAGGAGAACAAATTGGAAGATATATTAGGGACGCGAAGAATACAAGGTAACTGAAAGGGGGGAAGTTAGGAGTAGGCAACAATCCTTTACTTGTATTGATTATGGGAAGTAATGGTTCATCACCAACTTTGACTTTGTTCAGAGGGCTCATAAAACTGCAGAATATTGCTCAGGTCATTTGTCTTGTGGTTAATCGCAGCAGAATCAACAAAAATACTGCCTTTGGATTCATTTGAGTTTGATAATTTGTATCAAGCATATATATAGTACTAGCATTCAAATGCACTGTGGTTACTCTTTTTCTTTTATGGTCGAGGTATCTGGGTCGGCTTGTAACCAAATTGAGATAAAATTTGGAGAAGTCCACACCTAGATGCCGACTAATTTTTGGAGTCTGAGCTTATCGACCAGACAAAGACGCAGTGACTCCCTCCTTATTACCAATGAGATTCGACCTCATAACGTCTGAATTTACGGCTCGTCCCGATCTCCACTCGAGCAACCTCTTGGGGTTATACTGTGGTTACCTTTATTAGAGATCTGGCATGCTTTGTAGCTTTGAGTATCCTACCTTCATTCTCCCCCAATTTTTTTTATACCCGAGGTATCCGGTCAGCTTCAGATCAAACTGGGGTAAAATTTGGGGGAGTTCTATCTAACTTACCGACTAGTCTTTGGATCCTGGGTGAAAACGGTTGAACAAATCCCTAGTGACCTTAAGTATTAAGTTGCCGAGTTTTGACCGTAGAATATCTAAATTTACAGTTCATCCGTTTTACCACTCAAACAACCCCTTTGGGTTTTATTCTCCCCCAGTGACCATAACTTTGAATACTACTCCATCTGTTACCATATTTAGCTTCATAACTGAAGTTTCTTCCATCTCTATTATTAGGAAACTGCTAATTTCTACCTCCTTCTCTTCCTCCTCTATAATCATATGAATAAAAACATAGTATTATAGTTGTTTGTAGATCTGGTTACCTTCTTGTGTTGCAGAGGAAGCCACAGTAACATCAGATGATGAATTGGTGGTGGGTTTCACATGAAGTGACTCATAACATAAAACAGATCAGGCCATTCTTCCATTAGAATTGTGCCATTGTTTCCTCTTATTGTGGCTTTCAATGGCATAATATTCGGCTGACTGATTGATTAATAAGATATTCATCATCCGTAGGAGGAGAAGCAAGAGCGGGTTCATCTCTAATTCGGTCAAGATATTTCACCGTGGATCCATACTTATTACTGATGATGAGCCACGTGGTGAACCACGAAGATCTGCAAGGGTAGCAGTAAAAAACCCAAAGTATTTCAATTAATTGTTTGCTGTCACGCATGGACTTGTGACCAAGGACGTGGTCTAACTTGTTAGTCATGCGTGCTTAAGAATAGGTCTATGTGCTTAAGAATAGGTAACTTGTTAGTCATGCGTGCTTAAGAATAGGTCTATGTGCTTAAGAATAGGTAACTTGTTAGTCATGCGTGCTTAAGAATAGGTCTATGTGCTTAAGAATAGGTCTATTTGTTTTTCAATAATGCCGAAGTGGCTGATTGCTAGTAGAAGGTACTGGTCACAGATGCAAAGGGCCACAGCTACTATTGTTAGAAGGCTGCTGTGAATCATCAGAAGAAGCTGACTGTTCGGAGGAATTTCAACCTGAAATATCCTTGCATGCGCTGTCTGGATTGGCGGCATATAAGACCATGCGAGTGTTGGCCAAAATTGGACCCTATGAGATTGTTGTTCTCATTGATAGCGGATCTACGCACAACTTCATCAGCGAGAAGATCGCTAGTCTGCTGCAATTGCCGATGATTCCAACAGACTCCTTCAATGTGCGAGTGGCGAATGGCAGAGCACTACAATGTCAAGGCAGGTTTGAAAACGTCCATATTTCACTCCAGGGAATTCCTTTTATCCTCACGTTGTATGCACTACCTTTAGTTGGATTAGATGTGGTCTTGGGGGTTCATTGGCTGGAACAATTGGGTACTGTCATATGCAATTGGAAGAAATTAACAATGGAATTTCAGTGGGGCAATCAGAATCATGTACTGCGGGGGATGGGTACCTCAATTCAGTCCGCATCTAGGAAAGCTATTGCCAAAGATGTGCGTCAAGGGAGTTCAATGTTTGCCATTTGCATGCAATCATCAGCTAATCCACCAGATCAGAATGTCAATCCGGAGTTGAAACAAGTATTGGAAGACTTTGCAGATTTATTTCAAGAGCCCACTCAACTTCCACCCACAAGAGAAGTAGATCATCACATCAATTTGCAGGAGGGGACAACGCCCATCAACGTGCGACCCTATAGGTATGCCTACTTTCAAAAAGCCGAAATCGAAAAACAAGTTCATGATATGTTAAAATTGGGGCTAATAAAATCTAGTACTAGTCCTTTTTCATCTCCTGTTTTGTTGGTAAAGAAAAAAGATGGTTCGTGGCGGTTTTGTACTGATTATAGAGCCCTTAATGCCGTGACCATCAAAGATAGGTTTCCTATCCCCACTGTTGATGATATGCTCGATGAACTTTATGGAGCTAATTATTTCACCAAACTTGATTTACGAGCAGGATACCACCAGGTACGAGTACATCCATCCGATATCCCTAAAACTGCCTTTCGAACTCATAATGGTCATTATGAATACTTGGTTATGCCCTTTGGTCTTTGTAACGCCCCATCTACTTTCCAAGCTATTATGAATTCTATTTTTCGCCCTTACCTGCGTAAATTTGTACTAGTCTTTTTTGATGACATTCTAATTTATAGCCCCAATTTGAGCATGCATCTTGAACATGTTACGAAGGCATTTGAAATTCTAAGGCAACACCAGTTCTTTGTCAAATTCAGTAAATGTGCTTTTGGGTTGCAAGAATTGGAATATTTGGGGCATATTGTGACGTCCCAAGGAGTAAAGGTGGATCAGAACAAAATTACAGCGATGCTAAATTGGCCTGGCCCTACTAATGTTTCCGAATTACGTGGTTTTTTAGGCCTTACAGGTTATTACCGGAAATTTGTTCGGAACTATGGACTCATTGCTCAGCCTCTTACCGGCCTGCTAAAGAAGGGCAAATTCGAGTGGTCTGAGGCAGCTGAAAAAGCATTTCAAGAACTCAAAACTGCCATGACAACAACCCCCACACTTGCGATGCCCAATTTCAATGAACCTTTCACCATTGAGTCGGACGCGTCTGGTACTGGCATCGGGGCTGTTTTAAGTCAACAAGGGCAGCCAATCGCATTCATGAGCCGCGCATTGGGTATTACCAAACAATCATGGTCGGTGTATGCTAAAGAAATGTTGGCCATCATCCATGCCATTCAAACATGGAGACCATTTCTGCTGGGAATGAAGTTATTCATTCAAACCGACCAGCGCAGCCTCAAATATTGGTTGGATCAACGTATAGTGACACCTGAGCAACAAAAGTGGGTAACAAAACTGCTTGGTTATGATTATGAGATAATTTATAGACCCGGTCGGGATAACAATGCAGCTGATGCTCTCTCACGGGTACTGGGCAGTCCACGCCTGGATAATTTATCTGTCTCTCACACTTCATTATGGGACGCAATCAAAGATGAAGCTCGCGGCAACCCCTACATGCTGACAATCAGCAACAAGGCTACTGCAAATCCCGGGGCTCCCTACAGCTGGCGTAATGGGTTGGTCTGCTACAAGAATCGGGTGGTGGTGCCACCACATTCCCAAATAATTGCCCAGTTGCTCCATGAATTCCATGACTCTCCAAGTGGTGGCCATTCTGGTGTCTTACGTACCTACAAACGGTTGGCACAACAATTCTATTGGCCCTCCATGTTCCAAGCAGTGAAAACATATGTGGCAGCATGTGAAATCTGCCAACGCACTAAAAATGACACACTATCACCAGCAGGTCTTTTGCAACCTATTCCAATTCCGTGTCAAGTTTGGGATGACATCACGATGGATTTTATTGATGGTCTTCCCCCCTCAGCTGGCAAAACTACAATTCTGGTTGTTGTTGACAGATTGAGCAAATCGGCTCATTTCTTGGCTCTGGCGCACCCATATACAGCTAAAATGGTGGCTGAAATTTTCATTACTGGCATTGTCAAGCTCCATGGCATGCCTCAGTCGATTGTGAGTGATCGGGACCCCGTGTTTATCAGTCATTTTTGGCAAGAATTTTTTAAGTTGTCCGGCACTAAATTGAAGATGAGTTCAGCTTACCATCCGCAAACTGACGGACAAACGGAGGTCGTCAATCGCTGCATTGAGCAATATTTACGTTGCTTTACTTACCAACACCCTCGTAAGTGGTATTCATTTTTACCTTGGGCTGAATTTTGGTACAACACCACCTATCATGCCTCAACAGGTATGACCCCATTCCAGGCTCTCTATGGAAGACCACCACCAACGATTCCTCAGTACCATGAAGGATTTAGTCCAGTACACGAAGTTGATAAGAATTTAGCTTCGCGCGATGCTCTGCTTCAGCAACTTAAGAGCAATATTCATGCTGCAAATAATCGTATGAAACAACAGGCTGATGCCAAACGCAGAGATGTTGAGTTCCAGGTTGGTGATAGGGTATTTCTCAAACTACATCCATATCGTCAGCAGTCAGTATTTAGGCGAGCTTATCAAAAACTTGCAAGCAGATTTTATGGGCCTTATCTCGTGGAAGAAAAGATTGGAAATGTTGCTTACAAACTCCATCTTCCACCCAGCTCTCGCATTCACCCCGTTTTTCATGTCTCTCTTTTAAAGAAAACGGTGGGAGATCACATTACTACTCACACTGACCTGCCTCCAGTAGCAGATGATGGGGAATTGCTCCTGGAACCGAAATGTGTGTTAGATACTCGATGGGTAAAACGTGGATCCAAATTTATTGAGGAGAGTTTAATCCAATGGAAGCGGCTTCCACGTGATGATGCTACATGGGAGAACACTCAGGAATTACGCGACAAGTTCATGAATTTCAACCTTGAGGACAAGGTTTGTGTCACATGGGGAAGTATTGATGAGCCACGTGGTGAACCACGAAGATTTGCAAGGGTAGCAGTAAAAAACCCAAAGTATTTCAATTAATTGTTTGCTGTCACGCATGGACTTGTGACCAAGGACGTGGTCTAACTTGTTAGTCATGCGTGCTTAAGAATAGGTCTATGTGCTTAAGAATAGGTAACTTGTTAGTCATGCGTGCTTAAGAATAGGTCTATGTGCTTAAGAATAGGTCTATTTGTTTTTCAATAATGCCGAAGTGGCTGATTGCTAGTAGAAGGTAGTGGCCTGATTCTGAGGGATACGATCTCAGAATTAGGAATGTTGTTAATTTCTTTCCTGTATAAAAAGACCCTTTGGGAATTCAGAAAAGGGCAACTTATTTCATTCAAATACAATTCTTGAGGTTAATTCTCACCCGAAGTAGAATAAATTCTGCCTTACATAATCATAGCTTGATTGGGACCTATCAACTGATGCCCTTCTTCAACCAATCAGGGGAAAGATTGAGGAAGTAAAAAGCTTATCAAGCACTTCTCAAACTCGTTGTTGATTTTGCAGGGCATAGTTAAGAGAAGAGATTGAAGAAGATAGTGTTGTTGTGATGCAACTGAACAGATCATGAGCATCAATCAGTGGCTCGAAGGATATTCTCAATTTGATTTCTCCGAATCATGAAATTTCTTGAATCAAGCTTGACAGTCGCAAAGGAAATCAGATTTAGATGAGCATTTATAGATTTGATGGTAGAGGAGATTGTGAAGAAAAAACAGAGGTAGAAGAAGAACTACTCGCAGTATCCACCATTGAAGACGACGACAACTATGACGACTTACAAAATAGGGTTTCTAAGATCATCTTTAAGAGCATCCACACTAGTTTTCTTATTTTTTGCACCAAATTAGAGAGAAAATCTCACTTTTCTATTTTAGGGAGTTATATTTTGTAATGTCTTCTGCATTAGACTCTCTATTATATTTCCATTTTATTAAAATATTCCTTTTTTACCTTTTATATTCAATTCAAATGTTATAAATAAATAAGGGAGAATAAAGAAATGATAAAAATAAAATGTTAGGAATGAATAGTTCCTCCCTAAAATTAGGAAGTTACTATTCCTTTTGGAAAATAAGGAGAAGTAGTAGAGAGGTTGATGTGAGGATTATTAAGAAGATTTGCTCCTCAAATTAGAAAAGGAACACATTTGAGGAGGTTGATGTGAAGACTCTAATAATTTGCATACAAAAATGTGGATTACGATAAAAATGGGACCCACATTTGTGTTAAGACATTACTATCTTATGGTATAGATGACTACACCAATTGGACACTTAAAAGAGTGTGTTATTTTTTTTTAAAACAATTTTAATAACTCCTTAAAATAAATCTTTAAAAAATGGGTCATTTAATTTTCAAGGGGTTGAATTTGAATTTGAATTTGAATTTGAGTAGGTGGGATTCACTTACTGAAGGTTAGATACATGACCAAACTTACCACACAAATAAAATAGAGCTAATACACTAAATAATATATTATGTATGGAAATGATATTCACACCCCTCCATTTGTACTTTTTTTTTTGTCTCTATTATATAAAATTATAAAAATACACTTCTATTTAAACACAAGATAGGAATAAAAATTATTTAATAGAAGGGTATTTCAATAATTATAATAAGGACAAAAAAAGTGTGCGAATGAACAAAAAGGGGTGTGAATATCAAATCCCTAATGTATTGGAGTACTTAAAATATGGTACTAAATGGGTAAGTTTGGGTAATTTTAGAAGGATTGTTATATGTGTCGGGTCTTTAATGAGTTATTAATCCACACATAATTCAATTAGCAAGATAAATATTACGGATACCGAATCAGATCCATTTAAATGGGGTAAAACTCAACTCACCCATTAACTCACTTTCATATTGGTTACTGTATATTAAGCCTATGAGTATACAAGAATTGAAGGTGACAGAACATCAATAATTTTTCAGGCTTTAGTAAATTCGCGTAGTTTAGTATTTTTTGATTTGATATTAGTAAATTTTAGATCAACGTTACTAATTAATTTGTTGGATAACATTAGTCAAATTTGGGTGGACAATAGTGAATGTAGTGGGCGGTAGTAGTTTTTTAACATTAATGAAAAACTCATTTACAAAACAAGGCTCTTTTATCAGGAAAAAATATGGTATTCAGCACAATTCCTGGCTGCCTTCCTCTGCTGGCAGCAATATAAGGGCGTCACAAGTCTGGAGGAATATCTGTCTTCTTGGGGCTGAAGACAACAAGAATGAATTTGCATCAGGGATTTAGAATCAGAGTCAACTCAGTGAGCCAAACCAAGTTTTGGGACTTTTGCCTCCAAGATATCTATACCCAAGACTGTACTCCATCTTTACACAAAAGGGTGAACTAATCTCTGATTTGGCTTCCAATGGCTCCTGGAATCTCACCTTCAGGAGGGTTCTGTTCGAATGGGAGAAAGAAATTCCTTCAAGAACTACTATAGAGAATCATTACCTCCATCCCTTCCAACAACAATCTAGACCAATTGATCTGGGTTTGGAACCCATACTCTAGTTACACAGTAGCTTCTTCCTACAACAAGTGCATGACCTCAATGATCTTAATTCCTTGGTTGATACCAATTTTTTTGTCCAAACTAGTTGTTTTTTACCGCACACAAAAAAAAAAGAAAAAAAGATTGGAGATTTAATGCATTTTTTTGTAGTGTGAGTGTAATGCGGACAAAATAACGAAATTTCATATGCTTTTTTTTTACTTTCACGCAAATTATTATCAAAATACATGGAAACAAAACGATATAGTTTTGGGGGCAAATTAATGAGACAAAACTACGTTGTTTTACCTGCGTTACACACGCACTACAAGAAAGTTTGGAACTCCTCCAAACTTTACCTCAGCTTAGATACTTAAAGTGCGTGTTTTTTTTTATAAATAATTTTAATAACTCTTCAAAATAAATCTAAAAAAAGGGTCATTTAGTTTTTTAAGGTGTTGAATTTGAATTTGAGTAGGTGGGATCTACTTATTGATGGTTAGATAGTAGATACATGACCAAACTTACCACACAGACAAAATAAAACTAAAACACTAAATAATACAGTGTTAAATGGGTGAGTTTGGGTAAGTTTAGACGGGTCGTATATGTATCGGGTCTTTAATGAGTTATTAATTCATGTAAAATTTAATTAACTAAATAAATATTACGCATATCGAATCAAGCCCATTTAAAAAGTGTGAAACTCAACTAACGTATTAATCTCAATTTCACATTCTTATTTTTTACTGTATATTGAGTCTATGGTTATTGAAGAATTGAAGGTGACGGGACATTAATAATTTGAAGGGCGACGTTAGTAGGTTAGTATTTTTTGATATAATATTAGTAAATTTTAAGTGGCGTTACAAATTTTTGAGGCAACATTAAAATTTGGGGATCGGAGACAATAGTAAATATGTAGTGGGCGGTAGTTATTTTTAATATTAATAACAAACTTACTGTTGTAAGAAAACTAATTTTACCTATTTAATCCATCCATTTAAGACCCATTTGAAATGAGCCCAATTGGACTATGACTCATCATAACCCATTTTATAAGTGAGTTGAGTTTGAGTGAATTGAGAATGGATAATTTAAATGAGTTAATTCGTATATTTGAGTCAAGATTGTCACCTCCTTAAAATACATATATTTGTCATTTAATAATAAAACAAAAGATGGAATACCCGTTGAAGATGCTCAAAAGATTTGATGCCCAATAAGGAGGTGTTTGAGTGACAATTATTTTTTAGACTTCATATTATGGATTGTGGTTTATTAATTTTTGAATCGTAACTAGAATTTATAAAATTATTTTGATGATAATACGCAGAAAAAATACATTTCGTAGAACGGCCGTGCAAATTTGTATACCCAATTTAAATAGCCATTCAGGAGACGATTTTGAAATTATGCATTCTCAAATTTATTTTTCTGGTAAATATATATTTTTAAGCTTCCAAACACGCGAAAGAAGAAAAATACACAATAGAAGATGAAAAAATGTGGGTAGCCAAATGGATTGGGGTACCTGTTGTGCAGCCCGCACAACAGGCTTTACTATTTACCAAAATCACATAATTTTGGTGCATGACCTAAATGATCTTAATTTCTTGCTCTATACCATTTTTTTTTTGTACAAACTAGTTGTTTTCTTCCCCAAAAAAAAGGAAGAGCTGTAGTGCAATTTTCTATAGTGTAGTGTAGTGCGAACAAAACGACACAATTTTATCTGATTTGCCCTCAAAATTTTATTGTTTTGTCTGTAATTTTGTACGATTTGCCCTCGAAACTACATCATTTTTTACTTATCATATGAATTATTATTAAAATGTACGAAATCAAAGTAATATAATTTTGAGAGAAAATTAGACAAAACAATATCGTTTTACCTGCACTATATGCACACTATAAGAAAGTGCACCACAACCATCTCGAATCCACTGCGACTGTACTTTGAGGAAAGAAAAAGTGACCGACACCGCTTATTCGAATCTTTTTCAGTTGTGTTGTCTGGATTTTATTTTGAAAAAAATACTAAATCTAGATTAATAATGAATTCAGAATTTTCAAAACAAATTTTAAATGCAAGCTTCCAAAATTTTTTAGCTAGGATTCCAAGAAAAAAAAAATGAATGCTTATGTTATTTTATTTTGAAAGTTCCAAGTTAATGGTCAATTCCAGAATGATTTTCAAGTAGACAATAAATTTTTAATATATATATATATTTTTTTTGCTCAGCAATTTTTGTTTTAAAAATATTTTTTAATATTTTTAATATTTTTTTTTTAAAAATATTTTTAATATTTTTTGAGAATAAAATTCAGACAGAACGACCAAAAAGGTTCAAATAAACAGCGTCAGTCACTTTTTTCTTTATCCAAAATGGGACGGAAGTAGAGTTTGTGAATTTCTCTCTTTTTTTTTTTATAGTTAAAGCAGTTAGTTTAGATTTTTTTTTAATCCCAAAAAAGAAATTAAAATCAAAAGGGGCAAAGTATTTTACGCACCACAATTACATAATTTTGGTGCATGACATGGTTTCTTGTACGGACTACACAGCAGGTACTCTCGGTCCCAGCCAAACAGGCCCTAAAACTGAGAATCTCTTATACCCTAGTACTTCACATAAGAAGAGTCACGTGCAAGTGACTCTATCAAATGTCCATTTAATTTTCGAAGGGTGGTTGATGACATTTTAATAGGGATTTAAGTAGGCATTATAATAAGCTGAGAACTCAATGTCAAATACAGCAACCTATACATACATGCACATGATCATCAAAGCCAGTTCACAAAATCTAACGAGACTGGTCACGATTGTATAATATAATTAGTTCCCCAAGGCCAAAGCATAATAATTTAACAACATTCAATAAAGACAAAAATTATGGATCAGTCAAAATGATTCTCAGGCGATTTAAGAAATTATTGGTCAACTATTCCCAATTAATATAATAAAAGAACAACCTGATGGATGCTTCTAAGTCTGAGCCTACTAATTACTTTTCTTAGGGTAATGAGTCACTGATCACGAATTTAATATAATTATATAATTACGTGTGAAATAAAGCATACAGAAAAAACCAATTAAGGAGCGCATGTTTTCTCATACGTAGTTAAATTCCTTAACTCATAGCCTAATAATGCCAACGCAGAAAGATTATCTTGTTCCCTTCTTCTACCTAAACAAGCAATAAAAAGTCTCCTCTACATATTAAATTTAAAACATATCTCTATCTTGTTAACTATTCCACCGTCACCCGGAAATAAGCAAAATATTTTGAAAGGCACAACTATTGTCTGGTGGCGTGATTCCTATACGCGTGTGAAGTCGTTCGATGTATATAAGTCTAATATTGAATTCGTGAAATTCACATGTACTAAACGAGCTGTCTAAATCTCTGTTCGCGTATCTGTATCCCAATACAGCTCGAAAATAAAACTCTACCTAACAAAAGTTGTCAGAATATATATACAATTGGTTATATGACCAGAAGTCCTGACAATAGTAAGAGGGAGAAGGGTTAAGGGAGAATTAAACAATTAACCAAAAAAAAAAAAAAGAGAAGAAGAAGAAGAATAAGGGGGGCGGGTTGGATGGGTAGAAGACAAAGCATGAAAAATTGTGCCGCCGACACGAAGAAATAAACTTTCAAAATGTAAACTGAAAGAGAACACTATAGTTGACATTAATGCAGAATCCTACACTTTCAAAAATGTAGTAACTCCCAAGGAATAGTCTTCTTTAAACTACAAAATTAAAGGAAACAAAAAATGGTAACATACCAACTATACCCATCAGATTTGAACATGACATCTCTCTCTCTCTCTCTTCTCTCTCTCTGTACGCTTGTGTACGGTGGAAGTGAACTGCACCAAAACACAAGAGAGTTATCACATCCAGTACTTAATATTGCATCCTAATTCACAATATGAAGATTTATGAAGGATGAAACAAAAAAAAAAAAAAATTACATTTACATGTAAAATAGACAATGCACAGGATTTCAAGATTACCATACCTTGTAAAGCAAAATTGTTACCATAGGACTGAACTTTCAGAAACATGGTCAGGTTTCACTACAAATATTCGTTACCAAGTCCAAATGTCAAGCATTTGGCTCAAAAGACAGAATGGGGGTAAGAGAGAGAGAGAGAGAGAGAGAGAGAGGGTCAAAGGTCAGAAAGGGGTTTCATTTCATCACACTGATACCATGCATTGGTCATCCAAAAACCCACAAACTTTAATTAAAAGATGGTTTGTGTTGAAAGCACCCTTGTTTGGTGGCAGAATCAGGAGTGGGACAGATTGACCTGATGATAAATGAAAGGCTTGGTTGTCGTTTACTAGGTAGGGGCAGAACAGTGAACTCTATATAATTAGGTACCGTCATCTTTACACAATATCAAGACCAGATTTTCCTACTACCGGACAAAAATAAATATTAGATACTACGGCAATACCTACGTGGCACTGGCAAAAGTCACCTTTTACATTTCCTATTGCAAATTTCATGCGAGATAATAATTCTCCATATTAAATTATTTTTTTTTCACGAATTCAAACACCTATTCTTTATCTAACAACCTATCTTTTGTTTTTATGCAACAAAATTCCAATCGATCAAATAATTTCCAATGGGGGTCCTCCATACTCTTCTAACAACCTACCTTTTGTCCAGTGGTTTCTGCAACACAAACTTCAAAAACCCCCCAATATACAAGGAAATAATTTTCTTTTATTACTTTGTTAGCAGAATAATAGGAAGGAATATAGATTTATGAGACGTAAGAATGTAAACTCCCTTTATGATGTAGAAATGGTGGAGGGAAAAATCTCATGTTTTTCTGGTTTAAACCGTGGCATTACATTTTCTGTTTTGACCCGATACAAGCCACGAATTTCATGTAAAAACAGTTTTAAAAAGTCCTATTAATAGTGTCTTGAAGTCAGCAGTTTTATATTAAAAAATAAAATAATCACATCAACACTCTGTTGATTGAGGAGATGTGTAAATATATGATATGACATTTGACCGAATATGTGATCTCTCCTTCGAATATAAAGCAACAAATCCGAAATATATAGGATACGAACACACCCTACATATCCACACTACGGTCATGATTTTGGTTTTGATTATGTGTTACAAAGATGGTTGAAGTAAACATCTCCGGCCGGCGACAATTTAGAAATTCAGAAGAAGGGAAAAACACTGTAAGAATAACTGTTTAATGCAAACACCCATAAAAAAATGCAGCCTTGAAGCATTTTTTCACACATTTCTAGAAACTTCTCTGCTTTTATATATTTTCTTTAGATGTTCGAAGCACATATTTTTACGATAATAAGGGCTAATGAAAACTACTAAATTATAATTAAGATCTAATTTATTTTTATGAGATCAATCCAAACAGAGTATTTTGACTTTTGATGGAACCCCGTTAGTAGATGGTATTGGTCGAGGTGCGCACAAGGTAGCTCCGGGATAAGCCCTGCAAGTTCACGGGCTTGGGTAACTCCTCGGTGCGGGGCAACAAAAAATATTTTTTAATAAATATATAAAAATAATAGAAATCTACCGAAAAAATTATTATTAATACTAAGTGGGTAACGAAGCTGAGATGGGATTTGGACAATCTAAATAATTTGACCGGCATTGGAGGCGAATAAATTAGTCTGGACATTCTGAAATATCAAAGCAAAAATGTACAAAGCATGTGTTGTTCAAGTGGTACTGCTAAAAAACTCAAAAAAATTCATACAAAAATCTACATCACCTGCTTTATTTCTCTCATTTCATTCTCTTTTTTCTTCACCCTTCCATTTTCCCCTCATTTATTATTTCTCACTCTATTTTCTTCATCTACGGTTGCACTTGTCCAAGGCACTCATTTACTATAGGCTCCATAATAATCAATTTTTAATTTATTTTTTTTCTCATAATTGATCATGTTGTTTACTTTATACATTCTAATGGAGTACTTAGTATTTATGTTCTATTATATTCATATCAATGTTCTTATATTTTTTATGTCTTTTTATATTTGTTACACTATGTATATCGCACTGGCTTACCTTTATGTTACCACGAGAGTTCAGTACATAAAATAATATTTTAAATATTTGATATTACTTAAAATTTAATTAAATTTATATCACCTTCAAAAATTTCTTTACAAAACTTTTAAAAAAAAAAGATGCTCCCAGCTATATGCAGCGTGCCCCAAAAAAAACCAAGAACAAGCTACAAAGATAGGTTTGACAAATTCAGAAATTATAGATGCCAGTTATGATTATTGAATGAGACATTTCTTGGCAGTGAAAAGACAATAGTTCTTTTAACCAGTCTGTTCTGCACACTAAGCAATAAAGAGTAATTTTGGCTCTCCGCTACTGCCCACAAAAAGAATATCAGAAGTGAAAACTTACGCAAATGCAAGCAAACCTTTATATGCACGAACACAACGCGTATATGCATACATATATATATATATATATATATATATATATATATATATATATGTATATGTATATATATATATATCTATATATGGGGGGAGAGAGAGAGAGAGAGAGGAATTACCTGGAACGAAAAATTGTGGAAAGAATAAGCAAAGAGGGCACGTGAGCTTGAAAAAGGCCTTAACTGGAGGGACCAACGCTCCGGCCCTCCTCGCTTCCGGACCTCTGCTGTTGCTTTTGCTGCGGTACCTGCGGTTGCTGCTGTGACTGTTGTTGATGAAGCAAAAGCTGTGGTTGAATCTGAAGCTGAAGCTGATGGTGATGAGAATGAGAATGCTGCTGATCTTGTGGCTGTTGCTGCTGGATCTGATAAGCCCCATCGAAAGAACCCAACGCCAAGACCGGTGACATAGCCGTGGCGGCAGCCATCTGGTTGTTGAACCCACTTCCGCCGACAACAGGTCCCACGGGATCGAACCCGCTGTTGAACCTAACAAGCTCTTGTTGATTTTGCTGCTGATGCTGTTGATTTTGCTCGTAAGTCCTCATGTACTCCTGTTGTTCTCTAGCCGCCAGTTGCTGCGCCTCCAGCATTTGCTGGTGGTGGTGGGGGTGGTGTTGCGGTTGAGATTCCCGAATCACTAATTGAGCGTTCTGATTTGGGCCCAACATCGGCGACATGTTATAAGGCATCACGGAAGAGGCAGAATTGTTCGGGACGAAACCAGGGTGTTGAATGATTGGCAACATCGCCGAAGGCCCAATGTAAGTCGACAATTCCTTTTTAGCGTTGTATAAATCGATCTGGACTTGCTTGAGCCGGTGTTGGAGGATGGATATGAGGCCCACGCAACCGTACACGGGGTCGCGGAGTCGAGCGTCGGCTTCGTAGGCTAGGGAATTGACGGCGTCTTCGCGTTGGGCGGCGTTGAGTTCGTTGAGGATTTTCGCTACGTTGCTGGCGCCGAAGACCTTGTGGACGTTGGCGAACTTCTGAGGCTGGTCTGGGGGGAAGTAAGGTGCGAACACACATTCTTGCGTGCATTTTCGGCGGAGAAACTTGCACGCCGCACACGGAGAATTTGACGATGACATCCTAGTAAATGTGAACTTCGCAAAAGAAATGAGAATTACGTTATACTGAGAGTGAGAAAGAATAAAACTAGAGAGAGAGAGAGAGTAAAATATAGAAGGAGCTACAATGGCGGATCAATTAGGTTCACCGAAGTTTTGTTTCTCGATTTAAGAGAAACATGTAGCCACTAAAATCTTTCGTTTATGAAAGGCCCTATGCTAAGTCAACTGATGCGTACAATAAAACTGGGGGTATATATTTAATATCAAGTACAGAAAATGATGCAACCATGTAAGGGTAAGAAGAATTATGCGATGGCTTATTGACGAGAAGTTTTACCAGTGATGTGAACAGTTAATGTTTCCAAAAACCAGTTCCCAGAGAGAGAGAGAGAGAGAGAGAGAGAGAGAGATGATGAGACTTCCAGAAAAGAAGAAAACCGAATCATCCAAACTACCAGGGGAATAATTACCAGTAAATGCAAAAACCGATTGTTGCGGTTTCTATTAGCGGATCGCCGCCTTAGCTTTCAAATCAATTGCAATACGCGGATTGACGAAGAATCTGTATCTCAATCTCTCTAGAAACTTCAACTTAAAATGCAAGAAACGTTGTCTACCAAGTTTTTCTTGGATCCTTTTTCCATCAGAATTACTTTCCATGGTGACCGGACATCAAATCACACATCTCTTCTATTTGCATTTGAGTCCAAACGTCAAGATCTTTCCTTGTCTAACCAAACTCCTCTCAAATCAAGAACAACTAAAAACGAAAGGTATGATAGGTACAAAATTCTAGGAAAACAATCGTAAATAACCAAATCATCATTTCTCACCTCTGATTTCTTGTTAGTTAGACCAAAAATATTTTCATCGTAGCCTCTTTCTCTCCCCCAAAAATATTTTCATTGTAGCCTCTCTCTCTCCCCCCCTCTCTCCCTCGAACTCGCTAATCCACCTGCAAGAAGAGACAACAACACTGAAAACCGGTGAGAAAATGACTCAAAACCAGCGTTGAAAATGGTGTAGAAGTTGA
The DNA here is from genome assembly GCA_019985065.2 of Arctostaphylos glauca. Lineage (NCBI taxonomy): Eukaryota > Viridiplantae > Streptophyta > Magnoliopsida > Ericales > Ericaceae > Arctostaphylos > Arctostaphylos glauca. The sequence goes on from JAHSPW020000014.1 coordinate 10,273,749, forward strand.
ATAGAACCTTCGTTCGTTCGTCGGAGAGAAGTGAGAAGCGCTGGATCCGATCTTCACGTTGATCCCAAAAAGAAAGAAGAAAACACAGATTACTATATTTATAAATGTATATATGATTACACAAGCATAGAGATTAGAGATTGGATATTGGAGATTGGAGATGAGAGAGAGAGAGAAAGAGAGATTTATAAAACGAAGAGAAAGATCTATACTATATATTATTGTAGGGCGACTTTTTGTGAGATCCCCCTGAAAGCGACAAGTGACAAACATTAATTGGGTTGTCACCAAAATTTTAAAGCGACACATGTTACTTTACACAAATAAAGATATTACATAAATCTTTTTTGAATTTGAATTCAAAACACTTGCTATATTTCATATATAATATTTTATTTTCATAATTTTCTCTACATATCTATATATGAGCACATACATATATACGTATAGTTATGTATCTACATATCTATATAGATAAAAAAAATTAAAAATTTGTACAGATATTAGTTTTTAAAAAGAAATTAGAAATAAATACGTTTTTTTTACATTGGTAAAATTTTAGCCCATAATTTACGAATTTAGAAACAAATAAGTTTTTTTACGATAATATATCTTTCATACTCCTAACTCTGATTTTCCTAAAAAAAATCACCTCTTTTTCCTATTTCTACTACTTTTTATAAATATATTTTAATATAATTTTTTTAAATTTATAAAATTATAGTCAAGATAGATTTGTATAATCACGCCGTATTTACTATTATTAATGAGTTGTGGACCGACGTGTTATAATAAATTCACTTATCTTTAAAATTGATGAGTTGATTAATATTTTATGCAATTTTTATTTACTCGGTTAAGTAGTTTAATTTTAAAATAAAATCAAAGAACAATTAGATCGACAATGATATTTCTCTTAATGGTAGATTTATATAAAAAAAGATGCATGAATTTATTATCAACTCTTTTGTGCATATATGTTGTAGGCATCCTTCACATTGACAGTGAAAAATGAATACATCAAAATTAGACAAAGAAAAAAATATTTTTATTCGCATCTCCATGTATTTTATCTTATTTATAATTTTGTTCATATTTTCTCCCTCAATTAGACTAATTGTAAATGTATAATGATCTGAAAAAGGGAGAAAAAGAACAAAAAGTTGAATTATTAATCAATGTTCTTTTATTGTATATGTTTTTCTTATTCTCTTATTTTTTTATTTTTTAGTTGTAAAAATTTTGAATTTGGAATACGATGTGACAATTTCAAAAAGTGAATATTAAGTTAAGAAGTACACCAACATTAATTTAGTGACAATAATTCAAAGGTTTTACGACGATCTAGAAAGATCTTATTGAGAAAATTTGGGTATATAATCAATCCTAATTAATCAAAACTTAATACTCAGTTTGGTTTAATTTTAAATTTTGAACCCAACTGATTAATATTTTTATGCATGTTTACTAACTTTTATATGATTTAAGATTTTGAAAGGTTGCTTAATTTAAGTCATTTTTAGATGATCAATTTGGCCCAACTTTTTTCCTAAATTATTTTTGTCATTTTTTTTGTAATTTTTTTTCTGTCAATTATTATAGATTATTAGTTCGTCTCGACAAAAAGATTCAAAAAAATTAAATTTTTTTGAACTAACATTAAAAAATATTTACGTATGACAAAAATAATCCAAAAAATATGTCTGTTTTTGAATTATTTTCATCTTTAGTGAATATTTTTAGCTTTTAAATATTTTTTACTTTTAAGATAAAAGAATAATAGTTAAAAAAAATTCGAGTGTATGTGCAAAATGTACATATCACTGACACGGATTTTATGGTATTTTTTTTTTTACATTATGACCATGCTTATTTAGGTGTTTTTTTTTTGAGTTATATATTTTTACTTATTACTATTAATTTTAATATTAGTTAATTTTATGTAAATAATTATTTCTATCGCCATAAATATTTATCACCCGTGCTTCCATGAGATCTACGTCATGTTGATATGTATGTATATACTGCGATGAGTCTGATAGGGAAAAGGCAGCGTGCGGTGTACTCTGTGCCGTTCAGATGGTGGTAGAGAGCTGTTGACCGTTGGATTAGAAAACTCAGGGTGGGGAAGGGTTGGTTACAAAGAGAGGTCCTCTTATTCTGAGCACGATTAAATGCGGCTCTGAGTTACCTCTTTGTCCCTGTACCATCTGCTTCTTTTGCCCTAATTACCCCCTTTTACCCTCCTCTCCCTCTCACTTTCTACGCAATTTATAAGTAACGTCTATGTTTCGAATATTGCAAAATTATTAAATAAATAAGAATATGTATAAATTTAGATTTAACAATTTCAAAGACATAAAATGTTTTATTTTCTAGGAACAATTTCTTTTATAAGGTAATGAATTGTTGCCATACTGTTATTTCATGAGTAAAAAAAGATCATCCGGAAGGAAGATATTTTGAATTTTTTTTTTTATAAATAAAGAATGAAGGAGGAGAATGGGGAAATAAATATATTTCTTTCTTTCAACTATAGTTAAGTCTAGAATTAAATATCTTTTAACCAATGAATATCTTACTCCAGCTAAGGTATTTCCAAAATCTTAACTATAGTTAATGGAAAATTTAGTGCTAACTCAAAGATATAATGATTCTGAGAATTGAAGGGCGGTCTTGCTTGGCGTGAAGAGTGCTGGTTCGGGATAGTGTACAGTACTAAAGGACCCCGGACTTTTAGACAATTTTCCTTTCAGCAATTGTTTGCCGTTAAAACTCATCCATACACTATTTTTGAATGGATGGTCTATCTTGCCTATATGTAGTTCATATTCAAAACTATTTTGATGATTCCAATAAATATCGATTACGTCACATTTATTTTGAGATAAATAGAGTCTAATTAAATATTGTCTTATATTTTATTTCAAGATATTTGAATTTGTATCAATTACTATCCGATTAATCTGGTTTTCGACGTGATTTATATTCTCGACGAACTCTATAAAATGGACTATTTAGATCATTCAAAGTAGATTTAGAAAACCAAACAAATTGGGGAATTAGGCAGTCGAGTCCATTACGATGGAGTACATAGAAAATCGGAAACTTAATACTTGGAATCTTTGGAGAGTTTGTGTTGACATCCCGTTTCACATCGAAAGTTTATATAAGTAATCTTCGATATATAATGAATCATGTATGTTAATACTAGTAACTTGGGCTTAAGTATTTTGGATCATGTGATTGGACTCCAAAAAGTTATTGGATCCTTGATATACTAGGGCGTTTAGCCGACCAGATACCTCAATTATATATATATATATATATAAAATCCATTTCTTGGAGAGAAACGTCATTTTTAATGTCTCAGCTCTCTCTCTCTCTCTCTCTCTCTCTCTCTCTCTATATATATATATATATATATATATATAGTAAGCTTCTATTGAGGGATCCCTCATTTTGTTAAAATAAGGACCTTCCATTTCCGGATCAAATATTGATGATCGGAACCGTTCAATGTGTTTAAAACACGTTTTTAAGGATACCCGCAAAAAATCGGCTCAAAATATTATCGGGAAGGGATTGATCGAAGTAATTTTTTATAAAACTGTTCCTGTCAGCATTTATGAACAGCTGTTTAGATCAAGTCCTTCTCGGTATTTTTTTGAGCCGATTTCTCGCAGATACCCTTAAAAATGTGTTTTAAACACATTGAACGGTTCCGATCATCAATATTTGATCCGGAAATGGGAGGTCCTCATTTTAGCAAAATGAGGAATCCCTCAATAGAAGCTTACTATATATATATATATATATATATATATATATATATATATATATATATATATATATATATATATATATATATATATATATAATACAGAGACGCATATTAACAAGTAAAATAAATATTCAAAGTCGGAGGAGTCTATCATAAATAAATAATCGACATCATATCCATGAAGGTTTGTTTGAGATTTGAATTCTTTTTTAATTAAAAATCAATTCGTATTGGATTACGTTATCCCATGTTTTCAACACTAATCACTAGATTAAATAATCATTGATATCTCAAGTTAGGAAATTGATTTTCACCCCTCCTCAAAGACAAAAATCACACTTCTCTTGAACAATCATTCCCTTGAAATTTAAAAAATGTCACCCCCTTCTCCCTTCCTTTTTTTTTTCTCTCTAAATTACAAAAATATCATTGTGGGTGAAATAAATATTTATTAGAATATTTACTGTTATTTTCTCCATAATTCACAATTGTATTAGAAGTTGTAGTACTGATTAATTTATGAAAATACTAATTGCAAAAATAAATTTAATTTTTTATTTTGTTAAATGTAACTTTGAGGTACTGATTATTAGAGTGTAGCATAAAAATATTAACACATCATGTAATATAATTACGATAATTATAAATGAGATTTTAAATTATTTTAAATGTGTACAAGCATTAAATGGAGAGCTCATTTTAAAATTTTTTTTACTTAAATATAAGAAATAGTGTGTTTTCGTTGATTAACAAAATATTTATATTTTTTTCACACCAAGGAACACTTATATGTTTCGTCTTTAACCCAAAAAAAGAGTTAAAAAAACAATTTCAGTACCATGGAATACTTAAATATTTTTAAAAAATACTTAAATATTGGCACTTAAATTTTTAAATATCACGGAACACTTAGGGCTTGTTTGGTAACATTTTCTGTTTTCTGTTTTGCGTTTTCTATTTTTGTTTCCTAATTTTCTTTTTGTTTTTAAAAAAACAAAAATAAAAAACTTGTTTGTGTTAACTTGTTTTTAGTTTGTTATACATATAGACTCTATAGTGTGTGTATAAAGACTTATGTACATATATACATGTATATAAGTATATATATATATTTATATAAGTATAATATACTTATAATATATATAAGTGTATATATGTATATATAGGTATATATATATACATGTATATAAGTACATATATATGTACATGTATATATAGGTATATATAAGTACATATATATGTATTAAGTATATATATACTTATATATATATATATAATTATATAATTATACATATACATTATACATATACATATGTATTATAACATACATATATATGTATGTACATGTATAATATATTATAATATATATACATCTACATATTTTATATATATTATACATATATACATATATATACATACTTGTAATATACTAATAATATATACATACTTGTAATATACTAATAATATATACATACTTGTAATATACTAATATATAATATATATATGTATGTATATTGTATACACTTAGAGATATATATATCATTCACATATATTTATTCATATATACATATATATATATATAATACTATATGATTATATATATATATATGTATAATTATATAATTATACATATACATTATACATATGCATATGTATTATAATATACATGTATATACATATAATGTATTATAATGTATATACATAAACATATTTATTATATATTATACATATATACATATATATACATACTTGTAATATACTAATATATAATATATTTAAGTATATATTATAATATATATATAATGCTTATATAATACTATATAATTATATATATGTAATTATACATATACATATGCTATGTATTATAATATACATATACATTATACATATATATATATGTATTATAATGTACATGTATATACATATAATGTGTGTATATATATGTATGTATGTATTATAATGTACATGTATATACATATAATGTATATGTATGTATACATAAACATATTTATTATATATTATACATATGTACATATATATACATACTTGTAATATACTAATATATAATATATATAAGTATGTATATATATGTATACATTTATATATATATGTATGTATGTATGTATGTATGTATGTATGTATGTATATGTGTGTGTGTGTGTGTGTGATATGTGTATATAAGTGTGTGTATATTTACATGTATATAAGTACATATACACAAATATGTATAAATATACATACATATGTATATGTATATACATATATGTATATGTATATAAGTATGTACTTATAAGTATATATATTATACATATTATATAAATAGATATATTATATGTATAATAAATATATATATGTATATATAAATAAATCTATAATAGCGAATATATAATTATATATATGTCTAGTGTATATATATACATGCATACATATACATATACTCATAGTTGGTTTTTGAAAATAATGAAAACTGTTTTTGAAATAAATGAAAGCCCATTTTTCATACTTTCACTTTTTTTGAAAATAATGAAAACTGTTTTCAAGTTTTTGGAAGCAAAAACATCAACCAAACATATTTTTTTCTCAAAAAACAGAAAATTCAGGAAATAAAAACAGAAAACAGAAAACAAAATAGTTACCAAACATAGCCTTAAAAAGACAAAAAAAAAATTAATTTTTTTCAATAATCGAGTCCACAATTGATTTTTAAATATTATTTTTAGTCAACTGAATTTTTAATATTTTTTCAAATTAAGGCTAAAACCAAATTCTCTTTCTAAAATCAAGTTCTTAAAATAAGAATTATCAATATTGTAAAAATTGACAAGAAAAATTAGTTTTTAGTCTTTAAGCAGCCACACCCCCTCTTTATTTTTTTCCGGGAAGATTGAAAAACAACTCTGCTCAAGTTATGTACATTTTTTAGTTATATTTTCAGTTAATCCGAAACAACATACCTATCTAGTTGGTGAACGACAAAACAATTCCCCGGCCGGTTTTTATCGTTCATTTTCTTTGATCATTTCTACCATTTTAAAGTTAACGGTCAGATAAACTTACAGTGGTTGCAAGAGTTTTTTTTTTTCGAAATCCAATGATAATCTTGGCAATATTTTATAACCACCTCAATTTGACACCGTCAAATGCATGAATTATCACGGATTTTCTTAAAAATAAACTCTATCTAAATTGTATTTTCAACAGTTTTGATCCTATTTTCTAGGGTTTCTCGTTTGGAAGCAGATAAAGTCAAATATTAAAGTTACTTGAACGAGAATTATAATTATGTTTTAAATCCTACTAATAATGAACCCGTACTATGCACACCACAGAGTTATACAAATTTAATTCACAACAAGACATAAATATTGTCGAACTCGTACGGTATAAAATATTGTAAATAATATTAAAAATTTGTTGTATTGGCAATCAATGTAATCTCCCACTCACCAATCCAATACATATTTGAACCCTCTAATAGAAAACTGATCGTTACATTGTATTTCATATGCAATAAATCGATTTGTAATCTTGGTGATGTAGGTTGTTTGGGTGTGAACACAGTTGAGATCCGGATCAACGTTTGTTATAGTATTTTGCTAGGAGCCCGATTAATGAATTTGGGTGATGTAATTTCTACTCAGGGTGAGTTATTGTATTTTTTTCAATTATTAATGAATTTATTGCACTTTGAAAGACTTGGGAATGCAATATGGAGAAATGTAATTGATTGATGGAGTTAAGTGAGTTGAACTCACAATATTGAAAATGGAACTCACAATTGAATATATAATCACGACAAAAAAACTGATGAAGGCAAAGAATTGCAACTCTTGATATGACTCAGTATCAGACTCAACAACAAGTATTTAGATTGTTGAATCATAACAAGAATATGTAAAAGTGTTTAGATGATAATAAATAGAATAATTTTTGTAAAATGATAATGTGTAAAGTTGTTTAGAGAATTCCAAAGGTTTATCTGGAAATAATTTCGAAATTAATTATGTGTTCTCCGATTAATTTTTTTGAATGCACTTTTGTTGAATACTATGCGGGGTAACTATCTGCAAGGTAATAACCATCTCCCTCAAGCTAGAACAACGTCTTGTTCTCTGGTTATTTTTCCTACAAAACAAGAACTCTGTCAGAAGACTCCCTGTCTCTTGTCCGGGGGAAGTATTTTAATGGTTAACTCAATATTTATTCTCAATCTTGCAATGTCAATGCTCATACTACACTTGGGGTGAGTTTTTTTATATAAAGGTCATCCCTTGCTGTCTTTTTTTTTGATAAGAAAAGATTTGTATTAAAAAACTTCAAAATTACAAGGATGAGGAGCCCTCAGCCGCTTAGATCCCCCAACCGTATCCTTAGCCGGATGAGGAGCCCTCAGCCGTGTAGACCACCCAAATCCTTAATTGGATGTACAATACCAAATCCCTAATCTCTAATTCTGTTTCAACACCAAATCCCTAATCTCCCAGACTCCCAAAATTGAATCCTGAATCCTAACCATGGAAGTTGCAACCCACACCTTGAGGACATCTGATAATGTCTTGTATGGAATACCGATTTTCCGCCATCCTGCTCTTCGCCCAAGTGGCTGCTCGTAGCTGAATTAGGGAGAAAACTTGTTCACAAACCATCTCTTCATTTCGGAAGACTCGAGCATTTCGTGCAATCCAAATTGACCAGATGGTTGCAGATTTAGACGTTATCCAGAGGCTCTTCCCAAACCGATTCAATCGCGGTCCAAGTTGTCCTATGAGCATCAGATCAATAGAGGGAGGGATAACCCATGTAACGCCCCACCATTGGAGAAGACGGGCCCAGAGCTTCCAAGCAAACCTACAATGTAGAAGAAGGTGTTCCTTGGTTTCCTCCTCCTGGTTACATATATTACATGTAAGCATTCCTGCATTGGCTTGGATAATTCCTTTTTGAATTAGAGTTGTTTTAACTCCAATTGCATCCTGTAAAACTCGCCATACAAATAGGTTTACTTTGGGAGGATTTTCATTTTTCCAAATCTTCTGAAGTCTAGGCTGTGGCGAGAACACCATATCCTCCCATTTGACATAGGCTGAGGACACTGAGAATGTGGCCTCCTTGTTCCAGGACCATACTAGCATGTCAGAGTCCGGGCAGGAGGGCATAATGTTGCGTATTCTGAGAAGTAGATCACTTAAGAGTTCTCTTTCCCATACGAATAGGTTCCTTCTGAATGATAGATTCCAGCATCCATACATTATCATGTTGGCAATATAATCTGATTGTTGTGTTGAAATTGAGAATAGCCTTGGAAATGCATCCTGTAATGTAGTGTCTCCTAACCATAAGTGTTCCCAAAAGCGAGTGAGATTACCTGACTTGACCTTGATTTTGAAACCTGTTTGAATGAGAGTGGCAAATTCATTCAATGGATGTCCCTCCCCCAATGAGCAGATATTACGCCAAACTTGAGATACCTGGGATGACCTGAGTAACAGAGGCTTAGAGGGTAGCCACTCCTTAGGATCTATTTGATATTTCTTTTTGATAACTCTGACCCAAAGCGAGTTGGGTTCCCGACTAAACCTCCACCACCATTTAGCCAACAGAGCAAGGTTTTGAATTTTAAGTCTTCTAATGCCCAGTCCTCCGAACTTTTTATGTTTAGCAATGTCCTCCCATTTGATATAATGGATTTTCCTCTTTTCATCACTATCCCCCCAGAAGAAACCTCTTTGTAATTTTTCCAATAATTTAACCACTGAGATTGGCATTTGGTAGACTGACATTAGGAATAATGGGATTTGGGATAGGGTGGATTTAATTAGGATCAACCTTCCGGCCTGAGATAGAACTTTTTTCTTCCATAATGCCAACTTACTTCTGCACCTCTCAATAGTCTTAGACCAAGCAGATTTCCTCCTCAGATTGGGACCCAGAGGCATTCCCAAATAATCAATAGGTAGTTGGGCCCATTTGCAACCCACCTTAGCAGCTATATTTCGACCTTCGGCTTCTGAGATGGCGATAGCAGATAGAGTAGATTTGTGAAAGTTGATCTTTAATCCAGATATCATGTAGAAACATCTTAGAATACGTTTGATGTTGAGTAATTCTTCCTCCTTGTTGATTGCAAAAATCAGCGTGTCATCTGCGAATTGCAAGTGGGTAAGAGTCTCGCCATTTTGTCCCACTTCCACCCCACTGATCAGACCAGATTGTTTAGCCCTTTGGAATAGGATATTTAAAGCTTCCGCCACGATATTGAATAGGAAAGGGGAGAGAGGGTCACCCTGCCTTAAACCTCTAGAGGGTTTAAAAGATTTTGATGGAGAACCATTAACGAGAACTGAAACTGAGGTGGAAGAGATGCAACCTGTGATCCAAGAAATCCATTTATTCTGAAAGCCCAGATTCTTCATCATAGAAACCAGAAAATCCCAGTTTACACAGTCAAACGCTTTCTCCAAATTCTAACTTGAGGATGATCCCTTCTTTGTTGTTAGACTTACACCAGTGGATAGCTTCATTTGCAATAAGAATTGCGTCCACAATTTGTCTCCCTTTCATGAATGCAGTCTGGGTTTCTCCTATTATATTGGGTAAGACAGCTTTCAGCCTGTTAGCCAAGACCTTGGCTAGGAGTTTATATACACGGCCTATCAAGCTGATAGGCCTAAAGTTCTGAAAAAGATCAGCCCCTGGGACTTTGGGGATGAGTGTAATAAAGGTAGAATTTAGGCTAGCCACAAGCTTTCCTGAGGCATGAAACTCCTTAAAAAACTCCCAAATGTCTTCCTTCATGAAATTCCAGGCTGCCTTAATGAATTTAAAGTTGAAGCCGTCTGGGCCGGGGGCTTTAACACTGCTACAATCACTAAGACCTGCTTCAATTTCTGATAAGGAGAACTCTTTTTCTAAATCTTCAGCCATGTGAGCTGACAGAAACTTGGGAAAAGGCCCTTGGAGCTTTGGTCTGGTAGGATTTGGTTCATAGAGTCCCTTTCAATTACTAATTTCTCATTAGTAATTATATTCTTCTTAAATTACAAATCCTTATTGAGAAAGAAAAACTTAAATTGATAAACCTAATCTCAAACTTCTAGGATTCAATTTTATTCCCAATGTTAGAGTCCAAATACAAATTTCTCAGTCGCAATTGAATTTGTCTAGAATTCTCACCTTTATTAGACTAGATCTCCAATTAGGAATCGAACTTTATCTTTTTGTGTCAAAATTCGAACATAACTCTATAACCGTCATTCTCAAGTCAATTGGTTGTTTGGCTACATGATAGTGCATTATAACACCATGTTTTAGGACTAGCTTCTCGCCTACTTTCTCTTGAAAATCTTAATTAGGTCGGTAAGGATCCGAAAAATTTAATTCATATAAATTATTCACGTATTTTATTTATTGTTGTGAGTTACTAAATTTCATGTATAATACGTATATAATTCCTACATATGCCTATTTATATGCTTGTACGCACACCCAGACTTGTATATATTTACACACATATATGTGTGTGCGTGTGTGTAGATCCTAGGCCATCACCCACCACCTTGATTTCCTCCTCTCTTTCACATCTCCCCCTCAACTCTACGCTTATTCAACCACCTTCCTCCCTCTCCTCTCCCATCACTTTCCTCCTTTCCTCCTTTCCCATCTCTTTCATATGGAAAAAGGCAAGACCTTCCTCAACTCCCTATTGTGATTTCCTTAATTTCTTCTCTTCCACTCAATCATTTCTCCCTCCTATAAATACTTCATCATCCTTCTTTCTCCTTTCTTACACGAACTAGAGCAAGCTAGAGAGAGACTGAAAGGAAGAGGAAGACCTTGGAGCACATTCTAGTTCAATCCGAACTCCGACGATTAAGTCAAATAATGTTCACAAGAATATTTGTAAATCAAGCTAATATTCTTGATTAGCGTTTGAGTTAGTACGTACATTTCCTCATAGATTTATACTTTTATTTATAAATTCTGTGATTAATGTTCCTAATTCTCATAGGACTCTGACTCCTGATCAGAATTGAAATAGGACTGCCTTTTGATTGGCTATTAGTGAGATAAGTATACCTTGGATCAAGGAATAGTCTCGGGCTAATCTTAGGAAGCTGATGGACTCCAACACAAAGGTTGCTAAGCTGGAGGCCAAACTTGCTAGGGGAAAATGCAAACACGCAAAAAAGAGGCAGAAACAAGCTAACGAAATGAGAAAGATGGCCAGAGAGAAGATGCAATCTTTTCCCTAGATTGAGAAGCTCAATAAAGACTATAAGAAAGCATTCCAAGAAGGTATAGACGATGCTAATGCTGATTTCTTGCAATTTCAAATGCCTCCCTTACAGGAGACCATCTTTTTATTCAGTTGGATGGATGCTCTCATTACCTCTGCTGCACCAAAGGACTCCCCATTGTTTTTCAACATTCATCTCTCTTTTGAATCCACCGTCGATGACCCTGCTTTGGAGAAGAATGCTGCCGAGTAGGCTACTTCTACTGAAGTTCCTAACATGACAGGAGTTATACTGATGCCAAGTTTAACTCAGATTACTGATCTCATTGTCAATGTAGCTAAAAAAGGTGAGAAGGGTGAAAAAGCTGTTGTTCATGCCACTGATGGCAAATGGTTGCATTTTTGCTTTTCTCAATTCGTTATCATGTTGGTTTTTGTCTTTTCTTGTGCGATGTCTACGGCCTAGTTGGCCTTAATTAACTTTTAAATGGCAGGTTTTGCCGAAATAATTTTAGTCCTCTAGGAACTATTTTCCTTTCTGGTGAAGGCCACTTTGGCTTCCTCTCTTTTCGGCTTGTTACTTTCTTGTTCGACCTCCTTTACCATGTTACTCCTATGGATTCGGCTGGACAGTCGATCGAAATCTCTTCCAATTTTATCTTCTAGCTTTGCATATTTTTTTACCCTAGCCATAAGATCCACAATGGTGTTGGGAGCATTCACTGCCAATAACTCGCACAAATGATCTCGGGATGGCAGGCATAGCTTGAAGGATGCCACTGCAAACTCCTCTAGGCAGTTTTTGATCTCGTTTGGTATGTTCCAGTATTTGCTTGCCTGCTTCCTCAAGCTTTCGTCGGATCTTTTCCTCATAGCAAGAACAGTATCTAGGTAATTCTTCTGAGGTCGGTTCGCAATGAACTTTTTAACGAACTGCTCGGCCAATTTCCCCAACTATGGATTGAGCGTTTGGGAATAGCATGAAACTAATTCAAAACCATTTCACTTAGGCTCATTGGAAATACTCTGTAGAGAATAGGTTCTCATCCCCATAGTACATTATCATGACATGTAAGAACCCTTTGATGTGGCCTGTTGGATTTGTCCCACTATTATAATTTTGGAATTTTAGGGTAGTGAACTTTTTTAGTAACACCTCCCATTCAATCAGTGCGAACAACAATGATGCCGCCAGTTGCTATAACTCTTTTCGAGTCACATCTTCCTCTACTCGATGCAATCCTATCTGTTGATTCAGTCATTCCCTCATATCAAGAAGGTTTGGCCGAACTTAAGGTGTCCTAGTTGAAGCCTTTCCCTCTTGGTGAATGTTCGAGATGCCTCTTGCCGATGGCTGCCCTTCTTGGGGTCAATTTTCTCTTCTGTGGCTATGGTTGCAGTGATCATTGTAGCAAACTTGATCCATTTGTGATTGATCATCTCATCCTTGCTGACAAAATGAGCATTATCTCTTTCCCGTCCGAGGGCTCTGTTGTCCCTCTCTACTCGGCACAAGTAGCACATAATTTCAACGAGTTCTTGGTCCTTCCATTGTAGCCTTTCTCGATCGATGTCCCCTATTTTGTTTTGGGTTCTTGAGTGAGATGCTTCATGAGTTTGGGATCCTCTTCCTTCTTGGGGCAAATCTTGTCGCCCACCCTCTGGTGCCAAAGAAAGCGCTGGTGATACTGGAGTCGAAAGGTCCACTTGGGGTGAATCCTAAGTCTGTTCTCTAGATTGACTCCCCGCAAGACCTAATGGAGGAATCCATGGGACGTACTTTCTCTGACTTCTTAGTTTGGGAGATATAGGGGGTGGAGATTTCGATTTCTCCTTGCTTGTGTTCCCTGTTGGTTGGTCTCTCAATGGTGTTCCTACCATAAGATGTTAGTTTTTCCACAAACGACGCCAATTATAAATGGGTTGATTTTCATAATCAAGGAGAAAAACTAGAATCTCACTATTTAACAAGAAATATGCTCCCTTTGTAATGACATGTGACTTGCAAGGCAATAACCCATCAATGAATCCACCGCTACTATGGCGGGAAAGCACTCCGGTAATTAAGTCAAATAATGGTCACAAGAATATCTGTAAATCAAACTAATATTCTTTATTAGTGCTTGAGTTAGTGCGTACCTTTATTCATAAACTTGAACCTTTATTTATAGAGTCTGTGATCTAATTCTATTAGGATTCTGACTCCTAATCAGAATTAGAGAAGAACGACCTTCTGGTTGGCCATTAATGAGATAAGTATACATTGAATCTAACCAAGAAATTATGTTCTACCGTTAGAGTTTCATTCAATCTCTTATTTCTCATATAAGTTGAACTGGCCTTGGACTTTTCTCATCTATATCTGATTATAACATTATCCCAACATACTCGGAGTCTTTTTTTTTTTTTTTTTATCTTGGAGTTGGGATTGCTCACCACCCTTCTTAGGCTGGTGAATCTCAGGCTGCCATTCTCATGTCGGCAACACATTAGACCGCCCTAGTTAAGTCGGCAACTTATTAGACCGCCCTTCTTAGGTCGGTTGATCACTGGTCCATCCCTTCTTAGCTCAGATGTAGTAGGAATCGCCTTTCTCAGTTCGGCCATGACCTCATGTGATCAACACACATGCCTACATATGAGAGAACCCTCTCACCGAACTAGCTGAACTATTTGAGGAAAAACTTAATAATATTGATTTAAAATTTACCTTCTTTAGTTATCTTACCTATTGAATAAGTCGATCTTCAATGTGATCACCAATGCATCATTATGGGGGAGTTGCATGCATTCTAGGTCGATCTCATTCTTTGGCTAGTCCTACAACCATTTCCATTTCTGCCTGAGTCAAAGCAAATGATGCCCGTGTCCTTTCTTGCGCCTTTGCGCCCTTGTCTCATTGTCACTGCTTGATTTGACCATTCCGTGAATGATATGGATCCCTGATGGATCTTTGTCATCGTAGAGAGAATTAGACCCATTTAATCTGTTTTTGTCCAACATCTTTTTTCTTAGGCTTGACAATGTATTTTTTGAGATGTCCAGACTCAAGGAACTCTTCAAGATGACTGAACTCGCGATGGTAGTTACAGTGTTCACCTGCGTTCTTCTTCTCAGCATCTTTGTTGATTCTTAATGGTCATCTCCAGAACAATTCTTTCCTGAGAGGCCTAATCATTTTGTAGATTGACATTGAAATAAATACTTCATTTACATCACTTTATAGTTTGAATGGTGATCTCTTGCCATGCACTATAATGGACTTTGCAAATTGTATTATTTTGTTGTCTTTATCTTTTTCTTACTATTATTAATTTAAGGATTATGTAAATCAGCCTCCTAAGTAAGTTTTTTATCGACAAGGGTTTAATTCAAGCAGTTTTTCATAAATATTGACAGAAACAGTTTTATGAAAAACTGCTTAGATCAAGTCATTTCTGGTAATATTTTGAGCTGATTTCTTGCGGTTACTCTTAAAAACATATTTTAAACACATTAAATAATTTGGATCATTAAACACACACACACACACACACATATATATATATATATATATATATATATATATATATATATGTTAGAAGATTGTGTTCCAATAATTAGGGAAACTGGTGGGGGAGTTTCCTCCCCAACTATCATGGTCCGTAATTTTCGAGAATTTGAAATTCAAATTTTGAGTTGCGAAGTTTTACAAATTCCATAATCATCAAGAAAACTAGTTTACTTCCATTCAAAACAAGAATAAATTTATTTCGCAAAGTGTTTATGAGATCTTACTTTCTTCCAATGGGCATAATCGTTATCGTTCATTCGGTGACCGATTCTCATTTTTTAGGTTTCTTAGTTATTGATTGCGCGTGATCACTACACGTTTGAACTATTTGCGAATAATTCGTACTAACTCTATCATAACCTCTTTTTTAATTTTATTATACATTTAGTGAATTCCAGTTGTGAGAGATTGTACAAAAGTCTTATCTAATTATATGATATGTTGACCATTTTTTACGATAGATTTACTTTTAATTTCTCACATTCATTTAAGTCGTACCATAATATGGTAATTTGTCAAACTCTGCTTTATGGTAAATTTACTTTAGCATAATTATGATACAATCACAAACATACTGTAACAAGAATATTACCACGTTTTTACCGTTTTAAAAAAAAAGATGACAAATTGTGATCATATTGTTAAGAAAAAAAAATCATTTGTTTTGCATTTGTAGACAATATTGGGTTAATTTTAAACTTCGGGGTTAAAAGATAAGTTGATTAAGTGATTAAGACTAAAATATAAGAAACCTAAAGAATAGGACTGGAAAATAAGAACCCCATTTAAACATGATTTGAGGTTGTTTTATATTAGCCATCTATATGGTTTGATTAATTGACGTTAATTGATTTCAATTTCTTTATTTTTATATTAATTTCTCTCCAAATTACCATTGTACTGGACCAAAAATGGTACCGGTCAACCACGTACTGTACTTGCCAATATGGGGGTGGTCCGACCAATATTGGGTTGTACCTCTACCAGTCGGTGCAATATTTTTAAAATTTTTCAAGTGATGATATTTTGAGTAACATATATTAAGACTAAAACTAACTATTCCCTTTTAGGTTTGTTGATTTATTTTTAAGTTGTAAAATTTTATTTTATATGTCAAATATAATTTTTTATTAGAAAATATTACTTGAGATATGTATATTACTTTTTAGCTATAAATCTAAAACAATATGCTAGAACCAAGGGCATAACTAGGATTCGACGTTTGGGATGGAGGCGAAATTTTTTAGGAAAATGAGGGGGATGAATGTAATTTTGGGGGGCCAGAATGTAATTTTTTTTTTTTGGTAGTTTAAATTTTTTGGGTGACCCGGGCATAACCCCTCATGTAGTTTTGTCCCTGGAGTTCGGTATACACAGGTACCGATACGTACTATATTAGCAATAAAAACGATCCGTTTGCCAGTAAAAAATTGATAACTTTGCTACATACTCTCAAGCCTTTAATTATTCTATATTATGGGTCACTTTTTTTAGGTACTGTAAACTCCTGTTGACAAATAAAAATATGTAAGAATAAGGAATTAAATTAAAATCCAAATTGTAAAAGTTTCCAAGATGTGGCAAACTAATATAATACTTAAATTCCTAAGTTTTTGCAGAAATTTAAAGAACTATCAGAGATCTTTAAGTTCGTGTGAAAAAATAGAAACAATACACATGAAAGTGTTTTATATTTATCCGAAAATAGCACAATTTTTCTTAATGGACAACAATTATGAGACATATGAAGTATTAGTTTAAATGGCAGTAAAATATGGCGAAGAAGTACATTAAAAATTAAAAATAGCACTAATATGAGGTTAATTTTTTTTTTTTGTAAAAGTACATTAAAAAAATGAAAAAACACTAAGTCTTCATTTGCCTTAACTCGATTTTAATCACATTTTGTCTTTATTAAAAAAATTGCATCTGATTATTTTGACCTCAAATTGATACGAATTATTGATCCGTCTCGATGAAATGAATCTAAAAAGTATAAAATTCTAACAAAAAGTAAAAAAAATCAATAATGACAATGAATAAGGACAAAATACCCTATTTTAAAATTTTTTTCTTAAAATGTTTTTTATTTAATTTATTATTTATAACATGTCTGAAAACTCTCATCGAGAAAAATCAATAATTTATAAAGAATTGACAAAAAATAAAAAAATTATATAAAAAAATTCATATAAAAATAAAAAATAATTACCAAACTGAAGATATCCAAAATCCATCCAATCTCCCACCAAAATGGGGACAGCAACACAAGGGCGAAGGGCACTTCCGTCAAATCAGATCCTTCTCGATCCGCACACTACAACTTCTTCAAAATCTTCCCATCAGCGCGCGAGTTTCGAGAGAGACCTTTTGGGGGGTGATTTTTTGAAAGTGTTGGGGACCTGCTATTCCCGGTCAGCGTCCGGTGCGGATACTCGGCACCTGCCAAATTTTGTGTACTGTGTGTGAGAGAGAGAGAGAGAGAGAGAGAGAGAGAGAGAATACGAGGTGGTCCGGTCCTTCTCCTCCTCTTCCTCATGGAATTGGCCTGTCCCAAACAGGAGAAAAACAGTCCGGTTTGCTTGACCCAGGAATACCTTTTTCATTCAGGTCGAAGTGACTAAACCTTAAGCTTCCCCCAAAAGACTGTGAGGCGAATAGCCCAACCTCGGCCGTCACGTCTAAACATACACAATTCATTTCTCCACTTCCTGTGTGTTTAATTTTCATTGTTCACTAATTTTTAGGACTTAACTCTCTTTATAGATATAAATTTATTTGAAATCGTTGTGCACCGTATATGAATTTAAAATTATGAAAATTGGAAAGTCACATAACCATTTCCTCGACCATCGTTTATATTCCGTAGAGCATGGCTTAGAGATGCGGGTTGCGTCTTTGTTAGTCACTTTCTTTGTTAATGTATAGTGCAACTCTTTAGTAGCAAGTGAGATTAAATTATTCCATCCAATTTTGATCAAATTAGACTCCAGAGTGACCCCATAACTACAAGCCTTCGAGATTGATCAAAGCCCCCTTGGCCAAAGCATGGCTGACTGCCATGCTGTGCACGTTACCAGTTCGCAAGCTTTTGCCCTGATCAACCAACATATGAACATCTGCTCAGACGTAGGTGTCACTTCCTGATTGCCCTGAGAAATAGAATGCCCCTGATGGCTTGGGCAATCCTATGGATTTTGCCAGTGATTGCGCACAAGATAACTGCAACAATCATCCCATCTTGGAAGGTAGGCGCCGTTGACGACAAGTTGTCCTCCCTAGATTGTTCTTGTTTGGTTAAATGGTAATTGTAAATTCTTTTTTCTTTTCTCTCTTTTTTTTTTGGTGGGGGGCGATGAAATTTGGGGGTCAAAATATAATTTAAAAATAGCTAGGTCCTAAATATTTTAGAAATTTTTAGGCCCCGATTATTCGGTAGTACCTCCCCTTCCTCAAGGTATTAAAACTCACTTCTTTCCATGAGATCATGGATAATATCATCTCTACTATCAATTTACACATAATTATCAGCTGTCAAACGTGTAATCAAGTTCTTCGTTTTTTAAGGAAAAAAATAGGACAAGGTCTCAATCTATTTCAACAACTCCTACATTCTCAAACTTTACTTCGAAATTACTCTCAATAGGAGACTCACCTAGTATCACATGAAAGTGATATAAAATAAAGATATTAAATTAAAACCAATAAATCACATATCATTGTGTAACGCTATAGCCCATTCAACCTCTATATATATCACTATCCCCCATTGTTTCAATTTCCAAATAAATCTTTTTTCAAAACAAAATACATTATGAAATGGTTGGTCTTTATAATTTTATAACGATTATATAAACCGTGGTAGACCAGGCCATAATTAAATAGTTGAAAGATTTGATCGCGTATTTATCTTTGATTAAATGTATATTCGAATTGATATTAAAATTCATAAAATGTGATTATATAATGAGATAATATCACGCTTTAGACACCAAAGTGTGGTTAAAATACTTTTAGATCACGATTTGGACGTAAAATCAAGGTTAATTATAATATAGGATTACTATTTGGATGTAAAATCATAATTAATTACACTATAGGATTACTAGTTGAACAAAAAAAATGTGATCATATATAAAATGAAGGTAACATATTTTATGGAAAACTGTGGTTGTTTCTCAATCAAAGGATTAGATTTTTCTTAAAAACCGTGACGGTGTCTCATGAAAATTATTTATTTTCATTACAACCGTAGTGTAATATTTTCTTGAAGTAGTAGTTTTAGAAGGAAAAAAATTATCTCCTACTGACAACGTAAAATTGCAGAGTTTCATAGATTGGCTAGGCTATTGACATATGAAGTTTAACAAAGGCCTAATTTTGTTTTATCATATCAAGCTTTTTCAAAAATACAATGTGTTGTCATGGCCTAAGCCAAATTAGTCTATGTCACATTTTTATTTTCTTCCCACTGACTACTCAATTCACCAGCGTTTTAAGAAATTCAAAGTTAATATGGCGCAAATACTATTGTCGGCACGATAATCTTTCAAGAGAAATGCGACACGCAAGCTCCCAATATTTGACAATTGCGAGATGTATTTTTCATTCTGAATGTTGCATACTCATTTCAACAGCACTACTTGAATTTCAAGATTACTAGGACTAAAATTAGAAAATATGAACAACATATGTCAGCACCGTCGTACAACTACTATTCATATTTTTTTTTATTTTAGACGAGTTATATGTTTGCTTAAAATTCATTGCCTGCAATTATTCCTTCCGCTAGCTACTCAATTCACCAATGGTAGAAATTACGAAATAATGTGAATATTACTCCTATCGCGATAATCTATCACGAAAAAATAATGTGCATTGTCCGTCATATTGTCATTCCAAAACACTGCCTGCTCAATTATACAGTGTTCACATAATTCCAAGATTATCTGAATTTTAATCAGATGATATGCACAACGCATGTCGGCAATAGTAGACGGTCGCTGTTTATATTACTTAACTATGAAACAACGTATTTTTTAATTGATTTTACGAGAAACAATAAAGTAAAAGTTATGGAAAATGGGAAAAGGAAGTTACGCAAAACGGCAGATGTCGACACAGTTAAGCGGTACGCCAACAATGTATATGTAAATGTCATTCCCAAGTAAATTCATATAATGAAGCCGAGAGACGAGTGTGACAAGGGCAGGTAAGATAATAAAACCATGTAACATGCCAGTTTTCATCCCGGAATCGTTAGAATATAAATCTTACTTTAGGTGAAACTACGCAAAGTGCACTGCCCTATTTTTTACTTTTCGTAAATTCCACTTCGAAAATTTGACATTTGTATTCTCTCACCAAAAGAATGGACTATGAAAGTTGCGCCAACTAAATATTCCATACCCTCACGGCGATTACATTGAAATGAAAGACTCATAGACGTCTAAATAAAACTATATTTCAGCATAGCAGTAAGTTTCAACTCCTGTGATCTCGAATTATGCTAGTATTGTAAATCATTCGAATCTTTTTATTGAAATTGAATATCTATTCTCCATTCTCTTCGGTAGAGTTTCTTTTTGTTCTTTCTCAAAATCTTAATGCTAGGCCTATTTTAATTTGCTTCCGTTTATAAAAATCCCAGAAATATGAAGTTGAAAATTGCCATAGGAAGCCAGGAGCAGAAGAGGATGAGAGGAATAATGTTGTCTCATAAAAAGCGCTACCGAGTCTTGGTCTATGCAAGGGGCAAAATGGTTATATCACAGACTGACTTATTGAACTACTTTAGGTTTGGTCTTCAGATTTTTAATTGATCCCTGGAGCATATCAATGACTTCGTATCGAGATCCTTAATGAAAATGGGACGGTGAAGTCATCTAGACTTAATTTAGAAGCTCCCTTAGTTCTCATTCGATTAGAACGACAAAATTATTTTTCTGCACTTAAACTTTTTCTAAGCCTTCTGGAACAGCCCGATTGAATTCCTAAATATGTTAACATATTTTCACACATTGTATAGGTATTTCGGATTAATTGCATTGATATATAAAGCTCGTTTTTGACAATTAATTTGTCTAGGGACAAAATGATCATTTAAACTCAAGCTCGTGGAACTTTTCGAGGTTGTACAATTGACTCTCAAACCATGTCAACGTGATTATGCAATGTTTGAAAATATCTTTGGTAAAGTTCTTCAATCTTCATATCATTTTCTGTGCCTTTTGCCCAATCAGAGACAAAATGATCATCTTGTGCACAAACTTTGATCCCGTCTTTGATACTCCCTCCGTCCCGGTTTGTTTGTCTCCTTTTTGACTTTTAAATGTCCCAAAATGTTTGTCCAATTTTAAAGTTGACTTGTGAAAGTTCCTTTAATGCCCTCACTCTTTTAGAAAATCACACATTGAAAATTGTGCCATCTCATTTAATGCTAAAATAGTTAAGGGTATTCTTGGAAAGTTAAATTTTTTAGGAGTAATCATTGTGTCCCCTTATTAAGTTGGAATTTCAAGAATGGACAAACAAACCGGGACGGAGGGAGTAATATATTTCATGATGATTTGACGGTGGTGCCAAATCTGATATCAACATGATAGTTTTTTTAATGTAATATCCATACACGAAGTGATAATATGAACTTTGCCAATCAAAAAGTTTAACTCATTTAGACTTTCTTCATCTATGGCCATAACCCTCTCCCTATAAGCTCCCAATGTTGGAGAAAGTACTATTAGAATTCCAACTTTGAATGGGAACTCCGTAAAAGTAAGCCATACCGAACGAGCAGGTTTAAGCCTCCATAAAAGTACTATTAGGGTTTGTTCGTGCGCGGCAAAGAGGGAGTGCAAAAGCAGGTCATGAGAGACGGAGATGGAGGAAGTGCGCTGATTTTTTTATTTTATAACTAAATTAATTTTACTTTACTCTTTTATCACACTTATAATTAAAATGTTTCTAGAGTTATGAACTTTTTTTTGCAATGCTCATAAACCGTAGAGTTATTAACTTTTTTTTTTTTTTTTAGTTTATTAAATAATGACCCACACACAATCTCAAAATCAATATTATTTTCAAATATATGGAGGTTAAGGATAGGTGGCGTTTCTTGCGACAAGCAATATTAGGGAGGCTAAGGGTAAATGGCGTTGACCTTTTTGTTGACCAAAAACTTAGGTCCTTTCCACGTGGCACTCCATTATTTATTTTGCCAAAATATAATTAGTGTGAAAAACTTTAAATACTTTTTTGAAAATTAACCATTTGCACTGATTAGTCTGCAAATGATTTAAGAACAATCATGCAATTTTAATGTTTTCTAAAAAAAAAGGAAAAAAAAAAAGGAACAATCATCCACATAAAACAGAAAGGATGGACAATGCTACGACATTAATGTTTTGCCAGAAACATAAATTGCACGACTGTGTTGTCGCTTTTCATTAAATTCTCCACTGCAAAAAAAGGCACTGTATATCAGACCTTTCCCTCTGTGTTCGGTACTATTTAAACGTTTAAATTACTATATCTATATATTATAGGGTTAATGCTAATTTAAATACTTTTGATTAACTCTGCTCCAATGTATTCCAATAGTTGGTTAAAATAAAGTAGATGTATTAAAATTACATAATTATTAAGCCCAGCTTGGCTCTGCCCTGCATCAAGTCACTCAATAATCGACTGCTTGCTGGTTTCGTTATATCTGAGCGTGCATTGACAGCCTATCTGCACGGGCGATTGCCTGACCGCTAAGCGCATGCTGACTCGATCGGGAGGAATTCACTCTGCTCAGGAATATCCCGCTGAGCTTTATCGAAAGTAATCAACACCAAGATTTGCTCAGAAGTGTTTCAGCGCCCCTAATCGTTCGAAGAATCACGTAAACAATACCCTTAACCGCTTGGAATCTCGAGAATGAATGTGAAATTAATAAGCCACTCCTTCAGACAATTGAAAGAAGACATGATCAGGGGCCATGAGCCCACCTAAAATTTGTCTCTCTTCTAAGTTCTAAGCTATTTAAAGGAATCACCAGTGCGGGACAAGTATGTTTTTATACCTAACTTTCGCACTATCATGCCTATGCATTATTGCTGCCTCTTTTTCTACAGAGATGCAATTTGATCGTCAAAGAGATACTTGGTTTAATTGACCACATTTGATCACCGAACTTATTTGTAGAAACCAACGCAGGAGTTTGTGATCGTTGTACCAATTTCCAGCACCATCAATAATAATGGAGCCACATCTCCTCTCTCTCTCTCTCTCTCCCCCCCCCCCCTCTCTCTCTATGTTTCGATTGAGTATGTATAGCCCTAAATAAAAAAATAAAAATAAATAAACCTATCTAATTTAAATATAAAATTAATAAATAAAATTAAAAATAGCACTAATTATTAATTATTATAATGGCATAAACATATTCTGTTTTTTCACCTCCTCTTTGTTTTGACAAGCATATCATTTGTCTCTCGTTAGGGTAGATGTTGACGGATTATTTTTAATAATACACAATGTCTCAGGTCAGTATATGCGCGCCTGATACAAATTCATATAGTCTCTCCAACAGTTTCTTTTTCTTTTTTTCTTTTAATACTGCTAGTGACAGTTAAAAAAAAAACTAGTAGGCACACATATTTTTCCCCCTGGTTAAAAATGGTTGATTTCTCTTAATAAATTTGAGTTTTCTTTAGACTTCATTCTCAGCTTTGGGTCTGAAATTTTTACCGTTTCAAATTCATCTCGGTTAAATAATTTACAAAAATAAAACATTGACCTTATTTAAAATACTGTCAACGAAAGAAAAAGGCAATTGTCCAAACTTTTCGGCGTTGGATGAATTTTAAAATACTAGTCCACATTTTCTTTCCGATTCATTTTGACTACGTACGTAGACTAATAAAAGTAAAAATAATTCAAAAAATACTGAAAATGTTAAAAACTGTTCCATTTATTTTTATGTGTATACATTACAAACAAAGCTAGTATGCATAAACCCACATTATTGTGATGTTCAATAAGGGTGGGTTAAATAGCTTAGTGATAAGATGAAATGTTATTTTGGATGTGTTAAGCAAGAAAATGATGTATTAAACTGTCAAAATATACTTTTGTCTTTCGTCATGACACACACACACATACACAAATATATATTATGAGGGGTTAAATTTCACAATCAGCGAGGAAAACTAAGACCTCACTTTCCAACAGAAATTATACTGTCAATAATATGATGGACCTGTGATCTAAAAAACAATAAACCGTCAAAGAACCATTTGCCTTTGTGACAGGAAAATACTCTAATGATTAAGTCAGGCAAAGCTCGCGAGGATGAATATAACTCAAGTTAATATTTTCTATTAGCTAATGAATTAGTACACACCTCTCTATGTTGATTGGAGTTTTATTTATAGACCCTTGAACTATCCTAATTTTCTTAGAACACTAACTGGAATAGAGTGTCTTCTGATTGATCACTAATGAGATAAAGTTATCTTCTTCTATTAGAGTTTTATTTAATTAGTGCTTCTCATACCAATTAAATCGGTCATAGGTTTTTCATCCATATCTGATTAGTGCTATACCCAGACATTCTCGGAAGTATGTCTTATCTCGGACTGATAATCACCCATTGCCTTTCTCAAGTCGGCATAACATCAGACCACCTTTCTCAGGTCGGCCCAATCCATCTTTCTCAGATCAGCTATAGTCACATATTCGATTTTCTCGGCTCGAATATGGTACGAATAACCTTTCTCAGGTCCGTTATACCCCCACGTGATCAGCACGTGCATTCTGATGTGTTCGTAATTCATTGCCGAACTAAATTGCTTATCCAAGGAAAAACTAATCTATTTTTTAGTTAAGTTTTACCCTTGTCATATATATACACACACTTATATTATGAGTACATATATAAGGGGTGCAGGTTGCCGGGGGTTGTGGCTTTTGGTCATTTGTTAAGGCAATGTAAGTTGTGTTAGTTAGCCTTAGGGGGGAGGGGTAAGTCCCCCTAAGACTAACTAAGACAGTGTAAACTGTGTTAAATAACTCGTGTGCTAATTAGCTCAACTCAAAAGAATTTGACAATCAATGGGTTAGGTGTGGAGCGGGGCTTAACTTAACACACCTCTTAACTCTTTATCCAATTAGGCCCTAAAATTGCTATATTACAAAAAAGTTTCCTTTTTTTTTTAAGACTAGAATTGTAAAAAGACCGAATGAAAATAAACTGAGATCTAAAAGATTCCCATCGGGGAAAAAAATTAGAAAAGAAAAAGAAATATGTGCTAGTGAAGACAAAAATGATAAAAGGCTTGGTGGGGTGGGAGATAGGATTTTTGAATAGCATATCCCAATATGTCATAACCAGCAGCACCTCAGCAGGGGTATACATTAAATGGAATGAATCACTGTCCAAGCAATTGCTCACCAACACACTGTATCTCTCTCACACACACTCTCTCTCTGCTCAGTCTCAGTCGTCATGTGCCAATCTGTCCTCTCTCTCCTCTCCCTCTCACTCCTTCTCTCCCCTTTTTGTCCCTCTTTCGCCTATCCCACGCTCTGATGCCATTTTCTTTTACGGTTGACAGTCACTCGCCCTCGTCATTCCCGTAGAAGCATACGATATCCCGACTATTGGAAGTAACGAGGCAAGAGTTGTCCACGGAAGTAACGAGGCCCATGATAGTGGTCCACAGAATTTGGGTCGAAAATTCTTATAGAATTGAGCCTGAATTACAGATAATGTACTATGGTTGTTCATGGTGCTGCTTGAAATCGAAAGCTGAAATTTTTAAATTAAAATGTTCTTTGATAAAAAATTAAGAGTTGAATTAAAAATAAATTATTTAATACAAACACATAAAAGAATTTAAGTTATGCATGTTAATTTGAATTATTCTCTTTTAGTTTTGCAAACATTGTTTTTTATTTATGGCGGCGGTGATACTATAGCAGTGGTAGGGTGGTACTGGCAGAGGTGATGATGGCATGTAGTGCTATGGTGGTTGTGGTGGTAGTTTGTTATTGGTGTTGGTGGTTGCGGTGCCAGGTGGGGGTGTAGTGCCTAGAGGTGGTGGTCGTGATGATTTTTTTTTTCTTCTGATAACCAAGATATCCGGCCGACTTGGGACCAAGCTGAGGTAAAGCGTGGTGGTGGTGGTGATGATGATGGCAAGTGGTGGTATAGTCGTGGTGAGAAAGAGGTGGGGAGATCATAGCTGTGAAAGTTGTTGGAGAGATTGTCGTGGTTGGAAGGGGGATTGGGGTGGAGAGATGGTGACAGTTTGGTGGTCGTAGAGAGGTTTAGTGGTTGTAACAGTGGAAGTGGAAGGCAGATGACGACGTTAGAGTGGTGAAAGTTTTAGTAATAGTAGAGTGGTGGAAGCGGCATAACGGTGTTTGTGACGGTGGTAATGGTTGTAAAAACCCAAATTTTTAATTAGGATCGATAAATTACACAAAATCGCCTTCATCTATCGTTCAGTATCACTTAACCCTCTCAATCTTTTAATTGTCTCATGTCCCCCCCCCCCCCTCCTTCCCCAATCCCATGTTTTCAATTGAAACTATCAACCCTTTTTACTGTAACAGCGTGAGAAGAGAAGATGGAAAGTAATCATATTACTTATATTGCTCCTGTGTCTCTCTTTTTCCTCTCTGTCAAACTTACTTGTCTAGAATACAAATCTAGGTCCGTGAAAGAAGGAATGGAGTTGGGTTTACATGGAAGAAAGAAGATGAGTTTTCTTGGAATTGAATGGATTGAAAGTGGAAATGGAATTTAGTAGGAAGATGATAGAATTGGAGTTAAGTTTGTCAGTTTTGGGGAGTTCTGAAACCGGGGAGGATGAAAACACATGGAAAGAAACTCCCTAAAGGCCAAGAGAGAGAAAGAGAGAGAGAGAGAGAGAGAGAGAGAGAGAGAGAGAGGAGGGGAGGGAACGAATTGAAGAAAATAGAAGAAGAAGAAGAAGAAGAAGAAGAAGAAGAGAGAGAGAGATTAACAAAGGTACATGGGCAATATAGGTAATACAATCGACCAGTTTCCGTCTTCCCTTCTCACATAGTTACAGTAAAAGGGGTCAATTTGTTATAATTGGAAATATTAGGGAGGACATTTGGACCATTAGAAGATTGAGGGGTTAAGTGATACCGAGCGATAGACGAAAGAATTTTTGTGTAATTTACCCTTTTAGTTATTATTAATGGTTTTTCTATAACAGTTATAATTTTTGTAATTCGAGCTTTAAAAATTAGAGCTCGCTCGAGTAAGCTATAGGTCGCTAGAGCAACCTACCTTTTGAGAGCTGGCTCCAGCGAGCTAAGGCCACTCGAGCGGTCTGTTTGAATTCCTGAATGGATAGTCGTTGTATTGACGATCATTAATGGAAGGATACGTTTTCAACAGTTTTAATTCATAAAATTATGATTTTAATTACGCATTATGAGGTTAATTGCTACTTAAACATGGCTAGGGGTTTATTTTCAACACAATTTGTAATATTTAGTTTTAGAAAGAAAGTTTTAAGAGTTGTTCTAGAGTTCTTATAAGTTGGGAGCAGGGATTCTATCCATGCACAAATGTTTAGATCCGTGGTCATTTTTTTTGAAGTAATTCATCAATTAAGGTAGGGTATCTCACCTCCAACCCTTAGAGATCATATTACAATAGTTAGACGTATCAAGTTTTATTAGAAAAGCGTGCTAGCTAGGATTTTATGTTCATCATGGAAAATCGTGAAATCTGTTTTATCCATAGTTTAGTTCATGTAAGTGATAAAGGAGAAATGTTCTCCAACTTGCGTAGTTTATGTTTTTAATTTTAATTTCTGTTTGGGACTAGAATCGTAAATTAGGATTTGAATCGAGTTGAATTTCAGTAGAAACCCTAAACACAGAATTTGCTAAAAATCCAGCAAGTTTCAAAACTCGCTCGACCTCTCTAATTTTTGACAGAGACTGATCCGAGTTTCAGAAGTCAGAATCTATAATTTATTAGACCGCTCAAGTGAGCTCTAGGCCCTCGAGTGAGCTGCTAAAATCCAGCAAATTTCTATTTGTTGCTCAGACATGCTGAACTATATTTCTAGACTGTAATTCACCCACGTATATATGATCACGCTGTGCAAGTATCCACTTTCTCATAGTATATGTCCATGGATCCTTGTGAGATTCCATGTGAGTAGATTGACAAATTGTGACTACGACTATATGTTGTTATTGTGCTAATTGTATATGCTTGTATAACAAATGGTATGGGGTAAATTGGTATGGATCTGGTGATAGTAGTGCTAATGGTGTTCTAAGTACAACTGTTATGCTGCCCGAAGTGTTGTTTTCAGTTTGGTTTCAGCCATCGTGCTGGACGACATTGATAATGATAAGATTGAAACTTAGTTGTTGGATGTTATGTTAAAACAGTCATCGTGTTACCTGTCATGGTAGAACAAACATAGTGTTGATTGTGGACTATAGTGAAAATCTAAAACTTATGTTAAGAACAATGGTTCAATGTCACCCGTAACAAGGCAATGGAGGGTATTGGGTGAACATTATAAGTAGTGGAAGAGAACAAGTAAGAGACATTAGATGAAACGTTGTTAAACCAGTATTGGTGGCCGTCGTGTCAAGTGCTGTTCTGGGCATCGTTCCAAGTGTTGTTCCATGTGAGTTGGAGCCCCACCGGGCGTTGCCCTAATTGTTAATTTAAATAACTCCAACTAGGAGATGGGTGAACTTGATTTGAGGTGAATTCGGGATCCATTTAAAATGGCCAATTCCGTCGTCCACTAGCGATGGATCCATTTAAAATCACAGCTTTGTCCCTGCATAAACTGACATGGTAAGAATTAAAAGCACCTGAAAAGTTTCAAACTTGAGACTTAAAAGAGATTACACGTCTAAATCTCAAATTTTGACCACCAACCAACCCCTTGGGATTAGAATCCATGGTGGTTCTGTCATTATTAAAGATTCGAGAATCAAGACAATACATATCTAAAAGGAAAATTTTATGATACAAATTCTAATCAATGTGTGTGCAATTGAATTAAATGTGAAGACATAATAGGGGTTAATTTATAGTATGAATGTTTATTTCAGAGGTTTGATTCCAAAAATATTAGAAAATAGTACAAATAAATAAATTTTAATCAAATAAAACCCCATTTAACTTGCAATAGTTAAAGTAATAATATAAATTGTAAAGATAACTATAAATTTTGGTTGTTTCCGGATGAAATGTTCAAATGAATACCAACTTAATATCTCTCTGGATATATATATTGTTTGTCTCCCTCTGTATTGGTGACCCCAATTATTAGAGTTATTGTGTTTTATGTCCGTATGTATTCTTATATGTGTCAGTGTTATTTTTCTGTTTGTACTTGTACTTCTTAGACCAAAACAATACGTAGCAAATCGAATCATAGAAAATAAATAACATATGAATCAACAAAAATTTAACTTACCATAAATAAGAATAATTTCACTTATCTACAGTACATGTAGAATCATAGATACATCAAAATAATACATAACATAATATTTGTATAAGGATTCATAACATTTGCTTAAAAATTCAGAACATTCTTTTAAACATTCATAATATTAAGACAAAAGCTCAAAACATACGAATGTTATGAACTCGAAGTTAATGCTACAAATTTATGTCTAAATATTATGGATTTGTCATTGAAATATTATGAATTCAAGACTAATGTTAATTAATTTCCATGCAAAATCTTATGAATTTCAAATGACAGAAGGGTACGTATTCTAAACAACTCGTGAGAATAGTTTAACTCCTCAAAAGAATCGATGGGTGCTCGGGGTTGCCTGCAAATAGGATTTCTGGTGCGTATATCACTCCTCACAACAGGTGAGAAGATTATAGCTGCAGTAGTGGTACTAATAGTGATGTAGAAACAAGTACATATATATAGACATGCATGCATGCATACATATAATAATTATCAACCACTTTTGTTTGCATCCTAA
Source organism: Arctostaphylos glauca (assembly GCA_019985065.2). NCBI lineage: Eukaryota > Viridiplantae > Streptophyta > Magnoliopsida > Ericales > Ericaceae > Arctostaphylos > Arctostaphylos glauca. The sequence continues at coordinate 10,304,334 of JAHSPW020000014.1, forward strand.
TTTTAGTGTCTTATAAAAGTGCCTTTCTTTGCTTACTTTTTTGCCAATACATTTCGGGTAATTGACTTTTGATAGCCTGGGCTGGCATGATGGTGTGGTGGGGATCAAGGATATCATGGCGTGCATGGATTTGATGTACCTCCATTGAATATTCATCGTTACACGAGAGCACTTTAGTTGGACTTTTAAAGAGTACGTCCTATTTACGTAACTTAACGACGAATTTGTTAACACGATAACTTTTGAATAGGTTTGAGAGAACACAAAGTAATGGAGTAGGATACGACAGAAGGATGATAATTGTAACAATTCGTAATTGTTAATAACATAATTTTTAATAAAAAATTAAAATTTTATATTAAGTATTTAATCTTGAGTTTTAATTATTTAATTTTTTTTAATTTTCAAAAATAGGGAGGCCATTTGAGTATTTTGTCAAGATTTTGTTCTCTCGAACCATTTTTGTACTTGATACTTTTAGCGAAAAATTAAATTTAGATGTTTGACTTGAAAGGCGTTCGTCTAATGTAATTTCATGACAAGTATTCAAGATGTTTTCTCATTCCCTAATTCTATACTTTCTAAGACTTTATTATCATCTATCATGGAAATTTTTCTTCGCAAATAAATTCCGTGGCCTTTCGAGCTATAATTTCATTTGTTATAGTCGACTGTTCAAATACTTGGTTCTTCGAACATTGTGTTATAACACTACAAGAAAATACACTTTTGGCGACTAACATTAGCGACAAAACTAAATTTAGTCGCCAAAAGTCGTGTATTTGGCGACTAAACTTTACAGTCGCTAAAATTTTAAACTTTTGGCGACTAAACTTTATTTAGTCGGGAAAAGTTACCTTTTGGCGACTAACCTCTGTTTAGTCGCCAAAAGTTGTGATTTTTTCCGACTAAACCAAAGTTGAGTCAATGAAAGTCGCGACTTTTGGCGACTAAAACACATTTAGTCGGCAAATGACATATATATCTATCTATATAATACATATACATACATATATTTATGTATGTATTGTGTATATATATATATATATATATATATATATATATATATTATATGTTTATATGTATTTGAATATACATATATTATATATACTCCGTATACGAATATACACATACATGTATATATATGTGTATACTATATATATATATATATATATGTATACGAATATACATATATTATATATGGTATACAAATATACGGATATATATACAATACTATATATACATATAATATATAATATACGAATATTGTACACACACACATATACGAATATACATATATATACATATACTATTTGTATTTGTACATATAATATATGTATATGTATGTAAGCATGTATGCATATACATTATAGAGTATTTAGGGTTGTAAGGTATATACAAACTACATGTACTCTATATATACATGTATCCATATATATACATACGTATACTATTTGTATTTGTACATATACTATATATAGTATACGAATATATGGATATATATATGTATGTATATGTACGTGTGTGTGTGTGTGTGTGTGTGTGTGTGTATATATATATATATTATATTTGTATTAATATAATACAAATATAATACACACACACACACACATACATATATGTATGTATTTGAATATACATATATATATACATATATTATATATAGTATACTAATATACGGATATATACATACATATATTATATATAGTATATGAATATGCGGATAATATATATATATATATATATATATATATATATGTATGTATGTATGTATATGTACGTGTGTGTGTGTGTGTGTATTTATATATATATATATTATATCTATGTATGTATGTGGAATTTTTTGCTTATGTCAGCGCCACGTGTATCGATTTTCGCCGATTAAAATAGTTTTGTCGGCAAAAGTCGTGACTTTCGCCGACTAAATAGTTTAGTCGGGGAAAGTCACGACTTTCGCCGACTAAATAGTTTAGTCGGCAAAAATCTTTCCCGCCCTCGATTCGGTGACTAAAATGGCGACTAAATTTTTTAGTCGGCAAATACCTTTGGCGACTAAATAGTGGACTATTGGCGACTAAACGTGTTGCTTGACCGACTGGGTAACTAAAAATTAAGACTAAAAACACGTCCCAAGCGCATGACTTAAATGTCAGTGCAGCAAGATAATCCGGAAGTACCGGAGTCGAACCACAGAGACGACTGACGGTGATAGACTCAAACCTAGTGAAATCTAGTTTAGCACGGCTCTTGGTAGCCACCCCTTGTTTGCTTTTAATTGATTTAACGAACTAAATTTAACCGAATTTACTAATGAATTAAAGGAGAGCACAGCCGTGGGGAATCGGCGTCCAGAATTCATCTAATTAACGTTCACTCGGGCCACAAGTAATGGTTTAGTTGATTTTAGATTTTGAGAAATCGGATTCTAACAAATGCGCACCGCTTGTTACCAGTCCCGTGCGCATTCGGAATCCGGCAATGCCTGGGTTTTGTTTGCTAGAAAAGCGTTTCTTTTACCTAAAACTGCGTCAAACATAATTAGTTCGACCCGAGGTAAACACCAATTAAATTAACCACGGATTTCAACGCCCCGCGGCCATGCTCAAGACGACTACTCACACATGTTGGAAGAAAACGCAGCAATTAAATAAACCCTAGATCTAGACATATTCAGGTAATAAAAAGAAACTGAAAGAATAATGAAATATGTTACCGAAACCTTGCAAGAACGAATGTAATGAAATCACCACGCGTAGAACGACAATCTAACTTGAAATCGAAGGAACCAATGCAAGACTTCAATATGGAAAAACAAGATCTGAAAGACCAGCTGCTTAAGAGAAAACTAAACCTAATTAATGAAAAACATAACCCTAATTCGCCTAATAATGCATATTTATACTAAAACATACTTAACCCTAATAAAACTAATTAAAAATAATAATAATCCGCGGAATCTTTCTTCAAACGGCAACGTTTTGGCTTTATACTTGTCTCGGTAGCGCTACAGGCAAAATGGGGTAGCGCTCCCGAGGCTCTTCGGGTGACCCTTTTTGAACCTTTGAACCCCCAAAACGACCGCGTTTTGGTCCTTTAACAGCACCGGTAGCGCTACCAGTATTTGGGGGTAGCGCTCCCGATTTCTTTTCTCGTCCTCTTCGGCCGGTTGACCCTTTAAACGACATCGTTCCATTATTTGGTTGTGTAGCGCTACACCATAAGTTGGGTAGCGCTCCTGAACATTCTGGAGGATTTGTAATGGTTTTGGAGCGCTCATGAACTTTGTTGGTAGCGCTCCCGATGCTCTTAAGTCTTTTCTTCGTGTAACTTGGCCATCACGGCTCTTTTCCACTGCCCCTCTCCTTCACGAGCCCACACAATCATCAAATAGCGCCAAAATTATCCCATTTTTCCTGCAAAATTACCATAAACACCAACACCAACCACGTGCACGAATTAACAGGAAAATAAGAATTAAACCGCTCATCTAATGCGCTAAAACCCCTACTTAGGCGCTAAAACACATGTATTTCACGCGCCTATCACATCCCCCAACTTGAGCGTTGCTAGTCCCTAGCAACAAAAAGGATAAAGCAAATAAAAATACAGATAGATCTTTTAAACCCCCGGGCGGCCTCGGTAGGACGAGTGAAGTCTCGTGAGGGTTTTCAGCAGTGATCACCCACAAAACACAGAGGACTCGGACACTTTGAATGCAACCCAACCCAATCAATAACCTCTTAAAACACTACAATGACTGTTAGGCAAGTCAAGGGTAAGATATTTCATCCATGGATAAAGTTAAACAAGTGAGCTCCATACCAAACTTAGCACAAAAATTAATTCTCTCACCTACTATCGGATAGAGAATTTTCAAATGGCATGCGTGAATGAAAACCACATAAAGAAATTTACCAATCTCGAGAACAGTTCACACAACGTTGATAGCCCAGTGTTTCTTTAAGCACACTCCTTCCTTTCCTTTTTTTTTTTAACTTGATCGTGCAGTGCCGGATCTCTCGGGCTTTCTAGTTGACTCGTTAGCGAGCTTTGGGTCGGCTATCTCCAAGCCAAACGGCCTTAGAGCACCAGATTTTAAGAGACCCCTACGGACTTAATTGCTCAAGTCAAAGAGGCTTTATTGAGATCCAAGCTAACCCACATTTAGTGATACTTTCACAAGGTCTATCCATCTTTTGACGCGAACAACACGGTGGGAGCATACCCCGATTGTCCGGTTACTACTCAATGAACGTCTGGATAAGCATTAACAATATAGCACACAACTTATTTTCTTCTTTTTTTTAGAGGGAGTTCCACAAAAATTTCATCAAACAAGTTACCACATACCAGATTACCAATGACATATGAACCAAACTCGAGACCGGCAAATCATCAAGTGGGAAAGTGTGTGTGCGTGAGCATGCTTTCAAGTGACCAAACGCTATCCAATTATAGCTGATACGGGCTAACCAAGTGCTTCCTCAACATCATGTTCACAAGCTTAAGTCTATCCATGAAATCATATCGAGACTCCGACTCACACAACAACCACTATAGTGCTAACTAGCAGCCATCAACCAAGAATAGTTACACTCAAAGCATCCAAATATATATTATTATTATTTTTTTTTTTTTTGAAATCAAAGAAAAGAAAAGAAAAAGAATGAACGCAGTACACCCTCCCGCAACTTGAAAGATGCTCTGTCCTCAGAGCTAGAGAACAGAAAAAATAAGGAGAACAAGGGAAAAGAGTGGACCGAAGGGTGGCAACCAACCACCTATGACCGCGGCCGCTGTTTGAGGAATTTTTCGCCACCGCTTCCTTTCGTCATTGGTGTGATAAGTGCATAATTATGTACTATCACCATCGCCTAATGTACCTTTGTTATCGTCTTACGAGCCTTGTTATTACTAATTTGGTTGTTTTCCATGATTTCAGGAGCCCGAGCTAATAACCAAAGAATGAGGAGAAAAAGTGGCAAAAACATGGACAGGCGTCCGGACGGCACTGATCCCCGTCCGGACATGGCTTTACATACCCTCTGCCGGAAATCCTAGCACAGGCGTCCGGACGGACCTCAACCGCGTCCGGACGGAAGTTCCTCCAACCACTGGGCGCCACCGGGCGCCACCTCACGCACCTCTGGACCCAGCTGTCACGCAGGCGTCCGGACGGGACCGCTTCGGCGTCCGGACGGGCCGACTTTTGCACATCTGGACACAGCTGTCACACGGCTGTCACACGTCTGTCACACGGCTGTCACACAGGCGTCCGGACGGACCGCTTCAGCGTCCGGACGGCTTAGGGCGGTGGAAACGTCTATAAATAGCAAAGTCCGGATTTTCAGAAATTATCATATATTTTATCTCAGATTTTCTTTAGTTTTCTCTCTGGGAGACCACTTGTAATAGAATATCCTTCGCCTGGGGAAGGAATTCAGGGTTAGATAGGAGAGAAAGAGGGAAGGATAGGAGGTGAGCGCTATATTCAGGACGTTGTAATGACGGTTTTTACTTCTAAATCAATGGAATCTGCTTCTATGACTGGCTAATCTTCTGTCTAAGGTGATGATGAAACTCTAACCTATTGTAATGAATATGTTTCATTAGAACTTCCTGCTTTCATTATTCGAATCCATGTTGTATGATATAGAACCAAAAGATCTTCTCTTTCATTATATGTTAGCATATTTTTACGACATACAACCAAGGGCTCGTTGATTCATGCAACTCAACTAAGATAAATTATGCCTTGTAAGACGCGTTGTGCTATCAGATAATCCGTGCCTTAGAGACGGGTTATACTGATAAGACAATTCGTGCTAAGCAAAGATAATCTATGCTAGTTGGTATACATGAATAACTTAAACAAGTTCAGTGCAGATTAACTATCTTCACAGTGCTCAACGGATTCGAATAATGAACATTCATAAAATGGAACATTCATGTCATTACAAAAAGATTAGAGTGGATTCAAGCCTTAGATATTTCTTCCCGAAACTTTTTAAATCAATTTATTACTCGTGTTTTCATTTCTAGTCTTAAATCACACAACAAACCAAACAACGTTTCGGGACAAATTAAGAGTAGGATTCAATTAAAAGTAATAACCAATTCACCCTGTCTCTGTGGATCGATACTCAACTTGCTGCTATACACTTTTTGCTCAAAACAAATCATAGCACAAGTAGTTTAAAATACTCTGATACGGTCTAAACAACGACATATTTCGAGACCGATCAATTTTTGTCCCCGTTGCCGGGGACACGGTTAAATTAGTTGTTACTCTTTTAATTGATTTTTGTTCTTAGTTTCACCTCTTCTTGTCTCTTAAAGCTCTATAACTGTCTTTGCCCAAACGACATGTCTGGCTGAAGACATTAAACTTAGCGCTAATTGGGAGGCAACCCAATCTTTCTTTTGTTTTGTGTTTTCGATTAACCTGCAGGTACTTCATATTTCATTGTGAACGAAGTTTTCACTCCTCCCATTTCTATCCTGCGGTATTTCTCCCATCAGGCAACACTGTATCTTCCCTTCTTTACTTTGCTGCTCTATGTCATACTATGCCAATGAGGGCATTGTCTGATTTAAGTTGGGGGGTGTAGATATGCTTATCTTGGGGGATAGGTCGGTAAAAAAAAAAAAAACATATGCATCCATCTGTCTGAGCTTTCTGCATAATAAGTCATGGTTTCTTTAAATTCTTGTTGGGCATGTTAGTGATACTTGAAGAATTCTGCAAATTATTTCTGCTTTAGGTTACTCATGTTGCTAATGCTCAACACTTTGCACCGAATATCTGTCTTGCATGTGTGGAACTCTAAAAGCTAAGAAAAAGAGCCATTTTGGGAAACCTGGAAATCAATTGTGGAGACTAACCCTCAGTGAGCCTAGAGCTAATTCTTTCTTTGGAGGGATATCAACACAATCACTCAGAAATTCTCATCCTAATTGGTCGAATGCTGGAATAAAAAGTGGAACCACAATGTTGCTGCTAAATAACAGGCTAGGTCTCGTAAGCCTTAGGAAAGGATTGTAAGGCCATCTTTGTTGTATTGAGCCAGATTAATTTTTATGAAACACTTTTCCCTAGCCCGCCACTTTGAGCCTATTGCGTAAACTAAACCGTTCTTTGATAAGCTCCATGGCCAAAATCATCTTGAGAGTATAAGGCAGATATCAAATGAAATGGCTAGATGAATGAAAATGAATGGTGGAAGGGAATAGTGAGTCTAAAAAGAAAATTGGAAACTCAAAGAAGTTGGAAACAAAGAAAAATATATAGAAACAACTTTTGAGTTGGGTGAATTGGGTGGAAAAAGAGAAAAGAAAACAGGCAAAAAGAAAAATTTGAGAAGAGTTGGAAAAAAAAATCAAGAATGGGCTTCCAAAAGAAAAAAATTGTTATGAAGCCATGTGTTACTAGAACAAAAAGTCCTTACCTCTCAAGATAGAATTCTACTTGACCTTGCCTAAACACTCTATCCTCACCTGACATTACAACCAAAATCAAAGTCCTTCTTGATCCTAGGGAAACGTGACTCGGTCTTAAAAAGCAGTAACATAATGTGGTTTTATTGGTTATTCATGACATTTGACATTCTATTCTGGAAACCACAAGTCATATGATACATTTTTGAGCGTCGTGGATTGCGGATATCTTGCATGCCTTATATAACTCCAAACCGCATCCACCTGAGAGAAAATTGAATGACAAAGCCAGTTTCTGAGAGAATTATTTGTTGAGTGAATAACCAGTGAGTTTTTGAAGTTGAAGCATGATCTGAATGGAAACCTGGATGGTTTGAATTCTTGACTTGAAGATTACTAAACATTTCTTGACAGAACACACACACACTTTTGAGTATTAGTGATAATGAATGATCTAAATCCGACTATAGTGTGTAGAATTCCATGATATCTTGACATGACCTGGCAGGAATTGAGAAATGTGCTTATCTGTTAAAAAACTCAAAGAATGGTTGCATGTGTCACAAAGGATGTTTGCGGGTATCATCTCTGGAAACCCTCACGAGACTTCACTCGTCCCACTAGGGCCACCTAGGGGTTTAAAAGGCTTGTTGTACATGCTAAGTGCAATCGTGAACCATACGAAAGTTGGGTTTTAAATAAAAGTTAGTAAAATTTTCTTTGCTCGAGGACTAGCAAAGTGTAAGTTGGGGGGTGTGATAAGTGCATAATTATGTACTATCACCATCGCCTAATGTACCTTTGTTATCGTCTTACGAGCCTTGTTATTACTAATTTGGTTGTTTTCCATGATTTCAGGAGCCTGAGCTAATAACCAAAGAATGAGGAGAAAAAGTGGCAAAAACATGGACAGGCGTCCGGACGGCACTGATCCCCGTCCGGACATGGCTTTACATACCCTCTGCCGGAAATCCTAGCACAGGCGTCCGGACGGACCTCAACCGCGTCCGGACGGAAGTTCCTCCAACCACCGGGCGCCACCTCACGCACCTCTGGACCCAGCTGTCATGCAGGCGTCCGGACGGGACTGCTTCGGCGTCCGGACAGGCCGACTTTTGCACATCTGGACACAGCTGTCACACGGCTGTCACACGTCTGTCACACGGCTGTCACACAGGCGTCCGGACGGACCGCTTCAGCGTCCGGACGGCTTAGGGCGGTGGAAACGTCTATAAATAGCAAAGTCCGGATTTTCAGAAATTATCATATATTTTATCTCAGATTTTCTTTAGTTTTCTCTCTGGGAGACCACTTGTAATAGAATATCCTTCGCCTGGGGAAGGAATTCAGGGTTAGATAGGAGAGAAAGAGGGAAGGATAGGAGGTGAGCGCTATATTCAGGACGTTGTAATGACGGTTTTCACTTCTAAATCAATGGAATCTGCTTCTATGACTGGCTAATCTTCTGTCTAAGGTGATGATGAAACTCTAACCTATTGTAATGAATATGTTTCATTAGAACTTCCTGCTTTCATTATTCGAATCCATGTTGTATGATATAGAACCAAAAGATCTTCTCTTTCATTATATGTTAGCATATTTTTACGACATACAACCAAGGGCTCGTTGATTCATGCAACTCAACTAAGATAAATTATGCCTTGTAAGACGCGTTGTGCTATCAGATAATCCGTGCCTTAGAGACGGGTTATACTGATAAGACAATTCGTGCTAAGCAAAGATAATCTATGCTAGTTGGTATACATGAATAACTTAAACAAGTTCAGTGCAGATTAACTATCTTCACAGTGCTCAACGGATTCGAATAATGAACATTCATAAAATGGAACATTCATGTCATTACAAAAAGATTAGAGTGGATTCAAGCCTTAGATATTTCTTCCCGAAACTTTTTAAATCAATTTATTACTCGTGTTTTCATTTCTAGTCTTAAATCACACAACAAACCAAACAACATTTCGGGACAAATTAAGAGTAGGATTCAATTAAAAGTAATAACCAATTCACCCTGTCTCTGTGGATCGATACTCAACTTGCTGCTATACACTTTTTGCTCAAAACAAATCATAGCACAAGTAGTTTAAAATACTCTGATACGGTCTAAACAACGACATATTTCGAGACCGATCAGCAGAACTTTCAAGGGTCGCTCCTTCGGCCCCCCTTACGAGATCACAGCTAGTCACACAAGACCGCGACAAGGTTTTTTGGACTAACAACCGCCACACATAGTGGCACCCATGGCTTTGGGCTCCTGAATGCCTCAATCACCCCGTCGGTGAGATCTAAACTACCAAGGCTGGTGTGGTAGCACTTCCCCTGCAATAAGATTCACCTGCCAACTACCTACTGAGAGCAAATGACATCAGCATGCCCGGCTCGTGTTATCCGGGCTCCACAAAAACAAAATAAAAAAAATACGCCACCACGCATCCACGCAGCCTCACGTGTCATACTTTTCTCCCCACGCCTTCCCTCAACTTGAAGGAAGGTGTGGGTGGCTATACAAGACCATCAAGACAATTTTTTGATTTTGATCTTTGTTTTTTTTTTTTTTTTTGAAGCAAATAACAGAACAACTGAAATCAATGACAGAAAAAAAATAACATGAATGAAATGACACACGATTGTCCTTCCTAACCGGGACCCTTATACAAAAAATTGTTAAAGCGCTCGTGCACTTGTGCCCCTATCAAACTTACCTCCTCTACCTCCTCATCATCCTCCTCAAGAGTATTAACACTATACACATCCACCTCTAACTTCTCCTCGCCAACAGATAACTGAACCCTGCCAGTCTTGCAATTCATAACGGCATTGGAGGTGGCTAAGAAAGGACGACCTAGAATTATGGGAGTTTTCTCTAACACATCAGGATTCAGGCAAGTGTCTAAAACAATAAAATCAGCAAGAAATCGGAACTCACCTACCTGAATTAAGACATCCTCAATTACCCCTTTGGGCACTCTTACACTCCTGTCTGCCAACTGCAGTGTGACAGGAGTAGGTCTCAGATCGGCTAGGCCTAGTTTCAGATATACCGAATAAGGGAGCAAATTAACACTTGCTCCTAAATCCAGCAATGCCTTGTTGAATGTCTGGCCTGCGATATCTATGGTGATGGTGGGACACCCGGGATCCTTACACTTGGCAGGAATCTCGGTCTCAAAGATGGAGCTCACCAGCTCTGTTAAAACCACCTTCTTCCTATCCTTAGGCTTTTTCGTGCAAAGGTCCTTCAATACCTTAGCGCACTGGGGAAAAGACTCAATTGCCTCCATCAAGGTGATAGGAAACTGCACTCTCTTAAAAAGGTCTAACATGTTAAAGTTCTGTTTTTGTTTAAGTTTCACCTCCAGCCTTTGGGGAAAAGGCGCTGCAGTCACAGCTGGCGGTGTCAGAGTCATGGGGGCCGCAACTACAGGCTTCACCATATCAGATGATTCCTTCTCTACTTTCACATTCCCACTCCGGTCATTACCACTATCAGGATTCGCTTGTGGTGCAACAACCAACTCCGGGGGTGGTGTTGGTTTTTGCTTAGGAATTATGGTCTTATCAATCTCTTTCCCGCTCCTAAGAACGGTGACTGACTTAGCTTCTTCCTGATACAGGTTCTGAACATTAGGACCTGAAGAGTTACCCAAATATTGGACACCCGCCGCACTACCCTGAGATGGAAACCTACCCCTTTCTTGACTCAATTGACTAACTACCGCAGTGAGTTGCGACATTTGGGTTGTAAGGGCCCCAATTTGTTGCCTAGTTTCAGTCTGAAATGACATCTGGGCCTGCATAAGGGAGTTGACTGTGTCCTCTAACTTCTGTTCACGGGCAGTCACCTGATTATAACCTGGGGGAGGACCACGGGTGGATGGACCTACCCCCTTACCGGGTTGTGGTTGATACTGATAAGGGATAACTTGGCCCTGAGGGGGCCTGGTCAACTGGGCTTGTTGATATTGCTGTGGCGGAGGTAGCGCAGGGGGTTGCGCTTGACCTCCATTCACAGGTCTAGGATCGGACCACCCAAAGTTAGGATGAGAAGAGGTTCCCGCATTATAAGTATTACTATAAGGATCCCATACCCTGACTGCATTCACCTCTTCCTGGTTATATTGACTCGCCCCCTTGGCGGCTATAAAACCAGGACAAGCAGTCGCTAAATGTCCCTTACACTCACACCACACGCACACTTCCTCTACGGTCACCTCATGCACAGGTCTGGTCTACCTAACCTCTAATTCCTCTAACCTTTGCGCCATCTTCTCAACCTGAGCCTGAAGATGCTGGTCACGAATTGTGACGGGAATAACAGTGGACCCAGAAGGTCTAGATCGCTCAAACTCGGATGGTTCTAACGCCCTCTGCTTGTCGGCTTGGTCGTCAAAGAAATCCCAAGCCTCTTCCGCTCCTTTAGACAAGAAATCATCCCCTTTACAGGAGTATTCTAAGTGTTGGACAGTCTCAGGGTTAAGACCCAGGTGGAAGAAACTGACTAGCTGAATTCTCTCAAAATCGTGCAGAGGTACCTTTAAGAGCAATTCCTTGAATCGCTCCCATGCTCTCAGAAAAGACTCATCACGTCCTTGTCTAAACCCTTGAATTTGACGCCTAAAACTTTTGGTTTTACCCTCAGAAAAGTATTTCTTATAAAAGGCATCACGCACTTGTGCCCAAGTGGTAAGGGAACGAGGTTTAAGGATTCGAAACCAGGTAAGAGCACTATCTTTTAAAGTGGCCTCAAACAGCTTGAGGCAGGCAGTCTCATATTGGGTACTAGTCGCAAGGTTGCGAACCAATCCCTCAAACGTACGCACATGCTCGTAGGGGTCATCACACTCTCTCCCATAAAAAGTGGGAAGGCTATTTAAGACACCGGGTTTCACTGTGTAGGCATTTCGTGCCTCAACTGTTTCTGGAGGGAACACTATGGGTCCGGGGAGAGTAGTCCTCTCAGGGTGTAAGTATTGCCTTAAGGACTGAGTCGGAATTACTGGTTGGTCACCCATCTCTTCTGACTCGGTATCTGACTGGAAAAACTCAGTTTCTGACTGGAAAAGTGGGTTACTGACTGACTCAAAGGTTAATTCTATATTAAGACTGCTAATAGGGACAGACTCTGACTGATGTTCAACTGACTCTGACTCTGAACTTAACGATGATGAACTATCGAACTCAGGTTGACTCGATCCAATTTCTCTACGGACCAAACGATTAGTCGGGTCACGATAATATAAGGGATCCTGGATAGAAGGCACTTTCCTTCGACTACCTATGACTACTAATTTAAGACTCACTAAATTTGATCACACGTCGCCGTCCCCGGCAACGGCGCCAAAAATGCTTGACCGACTGGGTAACTAAAAATTAAGACTAAAAACACGTCCCAAGCGCAGGACTTAAATGTCAGTGCAGCAAGATAATCCGAAAGTACCGGAGTCGAACCACAGAGACGACTGACGGTGATAGACTCAAACCTAGTGAAATCTAGTTTAGCACGGCTCTTGGTAGCCACCTCTTGTTTGCTTTTAATTGGTTTAACGAACTAAATTTAACCGAATTTACTAATGAATTAAAGGAGAGCACAGCCGTGGGGAATCGGCGTCCGGAATTCATCTAATTAACGTTCACTCGGGCCACAAGTAATGGTTTAGTTGATTTTAGATTTTGAGAAATCGAATTCTAACAAATGCGCACCGCTTGTTACCAGTCCCGTGCGCATTCGGAATCCGGCAATGCCTGGGTTTTGTTTGCTAGAAAAGCGTTTCTTTTACCTAAAACTGCGTCAAACATAATTAGTTCGACCCGAGGTAAACACCAATTAAATTAACCACGGATTTCAACGCCCCGCGGCCATGCTCAAGACGACTACTCACACATGTTGGAAGAAAACGCAGCAATTAAATAAACCCTAGATCTAGACATATTCAGGTAATAAAAAGAAACTGAAAGAATAATGAAATATGTTACCGAAACCTTGCAAGAACGAATGTAATGAAATCACCACGCGTAGAACGACAATCTAACTTGAAATCGAAGGAACCAATGCAAGACTTCAATATGGAAAAACAAGATCTGAAAGAGCAGCTGCTTAAGAGAAAACTAAACCTAATTAATGAAAAACATAACCCTAATTCGCCTAATAATGCATATTTATACTAAAACATACTTAACCCTAATAAAACTAATTAAAAATAATAATAATCCGCGGAATCTTTCTTTAAACGGCAACGTTTTGACTTTATACTTGTCTCGGTAGCGCTACAGGCAAAATGGGGTAGCGCTCCCGAGGCTCTTCGGGTGACCCTTTTTGAACCTTTGAACCCCCAAAACGACCGCGTTTTGGTCCTTTAACAGCACCGGTAGCGCTACCAGTATTTGGGGGTAGCGCTCCCGATTCCTTTTCTCGTCCTCTTCGGCCGGTTGACCCTTTAAACGACATCGTTCCATTATTTGGTTGTGTAACGCTACACCATAAGTTGGGTAGCGCTCCTGAACATTCTGGAGGATTTCTAATGGTTTTGGAGCGCTCGTGAACTTTGTTGGTAGCGCTCCCGATGCTCTTAAGTCTTTTCTTCGTGTAACTTGGCCATCACGTCTCTTTTCCACTGCCCCTCTCCTTCACGAGCCCACACAATCATCAAATAGCGCCAAAATTATCCCATTTTTCCTGCAAAATTACCATAAACACCAACACCAACCACGTGCACGAATTAACAGGAAAATAAGAATTAAACCGCTCATCTAATGCGCTAAAACCCCTACTTAGGTGCTAAAACACATGTATTTCACGCGCCTATCACGTGTAGTCGGGAATTGTGTTCTTTCTTGTAGTGTTATTACTCTTCAACTCATATTCTATAAGCCGGCCTTGACTTCAACGGTTTATTCATAAACTCATGGTTGAACTTTGAATTCAACTTTTCTTGGAACTTGAAAGAGTGTGTACTTATCTCGTATTTGAGTAGCTTAACTTTCAAATTATCTCGTCATGTGTTCTGAGATGATCCTTGCAAAACCGTAACTACTCTTGACTGCTTCTTGGATGACACAAACTAAGGGTATTAGCATATCCTTGGGTAAGGTGCGAGTATGCAGACGTCCTTTATGAGGTATCACTTGGACTATCACTACACCAAATTCATGACATCATGGCATCGACTAAGCTTTGAGAATCAACATAAATCTGAGCACATCTTTTCACTCTCCATTGACGAACAATTATGAAGAATGATTCGGATACTAGACGTTATGTTACAAGCCTGCAAATTTTCAAAGGACAAGGGGAGCAACATTCAATGGTGATGGAATATGTATATGAGCAACTTTAGCAATAACCTATGCGTTAGTCAGAGTTGAGAATTACAACTTCATATGAACGATCGAGAATCTTAAAGGAATTGAAAGAGTAGCATACTGACTGTTGCCACCGTCGTAATCGACCGAGTCCACAAAGTTTACCAGGCTGGAGAAGTAGATGGCATTGTCAACTCATTTAACTAAGAAGGGAGGGCATCACACTAGACAAAGACACATCGTATGAAAGAGAAGTTCGTTTAGATTCTAAATAATGTCTCGAAAATCAAAAGGTTATGTGCACAATCTGTTGCTGGATCATGAACTTGGGATTTTCTAGGGAAGTGTGTGATTACATTTATGGTTGTCTTGACGACTCACCTAAGATATCACGGAGTGAGAGCTAGAACTCAAGGTTGATTCAGAAACCGTACCAATTATGATGACATCATTACGTGAGACGCTAGTTAAATTGCAATAGTATGGACACAACTCCTGGAACTGTTTGCCTTAAAGAGCACCAACTTGTCTAAAGAAGGAAGGAGCCTTTGGACTTTGTATCGAATCGTCAACTTAGACCGTCCCGTGAAATTTGGAGGACAAAATTATTTAAGGGGGATAGATTATAATAACCCGTAATTTTTAATAACATAATTTTTAATAAAAATTTAAAATTGTATATTAAGTATTTAATCGTGAGTTTTAATTATTTTATTGTTTTAGAATTTCGAAAATAGGGAGGCCGCTCGAGTGAGCTGTCGATTTACAACAACCTTAAGACTGAAATCTTTTGAGATTTTGTATGTTCATGGCCATTAACTCAAGATTTTTATGGTTGATTATGATGTTTACTTTGGATTCCTTCAACCTTAATATGAAATAATCAAATTTAATCCAATTTTTTATGACAACTGATATAAAATTGAATTTCAGATTTTTATTTGAATTAATGAAAATCAATTTAGAAATCCATCAGGGGTTTTGGTCATTTAATCCTAGAACGAGCATAATATTTCAAAATTTAGATATTATTGAGAGGTATTATTCATGATCATGGCACTCTTGAAGTATTTATAAAGGAAGGAGGTTCTGTCGATTTCGAATCCACAATTTGAGATTTTTTTCGTAACTAAGTCTTTAGGATCGAGGTAGGGCGATACATACCAACCCTAGGTTACATTATATAGTAGGTGTTTGTGTTGATTTTCCATTGAAAGTATGTTAGGGTTTTTATTCGTTATCCTTTGTAAAAGCATGAAATTGATCTTCAGTGTTTGTTGTTTTGTTCAATTGATAAATGGTTAATGCTTTCCAACCCATAAGGTGACTGTTTGTTGATTCAAATTTCTATTTTCGAACTAGAAATCACAGATTTGAGTCTTGGTCGTGCTCAATATGCTTAGAACTCTAAAAATCAGAAAATGCTAGAAAAGATTGCTGCTCGAGCGAGCTTTAAGCCGCTCGAGCAACCTAACAATTTTTTGACAAATTTTGGCAATTTTGAAATCGAACCCAAAAGCGAGCTTTAAGCCGCTCGAGCAACCTGACAATTTTTTGACAAATTCTGGCAAAATTAGACAAACCGCTCGAGTGAGCTTTAGGCTGCTCAAGCGACCTCTTAAAATATAGAAAATTATCGAATGCTGATCGGGCCTTCAAGCAGCAAACCCAGTCATCTTCAACACTATTTTGCATATACATTCAGCATAGGCATCCACGAGTATCATATGTATGATCACGAGTTCCTGTGGAACTATCTGTGAGCGGTTGACCAACTTTTACCATGATTGTATGTTATCGTATGTTAATGGGGCGTGGTTAGAGTTGTGTGGAATGGATTGCGTAAGTATAGCAGTATATAGATTAACGAGCCTATCGTGCCAATGATTGAATATAACGGGGCCGTCGTACCGACCGTTGGTAATTATGGCCATCATGCTGACAGTTACGTGAAATGGATTGATGTACTATTAAAGTAGGTGCAACAAAGCATTATTTGGTGATTACATGAAAATCTAAATTTTACGTTAGAGACACCGGTTCAAATGCCATCGTAACACGAAAGCAATGTAGTGGAATATGTAATGAACAAGTAAGTTCGTTAAATGGATAAACGAAATTAGTGGCTATCGTGCCAAGCGTTGTTGGTCGTCGTGCCAAGTGTTGTTCTGGACGTCGTGCCAAGTGTTTTTCCAAGTTTGTGTTCCATGTAGGTTTGAGTTCCACCGGACGTTGTCCCATTTGATTAAGGGTCTCAATTAGGAGATGGGTGTATTCGGTTGGAGGTAACTTCAGGGTACGTCTATGTTGATAGCTCCAGGCCCCAAGGGAGTGACAGCCTTATCTTGGGCGACCTTGAGCCAATAAAGGGAAAGTAGCTAAGGATTGTTGATACCTAACTCGGCGAAACCATGTATTCGGTCGAGTTTAGTTAGATTGAAGTAGGTATTGACTCGAATAAATGGTACGTAGAATGTCTATGCCTTGCCCCGGTAAGAACTTGTCAATATTAACTAAGTACTCTATATTAGATAGTTGGGTAAGAAAGAATATTAGAGGGAAAAGGAGATTATTAGAAAGTTAAAATAACGACAGCATAATAAACATACATGAATTTACTCACGCACTTTGTCGTTTTTTATGTTTTACATATATCTGTATTTTCAGGTTTGATTTTTCGATGACTTTTTTCTATAGAGTTTAATTACTCATTGGAGCAACTTCTTTACTTCTGGTATTTCATAGTAGATCTAGTGAAGCAGTTAGAGTATCCATATGAGCATGAAGAGTCAGAACTTGCAAAAAAAGACCTTGGTGACGTTTGACTACCTTATCCCGAGAAGCTATGTTTAGTTTATTTTCAATGAAGGAACGTAAACCCCAATGGAGTATTTCTGTCAATTTCACTTCTACATTGTAAAACTCTAATTTATCATATTTTATGTTTTTTAAATTATCAATAAAATATGTTTTTTCTTGATTTTACGTTTCAATCGAATAACTAATTGAATTAAAAGATTTTAATTAATGTTCTGAGAAATCGGAGCGCTACAATAATATATAGAGATAATTAATTACACACAATTTATTTCGGTAAGGGAATATATGTAATGATATTTTTGTTTATAAGAATGATATTTTCATTGTTAATAGTTGTTTTTTTGTAAGTAGAAGTAGGATATAAGGGACTAATTATTTATGGAAGTGAGAGATCGAAATTATATTTTATTTTAGAAAAAATGAGACTATTTAGTTCCCCGAATTGTCATATTTGGGAGTGAAAATACGATCAAAGTTTGAATATGAATATATCAATTATCATATTTGGAGTTACGCTATATATTTTCCCTTTATTCCTCACAAACAAGCCTTAAATATACAAACAAAGTAATTTTTCGCTCCATTGAACTATCCAAGATTTTCCTAGGTAGAAAGACCTTAGAACATCTTCACCAAACAATATCACGTAATTTATTTTTGGGTTAGATAAAAATTGACCAAGTGAAAATGTCTAAAACAATCTACAATGGACTAAAGTGCCAAAGGGGATTGAATTTCAGACTCCTCCATGTGTCACGCCGTCAATTTTAAACATACTAATCATAGTATATCCTTTAAGAAATTTTCACAATTCTCATCAATAAGTCCAAAATATTTCATTTATGATCAATCATCTAATCAGAGTTAAAAAAGTATTACAGATCAAAAGGGCATATCCTGGCCCGATATATCAAAAATGTCATATCTAACTGTTTAAAGATACATTTTTTTGTCACAAAATAGACAAAGGATATGTAAATTACACAAAACTTTTCAAAAAGAGTTTATAGGACACTATGTAAACTCTATCAATATAACTCCCAAAATGATACATCATCTCATACACTTCAAGCACTTTATGCTAAATTCCCGATAGGGTACCTGAAAATGATAAGATGAGCTAGCTACACAACCCAGTAGAAAAATCTATACTAATATTATGAACATACAAAATTAATTGGCATGCTATACAACACCAAAGAATAACACAAGTTTGAGCTCATGTGAGATATCCCAAGATGTGCATGCTCAATATACTCACCCATAACGTTTTTTTTCTATCCATTATCTCATATGACTATCTCATAATTCCAGTTTCCATTATCAATTTGTCGTCATTCATTGTCATATTAATCATCTTTTACATTTTGGCCAAATGGGATAATAACAAACGATACAAACTTGCAATATCTTTAAGGAATTTGAAATCAGAGCAAGAACTTTTGGGAAATGGTAGAGTGAAGTGAGAGCAATGTAGAGAAAGAAAGGCAAGGATGAAATGAAATGTTGATTGGCCTCCCCTCCCTCATAAAATCTGATTATAAGCCTCCAAAATGGGTTCTGAAATAAAGCTTAATGCTCTCATATGCATACGAAACGAAATAAAGTTCTCGGCTAAGCCCCGCTACTAAAAGTCCCAAATTATATCAAATAAATCAAACGCATATCTCATTACATATTTTGAAATAATTATTAAAACGTAAAAAAAAATTTGGGTCCTTACGTGAGTTTGCTATAGCTAATTGTTGTTAACCTTGAAATCACTTCCTCGGAGCTACCAAGTCTTCCTTGCAAGAGCAACAACAAACTGAAAAAACTCTAACCGGAGGTGGACGGCCAAAATATGCTCTTTTTTTTTTATAAGAAAATTATATTAAGATCCAAACCCCATTACATGTGTGGTATAGAAAACACACGATGAAGCCAGCCGTATCCTTCCAACCAGCTGGTAAGGCACCAACTGGAGAAGAAGTGTGCTTACATACTACAGATTACATACAACACCAACCCATTACATACTACACCAACCGATTACATACTACGCCAATCGTTCCTTGAAGGCATCGAACCATATCTGTCACGGAATACGGTAAGGAGGGGTTCTTCGCCTTTATCCATATCGCAACCCTAAAGTTGATTAATTCACCTAGATCGTCTTCTCTAACCCTTTGATTTTGGAATACCAGGAGATTGCGGGCGGTCCAGAGGGACCAGAGAGTTGCGATCATGGAGGAGATCCACATGCTTTTACCAATCTTGCTCAGCTTAGCACACGGCTTGCTTTCCAGTAGGCATTGCAGATTTGGAGGGGAGACCCACGCTATTTTCCACCAATCGAGAATGCTGCTCCAAACCTTCCATGAATATTGGCAATGCATCAGTAGGTGAGAAACTGTTTCTTCTTCCGAATTACAGAATTTACATAGTAAGAATTCATCTTCCTCCCCCAACAAACCCCTGCTAGCTAGAACCGATTTTGCACCAATAGCATTCTGAATTGCGAACCATACGAATAGCTCAACCTTTGGGGGGTTAAGACCTCTCCAGATTCTCCCCAAATCCCTATTTGGGGAGAATATTGATTCTTCCCATTTTCCATATACTGATCCCACCGAGAAAGTAGCTTTCTTATCCCATAACCAGACCATGGAATCTGGGCTTGAGCTGTTGGGTACATGATTGTTAATTCGCTGCAATAATTCTATGTATACCTCCGTTTCCCACACAAATAGTCTCCTCCTAAACTGGAGGTCCCAGCCTCCTTGACCGATTAGATCCAGTATTTTCTTGTTTTGCTGTGTAGAAATTGAGAACAGTCTTGGGTACTGCTCTTTAAGTGTGAAATCCCCCAACCATTGATGTTCCCAGAATAGTGTATCACCACGGCTTGCTTTCCAGTAAGCCAAAATATGCTTTGATGGCTAAGTTATCAACAAAGCAAGAATCCTCGCAGAACTATGCCCTACGAGCAAAGATGAATACAAAGTAAGAAAAAAAAAGAGGCTACTTACTAACTTATGTGTATGCTTCCTTAGATTCTTTCTCCCTTTAGAATCAAGCTCTCGTTGTCTCCGTCATTAGGTTAATGTTCTTACTTATAGGTCATGATTAAGTATTGATTTGGAGACACTTGAGTGCAGTTTTTGCAACAAACTTTTATCCTAAATGGTTAATGTAGAGGGCCAATTCGGCAGAAGTCATTGGGCTAAACCATTTGTGGATTGGGGCTAGCTAACGGACCAAGCCCAATAGGAATCATGCTTAACAGGTCGGACCGAGCCTTGACCAGACCCACAACTCCTCGCGCATGTTGCCCAATCCATGGGCGTGTGTCATTGGTCCGGGTCAAGTCCGAGCCCAATTAACTGACCGACCCATGCCATGTATAGCAAACTAGAGTCCACCCAGCTGACATGTGTATTGGCTACGGCATATTCGAACTGGATCATGGTATGTCATGAGCTGACGTCATAACAAAATTCTATTACGGGTCACTATCTTCGGGCAGTGTGTTCCGCATGTGTCTACCCGGCTTAATGCTCAAGTTGGAACGTGTCTAAAAGGAAGAGCACATCAAAGTATTTTCATTATTTTATCTTCTCCAAGTATTGATTTAGACATCAAAGTACGTACCTACCATCCAATGGGTACTATTCTTTAATTGTGATTGCAGAACCTAGGTAAGCAATGCTCGGAGTAGACGGTCAGAAGGTCCAAACGTCGCACAGACTAAAGGACTATACCGTTTTTAGTCTGTGCGACGTTTCCAGCTTCTGATCGTCTACACAGAGCTATACGTACCTGGGTTTTGCAACCACATAAACATTCTTTACACAAGCCCAACACAGAGCTATACGTACCTGGGTTTTGCAACCACATAAACATTCTTTACACAAGCCCAATATAGGGTGATTCGACAGAGTAGCCGAGTCGACATGCTCCGTATATGTGTTGAAAGCCACTTTTTCTCAGACAATGAATCAAACGCCGACCCCTTTATTTGGGCTTTTAGTGTCGAATGGATGATGCTAACTGATCCTTCAATAGTCCGTCGACTAAGTTGATGTCTGGGCTTTGTAAATTTTTTCTATTGATGTCAGAAGCCCTTCTATGATACTCTAAATTTACCTCCATGTGCACATTTGTTAGCGATCAAAATTTCAAAAGGGATATGTTGGATATAATAAGAAGAAGACAAAATAGAATGAGAGATTTATTATAGAGAGGTGAATAGTTAAAGAGTTAGTTTGCATATTTTTTATGAAGGAGGGATATGATAGATATTAGTATGTGAATGGTATTTTCGTAATTAATAATGACATTTGCGTAAATAGAAAGGAAATATAAAAGACGAATAGAATATGGATAGAGTGAACGGTGGGATAATTATATCACCCTATAGTTGGATAAAATAGTATACTAGATAATATCCGAAGTTTAAAGAAATAAACAAATCTCAAATACAACTACCCGAATAATTATATCTTGAGTGAAAAATAATAAACCCTTCTTTAACCATTAACAAACACACCTCGACTGTGCTCATAAGTTTATCACTCCTAAGTGACTCAATACATTTGGCCAGTCATTTATAGAGAGAAAAAGGGAACGAGGAGAGCAAAAAAGAAAATATAGGAGATTATTATTGTGGTTTTTAATTTATAGTTTTCTAGTTTATTTATTTTACACACAAAAGCAAGCACACATGCACAGTCATTTCACTCGAAAATTTGGCCAAAATTTTGTTTTTGGCCAAAATTTTTTGGCTTATTTTTTGTCTTTATTCAAATTTTTTTTGTATTTGTTATTTTTATGTCATTTTTTCATGGATTATTGGTTCGTATCGACGAAAGGAATCTAAAAAGTATAAAATTATGTCCAAAAGTTAAAAAAAAATACTAAAGACGAAAATAAGCCAACACGGACGCTGTTTTTGACTTATTTTTTGTCTTTTCTGAACTTTTTTCAAATTTAGCCGATGATTGATAACTTTTCTGAAAGCTCCTGTCGAGACGAACTAACAATCATCAAAAAATTGATGAAAAACAAAAAATTAAAAAAAAAAATTCAAATAAGGACAAAAAACTAAACAGTGAATAATCCAATAATAACCACAGGTCAAATGGACCCATAATAACTCAAACTTATTTTTCTGGGCCCATATTTTATTTCGGGGTGTATTAAAATTAATGTTCTCTTTAACTAGTTAAATAAAAAGTATTTTCATTTTCGTAGATTTACTTTAATAAATGAATAAAAGTAATTTTAAAAGAAAAAAAAGTACTCTTAAAAATATCATCAAACTTTCAAATGAGACATGCATTAATTACATACCCCTTGAAAAATTAAGTTCCAATATGAAGGTGGAGGGGGCATAATGAACAACCAATAAATGGACCCCAATTTGATAATAATGACACATTAACCATCTCATTGGACATGCGAAGTGTGTCTTAGAGCATTCATACCGGCCTTTCTATTTTTTGGACCAAATTGAAGAGAACTTTTTTTTTCTATTTTAGGAAGCTATATTTTTTAATGTGTCTTGCATCAAACTCTCTATTTTATTCCTATTTTATTAAAATATTTTTTCTTTCATATTCAATTCTAGGATAAAGAAATAAAAAAAAAATCTAATAAGTTAAAGTGGCTCCCTAAAGATAGAGAGTCACTGTAACAATAATAAAATAGAGAGTAGACCAGGAGAGACTGACGCTCTTTAAAAGAATTCCTCCTCAAAAAGGGATGGAGGAAATTAGAGAAGATTAATATGGATGGTCTTAGGGCAAGTTTATTTATGAGCAATGCTACTAAATAGGAAAAAGAAAACTTCTGTTAAACATCACGTTGCACATTATACTTACGTGGCATTCATTAATTTGAACACATATTAAAATTTATAAAATCCACTTTTATATTTTGTTTTATAATAAAATGCCATGTAAGTATAATATATACTTTGATGTGTAATTTAATGTATTAATAGACTTATCCTTTACTTATAGTACCGTCTTCCTGACATATTTGGAACTTATTTCATGGAACAGTCACCCGTGTGCCCAATTAATTGTACCATTTTCTGTACTAAGTTTGCTCTTCATTCACCAATCAAATCTAATTGGGTAATGTTAGAGACACGGATCATTCGGACACATTGGACACGGATGTGTCTGGAACCGTTAGATGCACGTGAGACCCTCAATAATTCAAAAACTTCATGAGTATCCAACGGTTCTGGATACATCTGTATCCGGAAGATCTGTGTACACAGATTTTTCCAATCTAATTTTGCTACTTTTTTTCTAATTTGTTATCCCACCTAACATTATACAAATAGGGCCGGTTAGGAGTAAGCTCCGCAAGCCCACAGGCTGGGGTAAATCCTTGACACAAGGCAATAATTTTTTTTAAATATTTAAAAACTAGAAATTCATCGAAAAATTATTATTAATATTAAATAGACAATCAAACTAAGGTCAGACTTAGACAACGCAAATATTTAAACTAGATATTATTTATCAAATAAATAGGGCAAATGCTAAATGGTGCCGTAGGGTACTTGTTAAGGGTGTAATAAATGATGTTATTTATTGTTAAAATGTTATTAAGTCAACAAGTTCATTTATGATGCTTATTAAATGAGTGGTATTTATTAACTACTTATATTTATTGTAGCAATAAGTATAATCGTATTACCAATATTACCCTTGCTCAATTTTTTTCTCGATAAGTTTAATGAAATTATTCACTCAAAATTTGTGAGGAATACCATTAAAAAATTTGAATTTACAAATAATGCAGCTGCTGCTATTTTTGACATTCATTAATGTTTTCAATTATGATCATTGGACTGCACATCTCGTTTGGAATGTTAGGTGCCTAAATTAGTGTACACTTTTTAATTTAGTTATTTTTTAATCAAATGAATGAAATCTATCACTTTGAATTAAAAATAAATAAACAAATAATAATCTTTATTTATATTTTCGTGAAAATTCTTTAGGAATATAACTAGATATATGTATTAAATTAAAGGTTTAATGATATTATCTCTAAATTTTAGAAAAGGGTAACATTGAAAAGTAAAGACTTTCTATCATCATGTATTAAATGTCATTAATTTTACACTCAAAATTGAATAGCTATTAATTAAGATGCAATTCATTCAAGGCTCATTAAAAATCAAATTCAATCACTAAATGCTCCTAAACAAATATCCATGAGGCACTTATTAGCAAAACCGAATAAATAAAACTTATTACTTTGAAGGGAAAAAAAGATATATAAACGACAATATTTATTTATATTTTTGGAATTCTTTTGAAGGAATGCTGCCTGATTTTTATAATAAATTGAAAGATCAAGAATATTGTTTCTGAATTAAAAAAAATGGTAGCATTAGAAATTAAAAAAAAAACTTCAATCATCATTCATTAAATGTCATTGCTTTTGTACTAAAAATCCAGTAGCTATTAATTATTAATTCTCTCTCTCTCTCTCTCTCTCTCTCTCTCTCTCCTTTTGAGAGGAAGTCAAAGGTGTGTTTACGTAATTGAGACACAACGTGTTAGTTTTTTCCAACACAAAGGAGAGTCTCTTACACTCCCTCTCATATCGTGTAATTACATTTTTATTATAAACCTATACAGGATTTAGTCTCGTGTGATTCGCCGAATCAATTAAAAAAAATTATACTCTAATGCTTTGACCGGAATTTTTTTAATTATCGAATTAATTTAAAATTCTTACCAATTTGGAGATTTTCTAAGGGAGAGATGTTGACATAAATAATTTTTTTATTATAAACCTATACAAGGGTTAGTTTAGCGTGATTCGTTGGATCATGAAAATCGAACTTAAATGTTTTTGACCGAAATGTTGAATTATCGAATCAATTCATAGCTATCCAATTGGAGATTTTCTAAGATAGAGAGACGTTGTCAAACAAATTTTCTTTGATTTTTTTTTTCCTGAAAGTGAAGGTAGCATATGCTGACCTACCTAGATGGCTACCCAAATAGAAATGTCAACATGATGGATCAGATACGGATTTAACTATTCTCGCCTTTAATTTCCAAATGTGGTACGTACATATCGGCCTCCATCATTGCTTGGAGAAATCACCGCCTTCACACATTTTCAAGACAAAAGAATAAAAGAAAATTTTAAGTTTTTTTGTAATTGCAGTAATATAATTGAATAATAATTTTCAAGATATATATTTATTAGTTATAAGGATCAAATGTATATACACACATAATTTTGTACATATAAAAAATGAGACGGGGATCGGTCAGAAGTACATGAACCCACCTAATTCAATCTTATTTCTAAATTATTTCTATTTTTTGCCTCCAAATTTAATCTAATCTCCAAAAAAATCTTTAAAGCTCCAATACAAACGGACGAATAATGTAGCGATTGGACTGGACCGAATTTCTCATTCCTAGACACATCCTCACTAGATAGAGCACGAAAACTCCTCGTCAATTTATGATTTAATATCAACTTTAAAAATTTTATTAGGAGGAAAAAATTGAAAACGCGTAGAAGTTTGTAGGCTTTTTTTCGAACGGATCGAAATGAACATAGAGGGAAGAAAATATTAGTAATTGATGTGGATACTTGTGTGAGTTTTGAAAGAAAATAAAGAGAAAGAGAAAGAGAGAGAGTTCAATATAGAATAATGTTACTAACACACTTCATTTTGTATTTCATGTTTTACCGCATGTTGAGGTGGCAGCTCAAAGATTTTAGCTCACATAGAGAGAGAAAAAGAGGGGGAGAGTCGGAGAGAGGGAGTGTAGAAAGTGGTGCCACATCAACATGCGATAAAATATGAGGTAAAAAATAAAACGTCAATAACATTATTTTTCAGTATAACATACACATGCTTAGATAGAGAAAACTTCATAGAAATTTTTAATCCTCGTACCACTCATTTTCGTTTTTCTCAACCATTAGTAATAGTACGTACCACATGCAAATGTAATTGAAATTCTAATTCTAAACCAAAAATAAATATTCAAAATGTCTTCCAAGCGCAAAACATTCCATGAAAACCTTGCCACTGTCTGGTTGGACAAATTAAAGAATATTGTTCGTTTAAGTAATACTAATACTCCACTGGTCTAGGTCAAAGAGGAAGGTGACCTCTTAGCTTGAAGCTAGCTTAATTTCGTCACAAGGATCTTTTTTCGATAAAGACTGGTGGTGGAAGATTTTTCATTCTAAATTCACACTCGGAAAAAGGACTTGATAAATAGTGAGAGAGGTGGGGCTCACTGCTCACGTCTATTAAGAAACCTCTTATGATAGTGCTCGGTGGTCTCCCTCACTGAAGGAAGGGGAATATTCAATCTCAAGATTACTTCGATTTCATGACGCTATGTGGGAGAAGTCAACCAAGCAATCGATAGTTCATCAAAAGATAACATTTTTTAAGAGAAAGCAAGGAGAGTGAAAAAGCTAACCTACCATTCCGTTTGGTGAATTTGACCTTCGTCCAAGAGTTCAGCCTTCTATGTGCTTTCTGACATCGAGTTTCAGCTATGCCAAAAGATCACTACTTAGATACGTTTTTTATTTTTTAAAATAATTTAAAAATCTCTTAGTTCATCGAATTGGTGAGAAAAAATTGGAAAATTATGCAGAAAATATTTTTTTTAACAATTAATACAATTTTTGTGGGCACAATATTGATAGGCTATATTATATGCACCTTTCATTGCAAGAACAAAATTGCTTTGCACGAGGGGCAAAGAGGTTACATGTGCCTAGAAGTTAGGAGCAAAAAAATAATAACTAACATACTCAAATATTTTCAATGATCATGTGAAACTTTATATTAGAGTCTAGGAAAGAATTCAAACAATTAGACTTTTTTTTTTCCTCTTTTCCTTAGAAGTTTAGTACTTTCAAAACAAAACAAAAAAAAAAAATAGTTTTACAACATTTGTTTTTATTCTTATTTGGTGCAATTACTG
Organism: Arctostaphylos glauca; assembly: GCA_019985065.2. Classification (NCBI taxonomy): domain Eukaryota; kingdom Viridiplantae; phylum Streptophyta; class Magnoliopsida; order Ericales; family Ericaceae; genus Arctostaphylos; species Arctostaphylos glauca. The sequence goes on from JAHSPW020000014.1 coordinate 10,331,897, forward strand.
GAAAAAAGAATTATCTTTTTATTAACTCTGATGCCCATTTTCACTAATGGAAAAACAACTTTGTTAATTCACAGAAATATATAGCAACAAAACAAAAATTGAATTCCAACAAAAGAATGTGAAGATCACCACATCAATAAAATAGAAAAGGGGTTCAACTAATCTCATATATATAGTGGGTGATGCGCTCGGATTAGCTCACCACTCGATCATTCGAAACCAAGCACTCAGTTACAAATTCTGAACTACTAGTTGGCACTCGATCATTTGAATCGTATACGACTCTATAAAGACAAATGATTCATAGGAACCATTCGGTAGGACTCCGTAAATAAAGCCTAAGGATGCCCTGCATCTCATAGATGGAAGCCCCAACAAATGGACCAGTTCTTTTCAATAAGGAAGGGCAGGCACGATTGACGAACATTAAATCTCAACAAATCCTCCATCACTTACCTTATAAATAGAATTGATGCAGCATAGACAAGGTACGTTCTAAAACTACCATCCAACTACACTCATACTCCCCTCATATTAGTGATCTAACCTGATGGTTGGAGGCTTCGCGACCAAAAAACACTCCCCTGTCCTTTGGGATTGTGTGCAAGAATTCCAAGAGGAGTCTTGGATTAAGTTATTGTCCAATTTTTAGCACCATTAGTTTGGCGTCGTTTGTGTGAACGACATTTTTCACCAAACTAATTTAACTTAAAGATGAAAGATATGATGGTCACTATCAGACTTGTCACATCCCAGGCAGGTTGAAAAGAGGGAGAGGCTTCAAAAAACTCTCAGCCCTCTAGAGTGCTAGGTGCATACCATACATAGTTAGTGAACCAGTTGAGTAGAATGAAGCCATGGCCAAATAGTTTCAGACGCCACCACTGCCAACGGTTGCTGACCGACAAAACCAACCCAGCGAGAACCCCGATATGGATCCAACTATGAGAGGTAAGGAAAAAGCGAGAGGAGGAAGTTGACAGTTACACTAAAGGAGCCGGGAGGAAAACCGCCAATATTGGAGTTTCGATATTGCAGGGGACAAAGATAAGGAACTTTATCAGAAGCTCGAAGGCATAATGAAGCAATATCCCCTAGAAAACCAAGTGGACAAAACCAATATCTCCATCACATGGATGATAATGACAATATCTCCTTCACAAAAACTCAAATGTTGGAAATGGGACATTTTTATGGTTTAAAAGAGACCTTCTGGATCACTTACAAACTTACAAAGCTTACATGACCCTCCATGTTGTACCGGACAAAATCATGTACTGAGCCTTTCCAATGACTCTCAAAAGCCCGGCTAGGGTTTGGTTGGGAAGTTGGAGTAAAAAATCGTAAAAGACTTCAACCAGCTCAGCAAGCTTTTCATCGGTCAATTCTACAACAGTCATCAGCCACGCCTATTGGCTACATAGCTCCTGAACATCAACAAAAGAAACGAAGAGTCACTCAACCCCAAGTGCTTTATTGATGAGACGCAAATGGTGGATGAAGTAGCCAACAAGGTCACCCATACGATATTCATATGGGGACACCAGCCAACAACACATGATCATAGAGGATGTAATGACCAGGGCTCAATATCACATGAAAGTCCCCCCTCAAGCATGGTCGAGTTAATGAACATGGCTTAACAACACATGAATGCAGAGGATGTAATGATGGAGCAAAGAGAACGAGTAGAAAAAGTCAATAGGAAAAGGCTCGAGTCAGAAACAATCTGGTATTAAAAAGAACAGAGAGAATCTCAGTGTAAAAGCTGAGATGACCGGGGGAGGATTAGGGACAGTTTTGAGAGATCTACACCACTAAACTTCCTAGCATGGCATGTTTTAATGCAAATTATTGACGACCCAGAACTACGTTGGCCGAAGAGAATAAGGTCAGATTCTATAAAAGAAGGACAAGAGATAATATTGTTAGCTCCACAGAGATCACGGTCATGGCACAATCGAGTGCATCAACCTGAAAAGGATAATTGAAGACTTAATCCAAATGGCGAGGCATGATAGATTTGTCACAGAACGATAGAACCGTGATGAATCCAAGAGGCTTCGAGAGCGTAGCAAAGATAGATCAAAATAATCTGTGAATGAGCTAATCCAGGCCATTGGTGAAATAAGGATGATATCAGCATGATTTGCTGGAAGAGAGGAGTTAAGATCTTTTGAGAAAGCACATTCCAAGAGGCTTTGAACAAAAGGGGCTTTAGATGTCATGATGGTAGGTAGACCAAAGAAAAAAATAAGGATAGGAGAACAACCAACTGGTTTCCTGGAGTCATTATAAATGGCTTGAAAATGCCTATAAAATACCCTTTAGATCTAAGGGTCAAGAGTTGGATTTTTTGTTAGCTTTTTGTTGGCTTTTGAAGTGTTGGATTTTAGTTAAAGCTTTTTGTTTGGAAAGTAAAAATTTCAGAGCGTTGAAGTAAAGGAAGTTAGGAGAGGAAATATTAGCATTGAATGAGCAACAAGCTATTTTCTCATTCTCTCCCAACCTAACTCTCAAATATCCTAACTTAAACGAAAAAATCAGAAGATCTAAAACTCGAGAAAAGTATAATAATAAGTGTAATCCGCACCTATCTTTTTGAAGGGAATCTCTAGGGTCTAGATAGTAATCAATACTAGTCTTAGACCTCCTATGACCTCTACTTGAAGTCCAATATGATTACAGAGCAACTACTGGTATGAGATCCAAGTGTCATTGAAGTTCCCTCCATCATATCCCGAGTCCTCCTGCTCGGACTGCATCTTAGTCTGCTCTTCTAGATCTAGCATAAAATGTCAGGGGCAAATAAATTGCTCAATGAGTTGTGACATTCAGTAGAAAGAATACAATAGATGGCAAAAATAAAGAAACACATCAGTTTATTATTTATCTTAATTTAGAGTTCCAGAAAGCTCTTCCCAAGAAACCAAATTAAGCCATTGTCTCTAACATAAGGCCCTCAACTGAAATTGATTAGCCCTTACCTACAATGGGTCATTGATGAACTTAGACTTAAGTGATATACCCGGTTAAATCACAGTTGATCTTGCAAGGAAATGACCTTCTACCGTCCTATCAAGTCAATTCCAACCTCACCTATCTAGATCTCCACGCACGTGGCGTACCAGGTCCATCCAACGAATCTTAACCGCTTCCTGATTCGATTCAAGAACGTCTAAAACACTTATCGTCACTCTCCGAGATCCATTTCTCAATCTACACCTTCACTAGGTACAAAGGACAACGGGTCACCCTCAACCGTCTCTAACTCCTCCTAGTTGGGAATACATAAACTAATGAGTCAACCCTATTTGACTAAATCGCCATAGTCAAGGCCATCCAACCCAATTAACATTTCATTATCCTTACTTGTCTCTACAGGTGTCACATAACACCAACCACTCGACACCATCTCTGTTGCCTTGTCCGAGTGTTGTTCGTTCCAAAGTCCCTAACGTTCGATTCTAAATTTTTCTCCAAGTTCGATATTCACGATATTATTTCAACAGTATAACAATAGTAATTCAAGTTCTCCAACAACAATAACAATAGCATAATAACATGTCAATAACGATATAGTCACAAGTTGACATCTTGCTCTCATGGAATTCCACGAAGATTAGTGGACATAATAACAGTATTTGAGTGTAGGCTTCTGCGAAATGTATGTGAGGATTGGGATCAATTTGTAGTTAAATCGGTCGATCGCAAGCATCAACCAATCGATCGTCCTCAACCGATCGGTCATTGATCAGAACTAATTGACTACTTGAGTTTCTCGAATAGACAGTATCAGGGATAAATTTTTGCTCGATACATGAATAAATACTAACGATGCGACCTAAATAGGAGTTTAGGTAGCATATCTTACCTCTAATACGAGTTCCGGTGTGTCGTGGGTGCGTCTTGGCAGCGGTTCAACGGTGATTCGCTCTCTCTCTCTCTCTCTCTCTCTCTCTCTCTCTCTCGCATTTAAACATTGGTGGTGAATCAAGGAATGGAGCAGGTTATATATATGGGGTATGGTGTGAGTGCAATAAGAAGGGAGAACAAAATTCAAGTGTTACCAATGAACTTGGTTGTGGAGGGATGAATGGGAGTTGAGAGGAGAATGAACCGGTGGTTCATGGTTTCTAGCCCAATCCCATGGAAGACGTATATACTTAAACGGTCATTGGCAAGGGGTAAAAATTAGAGAACGATCCAGTGTTCCTCGCTCCTCTCCGTACTCATGCTCTATGCCATTCGATCGATCACGTTAAACTAATATATTGATCTAATCAAAGATTGCTAATTATGTGCAAAATTTATAAAATGCCCTTAAATTGTTTTTAGAAGTTATTTTAACTTTTTTAAAATCCAGGCAGGGGCGGACCTATATTGAGGGGGGAGGTGTCAGGTGACACCCCCATATTGCTCCAGTTAAAAAAAAAAAATTTTAAGGTTTAAGAGTAATCAAAAGCTTATCGCATAGCACTGTGACACCTCCATAATCTTTTTGTTCTGTCAAATTTTTTCAATTTGGTTAATTAAATTTGAACACCTATATTTTTTAATTATTGAATATAAATTTTATTCTTAATTATTTATTTATTTTGATAGTGACATTCCCAGGATCAATTCCTGGATCCGCCCCTAAATCCAGGGTCATGATTACAATCAATCCAACCTAAAACATAATTCGTCTTGAACCACAACTCAATCATTACCTAATTTCAATCAAATCTAAATCCTAACTAATTTTGAAGATCAATTGCATTAAAACACAAACTCTTCGAAACTGCCAATTTAACAAATAGAATTAACAATCTCCCTCTTTGGTAATTTTGGGACAAAACTAAATCTCAACTTAATGATGCATCAAACTCATACTTGGTCAACCAAATATCATCATAAATCTGCAAAACCACCAAAATCTATATCATTTGATCCTCATCCCCACCTCCTTCATCAAACCCAAATCCAAGTATTTCATCAACATCAATTTCATGTCAAAGTTAAATACATCTACAACTGTTCTCAAACTCGTCAGACATACATGTTCAACTGCATTTGATTCATCAACAACCACTTCACCAACACTGGGAGTTGGACAATGGACATATAACTCAATCATCTCCTACCACCATGCACCTCAAACATCTTCAACATCTTCTGATCTATAGTGAGGCAGCTAAACCAATTTCCTGGTCAGTATTGGGCATTCAATTACACACACTAGGATTCCTAGGAAGATCGTACTCCTAAACCATATTCTTCTGTAATTCAAAGTAGGACATTGGGTGTGGGTAAATTCTGCATTTGCCAATCTCTCCATTGACGTAAGTTATGTCTTCCCCTTAAACAAGTTGGCCCCCACAGTGTATTTCTAAATCAAACCTAACCTCTGTCATCTTTACTGAAAAATAAAACAATAAAAAATAAAACAATATTAGAAGAAGTAAATACCATATTTTATGTATTGACAAACATGCTAAATCAAATTATTCATACAATAGATATTAGGGATTTTGCAAAAGTCCCAAATTAAAAAAATCCTAACTATGCATAAAGTATCATACCATAAAATAAATGGCGATAAAATATTCATTAGGGTACAAATTACTTTGTAATTAAGAGTTCATACCTGCTTTAGTTGCCGAGTATGACTTCTTCTAGGTCTAGGTTTTAAGCCTTTTTGGACCAAATAACTCCAATCGTCTTCGTCACCACACCGTTAATCCGACTCAGTACTGCAATTGGATGAAGGAGTGGTGATAGATCGAAAGGCTTTGATGAGGGAAGAATGAGACGACATAAAAAGTTTCTAGGTTTATACGATGTCCAACCGATGGTTGCTAAAATTTAAACATAAAACCTAGTACTTATATGGAATAATAATTAGGTCTTTCCCCTCTTTCCGTTAATAGAGTTTTCAGGACCACTAATTCAAATAGTTTAGGGGGTCAAAGTGATTCAAAAAATATTAAAGGAAATTAAGTGAGTTTGAGTGATAGTTTAGAGATGTCCTGAAAATTAAGCATAATGTGATTATTTTGTAATAAGTAATTATTTTGTTAGTTATTTTTTTAAATTTGGGATCAAATATTTAACTGCTCTAATTTATCTCGACAAAACAAATCAAAATATTAAAAACTTGATCATAAGCTTAGCAAGTTTCCAAGATGAAAATAAAACATGACAATCAGTTTTTTCGTTTGTCTATAATTCTTCGCTTTTTTATTCTATCATCAAGACAAATTGAAAATATCATTTATTTTTTTAAACTGTCCAAACTCATTTAATTGCTATAGTAATATTTTTATTTTTTTCCTCCAAGACATCATAATTGTCTGGGCTTTTTCTTCGTGGCCCAATATCCATTCCGTAGTTGTAGGCCCAACATCCACATTACCATAATAACCCAGAGCTAATTCTAGACAAACCGGAGAAAGAACCCGAGAAAGAACAGGACCGGTCCATAGATTTTCAGAGCCCTAGGTGTATTTTTAAAATGAGGCCCTTCACATTTTCAAGATATAAAATAAAATTATAATAATTTTACAGTCAAAATTTATAATTATACTTGTTGGTGTGAAGCCTGATTTGCAGCAGCCGTCGAGACAGGTCTACTGGCGTTCAATTTTTATGTGTCATCTTTTAATTACTTTTCAATTGGCACATATTTTCTTACTACTTTTAAATTTAAAAAAATTTGATCAAGTGCCTTCAGGCACGATAATCCACTAGTTAAAGATGTGAGCTAGCCGAGGAGCGTACAGGGTGTCAGGGTTTGTATTTTGAATAAAATGTTTCATATTCAATAACATAGTTGATGTCCCATCCTCGAATCCAAGACTTGCAATCAAACAACTAGGACACTATTGTGGTGTCGGTCAATACTCTTCTGATGCGTAAGTCAGTGATCTATAATACTCAGGTGAAAAGGAATACTCAAGTGTAAGGTTAACAAGAGTATCGTACCTTTTAATGGATTAGACTGGGCCTTATTATCCCTCTAGGTCTTATAGTTGCATTGGGGTCTACTTCTCGAGGATGAAAAATAAGGCTTAGGTGGCGTGACTGTCTCAAAGTCTTTCATCCCTATTTTAAGACGAGGATAAGGCCGACTTATAATTATCTTAATAGCACATTCTCATTAGGATTGTGTCTCTCGTTGCAAGCATTCTTATGCGTTTTGGATTCCTCGCAACTAGGAGGGATTGGAAGTGAGGGCCCAAAGGATCACAGCACAAAGTAGATAAAACCCATGGATGACCGAGAAGAGCATGGCATGATCTAACCGAGAAGGCTAAGAACTAGTCAGGCAAGTGATTATTTAGTGATCTTGGAGATAGTCACGTTACGCTTGAACTTTTTCAACCACTTTATGACTGTGGGGTATTTAAAGATATTGTGGTGATTACAAGAGTTAATAGACAATAGTGCCATGTGATATTGTCGCAGGATTATCCTATAATTTTTCACACGTTAAAACTTATCATTATTATAGATTTTTACACTCTTTTTATTTATAATCACATTGTTTTTAATTATAAGCTTAATGTGCAGTAGCATTTCAAAAACCTCAAGAGATATTGTGTATTTATTAAAAAAATAAGGATAGGCTGGCAAACTTTACCCTTCATGATAATTTATTTTTTTCTTCTTTTTCATTTTTTTCCCCTTTTGTAGTGAAACGGAATCTGGTTTAGCCAAGGAATTCGTATCCCGAGAATATGCCTCTTTGTTTAGAGAAAATATTCAGAACCGCAAGAATAATACCTTACGCCCTGTGAAACTATATGAAGATTGCGGGGCTCGGGTTTTTCTAAAAAATTTTAAAAAATTTTAAAAAATTTAAGACCTAGGTATAAATTTTAAAATTATAAAAAAAAAATTATATTTCGACTCCCTAAATATATTTGGCCCCCTCAATTTCTCAAAAAAATAAAATCTTGACCCCTAAATATCGAATCCTAGTTTCACCCCTGACCTTGTGGACCTGTTATATCACAGTTTTGTACGGAGCTCATCACGAATATGACATAAAATGTATGGTGGGAGAGAGTCGAGCAATCCTAATTATCTCTCCTTTGATCATGTGGTTCAAATTTTTGACCCTTCAACAAGTGGTAAAATGATTTCAAGTGTGATTTGAGCAGTTCATCCACATAGTCCTATAGAGAATATCATTTTTTCTAAAAGAAAAGTCAAAATTGATCAGAAAGCTGTAGTCAAACTGTTAGAAAAAGAGATTTTAATTATGTTTTTTTTTTTTCACTTTCTGGCGATTTTACTACGTTATGGGTTTAATAATTATTTTGGTAATAAATAATTCGTTGGAAAATTATGAAAAATTCAACCAATTTGATTTTTTGGATCAAGTTCTCAATAAAATCTGATTAAGTTCACAAAAATTTATGATCTTTTAACAAATTGATCCAAAAATTTTGGCAAGAATACGACAAAAATTTAAATACAAGGTAATGAGTCCGGATTAGCTCAGCTAAGCGCTCGGCTTTTTAACGCTGAGTACTCAGTTATGTAATACTTTTTCGCTCAGCACTCGTTCACTCTGCACACAGGTTTTGGTTGCTTGGCATTACATTGTCATGCAAATGAAGCCCGAAACCTCTCAAAATCTCACAAACGAAGCCCTCAATTAAGGACCTGCTCCTCTCAACATGTAAAATGGGGCCTCCAAATTCCTCAATCTTTCACACTATAAAAGTGTTGAAATTTTTAGCCCCACGCGCAACGAAAGTGCATCCAAATAAACACACGCAAGATGAAGAAAAAGAAATTTCACTATATATTCACAATATATGATTAAAAAAACACTCACAAATACACTCTTCGTGAGCTCATACACATGCACATAGTGCATTGATTTTTACCCACTGCACTACACGCATCCGCCTTTATATAAATAAACACTGCTTCATTGGACTAAAAGAAACTATTAAAATCCCCCAATTAATTCCAACAACCAAGCCAATAAACAAGGGTCAAACTTTTAATTCCATCAATCAAGTCCATCACTTTCTATTTCTTTCCAAGAAGATTACCACATGGGAAAAAACTCAACGAACACCCCATATTTCTCATGTGAAAAACACGCCACCACGACTCATTTGCTTGCACCTTTATAGGTCACACTTATGTAACTTGACACTCATTTTTTTTGCTTGCTCAATTTCCGAAATTCGCGTGTCGCATCTCAACATGAACTTGAATTTTGTACAAATTTCGGCTAATTTTTCCTTGTAATGTCATCTTACCATTCTTGAAAATCTCAAGAACTACATTTCTCGATGAAAAGAACTACAACCGCTTGAATCTAACATCCCTAAAGAAATTAGTTTCTTAATCCCGGCACATGTCGAATGCTGGTCAATCTCACAATTCTTCCATCGGCCATACAAAAACGAACCGTACCTATGCCAACAACCTTGTTCACCGTGTTGTTTGCCATCCTAACGGTACATCCATCACATGCCTCATACGAACAAAAATATTTTCTATTTGAACAAATATGAAACGAGCAACCAGAATCCATAACTCAATTAAAAAAGTTCTTACCTTCTAAAGTCACTGTAAGCACGTCGTCTTCATTTCGGTGAAGCTCTCTACAACCGCCGTTTCACATTTTTCCTTTTCTTTCTCTTCCTTTTCCTTGAGCTCTGGACAAAATTTCAAGATATGCACCTTCTCGTCACAATAATAGCATTTTCTTTGGTCCACACCTTGCAACTCACCACCGTGCAAGTCTGAACGTCCCCTTAGCTTCTGCCCGGTTTGTCTCTTGGTCATTTGCCCTCTGGCTTGACTATCAAATTATGCAACCATGACGTGCTCCTTCGAAATCCTCTCGCTCTCCTTCCTCTGCATGGACTCATGGGATGAGTGTAGAAACAACCTCATCAAGCTCAAGAGTTTCTTTTTTGTACATCAATGTAGTTTGAAGATGCTCATATGATGGCAGCAACAAAACCAATAAGAGGATCGCTTTATCTTCCTCCTCAATCTTTGCACAAATGGCCCCCAACTCTGTTAGTAGCCAGTTGAACTCATTTAAATGATCGAAAAAACTTGCTCCTTCGGACATATGTAACGCGTACAATTGTTTCATTAACGATAATCAATTTGTCAAAGACTTGGACTTGTATCTACTCTCCAACTTCACCCAAAGTTCTGCCATGTCGATTTTGTTGATGACTTCCTGAAGAGTGCTATTTTTGAGATACAATTAATCATGATATTTGTAAGTTCTCTCACCTCCTCCCATTTATCATCCATCACCCCTTCCCCTTTTTTGGACTTATTCTTGAGCACCTTTACCAAGCCTTTTCTCGTCAAATATTCTTCACCTTTTGTTGTCAAAGAATGAAGTTATTGTGGCCGTTGAAAAACGCAATCACGAACTCGGTGTTTTTTCTTCCCATATATACCTCGTAGCTTCTATGTGTGAGTTAACTCATCTTCAACCGTAGCTTTGATACCATTTTTTGGAAGTTTTAGTTCCACACGTAACAGATGTGCATCCAAAATAAACACACACAAGATGGAAAGAAAAAAATTCCACTATATATTTGTGGAGGTTGCAAATATTCTGAATTGTTCCAATCGTCTGCAAAAACAACGTATTAGTGCCAATGACTTGTTTCCAACTTGAGGGCACTCTGATGCTAAAGTTAGAACTTGAGAGATCAAAGTGCAATAATAACTGCACAATGAATGATAACATACCTGATTTACGGCATTTGATCTCATATTTATTAGCCATCGGAAGCCATATTTTGGTAATTGAATCCTGGGATTCCCCTTTAATTGCGCATTGCCAAATCTTGCTCTTGCCTTGCAACACAATGATTTTCTTAATCAAAGATCTCCTTCACACTCTATGTTTCCAAATATAGGAATTAATTATTTTAGACTTTCCTATTTGGATTATGCCTTGAATCCAGAAGGTTCTCACCGCCTTAATTGAATGCACGGTAATCCACTCGGCAAATCAACGTCAGTATGCCGATCTCTTAAATGTCCAATCGATGGACCATTTGGCCGCACATCGGCCGAAGACCACACTATGCGTTTAGCAATCTTGATGGGCAAAACGGAGATCATTGCATGCCCGTTCAGCAATACGTCGAGCAGAGCCCCTATGCTTTTACAACCCAACTTTTGTATAATATGTAATTTAGATTTTAGAATATAAAATTATCTAGTCTGTATCTTAATTAGTTATTGTGTATATATTAGGAGCAACAAAGACATGATTGTCATTTTGTGGTACGAAATTGTTTGGAAAATTATTTTGTACTGGGCTAGCGATAAACTTTTATGGTTGGGAATCCTAATTAAATATTTTATTTATATTAATGGCATGATTTTAAATTTTGGGAGTCGAAGTTGATTTTGGTAAATTTGTTGTATGGGATTAATTATTTAATTTTGTATTAGAATAGATTCTATTATATATATTTCTTTTTACTTATATGCAAAAAAATTATTGTTATTATTTGTTAACTAGTATTTAAGGAGGTTAGGGCTCAATATTAGGGCTTTTATTCTAAGAATGTTTTGGGAGAAGAGAGAGGCAGCGGCAACAAAGTAGGGCTGTGCTCAGGTAAGTAATTCTTCATTTTTTTGTCTTTTCCCTTGCCTCCTCTTCCTTGCTTTACTTTCATCTCCACTTAAGGAGCATAGAAACAGTATTCATTCTTGTGGTATATAGTTAACCCACCATTAAAATCATCTCATGATTGGAGAGACAGAGAACAGGGGAATTGGGTTGGTTGTATTGATGGGTAATATATAAAATATTAGGTTGTGTAGGTGCTTGTACGGCTGCAATTGAATTTGCATGAAGAGCGGCATTGATGGTTCAAGGCATTGTATTGTTAAAGAATTTCGTGGAATGGCTGGGCTGGTTTGATGGATGGTTTTAGTTAGTGCTTGAGATCTTAGTGACTTTGGGTTTAAGCTTAGATTTAGGTTTAATTGGTAGTGTGTAAATCTAACTTTATTTTGTTATAATTATTGAGTAATTAGTAACCATTGTGATTTATTCTATGTTCAGGTTAATTTTATTTTTTTGTTTGTTCGAGTACGTTATCTTCGGACTCAGGTGAGTGGTTAAACATGTTACGTACTTTCGAAATTTATCTGTTCCCCTAAAAATATCCTTTTAAAAGTTGTATTTATTTCTTATAAAATTGGAAAGTATATTTGGTATCTCGTTAATCAAACGGCATATGATTGGTGTTCTTTGAATCATTTAATTTTCTGAATGGTCTCTTTGGTGAAAATTTTGTGGATATTAATTGGGAACATATTTTTGGAAGTCCAGGGAAATTAATCCTCTGTGTGCGGGTGACTCTGGCCATTAGGGAAGATTCTCGGGTTAGGCCGGGTGACCCTAATGCTCAACGGTTGAAGGAAAAGTTCCTGGTGCGTCCTGGTGACCTTAACCGGATCGTCTTAGGGAAAAGTTCCACGGGCTGCCTACTCGTGGTGACTCTAAGTTCGATATTGGATCCAATTTTTGAGTTATTTATTTCACTGACATTTGGTACTATTTGGTATTTGTGGTTCCCCTTGTTGTTTGGTTGGATATCGGATTGTGATCACCATTGAGATTTATTATTCGTTAAATAGAACATTGTTTATTTTATTTGGTTGTGGTACACTCTTATGCCTTATTTTATGTCGATAACTTAAATTATTTTAATCCCTCTTTTAGAAACTTATTGTAATATACATGTTTTGCCATTCACTGAGCTTTCAGCTGACGGATTTATTCCACATCATTTTTCAGGCGAGTCAGGACGTTAGGGAAGGACTTTGGCGGTATTATGAGATTTATTTTATTGACCTCCATAGGACATTACATTTAGTGTTAGGATTTTATTTATTTGCTTCCGCATATTATTTTTGAACTCCTGGTATCCAGATTTTGTTATTCTATTTATTGTTTGGAGGTATATCTTTATTGGATGGTTCGTGAGATGGTTATGCCTCACGATTGGTTTGGAACATTTGGTTGAAATTTTGTGAAATGAAAACTTGGTCTTTTGGTAAGCGATATTATTTAATAATTTAATTACTTTTATTATTTTGAGGCTGCGTGTTTCACAAGTTGAGGTCTTGCGGTTCACGGCCGGTCATATTCTCCATTTTGGGGTGTGACATATGCTATCAACACGGCGCATAATGCTCCCGAATTAAAACCCTTTGTGTTTGTTCAATCATTGTGGATGGTACGTCATAGGGATAGCAATTTGAACCAAACTATTAGTTACCCGAACTGAACCACTTAATTTTTTCCAAATCGTAGCAGTGTTTTTCCCGTGAGTATGGGTATGGTAGTAATAGACAAATTCTCATTCAGGTTTGGTTCAGTTATGGTTTAAAAATATAACCGAACCATTTTTCGAACCAAACACACACACATACAGTTAGCTTTTTAAAAGGGATCTTTTACCTAAGTTGTGTATGGACTTCTAATATGAGCCCGTGGATGAGTTGCCTTGCTTTAAAAAATCCATTTTGGGCAAATGATGGGTCACAGATCGAGGTTTTTTATAGCAACTAGGTTAGATGTTATAATTCATATACAAAGAAGGGTTTGCTGAAGTGAGGAAACTCTCTCTCTCTCTCTCTCTCTCTCATCTATAGCCCTCATCTATAGCCCATAGTAGCCCTCCCTCCCCCATTTGTTGCCATAATCCCCGGTTGCCATCGCCACCGCCACCCTCCCTCGCTCCCTTCCCCGTCGCCGTTCAGGCATTGTTGCCCTATTCTGTCCGAATAGGACTTTTTGGTTTTGCATTATATCCATCTGTGTGATGTACTCAATGGAACCTTTTGTGAACATTCCTGAGGATACTATTCTTGAACTCCTAATGCTATATTCTATTGTTCTGTACTTTATCGTTCAGCACCAAACTGATTGTGATTGTGGGGTGCTTGAGAAAATTGCAGAAGTGGTGGCTGTATTCTAAAATTGCAGAAGTGGTGGCTGTATTCTAAAATTGCAAAAAATCACATATACCTTTTGCATCTTTTGAAATTGCATTGCAAGCTAGAGGTGTGTATGTAGTTGCAAATTTGGTCTGTAGTGTACTTTCTCTCAAATATTGTGTGTCTACCCATTCATTTATTGATGTTATTGTAAATAGGCCTGAAGTATCTAGTTTTTCTTATAGTAATATTTTCTACAGGAAAAGATGTCAAGTTCAAGTATGACGTCTAGCCAAAATTACCTACGATTTAGGAATAGAAATTGTAGGTGTGAAAGTAGAGCAAGTATAAAGATATCTGAATCAGAACGAAATCCTAAAAAATTGTACTGCACGTGCAAGAATGGTGCAACTATTGTGTGTGACTTTTGGAAGTGGTGCTTACCAATTGAGTCAACCTACACGCATGGTTCTAGAACTTCTTCTCACAAAGAAAGTGGTGACATAAAGCTCGTACCATGGTGACAATCAAACTTGACCAAATTGAAGGCATATGAGTTCAATTAAAGTTATTGGTGGTTTCATAATGTGTATTGTTGCTATTTAGTATTTTGATATCATTGCAAATCCTTAGTAAGTGATGTAGTAGTATTGTATTTGACAACCGCTTAATGTAAAAATTATGCATCACTCGTCATCTTGTCTGAATGTGGATGGTTATTTGTTTACTGGGTTCGTCTATGAAAGCATGTTGGATATGATTTATAAAGAAGCTTAAGAGAGCTTTGTGGAACTTGTAATAATTTCCTAAGCATTCTTCAGTGGCCGCAAAGAGAAGCTAAAGTGAACTCAATTAGAAATCACTGCTATCGACCATTTTGTGAAAAATTCCGAACAACAAAACCTAATTAGAACGTGTAATAATCTCCCATTCTCTCGAAGCATTCTTCAATTGCAAATCTTTTAGCCCCAACATCATAAATCGTAGAACTTCCTCTCTCTTGGCAACTTCCTCCTTTCTTTAGTACAACACAGCATCAACCAAGAACTTACATATAAGATGTACAAAAATTCAAACAAAAATATCTACTTGCTTACAAAACCAAGAACTAGTGTTTGCATGATCCATTAAATAACAATTTTTATAGAGAAATGGAAACCAAAATATCCACTAGTTAACATATCCATGAGTTCAATACAACAGTAGAATATCCATAAAACAGTGGGGAGTTTCCATAAAACCACATGACACCCAGAAAAAATAACAAGAGAATTAAAAGAAGACAAAAAAGAAAAAGATGGCAACACAATGAAAAGTCTTCAACCCAATCATCCGATACTCTTGCACGAATGTAGATCTCTACCGACTGCATCAATGGAAACCTAAAATCATTCTGCATCAATGAAAAGATACAAACAAACAGTTAAAAATATTCATAATTGGAGGTCCATTGCGATCAAAGATTCATAATTCAAACACTTACCATCATCATCATACTCAACATTATCGCTATCGTTGTCGTCATCATTCAACATTACATCTTGCGAAGACCTAAGGAAAAAAAAAAATTGCAATTAAGCAATGACATGGAAATAAAAAGAAAAAAGACAACAAATTGAACACATACACATTCAGATGTTTTGCGACTGTCCTGTTAACCCACAACTATTACAATGCCTATTCTTGTGCTTTGCCTTCTCTCTTTCTCCCTTCAGCCGTCTACCACAACCCTTTGTCCTAACTAGTTGTGGTTCTTTAAAACTATGTTCAAGATACATATGCACCTAGACACCTTGAACACCACTACCTTCGCCATCTTCGTTTCCACGATTCATGCCAAATAAACATCTTTTGAGTTGACTCCAAAGTTTCTCGTAAAAGCTCACTTCCTTCTTACTTAAGATAGCGTTATCAATTACATTGGAAGCAAGTTGAGAGAAACCACTCCACCTAACTAACAAAGAAACCTCACAAATATCTTTTATGCCCCCATCCAAATCATCTCGAACTCACATAGCTTTTGCTGATTTAGTTCATCTCAGTAAGATATACTAATCAGCAATTGTATAATCTGATATATTGATCAAGCAATTATATAATCTGCATTCTAATAAAATATGCCAACATGTGCCAACACGGAATACGGTCAGATTCAAATTTCTTGCAGCTACAACTAACATAGTTTGATGACTTGTCTACATAAATCTCGCGAACCGTCAAACCACTCTTCATCGCCCTCTGAGCATTGCACAAACAACGATGTTCATCCTCGCATGTTATCGTCACCACATACGCCACATTTTGAAAGTGTTCCTCTTGGAACTTGTAAAATATTGTCTGCGTATATAATTCATTCATTGTTCTCTCCATAACCCATATAGTTTTCAAGATAAGTTTCTCATTGACATCTTTATGATCAAGATCCAATTTGTTAATGCCATACGCGTGATATCACCCTATCAAACCGTGTCACGAAATCCCATAAAGAATTATGTGGAGACACATAGCTCTTGAAGAATGCATGCGAAATTTTGGCCCTTTGACTACTAGTCATGTGGGCAGAAAAAATGTGATTCATTTATGTAGGAATCCATCTCTCACGAATTTTGTACATGTCATTTAACCATTTGTTACCGAATAAGTTAGTGTTTTCTAAAACAACTGCCCATCTTGCTTTAAACTCTTCAGCGCTCTCGGAGTCCCATATGCATTTTCTGATCTCTTCATAATGTTCTTCATAGCATACCGCACTTTTTTTTTTTTGAAAATTTACTCACAATGTGCCAAATGCAATACCTGTAATGTATATTTGGAAGAACATTAGCAATTTCTCTTGTAATTGTCGGATCCTAGTCAGTTATGATCTTTCTGGGAGCGCCCATTGCATTGATTTCAACCATTCATTAAACAACCACTCGAAAGATTCACTTGTTTCGTCACTTAAGAACTCACACCCAAAAATCATTGTCTGTCCGTGGTGATAATTAACCTCTAATCTAGGTGCGAATATCAAAGCGTATCGGTTTGTGTTGTAAGTTGTGTCTAACACCACTACATCACCAAAATATTGGTACAACTTCCTAGAGGTCGTACCAGCCCAAAAATAATAAGTTATCCTCCCCTCGTCATCTTGCTCAAATACAAACGTAAAACCTAAATTTTTTTATTCAATTAGAAAATGCTTGTACAATATATTGGCATTATGTCCAGCTAACGATTTTCTCCTATCCCTCCCAACATTATAAAGATTCTATTCTAAAAATTTAATATTTTCAAGACCTCCGGATTGCAACTTCAAAATAGTCATTTGTTGGTGGGTTCGCATATTAGCAGTTACAAGTTGTGTTAATGCTTTTTTGGCAACAGGCACCGCGCGATGAGATCACAACAAATGCACCCTCTTGGGCATCTTGAGAGAGTGGTTATGACCCTCGACAAATTTGGAGACCACAAACCTTTGATTAGATTGGTCTTTCACAATAAATAATTTTGCACCACAGTCCTCTATAGTTATTCCCCGACGTTGTTCATTGGGTCCAACATTTGTTGTTCTCCTTAGTCTTTGTAACAAACATACTCTTTCCACATGATTTCATGATTGTCCCTACTCCTCTTGTTGGAATGAACCCGCGTACCAAATCCAGATTCTCTCGCGTAATTGTTGTAAAAATGATGAACATCCTCTAAATTTTCAAATTGTTGTGTGATTTTTGGTATCAATTCGCTCTATACTTGATTGAGGATTGTAAATGATACCAGAAGAATTAGCAAATGATTCTAATGGTTGATTCAGCGACGTTGAGAATTGTTCTACTTCATAAAACTCCATCATTCTAAAATGTAAGAATCTGTAATTAAGTACAAAAAAACTCATTAAAAAATTACCTTACAAACTTTAAATTCCACAGATGGGTACATCACATAAAAACTCATAAATGGTTCCACCAAGTACATCGCATAGATGGGTATAATATAAAACCAACGAGAAGAAGGCACACTTCTTTCTCACTATTGACATTAGGTGCCATGATATCAATCTCCACTTAACAATCTCACAATGACAATAAGAACCTTTCAAAAAGCCCTAACCAAAAGGGATTTATTTCTTATCTTTTTTTTAATGGGAAGAGAGTTCAAAACTACAAGCTTCTAGGATATTCTATTAGAGTCCATTGACCAGATCATACCCACAAATAAAAATTTAGACAAAAAGTTGAGATAAAGTTGTTCAAAAAGCCCCAGTTGGACAGAATAGGGTTATAATACCTGAACGGCGACGGGGAAAGGAGCAAGGGAGGGCGGCAACGAGGAGGAGAGGCAGGGAGGGCAGCAATGAGGAGGAGAGGCAGGGAGGGCGGTCATGGCAACCAAGGATTAGGGCAACGAATGGGGGAGGGAGGGCTATAGATGAGAGAGAGAGAGAGAGAGAGAGTTTCCTCTCTTCAGCAAACCCTTCTGTATATATGAATTATAACATCTAACCCAATTGCTATAAAAAAAAAAAAAAAAACGGATCCTTGACCTATCATTTACCGGAAACAGGTTTTTTTTTAAAGCAAGGCAACAAGGGCCCTTAGATGAAATCTAAAGGCTCACATTAGAAGTCTGTACACAACCTAGGTAAGGGGTTCCTTTTAAGAAGCTAACTATACAAACATACATACATACATACATACATACATACATATATATACATGTGTGTGTGTGTGTGCGCGTGTGTGTGTATATGATGACCCTTAACCAATTAACCCTAAACCTAAATGACTCAACTCGCCAGCGGCACAAGGAGCTAAGCTGAGGAAGGTACTCTCTGCTCTCCAGCGATTTGAGAAATCGGCGATTGTTCAAGTTCATCACTCTCTAGCTGCAATCGGTGATCCACGATCGTTCATCTCCATCTATCTTCTCTCTTCAGGTTCAGCACTCTGCTACATTCTCATCCATCTCTCCAATCATATACTGGAGTAGATAACAGCAGAACGCAAAAAGAGAGCTCGAGTTCTTGAGTCAGAATGTGTGACATTCTTCTTTTTAGAAATTATAATGGGATGCTTTTTTTATTACATATTTTGATGTTTAGCATTTTTTTCGGTTTCGATTACAGTTCAGTTTAATTCGGATAATTAATACTCGAACCATTTAGTTCAAAAAATATCCGAACTCTATTTGGTTTGGTTATGGCGCATTTTCTCTTTGCCCGTTCGATTATATATCGAGGCAATTTTGGGTAGGCTATTCGGTTCGGGGATCGGGTATGATTATCCTAATAATCGCTCCAATCTACCCCATTGCTATCCCTAGTCCGTCATTTTGGCCCTAATATGCTGGCCGAAGTCCCACACTACCGACACGCTTCGTGGTGCTTTTGGGCTCAACCCACTTATCCTTCTTGACACACTATATAAAAACTCTCACAGAGAGATGCACTCTAAATCAACTCCTCTCACACACCTTACTCACAAATGCACTCTTTGTTAGCTCATACACATGCAGACAGTGTACTGATTTCTACTCTCTACACTACACGAACTTACCTTTATATAAAATAATAATAATAACAACACGAAATAACTTTGACCAAACACATTTTTAGTAATATTTTATGGGCAATTTAAATCAGGGTTATATGAGCCCACGCTGCATAGTTTACCATCACATTCACTTTTTCAAGTTATGTTTTCATCTCATTTTTACATAGTTTGACATTTTTACCATTAATTTTGTGTGTTAGTTTACTTCTATCCTTTTAAAGTGAAAACTCTAATCCCCAATTTGGTAGGCTAGAAAACATGACAATAAATTAGGCATAAAAATTGAAAATAAATATGGTAAAATATATTCTGTGAATCCAAAAATATTCACCGGAATCTCAATACATATTCATCGGAATTATATTTAGAAGAAGATATTCCCTATATTTTGTTCATATGAATCCAAAGTTAGTGTGCTTATCCCCTAAATCTGTCGTCTTAGTGACTGTGGGGATTTCTTTTGATCGATCCCTGTTTCTGTTTCTATTCTTCACAAAGACCTTTTAATTTTCTGTATTTGTTCACCAGAATATGAATTTCTTGTATTCATCCTCCCCTAAACCAATTGGAAAATACTTCAGGCATATAAAAAAAGAAAATTAAGTTTTGTGAGTTAGAAGGACGATTTCATCGTCAAACGGAAATAATATTTTCCAGAGACAATCATTATTACGTGGTGAGTGAAGTTTTGTTTTATTGTTGTTTCTCTTTTTAAGATCCGTTATAGGTTGATATTTGTTGAACATTATAGGAAGAATTTGCAGAAATTTATCATTAGCTATGAAAATTTACCATCGCAATTAACAAAAAATTTGAAGCAATTTAAGCATTATATCTACAAGTTTACCATCACAGTTAGAGGACAGTGATTTTACCATCACATCACTACAAGAAAAAACATATTTGGTGACATGAAAAAATGTCACCCAAGATCTAGTTTTTGTCACCTATTATTATTGGTGACACCTTCGTGACAAAAGAAGAGGTGTCATTGTATCCATGACACTAAAAGTCAAGGGTGACAAAATGACGTAACTGTCACGGAATAATGTCAACTGTGACAGGAATACGGTGTCACTGAAAATATATTTTCCGTGACAAATGATGTCGCTGAATGTAAATTTCAACCGTGACATTAATATAATGTCACCGAAGAGAAATCTTTCATGACACATGATGTCACTGAATGCAACGTGAATACAATGTGGTGTCACTAAAGATAAATTTTCTATGACAAAAGTTGTCACCGAATATATATACCATGACAACCAAATGTATGTCACTAATAACATTTTATAGTGGGCGAACAAGGGTGACAAATATTTGTTGTCACGAAAAAATAGGACTACAGTGATACCACACTCAACATAATTGTGTCACCCAAAATATTATTTTTACCTGCTTACAAAGTTTTCAATATTTATACGTTATGATTCAACCTTAGCAAAATTTTATTAAGCAAAGAAACAAAATATCATTCAAATCAAATACCTATTAAGTTAACATTTACCATCCAACTTTAAAACATTCACTCTCCAATAATAAAAACTTCAAACTAACTAATAGCATTAGCTAAACTACAAACATCCATAAGTATTATATTTTTCTAATGACAAAAAGAATTCAAAACAAGTGTTCCAATTAACTACCAAAAAATCTTCAACTTCATCTTGGTTAACTGCTAAAATGTAAATCCATCTCGTACTTACCTGTACAAAATCGCAAAAAAAATAAAATACAATTAGTATGGTGTTTTAAGTGACTTCGATGATACTCATCCTAAAGTCTTCAAAGATAACAAGTAATATGGTGACTTTAGATAACTATAAAAAGTATTTAAAAAAAAACCCTTCATCTAAGGTAGAAACATAAGATTGAGTGTTAATAAAGTGGAAGTTACTTACTGAGAATTAGAGTTTGCGCCAACATGATGACCAATGAATTCACAACCCTTCAACTCTCAGACCTGTAGTTAAAAAAAATGATAATAGATATTTAGTAAATAAAATTGATGATATGTATTTATCCATAAGCATATGTGACAAAGACAATATGAAATGAAACTAAAGATTCACTATGATTGAAGAAGTATCAAGCAAATCCATATTTATAAGCAAAAAACCAAAGCCTTTGTGTTTGATTGAAAGTATTGAAGAAGCTTGTGTTTAATTTGGCAACACTCTCAAGTTCTCAAGTCAATTCTTGAAGAAAAGAATCATGGGATCATTCTTTTGTACAAGAATATCCAAGATATTAGACACATGTCTCAATTACCCCTATCCATGATGATAAAACAACTAGGCAACATATGAATTCACATGAGTTACCAAAGAACTCTTGAGCCCCACATCTCCCACCATATTTCACCACTGATGATTTAGAGAACAAACCAGATTCTTGGTATTTAATTATTCCTGAGCCATCTCTCAAATAAACACTTCAAATTAAAGGGTAGTAGGGTACACATTTAATCCAAATCATCTCGTGAGGGGTAAAAAAAGATGCAATGGATCATCAAAGATTTCATAAAAACATGACCAACAAGAAATGACCTAGATGAATGCAGAGTGCACACCCTTCTACCAATAGATGCATTGAGGGTCCTAAGTTCATTTGGTAGTTTAAAATAATTACATAGCAGAAGCTATCTTCAATCTCACTGTCTTGCTCTTTCTCGCTAGGGCAATCTAATAAGGTTGGTTACTCATTTGACACATATCTTAAACTATGTTCACAGCAGGGAATCAACTGTGCAGGTTTACGGCAGTCTATTGAAATCTATAAGTAGGAATTTTATAGCCATAAAACAAGATGACCACCAAGAAAGGTGCTGAAAATATACTTTGGGTTGAGTTCTACCTCTTTTAAGTCGTTTTCTTCATTATATATAGTTCTGCCTTTATCTTGAATTTTCTTCCTTCATTCCTACTCCCACTTTCTAACACTTATTTCTTCCGTGGATTGTACCGTAAATAGGACTGATTTGCAGAGGTTAGCCAACCACCAAGGACAAGTCATTACTCAGAACTACTTAGAAACTCCATGTATCAAAGTTCAACCCATGAATAGAAGATCAATATAGATTAATACCAGGAAATCCACAAAACAAAACAGGAATAGATTTGCAATTCAAAATTCTGCCATTGAATTACCTGAAAGACAACTATGGTGCCAACTGCATTAAACTCATACTTCATTGCCAAGCAAAAAGAGAAATTAATACAAAAGAACTCCAATGCCTCAATTATACAAGGAAGATATTACCACCAAGTAAAAACCCATTACTCCATGACAAGTAGAAAACAAAAAATTGATCCTACTACATAAAGAACTCTTACTAAAAAATAATTATTGCACTACTTCGTCATTTTATCTTTCCATCATCAAGCTGATTGCTCAAAGAGCTTGTTGAAAACCTATAGTCATCAATCAACATAATGGATTACCTCAACTCTATACCTATATATGACCTCTAAATAACTATCATAAAGAAAATTAAAAATAATTCACGGTATATGTTCAATGTGGCCATTTTTTTATCAACATGTTACCATTGACAAATTAAGCTAGAAAACACAACTGGTCTTTGTTGTAAATGTGTTTTCCATATATCTAGAAAAGAGAGAAAAAAAATTCCAATTACCTCTTGAGTTTTGCTATAACAGAGAACCAAATTAAAGATCATGTAGTTAGAACTTCCTGCAAAAGAACAAAAATAAACACACTTTATGTCTTGCGAATAGTGTTGGCTGTAAACAAACATGTAATTGAAGGCTTTGTTATACTGCCTATATACTTCCTGATTCTGGCTTGAGAAAGTACTGCAAATTACAGAATCTGGACATTTTCCCATGATTTCGTAGAAACAATTGCAGAAAGATCAGTTCTCTTTTTATTCACAAGTACTGATCCTAGTTACGGGCTCATGAGCTCACCTCTCTCTCTCTCTCTCTCTCTATACACACACACACACACACTCTTTACCCCTGCCAAATTGCTTGGTTCCCAATTGAACGCAATTTCCAAAGTACTTGATTCCCAATTGAACCCCTAATCGCGTCACCCTCATGAAATCCCAAAAGAATTCTAATTCGAAATTGCGAAAACATATACACACACAAATACTGTATACAGAGAGAGAGAGAGAGAGAGAGAGAGAGAGAGAGAGATTTCAGTGCAAGCATGCCCTTACCTGAAACAACAATGTTGGCCGCGAAGAGTCGGCCGGCAAAGAGTCGGCCGCGAATAGTCAAACAGTCCGTCGCGAACAGTGGCCGCCGAGAAGATTGCCCGAACAGTTGACGAGATTGGTAGTCGAAGAGAGTCGAAGAAATTGGTAGTCGTCCGCAACAGTGTTAAGGCTTGTCGATAGAAAGTCTGATCTGCAGGTTCTTGAGAAATTAGGGCTTTTTTGGGGTTTTTTTTTTTTTTTTTTTTTTTTGGGGGGGGGGGGGGGGGGGAAGAGGGACGAGGGAAATTTTGAGAAATTAAAAAATGCATACAAAACAATGTCGTGTTATCAAATTAATGTCATATTTTAATTTTATTAGTTCTTTATACTTTTTTATCACGGTTTTAAACAAACTGTGATTAAAAATGGCTACAACTTTCTATATATTTTTAACAAAGTTTTTAAACAAACTGTGATAAAAAATGACTACATTTTTATTACGGTTATAAACAAACCGTGATTAATATTGACAATTATTTTTTACTACGCTTACTATAAAGTGTGATAAAAGACATCTATTTCTTTTTATCACGTTTACAAATAAAGCGTGGTTAAAATAACTACTTATAATCACAGTTCTACTGAAAGCGTGGTTAAAAAGTGATAGTTATCACGGTTTTATTAAAAAGTGTGATTAAAAATACATCTCTTATTTTTTTATCACGCTTTTACAAAAAGCATGATCTTTTTAATTTATCAAGCGTGGTCTTTATCCATTATTGTAGTAGTGTACTTAGTTTTAGTAATTTATGAATTTTTTAGTGACACTCCAAAATCTTTCAGTGACATTCCTAAAAATTAAATTTCCGCCCTTTTTTTTTTCCTCCGATGCCAAAATTTGAACTCTTTGGTGACACACATAACCTTGTCACCCATAATTATAATATTCGGTGACACAAACTTTGTCACCAATGCCAAATTGTTGTCGCCGTAAATTACCTCTCTTTGGCGCCAAAATCCCAACACTTTTGGTGACAGATGTGTAGTTTCTTGTCACCGTTGGTTATATTTAGTGACAAGCTGTCCAAAAGGGTGTCACAATTAGTGTTTTTTCTTGTAGTGCATGAACAAACTAACAATCAGGTAAGCAAATTTACCATCACGTATGGAGAAAAGATATGAAAAATCACAAATATAGAGGGCAGCAAACTTACCATCAAACTTAACAAACTAACCATCATGTAAGCAAATTGATCATCACACGTCGAAAATATATACAAATTTATCATCACAATTACAGAGGGCAACAAATTTACCATCGACCCTAACAAATTAACCATTAGGTAAGCAAATTGATCATCACATGTAAAAAACATCTGCAAATTTACCATCACCAATTGCTAACAATTTTCAGCAAAATTTACCACCTACAAATGTCATGATGATAAATTTACCACCAATTTTTTTGGGGTGTCAAACTGATATGGTAAACACTGATTGTATTACCATCCCATTGATGGTAATACATTGATTGTGCAATTTTAGAAATTAGGACAATTTGGATATTTTTTAAAAGATGGGACTAAAACATAATTTCGTTCCTACTAAATATTTTTTAAAAAAATCAAAAATCATAAGCTCATCTCTACACAGTGAAATTCATGTCTCCGTTCCTCATCATACTATTCAGCATTCACTATACTAAGGTAGGTAGGAAGAATCAGTAGGATTGAGAACATTCTGGCGTAGTGTACACTTGTACTCTGTTTTGGTGGGTTGACTTTGACTTTGCAAACAAAATTGTACAGGCTCTTAGCTTTGTGGACTTGGTCATATACAAGTGCACAAATACGTACATCATGATTTTTTTTGAACTTGTTAGAAAAAAAAATAATTCAAAAGTAAAAGTTAGACTAAAAGGGGCCTAATTTCCTTAGCAGAGGCTTGGTGTAATTTTTTGGAAGACTACGAAAACGATTATACATATTCTATTTAAATAAGAGCATCGTGGGTACTTTTATTACTGTGAGTTCAGTTCGTACTGAACGTGCTATTTATCTATCGCGTAAAAAACTTCAAGCATCTAAGTTCGCTCGTGATTTGGAGTAGTACTATTTCTGGTTGACTCGAATGATAAAAAAAAAAAATCGAACTCAGAACACATATTCTTACTTTCTTTGATATTCTTGACTAGCTAAACATGAAGAATAACTCACACCGTTTGCATAGGACTTATGAAAGAAGTCAAGTAAGCTCGTACTCAATTTATTTGAATGAGTATAATATATATATAAGCTATTTGTTAATTCATAGAAATCAATATCTGTGACTCTATATACCTTTGACTATGTCAACATTTTCCCCATGTTCTTCTTTTGACCTTAAAACTTGCAAAATTAGAACTGACTAGTAGCAGTAAAAAGCAACGAATTAATGTCCTTCTACATAGAAGTTTTGGGAAGCCGGGATCTCTGTAGCGCACCAAACGCACTATAAACTTATAGTTCATCGCGGTGACGTCTTTGAAATATTGTTCTCTCGATCTGAACTATTCATTTTATGGAGTTCGTTAAGAATTTTATTTCTGCAAAAAATTAAGTTGATCATGCATTATATAACCTCTTAATCGAGTGAGATTTCTATGTTTGTTTAGTTTCCGTATCATGCTAACCATCTATCTAAAAAAAGCATGTGTTATTGTTCGATCATGCAAATACAAATATTTGATCGTCCTATAATTTTTTTTTGTAAATAAAGTGCTCAATGAGTTTTATAAAATAAATGATTCAAATAATAATAGTGATATCTGAAAAGGTCCTACGAAAGTATGTTTCTTAAGAGTAATACTATAAACACAGATCTTTCAGACACATCACCATTGGATGCACATGGGGGCCGGCCCTCAATCATTTGTAGACCTCACGTGCATCCAACGGTTCCGAAGATATCTGTGTCCGGAGTGTCCAAACACGTGTTCCTAGACTTTTTCATTTCTTAATCAGTTTTATAAATAGCTTATCTCTTGAATTCTTATATGTCTAAAATTTTGTTGATGTTCTCAAATACCATATTGAATCAGTCAAATTAATGCTAGTGGGGTTGTGCGTGTTTGTGTTTTTGTGTGTGTTGATAATTAGGACGGAAACGGCATATTTTCTCAAAAATTGAGGCTTAGTCGGAAAGGACTAAGTGAATACATATTGACTAATTTTTTGACAGTCTTTCAATATATTATCCACATATGCTTCAGAAATCTTTATCAAAAAGTATTACAAAATACAAGTTAACTGTTAAGAATAAGAAAATCATTTAATCGAACGTAACACAAGTTAATTGCTGGTTATTTTCCGAGTTGCCAATATTACAGGCCAATAAACTAAATAAATTAAAAGCATTCGCCCCATCATCAATTAACGATACATGACAAAGGAGAAGTTCCTTACTTTCTTTTTGTGTTAACTTACAGGTGCATATAGATAATAAAAAAATTATTTAGTGTGTAAATTCTGAAATTGGTAGACACTTCAAACCCAATTTGTACTGGACAATTGTTAATAAGTTTGAATATTTTATACACTATATACTGTAGGGGTACTTTTCGTGAGTAAATCCTGAGCTAGCTAAATGAATTAATTGTGTTGATGCCAGAAAATGGGCGGCGATGACCTTCGATCGGCTTCGGTCTCTCAAGGCTCCTACACACAAGTTTGATGACAAGGGAGGTGGTGGTTCGGTCATGAACCCTCCGACGATCAAGTTAGAACTAGTCGGAGAAAATGAGAAATCGTATTGACTATGTAGATCAATTGCTTACCTCTCTTCATGATCGAAGAGGACTATAAATACATCTGAGGGGGAAGTAATACCCCGATGGATCATTGCCACCAATGGCGCCTCGATTCAGTTCTGCCTGGTTCTTGCCCTGATTGCATGCGCGCACTGTCTCTAGGATGCGACAGGATTTGGGGCGATATTTTCAAGGTTGCATGGGTGATTGAGGGTGTCTGCTCTGCTTGGCCTCTATCCTTTGCCCACGTGCAGTCAGGGAGGGCCCAGGCTGGACTTACTTTGCCCGAAGGCTCCCATGACGGGTCGGCTAGTAGAGCTATGGGAAATTCCCAATCGGCCTTGGGCCTATCGAGGGCTCAGTCGGTACTAGGCTGAATCTGGGCTCATCAGTTGTCCCCCATTTCTCAATTGAAGCACAGGCTGAGATGCAGAGAATAATTTTTCAAAATGATTGTCTAATTATGAAAGATATGAGTCGTCTCCAGCATTAATTGCTCGCTGCATCAAGATCATGTCGTTGGTTCGTTCACGTATTGTGATCCTGGAGTGTCTCCAACTCACAATTGGCAGTTATCCTTTTTTGTGCGTTATCATTATGCCGACGTGGCCTATCCCGATTCGTCGCCTCTGCCCTGATCTAACGGTTGAGATCGTGCTTTGTTGTGCGAGCCCCTTATTTAAGTGCGCTTTTATACCATCATGTATACCTCATCCTTCTTCCTCCCAACTTGTCTCCTCTTCCATATGCCTTTTAACCTTATTTTTTTCCTCATATTGCCCACCCTGGATTCCTTTGCTTTCCCTGTGTTTTATGGAACCCTTTCTCAGGCTTTCTCGGCCTCCCGCATATGTCTTTTCTTTCCACGGTCCTTCGAAACTTCTCCTAACTTTCTCCCTATGGATCGCTGGATTTGCCATTGCTCATCTCTTGACAGCACCTGTTCTCTGTTTGTTTTGGCTCTACTGGTGCGGTATAAACGCATCGACGAGACCTCAGAATATCCCACCAATTTTGACCCATCCTCTAGTGAACTCAAATAGAAGGGAGTTCTCTAAATTGCCCCTTCGCTATGGTGGACCCAGTTGACATTCCAAGGACTCAAACTTATTTTGTTGAAAGTATCTTATTTGTGCTATCAGACCATGACTTGGACAAAATCTAGGTCGCCTACTTGCCTTCTGGAGCTCTTCATCTGCGCCTACCTCATCCTAAGAAGAGAGCTTGTGCTAATTTTGGCAATGAGATATGTCTGTACGAGAGCAACTTGCAATGTGGGCTATGCTTCTATAAGAACCCGAAAAAAAAAATTTTGTTTTTATTTTTTTATTGTGTTCGTGATGTCATAAGATGTATAGTATTGTTATGTATTGTGTGGTTTGAGGTTTGATGTAGAGTGTTGATGATGAGGTGAAGAGTGAGGAAGGAGAGAGGGGTGACCGGTTAGAGCTGAGAGAGGCCTTGGGTGACCAGTCAGGAGAAGGCATCATTTTGGGACAGTGGTCGAGCATGACTGGTCAGGGGTCAACAATGATCAATCAAGTCCTTGAGCAACTAATCAGGGCCTTGCATGACCTGTTGGGTGACCAATACGGGAGTTCCAGTTTGAGGCAGTGGCTTATGCTGACTGGTCAGGAGTACCCTTTGATAGGTTAGGCGTGCTGAACGTGCATTTTAAAGGGAGCAAGACAGATTTTTTTAGATATATCATAAGAAATTCCAAATCAACTTTTTTACTTTCTCTCTCTAGAGACCTTCCTATCCACTCACTTTTCACTCCAAATACATGATCTAACCTTTAGATCCTTCTAATCCCTTCAAGGATCCTTCAATCCACCTTGAATCTTACTCTTGGAAGTGGGTATTTTGCCTAGAGAAGATTTGATTGAGCTTTCATCCTCCATTGAAACTAGGGTTTCACCTTGGAGCTCAAATTCTGGATTTTTACTTTGAGGTAGGGATTTTTTTGCTCTTCTTAGTTGTTTATGGCTTGTTTTAGGCAGTATTTGAGTTTATACCTTGTTTTGAAGTCTTGGGTGCTATTGGGTGTGATTTGAGAAATATTAGTAAATGATCTTGTGCTTTGGGTTTACTAGATCTACCTAGATATCTATTCTACTATGTGGATAAGTTGAGATATGAGATCCATAAAATGAATTGAGCTCGGAATGAGATGTTCCTTTTATTTGTTCAAAGTCATGGTTGATAAATTGATAAAAATAGAATTTGATTGTGACTCGTGACGTACGTGACTACTTGGACTACACAATTTGCGGACTAGACTCCCTTATAGGAATGTTAGGAGAGTGTACTAGACTCTTACGGAAATGCTAGGAAGGTCTTAAACTAGACTCCTCAAAGAGAATGCTAGGAAAAATAAACTAAGATCCTACGAGAATACTAGGCATAAGACATTGTGAATGCAACCCGAAAATATTGCATGATGATCCGAGGAATGGAATATGATTATCCAAGGAATGGAATAGTGCAATAGAAGCTTATGAGGAATCTATCCTTGCACATAAACAATTTGGCAAATTCTTTGTAATTAGCATCGTGTTTCATTATGTCTTCGTTGAAATTATAATGATGTTGTTCATATAACATGCTATAACACTTCATATTCATGTAAAGTTAGTATAGAATTTCCTACTGGGCTTTTTAGCTCAACCCTTCCTTACTTTTCAAGTACAACCCCAAATGTTTAGTTTGAAGTCGGCATGGAGTGCTTGAATTTTGCATTACTTTTGATGAGATTCATTTGCAAAGTTATTTAACATCTATTACTTATCTAGTTTTGAAAAGATGTACTGTAACTCCATTTGAATTAAATAACTTAATTTTTTATGTAATATTTTGGAAAACTAATTACTGTGAGTAGTCATTTGGTTGAGATGGCCTTTTTATACTGGACTAGTGGTAATCAATTTGGAACGATTTACACTTTATTAATGAAAGTTTGGAAAATCTTACTGAGTATTGAGAGGATTGTTTAACATTATTTATTTATTTAATTGTGTTAAAACTAAGTGTGGAGGCCGAAATGTACGGCCGAACTATCTTTGGATAAATGAGTCAGACTGGACAGAGGATCATGGGCCGCGTCGGCAGCGTGGGGCTTGGGCCGACGTATTACTGAATGGGTCCTCCTCTAGGATAGGTCGGTATGATAAAAATGGGCTAGACTCTGACATTATTGGGCTTCACCCAACAAGAGTCGAACGAGCGTATCGCGAAAAAGATATGGGCCATGTTGAATGCCAACCTCTCGGCCTGTCGCTCGGTCAAGGCAATGGGAATCTCCCAGAATGGTAGGTCCCAATTTGGAAGGTATAAGTTTAAGCAGTAACCAAGATTGGAAATGTGGCATGTTTGGAAAGTTACTCTGCATGGAAGGATTGAGATTTGATATCAGCAAATAAGGGAAGATTTTTCAGGATTGGATTACCAAAAAATGGCACTTGATGGCTTATAAATATGAGATCATATGCCATTAATCAAATACGCTATCATTCACTGTGTAATTACTATGTGCTTTGATCTCTCAAGTGTTCTGATTTTAGCATCGAAGTGTCATTAGGTTGGAAACAATCCAATTGGCACTAATTGGTTGTTCACTGTGTAGGATCTTAGAGCAATTCAAACGAGAGATTATTTACACCCCCACACTGAGGACGTGACAACTTGGTATCAGAGCATGATTAGAATACCTCGAGACCGTGGGGAGACACTTAGTCTCATGGTTTCAAACTTGTTGCATTTTAGAAATAACTTGTGTGTGCTTGTGTGCATAAAGTAACTATAATGGTATTGTCTTATGTAGCTCTTTTATGCTTGAATTGGCATTGCATATCATTACAAGTAGAGTGATGTGTAGTTTTTGACCCGTGTTGGAAACTTATTATAGGTATTGGCCTTGTGTTGACGATGACTGTTTGATCTTGCTAGAGTCTTTCTTATCTTTATAGCGTAATGCCTTCTAGACGTGGAGTGAGATTGGGGGGGGCCCGAGGCCGAGTTCGAGGGCGTTACAATGAGATATCTCTTGAGGATGTCATGAGTCAATGGTGGGAGGTACCTATTGATGAGGAGGTTAATGAGGGAGTAGACAAAATATAGAGCCCCCGGTTATTCTGAGAGACTTTACAAGAGTGTTTATCATGGCGCTTGCCGAATCAAATCTTTTGCATCTAACCGCCAAGGCCAGCACTGAAAATCGGGCCATTGATGCTATGAGAGAGTTTTTCCATTTGAATCCACTACGGTTCAGTAGAGAGGGTGGTGCTTTTCTCGCAGTCAATCATTGGCTCTTTGAGATTTGAAAACTATTCATTGTCTTGATAATAATGGAGGACGACTTAAGGGTCCGTATTGTGGCATGCCAACTGACCGGCGAGGCCAATGAATTGTGGAAATCTATTTTAGAGGCTAGGAAAGATGCGAAGAGGGCCACGAGGACGGCATCGCAAGCAAATGAACCTAACGTTGAGAACCTTATATGGGCACAATTTGAGTTTTTTTTAGGAACAGTATTTCCCGAAGCCTTGTCACGAACAGTTGAGGGAACAGTTCGAAAAACTAGAGCAGGGTACTATGAGTCTTTCAAAGTATGCCTTCAAATTCCAATCCTGTCGCGTTTTGCACCAGAACTTGTGGTATCGGAGAACAGGAAGTATCGACGTTTTGAGAAGGGTATTCCCTCTTCGGTGAAGAGGCTTATAGTGAGTCAACATAAGATGCGATTTTCTGAGATCATCGAGTGCACTAGGAGCGTGGAGTTACCTAAGGATCTCAGCGAAATTCTAGATTTTGGGAGCCGAGGTAACCTAATATCAGCTTGGGGTCTTCGTCAGGTGGTTTGGGAAGCCAAGGACGTAAGACGCAGAGAGAGCAGTTTCAGGCATCACAAGGCCAATCTAACCTTAGGATGACTACTTCTTCTTACACTCAGGAAAATGCTACTTCTAGACCACCAACTGTTTGACATCGATGCAATAAACCCGATCACATCCGAAGTTAGTGTACTGTGCCTCAGAAAGCTTTTTATAAGTCTGGCAAGATGGATCATATGGCGAGAAATTGTCCTCAAGGGACGGGTTTACGTAGCAAGGCAAGATCCATATAGCAGTTGAGGTATGAACATGGCCACAAGCAGCAACAGCAACCGTTTAGGGGTACCAGAGATAGCAACCTTCATTCGTCATACCACTTCAGGTTAAGGTTCTCATGTGGAGAGAGGAGCTAGTTCGTCTGCACCTACACCTGGTTCCAGACAAAGAGGCGGGTTTATGTAAGGACAACACACTCAAGAGAGGGTATTCAATATCTCATCTGTCGTTCCACCTCCTACTTCTCAGGGGGCCTGATGCGTCCTTTGTGAATGATACATTTCTATTATTCAACTCCTTGCTAGAGTTCTCTTCGATTCTGGAGTATCACATTCATTTATTGTTACATCATTTGTGTATGCTTTGGAGTTACAAACTAACCTCATTGACCCGCCATTGTTTGTTGATACTCCTCTTGGAGGTAGATCGCCACTTGGTTGTATTTGTAGAGATTGCGAATTTGTTATTCTTGGGTGACGTTTCATGTTCGACTTTATTGTCTTAGACATGTCGAGATTGGACATTATCCTTGGTATGGATTGGCTATCCACATTTTACGCCACTATTAATTGCTTCAAATGTCGTGTCCGCATGTGTTCACCTAGTAGGATTTTTTTGAATTCTTTGGTGAACGTAGGGAGCAGTTGGATCCATACTTCTGTAGACCTCATGAAAGGGATTCTGTTTATGCGTTATTAACAAGTCTAACATTGGACGATGATGTAATTGAACGCGGAGAGTTGCCTTTAGTCATTTGTGATTTTCCAAAGTATTCCCAGAAGAATTTCCTGGTTTGCCTCCCCGAGAGATAGGTCAATTTTACGACAGACTTACTTTCCGGTACTGCTCCTATTTCAATGCCTACATATTGTTTTGCACCTGCTGAGTTAAAGGAGTTCAAAACGCAGTTGCAAGAGTTGCAAGAATTGAGTTTCGTTCGTCCCAGCACTTCACCGTGGGCAACATTGGCCTTGTTTGTGCAAAAGAAGGATGGTTCTTTACGCCTATGTATCGACTACCGTAAGTTTAATTGTACACCTTGTTTGACTTGAAGTCGAACTACCACCAACTGAGGGTTTGGGAGGAGGACATTCCAAACACTGTCTTTTGTACACCTTGTGGACATTACAAGTTCGTGGTTATGTTTTTTAGGTTGACCAATGCACTGGTGACATTTATGGATCTCATGAATTGTATTTTTCGTATGTACCTTGACCGATTCGTTGTAGTCTTCATCGACAACATTTTAGTTTACTCACCTACGGAGGAGTAGTATCAGTCTCATTTTGCAATTGTTCTTGAGTTTTTAAGGGAGCATCACTTGTACGCCTAACTTAGCGCGTATGAGTTTTGGTCGTCCGAGATGAAATTCTTGGGGCATGTAGTTTCGAAGGGTGGTGTGTCCGTCGATCCGGGGAAGATAAGAGTTTGCAATGGGTTGGCAACGACCAAAGAATTTATTCGAGATTCGTAATTTCTTGGAGTTAGCGGGGTATTACCATCGGTTTGTGCTTGACTTTTCTAGATTAGCAGCTCCGATGATGCGTTTGACATGTAAGGGAACACGTTTTGTGTGAGACGAAGCTTATGAGTGACTTTTAAGGAGTTGAAGAAACAATTGACTAGTGCACCAATTTTGATTGTGCCCGAACAAGGAGACGGTTACTCTGTGTATTGTGACGTTTTGAGGAAAAGACTTGGGTGTGTGTTGATGCAAGGGGGAAGAGTGGTGGCATATCGATTGAGGCAATTGAAGATACACGAGCGGATTATCCCACGCATGATTTAGAGCTTGCAGTCATGATTTTTCTTTGAAGATTTGTATGGCGAGAAATTTGAATGCCCTAGAACAAAAAATTTATTTGACAAGCCCAAATCCCTATATCGAGCATAAGACTATGATATTTTTAGTTCATTAAGAATTGCGAATTAATTCGAGCTCCACTCATATTTAGGTCAATTCAGCTAACTAGGTTAGTTCACCTGAAGCTCAGCTTGTTAAAATTTATTGAGCTAGAACTCAAGTTTGATTTCGTTAAAAACTGTACAAACAAACTAGAATATGCTAATATTTGACTTAACTCGGTTCATTCACAGTTCTATATACTGCTATAAATTGTCCAATTTTTTCAGATATAAACTCCTACCTTATATATCCACGGTCATTCCTAATAGATACGATAAATCTCATTAACAAAATTTAATTGGTAATGTTTAAATTTGAAGTAAATGGAATAAATGGCATGGACATATATGGTAACTATTTACATCAAATATGGTAACTATTTATGCCAAATTTGACGTGTAAACGGAATAAATTGCATGGATATATACGGTAGCTATTTACATATGGCAATTATTTATATCAAATTTGACGTAAACGGAATAAATTGCATGGATATATACATGGTAACCATTTACGTCAA
Organism: Arctostaphylos glauca; assembly: GCA_019985065.2. Lineage (NCBI taxonomy): Eukaryota > Viridiplantae > Streptophyta > Magnoliopsida > Ericales > Ericaceae > Arctostaphylos > Arctostaphylos glauca. The sequence goes on from JAHSPW020000014.1 coordinate 10,366,870, forward strand.
ATTTAAACATTACCAATTTAAATTTTTTGGTGCTAGTAACAATAAATCCCTAAATAGCATGCCTAGGCGAATAATTTTCCTTACAAGGGATAAATTAATTTGTAATTGCAATTCATAAAATGTAAATACGAATTTATTTTGGACTGGAAAATATATGTAATGCAAATACGTTCTAGCCTCCTTCTGCAATGACAGTTGTAATGGAGTAATGCTACATACATAGATTTAGAATACGGACTAAATATAGATGTGTTCGACATTATTGAATGCATGTGGAGCACCGTCAAATGATTAAAAACTTTACATATATCAAACGGTATCGAACACATCTGTATCCGATTTGTGGCCTTTAAATCTGTGTACCAAGAGTTTTCGGTTGTAATATCTTTGTTAAGAAATGATGATCTTGACTTCCTTACAAGGGATAACTATTTGGCCTCATTTTTGTCGTAACCCTCGTTATACAGACAGAGAAATTAGATCCAGAAAAACCAAAAATTCGAGCGAGAATCAAATCCAGTCACACACACACATACATATATATACACATCAGAGAGAGAAAGAGAGAGAGAGAGAGAGAGAGAGAGGGGTTGGGTTGTATTGAGAGGCATTTTGGAGAGAGAGACCCAACGACGACTCAATCCAACATTCTTCTCCTCTCTCCTCCTCCTCCTCCTGCTGCATTTTCATAGGGTCTTCTCTGAATTACTAATGCCTCGAACCCTCCTAGGGTTTCCAAAAGGGCTCCACCTGAATCATTCCAAATTCACATGAGATAAATTGTCTTCGTTATGCACACTCGCCAAAATACCAATGCATTGGTGGCAATCTCCCTTCTCTTCTCCCTCCTCATCACCCTCCCCCTCCCCCTCCAAACATTCCGACGATAATGTTCTGAGCAAGATATTTCCCCGCAGAGCCCTCCGCTCACAACGCCGCCGCCACACCCGCTCCACCAAGCTCCGCTATCGCAGCGCTGACGACAACCCTCCTGATCACCATCCAAACGGTCTGTGGAGGTCTCCGAGCGGCAGCCAGGCTCATTTGTCGTCCTTGTCTCCGTCATCATCGTTGGTTCCGCAACCCCTTCCTCTTCCCAACTTGGAGGCATTGCTTCGCCGTGAGGCCGCTGCTCGGTCGACGAGGCCGGTAGACATACCTCTTCAGTTGCCAAAAGAGACGCCAACCAGAGGCAAAGAGGAGAGTGAAAGAGAAAGAGGCGATAGTGTGACCGGGGATTCAAACGGCGGTGGAATCACGCCTCCTAGGTGATTAATTTCTGCATTATTTTTGTCGCCCCTGAAATTTGCATTTACAGAACTAATTTACCGTATGCTTCCGTAATATTTCAGCTGAACTCAACTGGCTTTATGAAATTGGTTTAATTGTATTCTGTTTTTTTAATTCAATTGGCCTTGTTTTTGTGCGATTGATAACAGTTTCAATTGGCTCATCAGAGTCGGCTAATCTGCTCATTTTTAATAGCTTTAGACATGTTCGTGGGTTGGTTAAAAAGGATTTAGAGATTCCAGAAATGAATTTTTCGGTAAATGAAGCTAAATATAATTTGGTGTTTTTCCACATTTTAGTCAATTTCTCCTAAAATTTTGGTAAATCTGTTTTATTTCTTGATACATCTAGTCTAGATAGACTTAAAAATGAAAAAAAAAAAAAAAAAAAAGATGACAGGTTTTTTATAAAAATTCAATGGAAGGACGGTGGCAGAGTTCTTACCATATCATCGGAAACCGATGTAGAAGAAGCATACTTCTTGTTGCTGAGCGAAGATGTTTTCATTTACTAAAGGCACTTAAGATATCTACTTTGATGGAGCCTCAAACAAGTTCGGTTATGGCATAGGAATTTTGCTAATCTCACCTCACAAACAGTCTACATGTCTTAAAACTTTCAAAACTCGTCTCCGCACAGAAGTGATTATGACATGTAAATATGTAATCAATGAGCGTTTTTATTTGGAGAAATGGTTTTCTACAAAATGTTCCGAAAATCTGATACTGAATATGTATACATATGACTTTTAAGTTCAAATTCTGATTCAACTGAATGTGTATCCATATGACTTTAAGTTCAAATTCTGATTCAAATGCATTCTGTCAGTAACTATGCTAGCCAAGACCGTGGAAGACACAAGGAACATGTGAATAGTCGGCAATCAATGAAGGCTCCCCTAGAACTGAGCGGTATTGAAAGATATAAAGACCCCTACCTTACCAACATACCCAATAGTGCTCCAACTAGTCCGTTCTCAAGTCCATCAAGAAGCCCTCAAAGAATTCCTGCTGATGTTTTCACATCTCCCTATTTTAAATCCCCCAAAGTATTTCAAGCTTGGTCTGCTCCAGAAATCCCCCCATTAGATATCCATCTAGGGTCAGGATTTTCATACCAGATGTCCCCGGAGAGAAAATCTGCATTCAGCGTCGAGAGTTCTCCTCTCCACAGCCCCAGAGTGAGTCCTCGATGGTGCCCTAGAAGTCCTAGAGGGTCCACCTCACCAAGTGCCCACCCCTTGCCACTTCCGCCCGGAGCCACTTCACCTACGAAGACACCTTTAGTTTCCCCAATTGTAATGCCGATAAAATCGCAGTGGCAAAAAGGAAAGCTAATTGGGCGTGGTACTTTTGGAAGTGTCTATGTTGCCTCCAACAGGTAGTTAAAATTCCTCTTTATTTTTCTCCGGAAACAGCTCTCAAAATGTTTTTTTTTTTCTTTACGCAATATAAAAATGAGTTTGTTGATAGATTTTAGTGAATTATTGTAAGATTCTGATCACACTAAGTTGATATTTTATTCGCCTCAACTAGAGGAATTTAAAAACTAAATTTTTTTTAATCCAATTTGAAAAATGGTCAGAAAAGAAGAAAACAAATATTTTGGCTTAGTGAACTTTTGTTGTTATGGTCAATTTTTTTGCTTTTCAGATTTTTCTTGTTGAGGAAAACTGAATTGTTGTAAAATTTTGAACAATAGTCAAAAAAAATTCGGAAAAGAAAAAAATAAGAAGAAGAGAGAGCTAAAAGGCCAGCATTAGGCCAAACTCAGACTTTTGTCTTCTCCTCAACAGAGAAACTGGAGCTTTATGTGCCATGAAAGAAGTTGAATTGTTTTTCGATGATCCAAAATCTGCAGAGAGTATAAAGCAATTGGAGCAGGTAGTGTTTCCATTGCTTATTCAATTTTTGTGTCTTTGTATATTTATGGTTTGTGCTCCTGCATGTCAAGCATTTGTCTTGACTCTTGAGATATGTGAATGCAATCTGATTAATACTTTGCGACAAACCTATTTATCACAATCAATTTGAAGCTCTTTTGTCTTCACGTAGCTCCGTCCCTGCGTATGAAGAATTCCACAAAATGACAATTTTTTGGACCAATTATCATAGTGGATGGGTGAATTAAAATTGAGGAGTTTTCATCCCTTTTAAGTAATATTGTAGTCCGTAGATCATGACGCGCACAAAAATAAGTAACATATTAGATCTTGCTCATCGATGGTATCTACATTCAAGATGACTCCATGTATACATCCAGAATAAAGGGGAAAGGGGAAAACAGTTGCACCACATGCATTATACATACATACATACATACATACATACATATATATATATATATATATATATATGCACACACACACATATACATATATATTTATAAAAGCCTATGTGTATGTGTGGGTGGGTGGGCGCTCACGCAATTGCTTTTTAAGCTAAGTGAATGGAGGATGTGATATGTCTTATAGTAGAATGAGGTTTTTTGGAATTTTTCAATGACCTTATTGATGCCAAACTCACACATGAAATCTCTGTGGCACTGTCTGTTGTTTGACTGAGCGATGAGAAAGAAATGGTTTATTATTGATAAGGGCATCAAATTGGATCTCATATTATCTCCGTTTCTCCTCAGACTAATGACTTAATTTATTAAAATGATTTTCAGATTAATCCTTTAGCTGGTTAAATTTTGCTGTATTATATGTTGTGTTGGCTTTAATGGAGCTCATGTTTGTTTGCCATTAGCGACCATCTGTTCTGATTATACATCAAGATGTATATCCCAAATAAGATGTGAGATGTTGTGCTCATGTCAACTTCAATGTTACTCTTCATCAGAACCAGCTTTTCATATTCATTCATTAATTTTCTATTTGTTTTGGTGTTGTTTCCTTTTTTTACAGGAAATTAAAGTTCTCAGCAATTTACAGCATCCAAACATCGTGCAGTATTATGGTAGTGAAATAGTAAGTAATTTTCCTGTGCACAATGCAATGTCCTGTTCAAGCTCAGCATTAGTCTGCTTAGATTCTTTCGGTCACTTAATAAGAATATATGCCTATGCAGGACGGAGACCGGTTATACATATATCTCGAATACGTTCATCCTGGTTCAATTAATAAATACATCCACGATCATTGTGGAGTAATGACTGAATCTGTTGTGCGGAGCTTTACTCGGCATATTCTCTGCGGTTTGGCTTACTTGCATAGCACAAAAACTATACACAGGTTAATAACAATTTCGTCTTTGGCCATGTGATGAATCTAATGTTAAAGTAACTTCGCTCACCAAATTTGATATACCATTCAAGCATGTCTGAGATATTCGCTTGCAACCCTGGTTGGGTGAATTCTCCTTTGTGATAATGCCAATGCAGTTTGTGTCGCATCTATCTTGCGGTTTAGTATCATGTTGTTTTCATATCATTTGAAATCTTCTTTTTGTCAAGCCAAATCTGACAGTTTTCTGATTTATAGGGACGTCAAATGTGCTAATTTACTTGTCGACGCATCTGGAGTCGTCAAGCTTGCGGATTTTGGGATGGCTAAACATGTATGCTATGGAACTTTCTAAATATGTTGTTGAAGAAGAACCAATTCCTGATTGTAGAAAGCAGGACGTCCAGCAATGCACGTACAAATGAAGCTCTAGAATCTCCTCAAATGCTTCCACATGAACTGCTCCTAATTATGTGCTAGCAAACTACTGAATAACATATTCCCCTTTGGCTTGCCTCCTAATTTCTTGACATCGCTTGATGAGTTAATTGGTGCCTAATAACAATATAACCATGTAGAATTTAAATTATTGGACACAATTTTGGACGGGATAACAGTTCCGAATGCTGTGGTTTTGTGCTCTGAGTGCTTAGCGATAGATAGAGACAGAGGAAAAGATAATGCATATAGATTCTTGGAACTTGCCAATGCAGTCATGTCACTTGCAAGAAATGTGTTTTTTTTCTCTTTTTTAATTTTACCTTTTCCTTGGATACTTTGTGACGCTTCAGTGTTTTGATTGCGTACTTTGCTGGGAGGAGTTCTCGTTTTTTTCTGAATGGGAAAAATGGAAAAGAAGAGTTAAACCTGGGTCTGTATTTGCATAATATCAATTTTAGAGAGAGAATGTCCACTCATTAGTAAGTGGTACTTCTTTCAGTGTTGCTTCCTGTTGAGTGTCATTGTTATTATTTTCTTTGCGAAAAGGCGATTCATACATGTCCACCTGCATTGAAATGCCTTTGCCCGTCACCATCATTGACAGCTGTACTGGACTCGAACCCTCATTAACAATCATGAGCTGAATGAGCCTCTAGAATTGTTAAAAACCTCATAAGGAGTTTGTACAACGACGTGGTTAAAAATGATGTGATTAAAAGCTAAATATGACTCTTTCGTGTAATTGTTTTTCAGGGTGGGTATTATGTTATAGCTATGGACATTCACCTAGTATGTTTGTTTCCTTTTAATGTATATTGATTATGGGCGTTACAGTTTTTCTCATTATGCAGCTTGCTGGTCCAGCATCTAACCTTTCCTTAAAGGGTAGCCCTTACTGGATGGCTCCTGAGGTATTTCTTGCTCCAACATCAGTTTTTGAGAGTTAAGAGACCACGTCCTGTCTTTTCGTACTTACATCATTTTCTTTCTTCCAGCTTTTACAGTCCGTGATGCAGAAAGATGCTAGTTCAGATCTTGCTCTGGCAGTTGATATTTGGAGTTTGGGTTGTACGATAATTGAAATGCTGAACGGGAAACCTCCTTGGAGTGAGTATGAAGGGGTAAGCACTTAACATTGGTTGATATACTACTTTAATACCCGTACCTGCACTCAGTTAGTCGATCGAACTTTAAAGAATTGACTATGTATGTAAAGTCGTTCTGTTGGCTTCTTGTTAACTTGATACGTTTCTCTCACAGATTTTTCATTTAGATTTCCATTGTACATTACTACCATCACTTCTACTTTACTGCTCTGTTGTCCTGTTAGTGGATAGAAATTTAATCTTAGCTAAGCTGTGCAGTATTTTTTTCCAAATTTTAGCTTCCTTTCGGGTTCCTGGTGTAATGTTTAAAGCATTATTTAGATTTGTCATATTTTAGGATCTCCCTTTCTACATCTTGCGAGGTTGCATAAAAAATGACTTATGTATTTTAATTGACTTGAGTATTCTATCTGGAGTCCCTAATTTGCTTACATTCAACATCCCAGTCCCCCTATTTTGTCCCTCTTTGTCATTCTTTTTAGTTTACCTGTGATTTTGCTATCCTATCTCGTTTTTTTTGTAGGTGAGTCACTTCATGTAGATAACTTCATCTCATTCGCGAATTTGTATTTTTTTTCTTGGATGTCGTTTTACGGCCAGTAAAATACTTCAAAGAAGCAATGATCAAATCTTTTACTTTCCCTTGTTACATTACTGTTGCTTTCAAGTTTGGCTGATCTGGGATCCAATTCTAGCTTGTGCATGTAATTAACACAAATTTCTTTGCGCTTCTAATGGGGTCAAATTGTAAGTGGTAGTAAATGTTTTTGAATTGTTTCTGTAAAATGGCCACCTTTAATGCAGGCTGCAGCCATGTTCAAGGTTTTGAGAGAGACCCCACCCATACCTGAAATATTGTCACCCGAAGGCAAGGATTTCTTGTGTTGTTGCTTCCGTAGAAATCCAGCGGAGAGGCCGACGGCGATCATGTTATTAGAACATAGATTCCTGAATACCTCACTGCAGGATTTGCCAACTTGCACTCAGGGGCTTAACGGGATGAGTTTGATGGTAAACACTGACTACCAATTTTTCCTCTTTTTTGCGTAGGTCGTACATGAAATAAGGATGGGTAAGAAAGAAAAAGGAAGAGGAAAGAAAATACGAAGGATCTAACAGCTCACAATGGTTAGATCCCTCAAGTTTTCTATTTTCCTTTTCCTTTTCCTTACCAAAATTCTTGATCTAAATGCAGCCTTGAATCCTTTCATGAATCCTAGATCCAAAACACAGCCTTAATTCTTTGTGAATTATATCGCAACAGCTGTGTTATTTTCTTTTAATAGGATAAAGCAAAATCTTCAAGAGAGCCTCTCAATTATAAGCTTGAACAGTTGATACTGTCACCCGATAGACATACTACAAGAGGAGGAAAACTAGCAAACAAGTAAGAGTTTCTCTAGCATTACATTCCGTGCAGTCTCAGCAGACCACACGCTTAAGTGCATTCTCAAACTTACTGTTTCTTTCCTCTTGGACGACTTCTGGGCTTCAGCTTCATCCATGATTCTTTCTCCAGTGAGACCAACCGACGACCTTACTATGAACCTTGCGACTTAACAATGGGCCCCCGTTGTTCCCCTCGGTCTACTCTCGAGGCCCTTTCTGGCTTATCCCACCCTCAGATGAGTCAAAGCACATATAATCACAGCCCTTCTGCTGCTATCCCTAGCTATAGCAAAGAAAGGGCCAGAAGGACTTGATGCGGTCAGAGGGAACTACTATTTGTTCTTTTGATATGGTTTATGACAGAAGAACACCAACAAGTGGAGTTTTCACATAATAAACTCCTCCAGAATTGTGACATCGTTTTTTTGAAATAATGTAGTATAGCGGTGGTTTTTTTTAAAATAAATATGTAACAGAAAGGTATGATGATGGGAATTATGACAAGGGGATCGATTTTTTGAATTTGTCACAAGACATCGTGGATGATGGGAGTTGCACCAGTAGGCCTTTGCCACTTGTTGAGATCTAAGGAAGGTATGCTGAGGCTTCTAGTCCTTGAAGATTTCCACGGACTCTGCATTTAAGTTCTGTATGCTAGTTTCTATGTTAGAACATCAGTTGCAGTTCGTTGAACAAATATTCCCGGCTGTAATTTTCCCAATTTTGCACAAGCCGAGTTGAAATGAACATGTAAATATGAGAATGTTTATAGTTTAGTGTGATCTGCATAACATTTTTATGTGCTTTTGATAGGAATTCCTTTGTGTCTGTTTGATGTTAGTATTTCGGTTATCTGATTCAGTTTTATTAGTTACAGTCTGCTGCATGAATGTTTCATGCAAACCAATGCAGGTTGTATAAGATTCACGATAGGCATGTAGATGGCACAAGAGCACCAATGGTGGAGAGAGAGCGAGAGAGAGAGCAGTGTTATGATCCATTAATATATCTTCAAAACAAAAACTCTTTGTTATGGCCAAATAAAAGAGGAGATTCATTTGGACTAGGGTTCCTAACTCCATCTTTCAATTTTGAAAGGCGTGCACCAAGTGATCCAAGTCCCAACAAGGGTGTCGGCATGTTAACCCAAAAAGGTTCAATGTGAGGCTTCTCTTTTTTCTTATTGCTTCCCCACCCGGCAATACTTCCTAGTCCCTACCTTTGGAAAAAGTCTATGAACACATTCATTTTGACATAGATCCGAATACAAATGTGTTTGAAACTGTGCAATGAACGTGATGAACTCCGCTAAAATAATGGAAGTGTAGAGTGCATCGGACCGTTTTGGATATATCTATCTAAAATTTATTATTTTAGCAGAAAACTTTTTTCTAATATGTATTCCACCACCGAACCACAATTTTTCACACTTACATCAAATATGGGGACAAAGTTTGTGAAATCATCATTGATAGCGACAGTTGTATCAATGTTATCTCTCATACTGTCACCCAACTCGGATTGAAACTTGTTTCCCACTCCAACCCATACAAAGTTTTGTGGAATCACAATTCTTCAATCCATGTCAAAGAAAGGTGTCTTGTTCCCATTTAATTCTTGTCCTATAAAGACAACATTTGGTGCAATGTCATGCCCATGGATGTAGGCCATGCTATACTGGGACGACCTTGGCTCTATGATCGTGATGTCACCTTGTAAGGCCGCACCAACTCATGTTGTTTTGACTTTGATGGCCAAATAATTCGTCTTAAACCGCAAAGGCCCAAATATGTCACTAGTAGCATGAAGCCCGAGACAACCTTAAGGAAGGAGTTGTGCCTCTTGGGAGCAAAAGCATTTGAATGAGAAGTACGCAATGGACCTCTCGTCCTTCTTGTCATATCTCGAGAGGTTATGCCCGTTCTTTCCCCCCTTGTCCTCTTCGTCCATAAGCATTGTGACAAAATCTTCAATTGCTTTTTTAGCGGTTAAAGTCCCGACCTCTTGGAGGACTGGTAGATTGGACACCTCAATTTAGTGAATTGATTCGGGCATTATCTTGCTCTTTACGACATCAATATAACACTAGCCGCCACTTGGTCTCCATAGAAACTTTTGACTTTCTTCTGCCTAATGAACCTCAAGACCTAATGATAGGTGGAACGATAAGTGGAGATCACTCCTCTTAACTCGTGCACTCATTCCCTACTGGTTATAGCGTTGTATGGTAATGGAACGTCCACCACCATAAATTCTATCGCTAGAGTTATCAAACCCGCAATGACCAGAATGGTGAACTTATCGAGTGGCCAAACTGGGGCCCCATTAAAGCCGACTAGAGGTACTTCGCTCGATTGGTGATCGGCTTCAGTGTACCCCATCTTTTTGAAAAAGCTGTAATACATCACCTCAACTGAGCTGCCAAGGTTGACCAACACCCGTTTGATGAATCAAGTATCCAGTTTTATCGTGATAACGAAGGCATCGTTGTGAGGATGCCAAATTCTCTCCAAATCTTTCTTGATAAATGAAATAACCCGCCCCGACTAAGCTCAGTTTGGCTTTCTTGGGATCCAACTTTATTTTTAGCACCTCTTTTCCTGCAGTAGCCTGTTGTAGTTCGGCCTTAAGCCTTTCTTTCACTGCCTGATCCACTATACCATGGTTCACGTGGATCGTATGTATCTCCTTCCCCTCAGTGGCTCAGTCATTGTTATTCTCTAGAACCCATGTTCTTGTTTTCTACTCATCTACCTATTTCTTTAGGTGCCCGACATCAATTAACTCCTCTAAATGTCCTTTGAACTGTCAACAATTAACAGTAAATGGCTCCGATCCTTGTGGTACAAGCACCTCAATTTTCTAGTTCCTCGTCCTTAGTTCTCCCATCTTTTGGTTCGTCTATTTAAAGAACGGCTTGTGCTCTATCTTTCTTATCAAATGGTACAATGACATCTAAAAGATCATTTTATAGGCCAAAGTCAAATGGTCGAGTCTCCTTTCTCTCTCTAGATCAGACCACATTTGTCTTCCATAGACACTCCCTACTTCCTTAAGTTTTGTTGGCGGTGTTCTATTTGGTATGCTTCCTTTCTTCCTTTGCTTCCTCTAACTGAGCATGCTTTTGATCTTGACCGAGATAGCACGATGCACCGAGCCGGTCCTCGGCTATCAACCCTTTTTGCTTGGTCTAAATTGTCACTCAAATCTTACTTGGGTTGCTTGTCTGTTCGGCCGATTGCAAAACCAAATGTCGGACTGATGTCCACTTCCTATTCTCCCAGCCTTTGCAATGCTGAGACGTATGGACCCTTTTGCAGGCACCGAGTTTTTGTTTTGCCATCAGCGTTCACAGACGATGTGATATGTTCCCACCATTATGACAGTTGGCCCATTCAATCTTTGCACCCATTTTGTAACGTATCGACACTCACCCAAACTGCTGTTGTCCACTCTTGGAGAGGGGTCCTAGTCTATCCCCACCCCCCCCCCCCCCCTTTTTTGGCTGGCCATCGGCGTAAGTCTTTTGTACTTTTTTCCTAAGCTAAATTACCTCCAAACAGAGGTTGTCGATGGCCCGATCCCTCTTTTCCAAAACGTGCTCCAACTGCATGATATAATCTTGCGTAGTCTGCCTAGGAACCCCTACCGATGACTTAGGACTCCCAACCTCCTCAATCAAAGGTCCTTTCTCTCTGGGAGTCGAGGGACCCATGAGATCTTTCCAGTTAATCCTGATTGTCCTTACTTCTGTTATCAATTGAGACCCTATCATCGCATTAATCAAAAAAGTGATCTCATCCCCAGCGGAGTCACCAATTATGGGGTTGTGAAGATCCACTGGCCTGGATCCAATTCATCTCCTTGATCCAAGTTGCTCATGTAGCCTATGCAGGGATTAACCAATTTGTGCTACCTAGCCGTTACTAGCCGGAAGGCACTCCGATAATTAAGTTAGAACATATGGGACAAATGCACAATAATAATTGTATTTATAATTGATAGCACACGTGCTTTTGCCTTGTAATCCCTTATTTATAATTCATCGAGTGCCTTAGTTTGGTAAGTGATTATCATAGGATCATCTTTCTAATTGAATAATGACAAACATGGCCATCATATTACAGCATAATGAGTTTACTAAACAGGAACTCCCCAAAATCTTGCACTTTTCTATTCAGGCTCCTTTAGATTCCAAAAGATTTTGGCCGCATGGCCGAATGTCCGGTCGGATGCATGGCAAGCCAACAATCCATGCACTAAATCTGTCCTAAGTCAAAAATCTATCGTGTCGACAATCCACTCACAGCCCATGGCATCCTGGGCTTAAACTAGTTGTTCGGCTCATCATCTTGGATATGGATCGATTCAACAATTCAGCCCACTACAATCCCCATCCTTTCTTTCTCTCCTCATTTTGTGGTTAAAGAAAATCATCCAAATCCTTCCTATCTCTCCTCCTGCGGCCGCCATTTCTCTCCCTTTACCCTCACCGGTTTAGTTCAAGGATTGGAGAGAGATTAATCGTGATGAAGAAACCAACATGATGCGCAATTATATATCGACATCTTTGTCCCAAAATTTGAGGTGTGATGCATGTAGAGTTAGTTTTTACCCTTGTATAAAGAGTTTAGTAGATAATCACTCTGACATAAGTCCAACTTGAAAAATTTCCACGGTTGTTCATTGTGATGACGATACAATCATCTATGAAAGTTGATGAATAGTGATGTTTAGTTAATGTAATTTTTGACATGAATGATGAATGCATCTAAGTGTACCGAATGAATATCTTGATTTGTCAAGTGAGAACGTAGAGTATATATGATCCGACTCTCATGAGATAAGAATCTCAACTTTTGTCCAAGATAGCACTAGTGGTGTAGCAGAAGGGTGTTCCCTTGATTGGGATAAAATTTCAAGGAGGAGAGTTATGTTAAGGTCAGAGCCGGCCTCGGGGTAAGCCCCACAAGCCCCGGGGCTTGGGCAACCCCCGGCGCGGGGCAACAAAAAAAAAAATTTGCAAATATAAAAAAATATTTTAATTATTTTGTAAAAAAATTATTTTAGAGTTGCCTATTTCCTTCATATCATCGATCAAGCACTTACATCACTTAGGCTCTGTTCAGTTGTCAAAAAAATTGTCCGAAAAAATTGTTCTAAAAAAATGAAAGTGAAGTGATGTAAAATAAAAAGAAATCTATATTTTTGTGTGTGTTCATTTACCAAAAAAATCTTGTAAAAAAAATTCACTTGTTCATTTATCAGAAAAAAACACTGGGAATATTTTTTTTGAATTCAATGGTTAGTTGTGAACAAAATTAATTTTAAAAGCATATATTTTCAAAAATTTCCTTTCAATCATCATAAAACTATTTCATAAAAATCAAAATGTCGTCATGCAAGTTTAAATAATAAAAAAATATGTATTTGCAGTCCACTAAATTAAACAAATAAGAATATAAACATATATTTTCATTCCAGTAACTAAACTAATAAGAGAAATATTATGTATTTAATATATTAGATATGTATATCATATATAAATATAATGTAATATACATATATATATATATATATATATATATATATATATATATTATGTAACGTATAGATGAACTTAGATATACACATAATATATTAAATACATTATACTAACATAAATATAAAAGAGTAACATACGTTCAGTTTTTTGCAACTTTCACTTTTGAACTCATTGTATAAAATATAATATATGACTATAATATATTAAATATGTATAACATATGTATCACTATATTTTTGGTATATATTCTACCGTGTAAAAAAAAAAGGTAAGATATCCTAAAATATATTTATAGTTATTGTACTGCTTTGTATAACGTTGTATTTAAATAGATTAATTACCTTTCTATCCAATGTGTTTTGTATTTGTTTTTTATTAATATTTTGTGAAATATTAGTTCATCCCCAAAAAACAAGAATCTAAAAATATAAAATTATATTTAAAAGCTAATTCTTTTTTTTTATACTAAATATGAATAATATTTTTCGTATTTTCTAAGTTTTCTTTTTTTTGAACATAATTTTATATTTTTTTAAATCTCTTGTCGAGACAACCCAATAACCTACAAAAATAGATGGAAAACAAAAATTGTAGATTGTCATGCTTCGATGGAGAGGGACTTTTCGAATTTAAAATTGATAAAAACTTACATTTGGACTATCATGCCACATGAGAGATTAAGTAAATTGTCTATGATTTTAATTGACAATAAATACTTGAATAAGTTAAACTACAATAATTGAATTGAAAAATTTGTTTCAAAAAATGCAAGAATAAGTTGTTCTCTTTGAATTGAATCGTGCTAATCATAAAGCACTATGACATTTTGATTTTGAATTTTTTTATGTAATTCAACTTAAAAGTGTAACGTAACTTTATTTTTATTCTTGTTTTGTTGTTTGATTATACATTTTTTAATTTTATTATGACTTAATAATATTGAGTGGGTAACTAATTTAAGGCTGGGCTCGGGCAACCCAAATGTCGGGGCCGGCACTGGTTAAGGTGCATGAATTTACTTATAAGGGGAGGTGAACACGTGAATGAGAGGGTATATGAATTTGTTAATAAAGGTATGTCGGGGGTGTTTGGAAGACGCATTTTGTATTGTGCATTTTTGCAATTTGATTATTTTGAGCATACTACGGAATGCATTATGTAAAAATGCAATCAGAGAAATAAATTGGCAAATGCATGATTACAATATCATATTTGGAGAAATTTTTTGAATTCTCTGCACAAATTCAGATGTTACTTGTTAGAAATAGTGCCTTCACATTATTTAACTATTTATTATTTTGATGATGCCAAGATTAAAAATGACAATTCAATGTAAACCAAGAGTTGAATGGAAAGTTGATACTCGCATGTGAGGATCTAGATCGTAGTCTAGCGTACCATGATCATGGAATAATCATTGAATGATATCTTTGATGAAATTGCAATTATATTTTGTGATGATCATATTTGATGTTGATTTGGTTGAGCAAAGCACAGATTTTCAAAAGCTACAGGGTGCGGTTGACCGGCCACTGTCTGTGGTCAACCGGGCTGTGCGGTCGACCGGGGCCAACAGGCGGTTGACCGGACCAGGCGGTCGACCGGGACCAACGTGCGATCGACCGGTCGCAGTCTTGCGCGAAAAATTACAGATTCGAGCGTCTCAAAGATTTGATTGATGATATCTTTCCCCAAATAGATCAAACGGTCGATTAAGAGAGTTTTGGAAGGTTGGAAGATCGTATCAACAATTTTGGAAATCAAGAGGCTCCTCCAAAGTTCGGATTCTACGCGTTAGGGTTTATATAACCCTCTTGGCCGAATATACAAAGGTTACTTCGATTCACAGAGCTTCTACTGCACAAGAAATTTACTCTCTACCATCCTCACGTGATTACAAATTTGTATTGATTTTTGGAGTGAGTTTATTTGAGAGAAGGAGAGAGATAAGCTAGCAAAGTTCACTTTCATTGTTCTTCTCCTTCTGTACGAATTGTGTGAGACTTTGTCTCAATCATTACTTCTGTATTGCTGATGTATGTGTGAGGTTTGCGAAGAACAAACCTTGGGTAATCGAATCTGGGTATAAAGATTCGGTGGTTCGGTTAGCTCCTCGGGAAAGCTAACGGGAAGAAGGATTGTAAGGGTTTGTGCGACACCCAAAGTCGTTCAGGTTTCTAGTAGATCACGTGACTCCTAGGGAGTGGACTAGGCTGGGCAGTGGACACGCTCAGACCGAACCACTATACATCGTTTGCGTACTCTCTCCCTTACTCCTTTATTTACTGTCTATCATATTGTGTTGTTTGCTGTGGCGTTTAATTTAGTTTGTATTGGCTTGTTTCCGCATAAGTTTTATTAGCCAATATTTTTCATAAACCCAATTCACCCCCCCTCTTGGGTTGCCACCTGGGTAACAATTGGTATCAGAGCAAGGGCTCTAGCATATAGACTTCACTGTCTTAGAGTAATTTTATGGCAACCATGAATACCTTTCTAGCCGAGGGTCAATCTAGTAACCGACCTCCATTGTTCTCCGGTAGTGACTACAACTATTGGAAGGCTAAGATGACCATATTCATTCAAGCCACTAACATTGAAGCATGGTCCATTATAACTAAAGGACCTACCATACCCACTAAGGTAGTAGATGGAACTAGAATACCTAAACTAGAAGATGAATGGAATGATGCTGATAAACGTGCTATTCAATTAAATGCTAAAGCTAAACATTTTCTATATTGTGCATTAGATTCTAAAGAATTCAATCGTATATCATCATGTGAAACTGCAAAAGAAATATGGGATAAATTAAAAATTTCACATGAGGGAACAAACCAAGTTAAGGAAACAAAAGTTAGTATGCTAGTCCATAAATATGAATTGTTCAAAATGCATTCTGATGAAACTATATCTGTTATGTTTACAAGATTTACTGATATTGTTAATGGACTAAGCTCTCTTGGTAAAGTGTACTCTAATGTAGAAATGGTTAGAAAGATTCTCAGGTGTTTGCCTAAGAATTGGGAACCAAAAGTCACAGCAATCCAAGAAGCAAAAGATCTGAATGTACTCAACTTGGATGAACTATTGGGATCACTCATGACACGTGAGATAAACCTAATGGGTACAGAGGATGATGAAAGCAAGAAAAAGAAAACGATAGCATTCAAGACATCCACCCGTCAAGAAGAAGAAGAAGATGAGGAAAACGAAAGTGATGAGGAAGTAACCATTTTGACCAACAAATTCAACAAGTTGATCAAAAGAGGAAAATATGGCAAGCAACCTCCTAGAAGAAATTACTCCAAGGATAATAGCAAGAAAGATCAGATTATATGTTATAAGTGCAAAAAGCCAGGTCACATTAAGTCAGAATGTCCAAGACTTACCAAAGAAGGAAAGAGATATAAGAGGACTCACAAAAGGAAACAAGCTATGGTAGCAGCTTAGGGAGGAAGTGACGCTGACAGCTCAGATGAGGAATCAAGTGAAAATGAAATGGCAAACTTATGTCTCACAACTCAACATCAAGAAGAAGAATTCTTTGACACTTGCTCTAACTTCAACAATGACAAATTTTGTCTTATGGCATTCGATGACGACGATGAGGTATATTCTGATCCGATTTCTTATGATGAGTTGCAAAGTAACTTTGATGAACTACAAGCATCATTCAATGAATTATATGATGAATCTATAAGAATAGGAACCTCGCATGATAAGTTAAAGAAACGTGTTGCATCACTTACTAAAGAACTAGAGGATTTAAAAATTAAAAACAAAGCACTAAAAGAAACGAATGAAGATTTGTGCAAAACGATTTCTAAATTTACTCAAGGAGAAGAAAACTTGAACAAGTTACTTGGTGCACAAAAATGTGTGTTTGACAAAGCCGGTATCGGGTATAGACCATTCCAAAAACAAAAAGACTTCAAGAATGTGTTTATCAAAAGTTCTATATCAAATGTACCACATTCTACTTGCACTTACTGCAACCAAAAAGGACACACACAATATTTTTGTGATATTAAGAAAGATGTTCGGAAAGGAAAGAAGACTGTTTGGATTCCTAAATATATTGGCACTAACATTCAGGGCCCACCTAGATTGGGTACCAAATGAACATTCATCCTTGTAGGTTTGTTGAAGCCCCAAGTATAAAAAGAATGAAAATTCATCCAGCATCATCCAACCGATCAAATAATAGGTAATCCAACAAAAGGTATATTTCTCGTTCATCCTTTAAAAATATTTGTAGCTATTTACCTTTCTCATCTCAATTAGAACTTTCAATTTCCTTTACAAGCAGAATATGATGAAAGATGAATTTTAGCAATACAAGATGAGTAATCAACTTGAAATAAATGAAGTTTGGATCTTAGTCCCAAAACTCACTGTTCACTCTACAATTGATATTAAATGGGTTTTTAGAAATAAATTGGATAAATCCAGCACCATTGTTAGAAATAAAACTGGCTAGTTGTACAAGTCTACAATTAAAAAGAAGTCATCAATTTTAATGACATGATTGCTCCTGTAACTAGATTAGCAGCTATTTGCATGGTGTTAGCATTCTTATGTTTTAAAGGTTTTAAATTGTTTCAAATGAATGTTAAAAGTGCATTTTTAAATGGATTCATTCAATAGGAAGTCTATGTTAGACAACCTCCAAGTTTTGAAAATCATGCATTTTCTGATCATGTTTACAAACTTACAAAAGCTCTATATGGATTAAAACAAGCGTCACGTGCGTGGTATGATAGGCTAAGTAGCTTCCTCATAGAAAATGGCTTTACTAGAGGAATGATCGACACGACACTCTTTATCAAAATAGAAAATCTTGACATGCTTATCGTTCAAATATATGTTGATGACATCATATTTGGTGCTACTAATAAATCTCTTTGCAAGGACTTTTCTGAGAGAATGCAGGGAGAGTTCGAAATGAATATGATGGGTGAGCTAAACTTCTTCTTTGGCCTTCAAATCAAACAATCAAAGGAAGGCATCCTCATTAATCAAGCCAAGTACATAAAAGAACTGCTAAAGCGATTCAAGATGGAGAACTGCAAACCAATGAAGACTCCCATGAGTCCTGCAACCAAGCTAGATAAAGATGAGAACGGTAAATCGGTAGATACAAAGCTATATCGTGGTATGGTAGGATCTTTACTTTATCTTACTGCTAATAAACTTGATATAATATTTAGCGGATATCTTTGTGCACATTCCCTATATAACCCTAAGGAGTCATACCTAGTAGCTGTTAAGCTTATTCTTAGGCATCTCGTTGGATCTCCTAGATTAGAGTTATTCTGCCCTAGGGACACGACTGTTGCCCTTTTGGATATTCCAATGTTGACTATGCAGGTAGTAAGACCGATTATAAGAGCACGAGTGGCGCATATAACTTCTTAGGATGTGCATCAATATCATGTTCCAACAAGAAGTAAAGTTTTGTTGCCTTATCCACTCCTAAAGCATAACATATAGTAGTTGAAAATTGTTGTGCACAGTTACTATGGATCAAATAAAAATTGAAAGATTTTAAATTGTATCATGATCATATTCCACGTCGATGTGACAACACTAGCACAATAAATCTTACTAAGAATCCTATTCAACATTCCATAACAAAACCTATTGAGATTCGACATCATTCTATAAGAGATCATGCTCAAAAGGGAGTTGTTGTTCTTGAAATTATAATACCGACAAGTTCTTTACGGATATATTTACAAAACCCTTGAATAAAGTTTAATTCACTCTTATATGTCGAGAACTTGGAATGATTGATGATTTCTTAACTAAATTTTTAAGGATTCTACAAGATTTAATGTGGCGTGTAATAACATTGAAAAAGAGTATACTATATCATGATATATTTGAAAATACTCCTATATTTTATTTAGATATCATATGCATGTCTTTCATAGTGTTCTAAGTCTTTAGCGAAACATATTTTATCATCTAGACCATCATACGGTCAACCGGCAATACCCTGCGGTCAACCGGGGGAGCCATCTGCACTTGAGCAGTGATTCTCCGTATGCCTATATTATTTTTGATGATTACACAGGGGGAGAGATATGCATGTAGAAGAGATATGGGAGCGATAGACTTATTATGGGAGCGACAGAGAGTTAAGAGAGAGTCATATCTTTATAGTACTCTTGTTTACGTATGATTAATATCACTTATCATATTCATGGTATAGTTGTTTTGAAATTTGACTCATCTTGGATAAATGACTTTATGCATGATATCATTGCACATGTACTGATGGACTATGTATTGATGGACTACTTGAGATTTTGATAGACATTACATCTTATTCACGTTTTGAATATGCTATACTCATGGATCACTTGATATCATGTTTATTCACTCTATTATGCATACACTGAGGGGGAGCATATTTTTCAAGAGATGTGTACATTGATGTAATTCGTTTTTTATCCATGCATATATGTGTCATCATCAAAAAGGGGGAGATTGTTAGAAATAGTGCCTTCACATTATTTAACTATTTATTATTTTGATGATGCCAAGATTAAAAATGACAATTCAATGTAAACCAAGAGTTGAATGGAAAGTTGATACTCGCATGTGAGGATCTAGATCGTAGTCTAGCGTACCATGATCATGGAATAATCATTGAATGATATCTTTGATGAAATTGCAATTATATTTTGTGATGATCATATTTGATGTTGATTTGGTTGAGCAAAGCACAGATTTTCAAAAGCTACAGGGTGCGGTTGACCGGCCACTGTCTGTGGTCAACCGGGCTGTGCGGTCGACCGGGGCCAACAGGCGGTTGACCGGACCAGGCGGTCGACCGGGACCAACGTGCGATCGACCGGTCGCAGTCTTGCGCGAAAAATTACAGATTCGAGCGTCTCAAAGATTTGATTGATGATATCTTTCCCCAAATAGATCAAACGGTCGATTAAGAGAGTTTTGGAAGGTTGGAAGATCGTATCAACAATTTTGGAAATCAAGAGGCTCCTCCAAAGTTCGGATTCTACGCGTTAGGGTTTATATAACCCTCTTGGCCGAATATACAAAGGTTACTTCGATTCACAGAGCTTCTACTGCACAAGAAATTTACTCTCTACCATCCTCACGTGATTACAAATTTGTATTGATTTTTGGAGTGAGTTTATTTGAGAGAAGGAGAGAGATAAGCTAGCAAAGTTCACTTTCATTGTTCTTCTCCTTCTGTACGAATTGTGTGAGACTTTGTCTCAATCATTACTTCTGTATTGCTGATGTATGTGTGAGGTTTGCGAAGAACAAACCTTGGGTAATCGAATCTGGGTATAAAGATTCGGTGGTTCGGTTAGCTCCTCGGGAAAGCTAACGGGAAGAAGGATTGTAAGGGTTTGTGCGACACCCAAAGTCGTTCAGGTTTCTAGTAGATCACGTGACTCCTAGGGAGTGGACTAGGCTGGGCAGTGGACACGCTCAGACCGAACCACTATACATCGTTTGCGTACTCTCTCCCTTACTCCTTTATTTACTGTCTATCATATTGTGTTGTTTGCTGTGGCGTTTAATTTAGTTTGTATTGGCTTGTTTCCGCATAAGTTTTATTAGCCAATATTTTTCATAAACCCAATTCACCCCCCCTCTTGGGTTGCCACCTGGGTAACATTACTGTTTCACGAAATTTTTATTCTATACATTATCATTAAATACTTTTACAAGTTCTCATTATAATTTAAAATTTTAAATCAAAAAAATACTTTACTCTTAATCGATCACTACATAAGCCGCCGTCAATTCAGGAGAGAAGGAAGCTACCTTTCTTTGATCCACCTTTTCGGGCAAGAAACATGTATCAAACAACAATAGATAGCATTATCCTTGATTCTACCTTTCTTTGATATAGATTCTCCATTTCAAATTGATGTGGAACGAGAAAAACTGGAATTTGTTAGAATATATTAGAATATTCTAGTTAGTTTAGGATTAGGATTATGTATCCTAATCTCTATCTCTATCTTTATCTCTATCTCTATCTCTATCCTTCTAGTTAGTTAGGATTAGGATCATGTATCTCTATCTCTATCTCTATCTCTCCTATATATAGGAGCCTTTGTACATTGATTTAACACACAATAATATACAGAGTTTCTTTCTCTCTCAATAATTCTTTCATGGTATCAGAGCAATAGGTTAAGGTTTATTTGATTTTAGTTCACCGGCGGGCGGCCTAACCCTTCCTGCCGTCCGCCGGGCCATTCTTTGTTTTATTAATGTTCATCCTGCGCCATTATGCGCACTTGTGTCAGCTTCTGTGCTACAATTGCTTCCGCCTTTGTTACGCATGCGGCATCACACGGTCTTGCACCAACTTCTGTGCTCAGTATTGGCCACAACAGCGCCTTACCAGCACCTTCATCATAGGTCACATCAGCGCCTACGTCATCGGCCACGACAGCGCCTTACCAGCACCTTCATCATAGGTCACATCAGCGCCTACGTCATCGGCCACGACAGCGCCTTACCAGCACCTTCATCATAGGTCACATCAGCGTCTACGTCATCGGCCACGACAGCGCCTTACCAGTACCTTCCTCATAGGTCACGACAGCGCCTACGTCATTGGCCACGACAGCGCCTTACCAGTACCTTCGTCATAGGGCACATCAGCGCCTACGTCATTGGCCACGGCAGCGCCTTACCAGTGCCTTCGTCATAGGCCACATCAGCGCCTACGTCATTGGCCACGGCAGCGCCTTACCAGTGCCTTCGTCATAGGCCACATCAGCGCCTACGTCATTGGCCACGACAGCGCCTTACCAGTGCCTTCGTCATAGGCCACATCAGCGCCTACGTCATTGGCCACGACAGCGCCTTACCAGTACCTTCGTCATAGGCCACATCAGCGCCTACGTCATTGGCCACAACAGCGCCTCGCCATATCCGCCTAACTCAACCTTCGAGCCGCCTCCTTGATCTCGTTTCCAAACTCAAGTTGGTTGATGTTTACCCTCCTTGAGTTTGAGGGGGGCTGTTAGAATATATTAGAATATTCTAGTTAGTTTAGGATTAGGATTATGTATCCTAATCTCTATCTCTATCTTTATCTCTATCTCTATCTTTATCTCTATCTCTATCTCTATCTCTATCTCTATCCTTCTAGTTAGTTAGGATTAGGATCATGTATCTCTATCTCTATCTCTATCTCTATCTCTATCTCTATCTCTCCTATATATAGGAGCCTTTGTACATTGATTTAACACACAATAATATACAGAGTTTCTTTCTCTCTCAATAATTCTTTCAGACCAGCGAAGTAATTCTATCTCCAACTGTCCAAAAAATTCTATCAATGGTGGTGATTAGCCATTAATTTTTCATCAAAATTTTGTTATATTAATCATTTGTCTCGAAGAATAAAAAATATATGAAATATAAATCAAAGTTGAAAAAATATTAAATAAAATAATCGTGTAGACGATAAAGAAAGTGAAAATGATTTCTTTTAATTTTTGGTCTTTAATAGAATTTTAGTAATTTTAATTATGCTTTTTAATTTTTAGATTTCTTTTGTGATGTGAATTATTAATCAAAAAGATTTGGCACAAATTTAACAAAAACTGGTTATTACATTTCCTTCAATTATCACTATTTATCACTTAATCAACTTAAATTAGCTGTAAATCATACGACTTATCCCTTTGAACTGCAGATAATTATGACCCCATTAATGAAAATATGCATTAAATAATAAATTATTATATCTTATTCCCTTCAACTATTAAAATTTATCATTTAACCACCTTTAAGTATAAAATTCAACAATTTATCTCATTTTTTTCGCTTTACACATCTCTACTTTACACCCACATTTTTGAATTTGCGACTTTTGATCTTCGTTCTTGTCAATTGTTCAGCACTACTTCTCAAGTCAATGTGTTCTACTTTTAAATTCGTATTTTTGTTATTAACTTTTTTTTAAAATTATTTGCCTCTTGTAGGGTGGTGGATTTATCCAAATAAAAAAACCCGCACTCCTTCTCTATCTGCAATAGGCACACTCATAAAAATACCTTGAAAAATTGAAATGAACTCACCTTATAGTCCAAGCATTGAATTATTATCAATTGAGATGAACTCTCCTTCTCTTTTAGGATTATTATCAATTGAGAATGTATTGAACATGATTTTTATTTGCCATAGAATATGCTATGTTGAGACTAGATTGGTAGCTCAAAATTCAATAATTGAAGAGGTAAAATTTATTAACTCTTATTGTTTGTAAGTTTTTTTTGTTAACGGCGTAAGGGAGTTGACACATATTCATAGTACGAAGGAATAATAGGTGTAAGACTTTCTAGCTCAAGACGTTAAGTGATAAAATCATGATAGTTGAAGGGGTGTACAATATAATTAAAGCTAAGAATTTCAACAAATAAATAAAAACAGTGATAATAATACTTAATAAATAATTTTGTCCAAATACATATTAGTTTATTAGATGTTTTTGCAACCTACACCAGTTATGAGTTACACAGGTTGTTACATTTTAATGGCTCATAAAACGACGACGTTGCCAGAGAATAAGACTAGAATTCTTTTTGGGTTTTTTTCCCGTGAATTGTCTCCCTCGATGTGGTCAAAGCCAAGTCTAAAGGCGTCAAGCTTTTCCAAGAGATGGAATCATTAATGGAAATCTAGAAGAAACAAAAAGGTATTCATATCATTTCCCAACCGATAATCCTGTGACTTCACATTTCACGCCACATGTTCTCCCTCCTCATTCCATTTTCAGTCACCCGCTTACATTCCATCTAGGGAATTTTAGAGAGAGAAGAGAGAGAGAGATGGAACCACCGCCAGCCCAGTCAATGAGTTACCAAGCAGAAGATGAACAGGACAAAATCACAGATCAGTGGTAATTTCTCATTCCCTCTATTCGATTCTAAAAATTTAAATTTTGATTTAGTTTATTTGACTGGGTCTAACGTTGTTAATTGCACCAAGTTCTTTGATTCTGGATATGATTTGTTTGGTGGGTTAATTCGCAGTTGCTCTTGCTGCTATGACTGCTCAGACGGCTGTTTTGATTACTTTTGCTGTTGAAAGCCTCTGGTTTTTTTGTTTCTCTGATGTTTCTATCACTGATCTGATATCGTCGATCAGCTTATAAACCAAGCTAGATCTGTGAACTATGATTCCTGTTGATCAAAACCTCTAGTGGAACAGATGATAATGTTTTGATTAATCTAATCTCTTATGCAATCGTTCTGATTATTTCTGTGTTAATTTCTTATTTTCCTTTCTTTTTGGCTGGTTTTTATATGGCATATACGATTGATAGTTTGTTGAATCATCTCCAACTTGTACTCAAATTTGACTAAAAATTTACCCAGAAGTTTGATTTGATATCTAGGACTCAAATGGAGCTCGAAAATTTGGTGATATTTTTTGTTAGTAAAACGATTATGAATTTGAAATGGCACAAAATAATTTTTAAAATTTTGGGTAATTTTTTAATTATTTGTAGAACCCAATTTGTGTATATTTGAGTTAAGCAGTGAAGTGAGTCTTAAGGAATTTTACTCAAAATTTTGAAGTTAAATGAAAAACAAATAAGTCCGAGAGTTTTGGATAGTATTCCCTTAATCTGAACGGGGATATATGATAAACATCTGCTTCATGATAGTTGGTTTTAGTACACTATGTAACAACAAATTTAAGTTATAGCAATATTATTACGGATCGTTGGTCACTCTACACAAAAGTTTTTGCGAGAGAATTATACTCATGTTGATACACAATAAAGCTATAAAAACTTTCAGAGGAGAAGGATAACCGAACTTCAACTTCAACTCCACTCGTTCATTCCTTCTCAACTCACTCACTGGTCCTTTTCTAACCACTCTACACCACTCTACTCATTGTATTCTTTGCACTTAGCCTTCCATTACATACATGTATTTATAGGCAAAATTAGGGAAGGAAAATCAAGATGCTTGATCTACAAAAGATCTTCAAGATAAACCCAAAATTAATTTGAGAGTTGTATGGGCAACGGAACGAGGCTACTCCAGTAGCCTTTGGGTCTCCATTAGCAGCCCCAAATTCAAGGGAGGATGTAGCAAGGGGCTACAATCTAGGGGCTACAGTAGATTGTAGCTCTGGTGGGAAAAAAAGATTCATTTTTTTATGTGCAAAATTTTAGTCAAATTAGTTTCACCCCCCCTCCAAAATTATTTATAGTCTAATGTATTTTTTAATCCGGTTCATTTTTAGGCCAGAGTAAATTATATTCATGGTTCCTCCCTTGTTCAAATCCCTCCTTTCACACACATGGTCTTTAACAATCGCTCGCTCCACTCCATATGTGGTACACACGGTACTTGCTAATTCGTCCTGTTGTGGGTTCACTACTCTAATGTTGCATTCTTTTTGTGCTAGGTATTCTGTGGTTAATTTTATCCTTATCATCTAGTGATTTGCACCCCCTCACCAGAGTATCCACATCTCTTGTCGAGATGACCATCATCTTACACCCCTTTATTAGATTGCAAACACTTACCAGCAAAATGTTTGTTTCAAGTAAGTCTTGTTACCCACATTCAAAAAAAATTCAAGAAGTAATGGAGGAGTAACAATACTTTCACTTAAAATCCATTCTTTTTTCAACACATAGTTGTTCTTTTGACAGAATTTCTTTATTGTTTTCAAGAGTTACTTCATTTGTAACGAAGTATCCTTCTATACGCATCCCTGGTTGCGTGGGAGTCTGCATCCCTTCACTGGGGTACCGTGCGATGATTATATCCTTGATAACTATGACCCCACCTCCTCACTTCCTATATGTATTATTTCGGAGTTGTTACCATCACTGATCAACAAATGAGACTATTTTGGTTGTTGCACTGGCCGATGTTGTATAGCTTCTCAAAGTTGACCTCTTCTCATTGTTGACTCTTCTCATTGTTCGTAGCTTTCCTTTGAACTTCATAGAGTCCCAACAAACCATTGCATCCATCACTCTGCGTTTGGATATCGCCTTAATCCATGCAATTTCTCTTGCGTCTATTTCGCATGCTTCTTTGCGATCTCTTTGCTCTATGTTCACCCTAACATCCAGACTTGTAATACCACACTCCCCTCTAGCTTGTATAGTTGTCTAATCTTTTTTTCCTATAGCACTTTTCGATCTACCTTGGAAATCTTAAGAATTCTTTAACTCGCCGTGAAGCAACTAATCCATGCAATTTCTCTTGTGTCTATTTCACGTGCTTCTTTGCAACCTCTTTGCTCTATGTTCATCCTAACATCCAGACTTGTAACACCACACTCCCCTCTAGCTTGTATAGTTGTCTAATCTTTTTTTCCTACAGCACTTTTCGATCTACCTTGGAAATCTTAAGAATTCTTTAACTCGCCATGAAGCAACTACCCTTCAAATCTAACACCCCTAGAGAAATTTTTTTTTTTTTATATTAATCTAGCACATGTTTAACTTCTTCTAACCTTGCCCTTCTTCCACTTGACATATAGAATCTGATTATTCATTTGCCAACAATCCAACTCCCAAAATCTTGTCGTCAATCCTAGTACATGACCTCCTGATTGCCCTTTATTCGTACTTTTGTTGGTTCGCATCTGAGTTCTACCTCTCCCATTTAACGCAAAAGCATGCGATGCTTTGTTTTAACTGTTAACGTCCATCTCTATCCTCCGCGCCTCCTCATTGAACAAGACATCCTTAAACATACTTATGGTTATCTTCTCGTCTGGCGTTGAATTGATGAGAGAAACCACCATAATCTCCCAGTCGTCTAGAAGGAAACTAAGAAGTAACAAGGTTTACGTCTCGTCGTCAAACTTCAGCTCGACACTGGCTAAATGGTTAACTAAATCCTAGAAATGACTCGAATGTTTTGCAACTGAACTTCCATTCCAGAGTTTCAGATTTACAACCCTTCTCATAATTGATGCGTTATTCGATACATTGCTTCCATCGTCATTTACATAGTATAGGTGCACGTCTCAAGGCTATATGGTGGAACACTTTGTGTCTGACACATTGCTAAATCAACCTATTCGTTTTTATATTTATCTTCTTCCAATTCTCAGCCTTCATCTCGGTAAGTTTTATGCCCTTTAACTCCAAAGGATCATATAAATTCTTACAAATGAGCATATCCTCCATCATTGGCTTTCAAATCGCACAGTAGATTGTCGTCAACATGATCATGAAACTCATACTCGTCGTTGGCATCTCATCTAGAAGCAAGAAATCACATACTAAACCTCCATTGGACTCCCAGTTTGCCTTGAAACACTAAAAATAGCCTCCCAGTGCTATAAACATGACAACACGTTAATACCCAATTCAATTTTGAAAAAATAGAGCACGAGATTAGATCTGAAACGTCAAAATTAGTTGACAATACTACGCTCTTGTTGAAATCGGAGCCAAAACAGCTCTGAAATTACAAAGAAAGGCATTCCGGACCTCTACCTGTTAACTTACTCAACATAACACTTCACTGGCACTAGGGGTCTTTAAAAAAAATTACTTATATTAATAAACACAAAAAGTTACAACAAAATATTGTCAAATGGGAGGATAACCGAACTTCAACTATTCCCTCTCTCACTCACTCATTGATCCTCTCCTCACTACGCTACACCACTCCACTCACTATATTATCTACACCCAACCCTCCATTGCATACATGTATTTGAACTTAGGGAACGCAAATCAAGGTGAATGTGAAAAGATGCAAAGCATGCCAATTTCATGGCAACATGATCCACTCCCTGGCTGTTGATCTCCATGCCATTAGGACTCCATGGCCCTTCCATACTTGGGGGATGGACCTGATTGGCCCAATCACTGCACCCTCTCGAGAAAAAATTTGGATCCTCATCGCTATGGAGCTATACACTAAATGGGTGGAGGTCATCCCACTTCGGAAGGCAATTGGAGTTACAATTTCCAACTTCATTTGGGAGAGCATCATATGTCGATTTGGAATTCCCAAAGTCATCCTCTCCGACAATGGCACACCATTTGTGAAACCCCGATCCTTTTAATCAATTAAATTATTTTGAAAATTTAAAATTTTAAGTTTATAAATTATTAATTTTATGGAGTTTAAAAAAAATGATTCTTTGGTCTAAATTCAAATTTTAACGAAAATATCGGTGATGTGATGATGTTATTAATTTAACCGACGAGGGACACATGGATTATGTCCGATCACTCGAGAATACCGAATTTACAGTGTTTTCGATCACGTTGATATAAAAATTTATATACATTAATTTTACGAGGTTTGTCCGCGATCGAAATTGAACAGATTTTGTACCGAACAGTCAAGACGGGACCGGGTAGGCCCCACCTATTTTCTCATGGCTAGGAATTGTAGGCCATCATTTTTCTTAAGCTTACTTATATTATACACTAAGATTTTAATCATGCATGCATAATAAAAAAACAAAGAAAATTTAAAAACACATGTATAATTGGTCAAGGCCAATGGAAACACATGCAATTAGGAGACCTTAGAAGCAAAATCTGATCCCTTCCTTTTTCCCCCTGATTTACACGGCAGAATACACACATATACACTTAGCACATGTCATCCTTTGGCTATAAATACACACACCTCACTAGCACACTCACACTTTACATACTTGAGAGTTCCTAGCAATTTTAGAGAGAGAGAGAGAGGGAGAGGAGCCAAACTAGCAAGAGAGAGTTAGAGAAGGCTCGGGTTAGACTCGGGTCAGTCTCGGGACGTGCTCGGGACGCTCGAATCCGGAGCAAAACGCGACCGGAGGTACCGATTTTCATTCCTCTACTTTACGCACCTTGTGTTTAAATGCGTTTCGTTTTTTTCCCATTACGTTTCGGGTCGAGATTTTTGATGATATTTGTAGCTTAGACACCATACTACTCATGCATGTTCAAAAACGGGGTCGTTATGTTGAAAAATGAGAAGTTTTTGCCGTTTGAACGGAAAAAAATACACTGCCCAGTTTTACCGGTAGTAAGCCTTACTAAATCACTTGGAGTTTTTATTCTACAACTTTTCTACGAAAAATACTTATTAGGGGTTGTAGTTGACACATTTTAGCACGCATGCATGTTGGACCCGAGGCTCGGAGAGCTCGGGAATGGGAGTAGCGGGCTGTCGAACACAACAGCTGTTAGGTGCAAATTCTGGCAGATTGTACTGCCCAGTTTTGGACAGTGCTTTTCGTCCTTCTCGTTTCGTTTCGAGTCAAGATTTTTGATAAAAGTTGTAGCTAAGACACCATACTACTCGTACATGTTCAAACCCGGGGTGGTTATGTTGAAAAATACGAAGTTTTGGCCATCCGAACGACAAAATGCACACTGTCAGATTTTACCGGTAACATACCTTGCTAAATCACTCGGAGTTTTTATTTTACAACTTTTCTACGAAAAATACTTATTGGGGGTTGTAGACGACACATTTTAGCACGCATGCGTGTTGGACCCGGGGCTCGGAAGGCTCGGGAATGGGAGAAACTCGCTGTCAAACACAGCTGATTTTCAGCTGTTGAAACTCAGCTTCTGGACAGTTTATACTGTCCAGTTTTGGGCAGTCCGGGCTGCCCCTATTCGGGCAGCCCATGGTTCGGGCAGCCCCTGCTCGGGCAACCCTTGTTCGGGTCAGTTTTGACACAACTTAGTAGAATTGGTTCGGGTTGATCTCGTACGAGCATTATTTGAGTTTCGAGACGAAAAATATTATTTTTACCGGTAACTTTCGTTTGAACCAAAATATTTTTAGACCCAACCCGAGACTAAGTGGTTGACCGAAACTCGTCACTTAACCCATAAAAACAGTACCTTAGCCGAACACTTAGAAAAAAATTAGACCACGTGACCCTTGGACACATCGAACGCCGTTTTTGACACGAGTCTAATAAACCATCGGAATATGCAATGTTTTTTATAAAAAAAATAAATAAATAAATTAGATTACGATCATGCTAAATCCTTTGACCCTTATGCTAGATCCCGAAGTCGGTGACGCGTAGGGCAATACGAGAGTTTTCGGGCGAACGACTATCGAGGTGAGTTTTGTTATGCCTTGTTTACCGATTTTAGGAAAAAAATGTACATATTTATCTTTTTGACAAAAATTCATGTATTTAGTATCCATGTTATTCGTATTGAAATCAATTAAAGGAATATTGAGATATTTATCGAAATTATGAAAATTGGCATAATTGAGAAGTTTGTGAATTTGACATGTTTGGTAGAAATGTGGTTGATAAATAATATTTCCATGCTATTCGGATTTACTTTTATAGATTATCGAGGAAATTATCGATTAAATGTTCATACGGTGCCCCGACCGCCAGGGGATAAGAAATATGGCGAGGTGAATGAAATAAGGTGAAAGGATCGACGACCGATAGATCCGCCGGATGACGTCATGCCGATTTTATATCTGATAGGGTAGCTCCCTATATTCGGTGACCGTTGAACAAAATAACTGAATATTATTCTAAATGGAATTTGTTCCTAGAAGTGAAAATTCACTTGGAACCTGACATGAGAAGTTAGACTTCAGAAAAAGAATTACGATTCTTTATAAATGTGATGGATCACTTGGCATAATTGTGAACTATAAATTATTTTAAATTGCACGTATACGAGAAAAGTCATTTTCTGCCTGAAATTCGATAAACATTGTTATAACGAAATTCACACTAGCCTAGTGCTTAAGAGTTGTTGTTGATTACAACTACAGGTGCTTCTGAAGTCGAGGACGCTGCGTGATTTTGTGTATTTTCGTCAAGTTATTAGATTTTCATGTTGTTAGTAATGTACTCTTTATTTCAGACTTATGTTTTTGTACTTTTTGAAACCTGGCCGAGCCGCCTGTGGCCGAGCCAAGGATTCTACTATGGATGATGTAATAGTTAATTTATCACTAGCACTTCGGGAGTATTTTTAATGTTATTCCGCATTTTTTTTTATATCGCACTCTGATATTATGGAAATCCCTAAACCAGTTTTATAAATTGAGGCCTTGATGGATTAAACCCCATCGGCCGGTCGCGACCATGTGTTTTTGAGACGGGTCGTGACACCATTCATCAACCGATCAGTCGGCCAACTCCTCGCGTCCTATGATATCACCCACCACAAATCCATGGCTTACTACCCTAAAGGGAATGGGCAAGCAGAGACAACTAACAAAACCATACTGAAATTCCTTACTAGAACCTTGTTGGAAATTCGAAAGGTTTCTGTGATTGAATTGGGACACCAGAAGATATCGAGGTAACCGAAAATTTCCATCCGTTATGCATCCAAAGGGTCTCCACTAATACCTCCACTTCCTATCACTAATTGCCTCCACTTTCTACCATTCATAGAATGCAACCAAAGGATTTTTGGTTTCTAGAACTCAAAGGTCTCATTGGTTCTTTATAAACTAATCTCGTTTTGATTTTTGGACTACACTAGATTACACACGAATTTCGTCCAGGGAAGTACTCCCGATTTATTCTTCAAGTGAGAGAGAGACATGCACAAGTAAGTTCAACAGGCGAGCAAGGTTAGGTGTTACTTAGTTTGTGAGGCCGTTTTACCCTGGGAGACAATACTGAGATACGACGCCGAAACTATCATTCAACACCCACGGTAAAACGGCGATTTAGTCTTAAGGGAATTGTGTTAAACACATGACTCGGTTTGGTAACTCTATCAATGTTTTTGTATTTTATTTCGTTTTGTAATCTGTTGAATCGATTATTAATAAAATAGATGTATATTTTCTACCATTTTTCATATATTTTACGAATCTGTCGTACTACCATTTTTCTTACAGCATCCATGCACGATCTGCAAAAAAAAAAAAGTTGGGAAACGGAAAGAGAACCCTCCAACAGCTTTCACACCTACGGGTGGATCCTTAACAAATATACCCTTGCTCTTTTTCTAACTCGATTTTAACTATTCATGGTTATGCCGTTTGGTCTCACTAATGCGCCTGCTAACTTTTGTACTCTCGTGAACCAGGTGTTCCAGGAATGCTTGGACAAATTTGTGGTGGCGTATCTTGATGATATTGCAAAAATACTAAAGACACATCACTTTTGCACATCGCTTTCACACATTACTCAAAACTATGTAGTTTTGTGTTGAAAAAAACCATATTTATTTTTGACCCATATCGCTGAAAACATATTTGAATCTTCCTTAACATAAAACGACGTAGTTTTAAGTGATGTGTAAAAGTGATGTGTTAAAATGATGTGTATGTAGCACTCTTGATGATATTGTGGTGTATAGCTCTTCCTTGGAGGAGCATGTGGAACATTTAAAGTTTGTCTTCTAGAAGTTGAGGGAGAATCAACTATATGTCAAGCTCGAAAAATATTCCTTTGTTCTTGTTCCAAAGCGTGTTCCCTTGCTTGTACTTCGTGAGAGGGCATTGAACATCATGTACTATCTTTGTCATTTGTCATTTCCAACTTCAAGTTCATGTAATTTCAGGCAAAAGGCGTCAGTCTATTTTCTTCTCAAAGACTGCGTAGGCTTGATGCCAACGCAAAGGCTTTTATCAACACTCTTATCCGCTTGTAAAAGAAAGAATATAGCAGGAAAAAAAAATTATTATAAAAGGGTAAATAGTTATAAAGAATTTATTTGAGTATTTTTTTTAAGAAGAGAATATAATAGATATATATAAGTATGTGAATGACATTCTCGTAATTAATAATGATATTTTTATAATTAATAATAATATTTGCGTAAAAAAAAGGGGATAAAATATGAATAGCCGGTTAGAGTGTCCAAATTTAATCTCCCTTTAGACAGATCAAATTTGGACCGCGGATATCATATCTGAGGTCCAAAGTCACTAACAAATCTCGAATATGACAATCTGAATTATCATATTCGGGGTTTAAATTTTATATTCCTAATTTGATTTCTGACAAATAGACCTTACCTTGAGCGTAAAGGAGCAGAGTAAAAAAATTCAATATGCTGGGGTCAAAATCTGAAAATGTTAATTACTTTTTAAATATCTGGGCAATATAATAGTACAGTTGTGGGGCCAAAATATCAAAATTGATGTGCAGATTATAAAAGGTCTGAGTGGAAACTGAAAAATTGGGGTCAATTAATCCCACTTGTATCTTTGTCTCTCTGCCATAGAGTAATGTGACTGGTGATGTCATTGCAATTAATAGATTTGTCGTTTTGGACCACTTAATCAAGACCGGAACAGAATAATATTGAGAAATTTTCTAAGAATATGGTAGTAATACTTCATTTTATACCTCATGTTTTATTATATGCTGAGATAATAATTCATAGATGGGGGAAGTAGTGTCATCTCAGCATGCGGTAAAATATGAGATACAAAATAAAGTGTCACTATAGCATTGTTAATTTCCTAAAAAAAGTGGTTGCCAAAAGTCTATTTACAATCCATTTAATAGGAGCCGATTGAATGAAAAATTATTTTTAGAGGGATAAATTATTGAGGAGATAAGACAAAAGGTTTATTATTTTGGAGGGTTGACCCATATTGATGTGATGTTTATAGAGAATAGATAAAAAAATAGATTGTTTGGATGAAGTATTAAAAAATTGGATAAAACATTACTTGGTTTGGATGGGAGATAAAATGGGAGGATAAAATTGTTTTGTAGTTATAATGAGGAAGATGATGTATTATTTTTGGTTAATATCCGGAGATCACTTTTAGACAGGGCAGAGGTGCCCAAAAATAATACCCTTCTATCCCTCTAACGGGTATTATTTTTAAATGGATAAAAAGTTATCTCTTGTATTTTTGTCCTCGCTAACAATGTCAAATATGTCATGTCAACCCTTATACTCTCTCCAAAAGTTATCTCATTCTTTATACCCCATCCAAACAAGCCCATACGATCAAAAACCAAACTTATTCAATATAAATTCATCGAATAAGAAGGCTCAAAATGAAAAACAATTTATCTTTAGGGGCCAATTGGATGGGGGTAAGCCCCCCTTCAAAAATTATCACCTCTTATTAGGGGTTTTGGCATGGTTTGGAAGGCATAAATGCTCCCTTCTTAATTTTTGACCCCTTATAAGTTTTGCCTCATTAGGGGTTTTGTCCCGGATAATTTTTGGGCCACCCCTGACCTCCCCAAAAATTATCCGGGAGTGGAGGGGGAATATTTTGTCACTTTTACCCCTTTTTATCCCCCTTGTCCATCAATTTTGGGAGAAAAAAATGATCAATCCTGCTCATTTGAATCCCTTTTGGTCGTATTTTTTAAATTTTATTCTTGAAAAAATACTAAAAAGTTACTGTTTACTTAAAAAAATTATTTCAGGATTAACCGTGTGCTTGAAATATTTTGATAAAGAATTGTTGAATTATGGTAAAGTATTTGTTGATTTATATTTTGTTGTTATTTTTCTCTTTTTTTGTTAATTAATAAAACAAAGTTAAAAACTCTTAAATTATTCAAAAATATTCACATCCATCACATGTCCTAATGGGCCCAACTTTGGAGGAAAAAAAAGTGACCGACACCGCTCATTC
Source organism: Arctostaphylos glauca (assembly GCA_019985065.2). Taxonomy (NCBI): domain Eukaryota; kingdom Viridiplantae; phylum Streptophyta; class Magnoliopsida; order Ericales; family Ericaceae; genus Arctostaphylos; species Arctostaphylos glauca. Next base: position 10,401,445 of record JAHSPW020000014.1, read on the forward strand.
GAATCCCTTTCAGTCGTGCTTTCCGAATTTTATCCTCAAAAAAATACTAAAAATTTACTGTTTACTTAAAAAATTATTTTGGGAATAACCGTAAACTCGAAATATTCTGATAAAAATTTGTTGAATTATGTTAAGATATTTGTTGATTTATATTTTGTTGTTATTTATTTTTTTGTTAATTGATAAAATAAAGTTAAAAAAACTCTTAAATTATTCAAAAATATTCACATTCATCACATGTCCTAGTAAACCCAACTTTTGAGGGGAAAAAAGTGATCAACACCGCTCATTCGAATCCCTTTTGGTCGTGCTTTTCAAATTTTATTCTCAAAAAAATATAAAAAATTTATTGTTTACTAAAAAAATTATTTCAGAATTAAACGTTAACTCAGAATATTTTGATTAAGCGTAGTTGAATTATGGTAAGATATTTGTTGAATTATATTTTGTTATTATTATTTTTTTAATTGATTGATATTTTTACTTACCATTCATTTTTTTAAATAAATTTTTTTATTAAATATAATACATTAATAAATTTTTTAATTAATTAATATTTCAAATTATCCAATATTAATTATATATATTCAGTTTTGCATTTATATACTTTATTTAATACATAATCAAGTTTAATACTGCACAAGGGCAAAATAGTCATTTGACAGTTTTTTTCCTTATCTACCCACTCTTATCTCACTCATTTCATAAATCATCCAAACCAAGTCAAAATATATTCCCCTGTTTAATTCCTTATCCAAACCATCTACTTTTTTATACCCCTCTATAAATATCCCCTTCAAAAATAATACCCCCTCTTATTTTATCCTCCTCCAAAAATTATCTCCCTGAAAATAATACTCCATCCAATCAGCCCCTTAGAGTTAAAAGTATTAAAGAAACATTGCCAAAAGACAAGAGGAAACCAATTGAAGTGGCAAAATATCTAAAATGGAGGGAATTCATTTTCCAAATATATGGATTACTCATAAAATACTTTTTACTATGTCCATTGAAAACGAACTTTTTTAAAATTGAAATTGATTAAAATTTATCTTCACTTTTTACAAGAAAAAGCTGTGTTGTCCATATGCCAAGAGATGGCCAAGAAGATTAATTATTACAAGCATGGTTAGTGCATTAGCCTCCAAAAATGCAAGAAGAGTTATCTTTAACTGATAGTTTTAAATTCTTGTATTCCGAGTGGTAGAACAGGCAAGCTGTAAACTTCAGATGCTGAGTTCGAAACTTGGCAACCGCAAAAACTTGGGGCCACTGGAGGGTATTCCCGGTCGTTCACTTCAGGGCCCCAAGGACTAGTCGGCATAGGTGGGGGGCTCCCCAGGCAATCCCGGTCCCCAAGCCGTCGGACACCTCGGTTAACAAAAAAAAAAAAATTGTAGCACTTCTTTTAAGTTAAACGAAACACGGCCATATCACAAAAGATTATTAAGAAATTAATATTTTCCGTAACACGTAAACAAACATAGAAGATGAAGAGGGATGCTCGAGGATCGTTACCTCAAAATAAGCTACCTATCTTTTTTGAAGAAAACTTTCTTAAATCAAACACCAAAAATATTGTTTCAAGCGCATTAAGCTTTCCTGTCGACCTGTTTTGAATTGATTTCAACTGTTTGTTCAATATGTTAAGAACTATTAATGCCTGAAATATGTCCTCCCCTAGATGGATTTGGATGTTTTCATACTCACTTATTGTTTGAATTCTCTTTGAAGAGAAAGTGGTTGACAAATTTCCACTGGGCAGTGTTTCTTGTGTCCTTACATTATCATGTTTCAGTGGTTTGAAAATAGATGGTGCAGCTCGAGTTGAAATCATTATGACTGATTCTGCCATTTGCTTATCGTTTTCTTCTTTATTTCCTTTGTGCTATTCTAGGTGCCTCCTGCTATTCGAACCACTGGAGATTCTATTCGAGAATGCACCCGTAGAAAGGATTTCAATTATATATGCCACCCATATTTCAAAAGGTAAAAAGATGGATCTATCAGGTTTTGTTCTGCTTAGTTGAGTTGGGAGGGTTTGAATTTGATATAAGCAATTTCACGTTACGATGGATCAAACCTCGCTCATGATGCCCATTAAGGCGTTAACCAATGCCCAAAGGTTCATCACGATCTTCACTGGAAAAAGAAAAAAAAAATTCATCACATCGGGTTTCAGGCAATTTTAGGGCAGCTGGCAACCAGAAATTTGGGCTAGAGAATCTTCGTTCAGAAATCATTAGGCGATTCATACTTCGTTAATTAGGTGGGTATTGGTTTTTTCTGTCAATTGCTTGGGGATGACCATTTTGATTGTTCATGCAAACACTAAGACCATGAACTCGAATATCTCATCATGAGGTCAAAATTGTTCATGCAGACGCTATGTAGGCGGCTACATGCCTCTGATATTATGTTATGGCACTCGGAGATATTCTTTGATTTATGGAGACTTCATGTCCACTAGACTTAATTAGCAAAACATCAACCACCACCTCCCTTTCACTCTTATTGGTCATTTGTGCTAGCTTTATCTCCAAGCACTAATCTGCAGGGAATGTTTTCTTGCAAAAGTCTTCACCATATCCAACTAGTCTGAAATACATTGCATACCTAGATTGCACTTAAGTATAGAAATGTAACATTTCGCACTTTCTGGTATATAAAATTGTTTTTTTGGTGAAAAAACTTGTGCTCCCAGCTCCCAAACCTTGACTTATTTCAAAAGTGAAGGGTTCCCTAGCCAAAAAGGGAGGTGACAGCATCTCTAGAACCCATTATTTCTGTACTTCAGAGGAGATTCAAGTCAACTTGATGTGAAATCCAATATAAACAGCCTGTTTCTTCAAAAGGGATTCCTCATCCTGCCACTGGGGAATTTTTCATCCTTTCTAGTGGGGATGACTGGTTTCTTCACTATTGACAAAATGGTGGATTTGTGCCAAACCCATAATTATTTGAAAGGGACAACTTGTGGTGGCTCTGGCACTGCCCAGAAAAACATAAAGAATTAAGCAGCCACATTCTCCCAATTCTGCCGAGTATATAAACTGTTTTCGCTGCTTCACACTATGTTATAATAGCATTGGACGTTCTTGTTCACATTCCAAAAATGAGTCGAACCGGCTTCAAATTGTCATTTGTTCACTTGTTTTGCCTCTTGTTCCTGGGTCATTTTGTCTGCAGTCAACTTGACTATAGATTCTATGATTACAAGTGTCCAAACCTGACAAAGATTGTCAGATTGGGCGTGTGGTCAGCACTTGCGAATGACACTAGAATGGCGGCATCTCTCCTGCGATTGCACTTCCATGACTGTATTGTTGATGTAATCAGAATTATATTTTCTTGTCCTTTCTCTTTTCTTTCATCCAATCCAACTGTCAGAAGCTTAGAACAAATCCTCTACATAAGTAGCAGAGCATAAAAAACTTAAGGAAGAAAAATAAGTTGGAAGGAATGTGTAGAAACACATGATTGTTCTTTCTTTTCTTTTTTTGGTCCTTCTCTTTTAAGTTAACAATGTATTTGTATTCTTGGATGCACAGGGATGTGAAGGGTCTGTGTTGCTCGATGATACTAGCACCTTTAAGGGTGAGAAAAACGCTAATCCTAATCGAAACTCGGCTAGAGGTTTTGAGGTCATTGATGCAATAAAAGCCAATGTGGAGAAAGCTTGCCCGGCAACTGTTTCTTGTGCTGATATACTCACTCTTGCAGTGAGAGAGGCTGTCTTTTTCGTAAGAAACTTTTGAATTAAGTTCTTGTGCTGAGAAACACCACTTTAATTATTGTAATCTTACTATATTTAGCAATTATTTTCATTGCATATGCTTTCAGGCTGGAGGGCCTTACTGGGCTCTACCCTTAGGCCGTCGGGATGGCTTAACAGCAAGTGAGGCTGCAGCTAACAGAGATGTTCCATCACCTTTTGAGCCTCTGGCAAATCTTACTGCAAAATTTACTTCCAAAGGATTGGACATAAAAGACGTGGTTGTGCTCTCAGGTATTCATTCTAAATATTCTTCAATTCAAGGAGTCAAGATTACCTTTTTGGCTACCAGTCTATTCTATTGTTAGAGAAGGCGCGACTTAGTATTTTGTCGTGTCCTTGCCTTCTTGAGATTGAAACGAGATGAATTTTAGTTTTCGAGAGCACAACACCACCCGACACCTCTACTCAGGTTCATGGTAGGATTTGAAAATGAAATTTTGTTGCTTGTGTCTAAGCAGACTCCTGAATAAGCCATCCGTATTCTGTATATCTATATGTTTCATGTAGGTGCACATACTATTGGCTTTGCCCAGTGCTTCACATTCAAACCAAGGCTCTTCAACTTTGATGGGTCCGGTAACCCTGATCCAACACTTGATTCATCTCTGCTTAGCAATTTGCAGAGTGTGTGCCCAAACCGAGTTGATTCCGATACCAACTTGGTTGCATTGGACCCTGTTTCTACTTCGAAGTTTGACAACATATATTACAAGAACCTCTTGAACAATTCCGGCCTCCTCCAGTCAGACCAAGCGCTTATGGGAGACAATACGACTGCTGCAATGGTGAACTTCTACAGCAAGTTCCCTTTGCTTTTCTCAAGGGATTTTGGAGTGTCAATGGTGAAGCTGAGCACCATTGGTGTGCTTACTGGTCAAGATGGGCAGATAAGAACGAATTGCAGGGTGGTTAACTAGAAGAAAAAGTCTAGGAACGCAGATGTTTCGTTCATATCCGGAATCATCAGATGCACATGGAATTCTCCGTAAGCATGTGAGATCTACGTGCATCCCACAGTTCCAGACACATTTATTTCCGAATATGCACGGAAGATATGTGCTTCTAGACTTATTCTAACTAGAAAGCAAACTGTGTGACAATATGTAGCCTTAAAAGTGTTGCAAGGCTTGGTTAAGAATAGAAGTGTATCTGTGACATAAATTGTAACATATGTTGCATGAATAAGATACAGTTGGATGTGCAAAATTAAAAACTTCTCAGGATTTTGGTCATGTCTTCCTTGTGCATTTTATACCTGTATGTGCATGCAAATGCCTTTAGTGCAAAATCCCAACTCTCTCTTCCAAACGCAAGAGTGATGGTAATATGATATCATGTTAATGTATATCCTAGTTAATATATATTCTAGATAGTTTAGGATTATGTATCCCAGTTAGTCTAGATAGTTTAGGATTATGCATCCTAGTTAGTCTAGGATTATAACTCTCTCTCCTATATAAAGGAGCCTTGTACATTGATTGATACACAATAAAATATAGGGCTTATTCATTCTCTCTCAACAATTCTAACATGGTATGAAAGCCGAAGATTCTATCTCATTGATCAGAACATCAACGTTCTTCTGATCCTTCCTTCTGGTCCTTTTTTTCTCTTTGTTTCACACCTGGTTCGATTTTGAATCTGCCATTGGTTCACCACTGATCAGATCTCAGATCCGTCACTGCTCTTCAAATCACACCAAAGTGTTCGGAATCTCTATACGGTTCCAACGCACCCAGCCACATCCACAGACCACTGCTCACTCACCCACACGCGTTGTCTGAAGTCTTGGCGTGTCCCTGCTTCCGCCACCATCCGCTGATGCGCCACCACACGCGCTTACATTAGCCCTACCCTTCGCTATGTCAAGCCTCACGCGCGTTGACATCAACCCTCTGTCGGCGGCTCACACACGAGCCATACCAGCCCTAGTCGCTTCTACCACGCCACGTCAACACTAGCTCCAGCCACTCAACTCCCTAGCCAGCTATGCCCAATCCAACTCCAGCTTGATACCACCCAGTTCCAACCGATTCTGATCCAGTTTCGTCCTGGTCTAACTGGTTCCGACCATACTTAGCCCGGTTCCAATCGATTTTGGCCCAATTTTGCCTGATTCCAGCCGGTTTTGAACCAGTTCAATCAGGATTTGGCCCGGTTCTGCCCCGTTCTCCTTCTTTAGGCAAGTTTTGGTCGATTCACTACTATTGGTCCACTCATTTCTCCTATTCTTGCTTCATGGATCGCTCAGACGCTTCCTCCCATCCTATATCTGTTGTTCTAGACGGATCTAACTATGTCTTATGGGCACAAGCCATGTTTGGCTTCCTCAAAGGCAAGAAACTTTGGCGTATCATCGTCGGGAATGTGGCAAGCCCATCAAAGCTACCACTGACACCAATGCCACGTTTGCAAACCGCTTGGAGGATTGGGACATTAAAAAATATTAGATTATTACTTGGTTTCGAAATACATCTGTCACCTCTCTTAGCCTGTAATTTGGACGATTTCAGCTTGATGTTGTTTCTATACTTGCAAAAGACATTTGGGATTTTCTGAAAGACCATCATCAAACCATACTACAGATTCAGAGTCACCGTCACAGTATGCATCTAGAGTCGGGTCAATCTATTAACGATTTTTTCTCCCAAATATATTCTTTTTGGGATCAACTCACTTTCTCTGAACCTACATGAAAACATACTACAGATGCCGCCTTATTTGCTAATTATCGCGACCAGCAACTCCTAGTTCAATTTCTAATGGCTCTGACTTCTCATTTTGACCTGGTGTGTGTTGGGTTTGTGGTCCACCAAAAGTGGGCCGGTTAGCCCATTAGTGGGCTAGGTCTAGGTTTTCTAGGTCTACTAGGTCTTCTTCTTTCCTCCCTTATATATAGGTGCTTATGTGTAGGGTTTTATTTAACGAGTGAGTGTGTCATTGTTTCGTAAGCGGAATTGTGCTGCGAACAATACACCGGTGAGATTGAGAGAAGATCTGTGCGAGTTGAGTGTCGAACACCGGATTTGGTTGTTCCTCTTCGCGGTCAGAGTTTTTGTAAGCTGTTTTAGTGGATTTTTTCTCTGTTCAATCTCTCTCGCTCTTGTGTGTGTGTTTGTTGGTGTTCGTGGGATTGGGGTTAATCCCAACAGTGTGTTACTCTCTGCTTTATCGCACCCCTTTGCCAACTCTTGAGCAGACTATTTTCGAACTTTGATTAGAAGAAACTCGACTTAGTGCTTCTTGTACATACCCAGTAGATTTTGTTCTTACTATGCACCAATCTCCGAAGTGTCCATTCCACCAACAGTCCACTAATTGCAATTACTGCCAGAATCGCGGACTTCCATCTATTCACCCTCTGGTTCATTGTCCCATTAGACTTTGTCAATTTTGTAACAAAATTGGCTCAGGTCATCTTCTACAAGATTGCTTTCGCAATCCAGCCCACTCCTCTACTGTTCCATCCACTAGCAACTTTCCATGGGGCAACTCTCAACGGTCCCAGAATAAGTTTAAGTCTCCACATGCTCATAACACTACTGTTATTGCCTCAAAGGATTTGTCTTCTCATGCACTTGTAGACCCTTCTACTCCCGTTTACTCCCAAACTGATGTCAAGGCCATATTCTAACAATTTCTCTCCACTTCCGGTACTCCTCCTTCTACTACCTTATTTGTCACCTCAGGTAAAACTTCATGGTACTTTGACTCGTCTTATTGTCATCAAATGACCTCCGACACTACTATTTTCATTTCTCTATCTCCCACGCCGCATGTTCTATCTGTACATACTACTGATGGTTCTATCATGTCTGTGAGTCATGTTGATTTTGTTTCCATTGCTCATTTGTCTTTATCTCATCTTATCTTATGCCTGCTATTATCTTAAATCTTATCTCTATTGGTCAATTGTGTAAGCACGGTCTAACTATCACTTTTCCCATACTGGTTGTTTGGTGTAGGATCCTCGGACAGGACAGACTCTTGGGATTGGTCGTAGGCATTGACGTCTCTATGAGCTCATTCACCTTCATGTTCTAGACTCATCTCATGTTGCTGCTCCCACACCCACTTTATCTCCTTTCCACCTTTGGCACTATCGTTTAGGCCATATTTCTGTTGCTCAGTTAAAATCTTTAATTTCTAGTGGTCAATTAGGTCGTGTTAGCCCTAATCCTCTAGATTGTTTATCTTGTCAACTTGGCAAGCAACCTATTTTATCATTTAATACAGTGATTCTGTTTCTCTTGCATGGTTTAATCTTATCTATTCTAATATTTGGAGGCTCTCCCCTACTCCTATCATGGGGGATCACGCTACTTTGTTATTTTTGTAGATGATTATTCCCGTTATACTTGGTTATTTCTTATGAAAAATCGATTTAAGCTCAAACAACTCTATTACAATTTTGCTAAAATGGTTCCAACCTAATTTTCTAAAACTATTAAGATTTTTCGCTCTAATAATGCCATGGAATACAAGCATTCGGACTTTCTTTCTTTTCTCCAGAGTCATGGTACTCAACAAAATGGACGTGCTAAACGAAAATATAGGCATATTCTGGATACCACTAGAGCTCTTCTTCTCTCCTCCTCTTGTCCAGAACAATTTTGGGCGAAGCAGGACTTACTGTTGTTTACACTATTAATTGTGTCCCTACTCCTGTCATTCACAATCACACCTCTTATGAACGTTTATATGGCACTAGTCCTCCCTACACCACTCTTTGGGTCTTTAGTTCTACATCTTTTGTTCTTCTTCAACCTAATAAACACACTAAGCTTGAACCTCATTCCCATCGATGTTGTTTCTTGGGGGTATGGTATTGAACATAAAGGGTATCATTGTTGGAATCCTATCTCCCAACGCCTTCGTATCTCTTGTCATATGGTCTTTTCGGGAGCACAAAATGTTCTTATCCATATCCCAGTTTCATTTATCCTCCTCTACCTCCATGCTTTTTACCAATTCTTCCAGCGATTTATTCTCTGATGAGCCTGATATCGGTTCCCTACTTGCTCCTCACGAGATGCCCATACATGCTGTTGTCCCACAAAGACTGCTCTATTTGGTAATCCTTTGCCCGTTGAGTCTCTCCCAAGCTCCTTGGCTCCTTTGCCTTTCGATCGACGAAAATAGGTAACTCAACCATCTACTCGTCTTTGTGATTTTTTGTTAGCCGCTCCATTGTTTATTCTACTTATGAACCTACTTCATATCGTGAGGCTTGCTCTAATCCTTTTTGGTAGCAAACTATGACTGATGAATTGCAGGCATTAGATAAAACTTATACTTGGGCCTTTGTTCATTTACTCCCTGGCAAGATTGTAATTGGCTGCAAATGGGTATACAAAATCAAGACCCATTCTGATGGTTCTCTTGAACGTTACAATGCCTGCCTTGTTGCAAAAGTTTTCACCCAAGAATATGATATTGATTATGAGGAGACTTTTGCTCCTATTGCTTGTCTTACCTCCGTCCGTAGCTCGATTGTTGTCGTTGCCACACACCAATGGGATCTTTATTGAATAGATGTGAAAAATACCTTCCTCAATGGTAATATTCTTGAGGAGGTTTACATGCAACCTCCCCCTGGGTCTACTCATCCTCTATTTAGGTCTGTAAACTTCAACATGCTTTATATGGTCTTAAGCAGGTCCCATGAGCTTAGTTTGCCAACTTCAGTTCCACTATTCATGATTTTGGCTTTACCTCTAGTTCTTATGATATTGCTCTTTTTGTGCAAAACACTGCTCAAGGCTGCACTCTCCTTCTCCTTTATGTGGATGACATGATTATCACTGGTGATGATGTGGCTGGTATTCAATGTCTGAAGAAGTTTCTTAACCATCGTTTTGAGATTAAAGATCTTGGTGCTCTCAATTATTTCTTAGGTCTTGAAATCTCCTACGATTCTACGGGTTATTTCCTCTCACAAGCTAAATATGCATCCAATCTTCTCGCTCGTGCTGGCCTTATCGATTGCAAGACTGCCTTCGTTCCTGTTGATCCTCAACAGCCCCTCCTGTCTTTCTTTGGTCCAAATTTACGCCCTGAACTCTAAGGTGCATATGCATATGTGAGTACTTTATGACTAAACTATTTCCCTTTGAGTGCGACATTGCTATATATCCATTCCTATGACTTGTACTATAGTATATTCACAAAAATTCTCCTTCAATTCTTTGAATTAAAAAGTCTATTAATATATTAAGTTTTACATCAAAAGGTACATCATGCTTTCATGATATGTCGTTTTAAATCTAAAATTAATAGATGTCACGTAAGCAGGATGTATAATTTGATGCACAACATCATGTGTTAGTAGCATTTGTTTATCTTTTAATTCAAGAAACATGTTTTTCTCTAGTGATTACTTCGTTTTGTCAAAGCCCATCACAACTCCAAATTTGATGATCTAGCGTTGGTCATCCGTGATGCGTAAATCATTTGAGTGTAATATTAAAGCGAATGGATACTGGTTAATGTCAACATGAATGACATTGCCTTGGAAAAGTGAAGGAAAAAAGTATAATTATTCATTATTTTAAGACGAACATACTATATCAGATAGTTACGAATGCTCAATTTCAATTGTTTTGTTTACATACATGACATAAACATCAAGGTCTTCAAACTAATGACATGAATCAGTGCAATGGAGCCTGCAGTAGGTTCCACTTGACAAACAATTTACACGGAGAATCATTTTTCTTAAATGACAAGAATGTACCTAAACAAGAAGAATTAATTTAACCTATAAATAGATTAAATACGAATCATAAAGATTAGTGCATATCATATCCACTCTGAAATGATATATTTCGATCATACATTACTCCTAGGCATACATCGTATTGGAGTTCAGAGCCTACATCTAAACGGAAGGTAATAGAAAGGGCTAAGTGATAATTAATAATAATTTTTTAATCAAAAAAAGTAATAATTTATTAGAAAAAGAGAAAGTCGTTCCAACAAGAGTTGAAAAATACACTCGATAGCAAAGTTTTAATCACTTATGGACCTAAAATGCCATGATAAAACTATAAAAAGCACACACCGTGGGTCGAAAGTCCAAATACAACAACACATCTCATAGGCAAGGCAAAGCTAAAAAAAAAGGGGTTAAACCCATCCAAGAAAATTCTTAACCTAAACTAACTCTTCCTTGCACCGGTAGATTATCGCCGTTCACCAATCTTTCGAGAGTAAAAAAAGACACATCGGATGCTCACCCAAGTTGTTAGGCGAGAACCGCGCCATCCAACCGCAATCTCTGTAGGAGACCACGACGAAAGATCACTGCCGCCGAAACACTAGCTCACTGTTAGGCTGCAAGCTAGTAATACCAATAGAAAATCAACCCGGTAACCACGGGTAGGGAATAGATCAAGGAAAAAAAAGGGGTGGATCAATAACAAAGGAACAAGGAGGAACAGTACAAGGGTAAAAAAAAATAGATAGGAGTGAAAAGAGACTAAAGAAATCAAAAAGTTATAATGCCAAGAAACAAGAATCGCGGTCACTGAAAAATTACCAATTTAGCCCCCCATAAACGCTCAAGATTAACCCAAATGTCGAGATTTAAAATCGTCGTCGACCACCAGCTCCATTGCCACCCTTCATGTCGTTATAGTACCGGTCGATTTTTGAATAAGTAGAAGAAAAATCAGAAAGAGAGAGAGGCCCAACCCCAACCCCAACCCCAACCCTATCAGAAATTGAGAGGGAGAAAGTGGTTTTGTTGGGGGGGGGGGGGGGGGAATAAGTGATAGATTAAGAGGCAAAAATGTAAGATATTTTAGGCCCTATTTGGACTGTGGTTTTTATGTGTTTATTTATTGAAATTTTTTTCGTCCTTATTTGAAATTTTTTTGCAATTTTTTGTTTTTCATCAATTTTTTTTTATTTATTGGTTCATCTCGACAAGAGCTTTCAGAAAAGTTATCAATCATCGGCTACATTTGAAAAAAGTTCAGAAAAGACAAAAATAAATAAATAAACAGAGTTTTTTGTACTTATTCGTCGTCTTTAGTGACTTTTTTTAACTTTTGGACACAATTTTATACTCATTAGATTCCTTTCATCAAGACGGACCAATAAACTACAAAATATTGAGATTTAAACAACAAATACAAAAAAAAAAAAATAAAGACAAAAAATTTAAATAAATACTAACTACAAGCCAAATAGGGTAGATAGAAAGAATAAAGTCAAAAATTATGATAGTTTAAGGAATGATCTGTAATTAAACTTGTATATGAAGTCCAATATAATTGGCGTGGTGGTCCTGGGAGGGATGTACCTCACCATTGGATAACTACTGCGAGGGTAGACCCCATGCAAGCTGTACGAAACAGGGTCACCTACGGCCTTCGACCCTAGCGTCCAAGGGCTACCCTTGAAGCTACTATTTCCTCACAGCTCCAAACCTACTGACAAAACTGAATTGACGTCCCCAAAGCCTCCTTTGTCTAATTCCTACTGGTTCACCACTCCCAATAGTCAACTCTGACCACCTTTACCGCAAGAATGTCCTTTTCCTCTTGTCATTCTGTCCAAATCAGTAGCCCTGTACAACCCCTACTCCTTACCACCACAGTATTCCACCTCTTATCTGTTTTCACAACAACAAAACAACAATGGGCGCACTGTGCACTGCGCGCCCCATCTTTTTGTATTCCCCAGTCTCTTTCAGTTCAGAACAAAGTTATTAATACCGTACCGTACCGGCCGGTACCGGCCGGTACGTACCGTTTTGGCAAAAAAACGGTACCAAGTACCTCTAGTACCGTACCGTTCTCAATACCGGCCGGTACCGGCCAGATACCGGCCGTACCGGTCGGATACCAGCCGTATCGGCCGGATACCGGCCCGGTATCCGGCCGGTACCGGATTTGTTTTTTTTTTTTTTTTAAATTGCGAAAAAAATTAAATTTTTTTGGCTTTCTCTCTATAATTTATATATATATTGATAGTTGCGATAAATCCGATACGGTATCCGGTACATGACCGGTACCGGTACGTACCGTATCAGTAGGAAAACCGGTACGCAAACCGATCCGGTATTCAGAACATTGGTTCAGAATGGAAACTGGGGTTTAGGGTTTTATATAGTTAACTTTTGCTGTACTATATTTGTTGTTGCTTCATTCTGTATCGAAGAAGCTATACTTAAACATACAGAGATAGTGGGTTAGACAGAGAAAGAGAGAATGGTTAACCCGAGGTGCTTCTTGGACATCAGCATTGGAGGAGAGGCGGAAGGAAGGATAGTGGTGGAGCTTTACAAAGATGTTGTCCCGAAAACCGCTGAGAACTTCAGGGCTCTCTGTACCGGTGAGAAGGGCATTGGTCCTAACACCTCCGTTCCCCTCCATTTCAAGGTCTCTCTGTCCTATACACATATTATGGGTTCTGTATATATTTTCTTAAAGTATGTGCATTTGCTTATGTTGGTTTTATTTCACTTATTGAGTGTTTGCATTGTGCTTAGTGTATCTCATTCTTGCTTTGTTGGCTGTTACTGTCAAAGCAAGTTTTCTTCTGACAGTGAGTGGCGCTTCTGTATGCAAAATTAGTCAACTGTAGTAGAAGGATAAAGTAATGTAGTGTTTGTAATCTCTATTATCACGAGTATAAGCTCAACTTTCTGAAGTAAACAGGGAGAGTGAACATGAATCCGCCAATACTTTCTTTTTGGCGAAACAGAGAGAGAAGAAGAAAAGTCTAGGAATCCAACTAAACTCCCCTAATAGTTACACAACTTACACTAAGGCAAGTAAGCCCGTGGATTATATGGACCAAGGCATAAGGCATTTTTGGAATATTTGAAGGAAGCTAGAATGGAATGTTCCTTCCCTTAAAATGCTCAATCAAAATACTTGCTTCGTTAAAGAAATGAGTATATTACTAATGGCAGCATCTTTCATGGAATTAGGTAAATGACCATGTCATTGGTGGCCATGGAATGACCGTTCCATTCCTCTCCCAGGATTATCTCAGCGACTCAAACACTAACCAAGTGTTAATAGATGAATTCTGTGAAACCCTGCCCTAGAAATTGCCCTGGGAGATTTTGCAGGGAGTATCACTCGAAGTTCTTAAACAAATTCTCAAATTTTCACTTTTATGTTTTTCTTTTGATAGGGTTAACTTTCTGGGGTTAGAGCTTTTACTCTATGTTCAATAGCAGGACTACAGTTGTACTGCAGTTTTCTGGTTTTCCCAATTCCTTGAACATATAATGAGAGGCTTTGTTAGGTCTGTGAAAAAGCTTTTGAAGCAATTATTTTGTTTAATGCAGGTCCATATACGGCATAAGCACAGTCTATCCACGCATCTGTCAATGTTCCTATGTATACCTATATACTTAGGCCAATGTGCCGTCCTGCAGTGATTGTTAAAAAACATCATTCCTCTAAAGAAATGTGCCACATGCCATAAGACGTCGTAATGATCTTATTCAATTACAAAGTAAATTTCTTGTTTTCAAAAGTGTTTTGCATCCTATCATTGACTCTACAGATATTTAGATATTTTGATTTGGTGTTATGCTACACGCTTGTGCATCCATAATGGGATGATTTTTGCAACCTACCGAGATAAAGCACAAATCGTGTCAAAGGGATTTACCTTTTTAGACATGATAAATGATTAAGAGATTGTCTATGTGGAATGTGATATAGAAACTGCTACACTCGATGATATGGATTTGTTATTTCTTGTTTACATCTTGTAAATTCTTGCTTCAGAAATGAGTAGAGCCTTTGACTTGAATTGTAGCTAAATTACACTGAAGAAAATTGTCATACTGCATTGCAGATAAAATTATCTTTCTCTTGCTGACCTATTTATTTGCTAAGTGCTAATCATAGCTCAGTATTACTTCCAGGGTTCCTGTTTTCATCGCATCATCAAAGGCTTTATGATACAAGGCGGAGACATATCTGCAGGGAATGGCACCGGTGGAGAATCCATCTATGGCTTGAAATTCGAAGATGAAAATTTTGAGCTAAAGCATGAAAGAAAAGGAATGCTATCAATGGCCAATGACGACAGTCCCAATAGCAATGGATCTCAGTTTTTTATAACTACCACTCGAACTTCTCATTTGGATGGAAAGCATGTTGTTTTTGGGAAGGTAGTCAAAGGGATGGGGATGGTTCGATTGATTGAGAATGTAAATACAGGTGACAATTATTATCCCACACTTGATGTTGTAATAGCGAACTGTGGAGAAATTCCTGAGGGGGCAGATGATGGGATGTCTAACTTCTTCAAAGATGGCGATGCTTACCCTGATTGGCCAGCTGACCTTGACGTGAAGTCAGATAATTTTTCTTGGTGGATGACTGCAGTAGACTCTATTAAAGCTTTTGGAAACGAACATTTCAAGGTATTTGTTGAAAATGGTTTGTCTTATGTGCTGATATTCTCATGATTTGAACTTTCTCTCCTCTGCCTTTCTCTCCAAAAAAGGAGAAAATTCTCATGATTTTTCACTCCACTGACGAAACCTATACAATTGATTTGTGTAACTGCAATATATTTCTGCAAAAAATATTCCTAGTTCATTTAGTGTTCACTCTTTTGTCCAGTTGTTGAAACAGATACCATGCCTAAATGTCTATCCAATTGTTTTGTATGGGAATTTCCATTCGTCAACTGATACTAATCTAACTGTTTTTCATATTCAGAAACAAGATTATAAAATGGCTCTTAGGAAGTATCGTAAGGCTCTGAACTACTTAGATGTATGCTGGGATATGGAAGACATTAATGAAGGTGGTCCATTTTAATTTGTTTGTTTGATGCTAGTTAGCTTAATTGTTGTAACTAGTACTAATTATGCTGCTACAAACCTTTCAATGTACTCTCTCAACATCATCTTTATTATTGTACAGAGAAAAGTTCATCTTTGAGGAAGACAAAGTCTCAGATATTTACAAATAGCTCTGTAAGTTTCATACCCTTTTTCACTTCATTGAAGTAGTGGGCACTTCATTTGTAGTTATATAAATACTGGTGACAACTTGCTTACCTCAAAGTCTCATCATTGTCTGAAGTACTTTCATAATAGCCGCAACTATTGCTTTATACCATAGTCAAGGTTTTCTTTTTGTTCATCTTCACGATTGAGTCAGATGTGCACTTATCCAATTGGCCTTCAGAAAAGAAAATCTGAATGTCTTTTGAGTTGATTCATCCTTCTTACCTCGATCCTGTTATCCACCCCCTGAAATTTGTGCATGGTTTCTCATCCGTTTTACCAGCATTCGTTAATTCCCCAGCGAATCACGTATTGATATGCACGTTCTGAAACATAGTACTTCTACATTCCAAAACAATGAATTTAGCATTTCGAAGCAATCCCAAAGTTTTTCTCTTTATTTCCTTAATATTTTTCCTAAAAGAGAAAAATAATATGTGACGAACCAAAAAATATAGCTTTAATAGTACAAGTGCAAAATAAAATCGGTCAAAATGCCTCTAGAAATGTGCTACACATTGATATCTTGAATAGTAATACTCTATCTATTGGTAGTTTCTCTCTAAAGATAATTAGATTCCTATACTATAATACATAGAAGTCTATCTACACCATACCACAATTTAAGGCATGTGGCATACCATATTGTCGTTACTGTTGCTCATACTGAATTGCTTCGGGTCTATTTGGTAACGTTTTCAGTTTTATATTACTTGTTTGTAAAAAATTAGAAACAGAATTCTGTTTAATTTAATAAAAACAAAAACAAAAACAAAAACAAAAACAAAAACAAAAACAAAAACAAAGACAAAAAATATGTTTGATAACGTGTTCTATAAACAATACAAAATCAAAACGATATAAAAAGTGTTTCATAACATCACTTTAATACTTTCTTCAATTATTATCAGAATAAAGTCTTTATGACAAACCATATGTTAGAACATAATATAAAACCACGATGGAGAGACAGAGAGAGATTAGTGATGACTATAGTGGGTGGTTGAGGGGGGAGGAGAGACTAGTCATGACAATGGTGAGTGTTTGAGGAGAGACAAAGAGAGAAAGGAAATAGCGAGAGAGCCGAGTCATGTCTATGGTGGGTGGTTGAGTAGGAAGAGAGAGAGATGGGGAGGGGGAAGGCGGGGAGAGGGAGAGAGAGCGACGAGTCATGGCTATGGTGGGGGGGAGGGGGAGATAGAGAGAGAGACGAGCTATGGCCATGGTAGGTGATTGATGGCGGGGGAGGGGGGAGAGAGAGAGAGAGAGAGAGAGAGAGAGAGAGAGAGAGAGAGAGATAGAAGGGCATGGAGAGAGGTATGACTATTAGATGGTCGGATTTTGTTTTTTAAACAAGTGAAAATACCAGTTTTTTTTTGACAATTTTTAAAAACTCTGTAAATGTTTATAATAAACAATAAGCGAAAACATATTCATCAAACATGTTTACAAAATTTTTAAGAAACAGACCAGAAAATTGAAATCAAAAGCGTTACCAAACAGGCCCTACATGTTCTAGGTATCATCGGTTCTGCCTCCAAGTTGACCAGTGTATAGTTAATGGAAAACACTTCCCATCTTATTAGTAGAGCGGAAACGTCCTTGTTAAAACCAAATGCTAATGCGCAAGATATGCTTACTAAACTAGACAAGTGGATATGATTTTGAGTTTTCAGTAGGAAATCAACTTTTTGAGTGTTCATTCGAAGTATTTGGACAATCTGTAATTATGTTTTCAACTGTGCAAATCTTTTACTAGTAAACAGAGAGGCGAGTATCAGTGTAAATGTAAAAGATCAAATTCTCAAACACGTGGAAGGTCCGCTCTTCACAAAGCTTCTCCGCCGTATACCATGGTGTCCGGCCTTGGGGTTGGTCAGGAAAAGTGAATGTGCTACTTTAGCTGTTGACTTTCTCTCCAATCTCATGGTAACAAGTATTCCTAAATGGTTTGCTGGTAAACACATTTCATTTGGCCCTCTGGAAGGACACACTTGAATCAATATATCAATGAAAAGTTGCGTTTAGTTTAAGTGGATAATCATTACTCTTCGATCCAATAGGAGCAATGAGCAATCTGGGCGACTTGTAGATGAGCCTTACCTTGGTCAGTAGATCCGTCCTACATTTAAATTACACCAACTATGAATAGAGATTATTGACTTTCCATTGTTTTTCTTGTTCCACTGACAGCCCTGCTTGATGAGCTTATTTTGCATTAATTTGTCATTTAGAGTAGCCATCATCATTTGTTCGCCTTTTCCTCTTGTTCTGATCTGATGAAGTGCCTTTTTGTAGAACTTCTTTAGTTATTAGTTTCTCTTTCTCCTAAATATAAAATTATACAAAACTCTCCAATGTCGAATCACATTTTTGTTTGAACAATATCCTGCCTCCACTAGAAATTGAGATCAAAAGAAAAGCAACCATTAGTACTTGTCCTCTCCGGCTATAATCGTTACCTTACGATTATTTTCCTTGTATTCAATCCGGTTTGTGTTTATTGTCGTTAAGTCTTGTTATATCCAGTTTATCCATTTACCAAAGGCAGTCTCCATGAACTCGTTCATGATTTTCAATTTCTTGTATTTCTATCAAGTTCTTTTTGATTAGCATACAAACAAAGTAGAACAGGAGATTAAAACATAGGGCCTGTCGGATAGAGAAGCTCCGCATGGTTAATTGGGAGCAATTATAATATTTCTGTAGCCCCAACAAGAGATATCAAAGGAGCTTTCCCGTTTGGAGCTTAATAATGAAGCCCACTTTTAGAAGCTTGCCTGTAGAAATTCTGTAAGGCTAGTGTTTCTATTTTCGAATCTGCAATTTTATCCTTTGCCACTCAGCAGCTTCTAACTAAAGAATTAAAAAAAGCTGGCTAAACCTGTAGTCCTTTCTAACTGGCTAGTTATTCTTTCTCAATAGAATCTGAGAATGGAGATCAGACATGTCCACCTCTTTTGTTTGTCCATTATTCTACAGCCTACAGGGTGACTTATCCTCTGCTGGAAGAAATAAAATGAATCTTAATATCCAGAGTCCAGACGGAGTTATAAGTTATATTTTTCTGGCATTATGTAGTATCCAATGCCTTGACCATGTTTACCTGCTATAGGAATTAGGCCATTGGCGAGTCCAACTTCAGATTAATATTTGATTTTTTACCTATAAGTTATGGCCACATAGGGATCATGAATATCAAGCATTTACCGTAGATCATTCGCCAACTATTGTGAATTGCAGATATCATTATTTGTTCGATTTCATCAACCTCATTGAAGTTTTTGATTGTATACATCTATTGTTTTAACGAAAGAAAAAGGTGCAACTCAGTCTTAGTTCCTTTTTTTCCTTTAGTTATCACCTATCAGTATATCAATACCTATTGTCAAAGTTGTTTTTCCTTTGTCTACCCAATGATGCATTGCATTCGTATTTCAGGCCTGCAAATTGAAGTTAGGAGATTTAGAAGGAGCGTTATTGGATGCAGACTTCGCATTGCGTGATGCAGATGATAATGTGAAAGCTTTTTTCCGCCAAGGCCAGGTTTGCATTCTCGGTTAATAAGAACTATGATCGACAATAGTCTCGTGTTTGTAGCTAAATTTATAAACGAACAATTCACAATTCGCAGTTCAATGATCTTGTGTGTTTTTTTCTTCCGTCTTCCTCTTAGAATTTGCTTGTTTCACGGGTTTTGTTCTGCCTTGTTAGTGATTTCTTACACTAATTAAGGTAATTTCATGACTTTGAGGTCTGCTAGTATAGGCTAAATGCAGAAGTACGCACATTGGTAATCACTACTCACAGCTATTATGTTTAGCATTTAAAACTAGGGATTTAAGCAGGTTTGTGGACTGGGAATTACGAAAAAATGTACAATTGAATATTCTTCCATCCACGAAATTGAATAATATTCCATCAGTGATATGCACATTGAAGAAATATGGGATTCACGTGATGGGAGGAATAGAAATACATGTCATTTCAATTTTTTTTGTGAAGATACTTTAGCATGTTTTCTGTAATATTCATCATCCCTTTATCAACAAAGTGATTACTTTCTATGCAGCTATCTTAAACGAATCAGCTTATTAAACCAAGCGCACATTTATGTCTTCTGCAGCTTTTCCTATCATCCCTAACTTGAACCTGCATTGCAATTATTATTTTGTGCAGTACCCTTTATTACCTTTTAGGAACAGTGGCAAAACCTTTGTTTTGGTTCTTTCATATGTTTCTACTCATCAAATTATCTACGTATGTTGGTGTGCATCACCAGATTTTTCATTGACGTGGAAAGGCTGTCCTATCGTTGGGAACACAACTCTTTTCAAGCAGTTTCTCACGGCACTGACCGTGGATACATTGAACCATGCTGATGTATTGTCCAGAGATGGCACTCATCTTCCTTTTTGTGGTTGTTAGTGAGAAGATCAAACCCCAAATGTTGAAGTTGGTATTAGAAACTTTGCATTACTAGGTGCCCAGTATTTGCATTATTATGTCTATACTTTTCTGTCTTATTCCGGATTAAATTGTGCTAATTTAGTCCGTCTTTAAATGTGTTATTGCCACATTTAGTCCTAGACCTGGTGTTCCTTTCAGCACAGCATTTTATTTCTATGGGTACAGTCGTCGTCGACCCCACACACTGTCCCCCAACCCCACACCCCGTCCCACATACATTAGAGAATAAAAGGAAGTATTTATTGCCTGTTGTTTGCAAAATATGATGTAAGTTTGTTGATTGTGTCTTGAAGTTTATTTTTTGATGTTTGATGATTGCATTTTCTGGTAATTATCAGGCAAATATGGCACTTAATGATGTCGATGCTGCACTTGAGAGTTTCAAAAAAGCATTGGAGTTGGAGCCAAATGATGGTAATGCAATATGTAATCAGTATTATTAATTTATTGGCAACATGTTTTGAATTTCTGGCATAGTGTTAGGATCACCTAAATAAGGACCAATATTAGCTGGGCGCTGTGTATGGCTTCTTGTATGTGATGTTGAAACTTACTTGAACTCCTTTTTTGTTAGGCCTTGATAGTATGTTTTGAGCGTTATGCTTTTGACATTTGGAGTTCAAGAAATCTAGAGGAAAAGGTAGAGGGAAGAAAGGAAAGCAGAAAGTGAATACCTTAGTATTTTCTCTCTGATAAAATATTGCAAAGTTTTTAAGGAAATTATCGCAGCATATCTAGAGAAACAGTAGGCAAAAAATTAAGTGTGTATCCTCCTACTCTCATTTGCCCCTAAGTTTCCCTGGTGTCCAAACAAGGACAAGTGATTTTCCTTACATTTGCTTCCTAAATCCTTCACAAATAGAAAACCAACTGTAGCGTGTCGCAATTAGTGCTCAGAAAACCAGAGCCTATCCATGTTTTTTCCAGCCTTTGCTCCACTATCAACTGCACAGCAACCAAAAACAATGCTATGTTGGGCGTTTAATCAGTTAACTTTGAAGCACAATGTAGTAGTGATTTAAGGACGTGTCTTAATGTTGTATGCCAACAGCCCAACTGGAGGCCTATCCATTTTTGTGCCTGCACATGAGTGTTTGAATTTTTATTATCTATGCTAATGACGTAAAGTAATAACTATGTAGAAAACAAAATTAAAACACTCATGTGTAGGGAGAGATGTAGGTGAAGATATCTGATATTGATACTATGCAAGGAATGGTCGAGTCCTTACTTTCTAATTATGTCTTTCAGGTGGTATAAAAAAAGAGCTTGCTGCTGCAAACAAGAAAGTCAGTGACATCTTTTAATATGGATTTTATGGTTCATTTTTTATTGTTGTTCGTTTTCATCTCTCCTTGTTTTTGGCTTACTTTTCTCGAGTCCATGTTGATATTTCCAAAAATTGTTACAGATTGTCGACAGACGTTACCAGGAGAAGAAAGCCTACTCAAGAATGTTTCAGTAGAGTTTCCGCAGTTACATGGTGTATGGAGTTTTTGTGAGCATTCTTTGGGAATCGATTTTGGCACTCCAATTTTTCCCCTTTAACTTCTGGCTGCTCTTGTAGGAATGATGTAATTTTCAACCTTTAGGTACACATGTTACATCATATAGGCTCGGGTTCAGGTTTTGTATGGAGACTTTGAATGGCTTTTGGAGGCCAAAGGTGTGAACTGGGATCAAACCCTTTGGTCAATGAGATTAATCATTCAGACATTCTTGTGTTGCACAATAACACTTACTAACAACAGAGTTGGTGTTAGTTCCTAGTGGAGATGGTTTATGTTTTGGTCTCAAGGATTGCAATCAAAGAAGTACAGATACAGACATGCGCGAACACTTCAATTTTCATAAAGATCAGGACATGTAAACGTTGAATATGAAATTAGATTAATTTTTTATTTTTATAAGTAATTATTATAAAAGTGTGACAAAATGAGAAATATTTCAAAAGTGTACGAGGAATATATGACTGTATTAGCTATACAAAGATGTAAAAACAACTCACTCATGAGCATTCAAAACTAATTAGCTATGTATGGCAATTTCTGCCCAAGCTGGACTTTTTAAAATTTCAGGCAACCCGCATACCTCGTACCGTGTCTCCTAGCATGTTCCTAATGTGTCCTCAGCAAGTCCATAACGTGCCCCTAGTGGGTCAAACTCAAAAGATAGTGAGAAAGGTGGAAACATATTAGGGCATGCCCTACAATAGTTGGACACGGACACTAAGCCAGTAGATGTGTCCGTGATAATTTGATTGCAATAACATGATGAAGCCAGGGATACTCTCTGGTGTCTGATTGATTTTTTTCCTTCTGTTCACTGCCCCAGGTTTTGTTGGAGAGCAATGAAACCAATACCAGATAGTTGAATGGATAACTGTGAGAGACTCAAAGCTTGACCTACATCTTCTCCTAAACATGTTTTTCCTCCTAAAGATAGTTGTAGCACCTTATTACAAGGTGAAATTAGGTAAGATCAGATGAATACAACTGCATCATCCAAACAACCTTGTTATCTTCCGTACAAGAAAAGTTCTGATTTTAACCAAAACGGATGGTTTCGTGTTCTATGCTAATTTCCTGTTGTTACTTCTTGATCTTCTCTCTTCTTGTGGTCATTATCTGGCTCAAGCTTTAGGGAAAGCAATCTCTCTGTTGCTCACGTGAGCTCCCACCCGGCTTGAATCTTGTTCTTCCTCATCTCCTTCAAGATTTCCTTAAGTTTTCTCTTTCATTTACCTTTTTCTTAATTTGTTGTCAGTATGTGATTCTTTCAACCTTCTTAAAGCCAGCTCTCTTCTTGCCTCAGGCACGAGCCTTTACACTGAATTTCACCATTCCGCTAGTGAATTGGCTCGTGATTTCATACAATGTCTCTGAATTGTTAACATGTCAAAGTGCTTCTGCAGCAGATGACTCAAAACCTTCCAGTTCTATCCTTATGTCTCTTACCTTGAGTCTGCCCTTTCACCCTTAGGCCTTGTTTTAGTTCCGATTGAACCCTCCTCTCTTCTTCCTTTTCCAGCTGGTGTTATTCTATCTCCACTTATTTTATCCAACCCCTGGTTTGTTTCTTGATGTTTGTTCTCAGCTTGATTTCATTGTCCATTTTGGAACTGAGATAATTTTCGGTCATTTCAAGTCAACATTCTAGCTCTGAGACGACTGTAGTCGACTTGGGGACTTGTTTTTTCGTAGTGGCAAGGCTTAATTGTAGGTTTTCAAGCTTGTTGACATGATTAGTTGCAGATAACCCCTCTCAAAGGTGTCTATAAACTCTGGTTCCAGTTCACATTGGAAAATGTCATTTTTGTCTTGACAGTTCCTATTGATGTTTATTAAACATTGAGGTCTATGTCAAAATCGTTCAAATACTCTCTTATGATTTACTTTGTTTATATAGCAATGTATCGAAATATGTTTACGATCTGTTGTTAGGCTAGTTCAGATGCCTTACTTACAGCAAGTTATTAAGTGTTTCTGCAACTTTGTTGGGTGGTGTTCAGCTTGAATGTGTGTTAATTATTCTTTCGTTTGTTTTGCCCAAAAGGATCTAGTAGTGAATGTTGATGTGTAGCACGTGAATAAATTTCCAGATAAAAGAAATAGGTGGGGTGAGGTGGTTTATTTCTTCAAACACACAAACAGAGAGCAAAAAGAAGCATTGTGGGTGCCTCTGTTCTCTCTTATTGACAAACAATGGGAAATATTATGAGAGAGATTAGAATCTTCCCACAAGAAACATTTTCATGGCAAAATAAGGACTCAAATGGGATTTTCAATCAGCTTGCCGGAGCTTCTTCTCTTCGGAAAGCAGCTTGGCAAAGCTGATAAGAGCTGCCTCATTTGTACCTTCTCCCTGAACCTCATCAAATCTGCCTGTCTCCAAATTCACCCTCGAAACTGGCTTCTTTAACAGCTCGTTTCCAATCTGAACAAGCTTCTGCATATTCTCCATGGTTGAAATATCTACTGAAGATGCATCACCAGTTAATGTATCGTCCTGTCCATCCAACATAAGGAAGTTATTCACATATATAAATCTTTGCAAAATGTAGGAGTTAGGAAGAAATGTTTAATGGTTGTCTTTCTGTCTTAATACACTCTCACCAACACGATTGTTTCAAATTTGTGTATTTCAAGAATCTCCTCACATATTTTGTCATGAGAACGTGTTGAAACAAAATTTCGGAAAAGCGAGCGACTGTTGTACCTGAATTCGAAGGTAATTCTTTTTGCGATGGAGAGATTGGAAGAGAGTTGAAACGTGAATATCAACCATATCAGAGCTTGCATCGCCGTATATATCGACCAATGGGGTGGCGCCATTGTCATAAACCCAATTGAGCAGACCCCATTTGGAGGCTGCAGCTGCACTATACTTTTCTGCCAGCTTGGGGGCTCCAGTGCCCAATGATAGAACTAGCAACCTGCTGCCCTCCATGGGTTCCATGTCAACAAACTTGAATTTGCCCATCAGGATTTCTTTGGAAATGTGAGTTATAGCCATTAAAGTCTGTAAATTTTGTCAGCATTGTCATGTTAGTGAAGTTCAACAAAGCAAAAAATTGTGATTAAACGCTATAAAATCATGTAACTCACCGGATTATTTGCTGCAACGCCGCCATCGATAAGATCATAACTTCGAGTTTTTCCTTCAGCATCTTTAGTCTCAAAGTAATGCGCGGGAAGAAACGTGGGAGCCGCAGAAGTGCCGAGGCAAATATCTGATAGCAGAGCGTTCTTGGAGACATTTTCCTTTCCCTGGTGAGAAATTTAAGTTATTTAGACTATGTAAAAACTTCAAAATTACAAAGAAAAATGTACAGATCTTGTTAAATGTTTGGTTACTAAGCTCGTACATCATCGGTGGAGAAGATTACTGGTTGAAGTCGCTTGATGTCAAAAGCTGGTATGATCACATCAGTTAGGGTTTGATTTATGGTAATGTCGCCCAGAAGCTCCTTTGTCAGTGACTTCAGGTACTTCCCATCATACTTAGGCCCGGTAACCGCACCAAACAAACTTGTCACCTTGGTCATGAAGTTGTTTCGGCTAATCAACAAACAACCATCACTAAATCATCAATCAAAACACATACTAATTATTACTTGTATAGATTTTTTAAATGAAAAATTATGAAAATCTTTTCTCCCGACCCATTATTTTGTGCCTCAAATTTGTGTTTTTCGAATCGTGCGGCTAAAAATTGCAGAGAACGTGGAGATAAAACTTTTTGGGACTGAATAATTTTTAATTTTTTCTTGCTATAAAAGAGTTGTTACTTGTTACTCACCTGCTTTGTGGGAAGATCTTGGGGCAGTGTTCCAAATAGAAGTTGTTGATATCCTTGGCGGCGTACATCGGACGGTTGTCCTTGTTGGGAGCAGTAAGCATGGTGGTTACCAGCCCACCAGTACTAGTTCCGGCAATCACATCAAAGTAGTCTGCAAGTCTTGCATTGGCTCCATCCAATTCCTAGTAAAAATTGTTTAGCAAAAAGTGTGAAAACATAAACAATTTTGACCAAGTCCAACAACAAAAGGTGAAGTAGTACCTGAAGCTTTGATTCAAGGTAGCCAAGAAGGGTGCCTGGAATAATTCCTCTGATGCCCCCTCCATCTATACTTAATACTGTCACCATCTTTCCTTTGGTTAGCCCAGACGCCATTTGAGGTTGTAAAAATTGAAGGGCTACTGCTACGAAAGCTATTGCAATAATGAAATTTGTCTTTTGCAAATTATGCATATTTGAAGAGGATGAACTAATCAAGTATTTATAATCACAAGATAAGGAGAAGAGGGAGTAGATGAGGAGAGTATACAGTGGATATGGGCCAGGCATCAAGGGGACATGATAATTTATATACACATCTATGTATATTGTATTGTTTTGTATCTGTATCTGTCATGGAAAAAACACCATTATTGAAGTTTGTCGAAGTCATATTTTCTCTGTAGTTGAAAATAGACTTGGGAAGTTTGTCTGTTATTTCGTTTGTTGTTTTGGAAGAGGAATATAATGTCTTTAAATTATCTTTATGAGGTGAAAACATAAGAAAATGGTGATAGTATTTTCCTTGGCGGCTGGCTTTTGGTCGAAGTTAGTGCGAAACCAAGACTTTTTGAGTCTAAAGAATGACGTTATGGTTACATCATATGGTATTCTCGTATGCAAGGTGCAACCAGAAATATAATTTATTTTGGACTAAAAATGAACCGGACTAAAAAATACATCAAACTATAAATAATACGGGGCTAAAATTTTACATATAATTTTTTTTTTTACCCCATCTGGGTTATAGCCCAGTGTAGCCTTTTGCTACCTCCGCCATTGCTCATATGGAAGACATGGCAACTCGTGTGTCTTAATGTTGGCTGGATCGATGGTTAAAATTTGAGGCGTCGAAGTCTACTCTCTTTTAAATTTTTCATTAAAAAAAATTATATTGTTCAAATAAAATCCTATGACGTAAGAACGGGATATGAGATTCATTTTCCTCGGTAAAAAATTCTGAAATTTATCTTATAGATATGAAAGAATTATTTGTGTTGAAATTTTTTATTGATCGAATTCTTCACCACATGCTAGACCTTTCTGTGAGGGGAAAAAAACGATGAGAGAGAAGGAAAAAATTTGTAAGTTGCAAACAGGTATAGACCATAAAGCAGTCAGCATTGCTCTATGGTCTATACCTATTTGCGACCTTGATTTTGAATTTGAGAATACTTTCTTGGTCTAAATTTGAAAACATTAAACTTTTCCCACACCATAATGTTTTCTTGGAGATTGTAGCAATGCTCTATCGTCTATACCCGTTTGCGATCTTGATTTTGAATTCGGAAATACTTTCTTGGTCTAAATTCGATAACAAAAAGCTTTTCCCCACGCCATAATATTTTCAATGACAACCGTCCAATGATTCCCATCTTCTTCTCTCTTTGCCAATTGGAAGCCCATCTTCAATGACCACAGCCACACGTGACATTATTCATCAATACTCTTAGAAGACCATCATATTATATTTAGAACTATTTCTTTTTCACTGACAATCGTCCAATGATTCCCATCTTCTTCTCTCTTTGCCAACTAGAAGCCCATCTTCAATGACCACAGCCACACGTGACTGTTAATTATTCATCAATACTCTTAGAAGACCATCATATTATATTTAGAACCATTTTTTCTAAAACATTGATGAGTTTCGAGACGAATATATAGAAATCTATAATTATTTTTGAACCACCAATAATCATAGACGAGTTATAGTTTTTTTTTTCTTTCGTCAACTTTTCCGATGTACTTAATAAACTGCACATGTCCATACGTTGCGTACGTCGTGAGTAAATTAAGTAAGTACACTCATAATGCATGCAATAAGGATTAGAAGGCTATCGATAGGGTTCTTAAATATCTAAGTTACTCCATCAACTATAATCTAAACTGCACCACATATCCTCCAGTGTTAGAAAGATATTGTGATGCCAACTGGATATCAAGTACAAAAGATTCCAAGTCTACAAGTGGTCACGTCTCTACCCTTGGAAGTGCAGTCGCGTCTTGAAAATTTCCAAATAAACCTGCATTGCTAGGTTAGCATTGGAATCACAGTTCAATGCTTTAGATAAAACTGGAGAAGATCTAAATCGAATGCTACACCACATATCCTCTAGTGTTAGAAAGATATTGTGATGCCAACTGGATATCAAGTACAAAAGATTTCAAGTGTACAAGTGGTCACGTCTTTACTCTTGGAGGTGCAGTCGCATCTTGAAAATCTTCCAAATAAACCTGCATTGCTAGGTCAGCTTTGGAATCACAATTCATTGTTTAGATAAAACTGGAGAAGATCTAAATTGAATGGCTTTATCATTTCTTTGAAGATATTCCGATGTGGCCTAAACCTATGCTAGCAATATGTATCCATTGCGATAGCCAATTGGCGATAGAAAGGGCACAGACTAATAGGTATAACCGTAAGTTTAGACACATACATCGTATACACAATACCGTTAAAATATTGCTCTCAAGTGGGATTATTTCTTTTAAATATGTGAAATCAAAGGATACTGTAGCAAATCCAATAATTAAATGATTGTCCAGATAGCAAGTGTATAATTCGTCGAGAGGAATGTGACTTAAGCCTACTGCATTGGAGCCGTAATAATGACAACTCAACCTGGCTGACTAGAAGTCCCAAGATGTAGGTTTAAAGGGACAACCGAATTACGTGTGAACTCAATAGAGTCACTTAAGAGAATCTCTCATTCTCTATTCCTGTGGTGACGATAAATAGTGATGATACATCTTGAGAACCAAATTATGTGGGGGATGTTCTATGTGAATTCTATTTTCTTGGTTTACACCGACAACTAAACAATTCAAGGCAACGCGTCCCTTGATTAACAAGTAAACCTGATAGTCTTTCACCAGGAAAGGTTTAATGCCAACAACTACCTATCATTTGCTTAATCTCTACTAAATATTACTCCCTCGAAATTTGCATATTGTTGCATTTTATATTCTTCAATTTCATTCATGTAGGGGACTAATTTAAAAAAAATAGTTTTGAGAAATATAATTGAGTAAATTACCTTTATATCCCTTCGACTTTAGTTATAATTTCGATTTGGTCCTTATAATTTCAATTTGAACACTAATATCCTCCACATTTGACATTTGGTTCAATGTGGCCCTGCCGTTTGTTTCCGTCCAAACCAGCTGACGGAAACTTGCCATGTGCCATTCACGTGGGCACATATACAGGGGTATTCTGGGCATTTCTGGGCACTGGAAATAGCAATAAGTACATCTACCATTAGGAAAACCATACAACAATACAGGACAAATACAAAATTGGGATGAATTCTCTCTCTATAATCAAACAGAACACCCATCAGGAGAGAGAGAATCACGGTTTCTGCAGCGAATTTGAGAGGAAATTTAGTAGGTTTTGCGGGAAATTGGGAGGATCGAGAAGGTTTTTCTGGGTTTGTGATTTTGAGATTGAATCAAGATTGAAGGTTTTTCTGGGTTTATTCTGGGCATTTCTGAGATGGGTTTAGAGGAATTGAAGCAGAGGGAAGTAGAAACAAAGATAAACAAAGGGAATCTAGAGAGAAAATTGGAGTGACTACAACTAAAAGAGATGACTTAGGTTTCTGGTACAGGGGGCCGGCCGTGACATCACCCTCTACCTCTCTCCCTCTTGTAGGATTTATTGTGCACCACTGTTTCTCAGTTTTCCAGTCCAGAGTTCTAGAGAGAGAGAGAGTGAGAGAGAATGGGGAAAGCAACTAGGTGGTTCAGGGGGCTGTTGGGTATGAAAAAAGAGAAGGAATCCGTGGAGAATTCAAGTCCCGGTGACTGGAAAGAGAAGAAGCGGTGGAGCTTTGGAAAATCAACCAACAGCAAAACACGTGTCCGATTCTCAGGGAAGAATGAGTCGTGGGAAGACTCTCAGATGAAAGAGAAAACAGAGAAGGAAGATCTGGATAAATTTCGGTCTCCTTCTGATCAAACATACATGTCTTTCCGATTCCCTTTCCGGTTTCCATTTCTGGATGGTTCACCTTCTAACAGGAATGGTTTGACTTTATCAGTCCATGGTTCACCTCCAACATATGCATCATGCAGAATGCCCAGAATACCCCTATATATGTGCCCACATGAATGGCACATGACAAGTTTCCGTCAGCTGATTTGGACGGAAACAAACGGCAGGGCCACATTGAACCAAATGTCAAATGTGGAGGATATTAGTGTTCAAATTGAAACTATAAGGACCAAATCGAAATTATAACTAAAGTCGAAGGGATATAAAGGTAATTTACTCAATATAATTTTAGCAAAATTTGGGCTAAAATAAAAGTGAGATCCATATTGACAATGATTTACTTTCTTATAGAGATTAAGATTGTGTATTTGGTTGGAAAAAACTATTTATATGTTAACTGCAAATTGAATACAAAGTAGGCTTAAAAACTTGGTTGAAAGATGTGAAAGTGACATTAGTCCTACATAGGAAAAATGTGAAACTTTCATGTGGTATGTAAGGCTTGAATTTTGTTAAGGATTCTAATTTTGTGGATGGGAGATGACGTAGGTAATGTGAATTTTGGTCCAAAATTACCACACACATGACGTGTGTCGTCGTTGCCGCTGTCCAACCAACTAGGTCCGTACAGATCGAGATCACATAGATAATCTGAATATTCTTTTCAATAGAATTTTAATTAATTAATTAAATTTATTTGCTTCTATAATAATTTTTGACTGATTCTGGACCTTCGAAGTCAGTTATGACCCATCACAACAGTTGTCTACCCAATGGTTTTTTTACCATTTTCCCAAGCGTGTTACTTTCCTAGCCGAATGGGTGCGAGCCAACCAAACCAGTGCTACCCATTCGAATGGGCGCCTCTTCAGGCCAAACATTTGCATCATTTGGACAAAACCGCACCACTTCGTTGCCTAATGGAGGCCAATTCTGCACCATTTGGGATCTAAATATTTTCATGTTCCTTGCATTACATTGCATATGTTCTGCTGCACATATTTTCCTTCTTCAAGAGAGAGAGCAATACACAATTTGGTTTGCTAGATTTCTAAATTGCAGTGCTACTTCTACAAGACTTGATCGTTGCATTCTAGGAGGGAAACGCAATTCAACTCGTAGCACCGAGCGAGGACAAAATTTGTCTTAAAAAAATTGTGTCCAACACAAACCTCGATCATTACATAGCTACTTGTAGGGTACGGTATTTTCATTAGCTACTTGTACTTGCACAAAATTGGTACGCTCGTCGGTATTGACCGGAACATACGGGAACAGTGGCCGGAACATACGGGAACAGTGGCCGGAATGGTACTGCGATGGTCCAATACCATTACGAGGCCGGTATGGGACGGGATTAATAACTTTGCTTGAAACACTAAAAATTAATGTTGGCTAGGTAAAATAGCCAACAAAGCTCTTTTAATAACAGCTTAATGCTAGAAAACTTCATAATTTCATGCAAGATGTACTATTTTGGTGATTCATTCATTCATGTTATTACAACAGTAGTCTAAATAGATTGAAAATCCTAAAAAAAGAAAAAGAAAAAAATCACATAGTTTTTTCTTTTTTACTTATTTTCCTTTGGTTTGTGTAAACCCAGATATCCTACGGTCAAAACTTGGCAACTTAATACTTATGGTCATTGGGGGGGTTTGTTCGGTCGTATCCACTAGGGTTCCCAGGACTAGTCGGTAATTTAGGTAGGGACTCACCCAAGCTTTACTCCAGCTTGGTCTCAAGCCGATCGGATACCTCAGTTAAAAAAAAAAGAAAAAAAGATTGAGGTGGTCTATTTCATCAAACACACTAGCAGAGAGCAAAAAGAAGCATTGCGCGTGCCGCTATTGTCCTCTCTTATTGACATAAACGACTGGAAATATTTAGAATCTTCCTACAAGAAACATTTTCATGGAAAAATCAATGTCTCAAATTGGATTTTCAATTGGCTTGCCGGAACTTCTTCTCTTCCGAAAGTAACTTGGCAAAGCGGATAAGAGCCGCCTCGTTCGTACCTTCTCCCTGAACCTCATTAAACTTGCCTGTCTCCAAATTTACCCTCGAAACCGGCTTCTGTAACAACTCATTTCCAATTTGAACAAGCTTCTGCATATTCTCCGTGGTTGAAATATCTGCTGAAGATGCATCACCTGTTAATGTGTCGTCCTGTCCATCCAACATAAGAAAATTATTCACATATAAAAATGTTTGCAAAATCTAGGAGTTGAGGAAAAAAAGTTTAATGGTTGCCTTTCCGTTTCAATACACTCTCACCAACACAATTCGTTCAAATTCGTGTATTTTAAGAATCTCGTCACATATCGTGCCACTGAGTGTGTTGAAATGAAACTATAGGTAAAGAGTGCAACTGTCGTACCTGAATTCGAAGGTAATTATTTTTGCAATGGAGAGATTGGAAGAGAGTCGAAACATGAATATCAACCATATCAGAGCTTGCATCGCCGTATATATCGACCAATGGGGTGGCGCCATTATCATAAACCCAATTGAGCAAACCCCATTTGGAGGCTGCAGCTGCACTATACTTTTCTGCTAGCTTGGGGGCTCCGGTGCCCAATGATAGAACTAGCAACCTGCTGCCCTCCATGGGTTCCATGTCAACAAACTTGAATTTGCCCATCAGGATTTCTTTGGAAATGTGAGTTATGGCCATTAAAGTCTGTAAATTTTGTCAGCATTGTCATGTTAGTGAAGTTCTACAAAGCAAAAAATTGTGATTAAACGCTATAAAATCATGTAACTCACCGGATTATTTGCTGCAACGCCGCCATCGATAAGATCATAACTTCGAATTTTTCCTTCAACATCTTTAGTCTCAAAGTAATGCGCGGGAAGAAACGTGGGAGCCGCAGAAGTGCCGAGGCAAATATCCGATAGCAGAGCATTCTTGGAGACATTTTCCTTTCCCTGACAAGAAATTTAAGTTATTTAGACTAAGTAAAAACTTCAAATTTGTAGCTTTGAAATTTCAAAGAAAAATGTACAGATTTTAAATCTATGGTTACTAGGCTCGTACATCGTCGGTGGAGAAGATTACTGGTTGAAGCCGCTTGATGTCGAAAGTTGGTATGATCACATCAGTTAGGGTTTGATTTATGGTGATGTTGCCTAGAAGCTCCTTTGTCAGTGACTTTAAGTACTTCCCATCATACTTTGGCCCAGTAACCGCGCCAAACAAGCTTGTTACCTTGGCGATTAAGTTGTTTCGGCTAATCAACAAACAACCATTAGTAAATCATCAACCAAAACACATACTAAACTTATATAGATTTTGAACTGGAAGATCAACTGTAGTTTATGAAAAAAATTTCTCCCTTTTATGCCCCATTGTTTTTTGCCCGAAAGCTTAGACGAGTTTTTCCGCTCCACCTATACTGAACTTTGTGATTGAACGAGTCACTGTAAATCCCACCTTTGGATATGTCAGTGACTCGTTTAGTCACTAGGCTCGATTGCAGTCAATAATGGCGACCTTTTAAAGCACGAATTCTTTATTCTCATAATTTTGTTCCTTAAATCAAAGGTATTTTTATTGGTACAAGTGCCTCAAATTAATTGGAGTATTTCCAGTTGTGAGTCTAAAATTGCATGACTGTCATGGAGATAAATTTTTCGGGACCGAAGAATTTTCAAAATTTTCTTGATATAAAAGAGTTGTTACTGATCACCTGCTTTGGGGGAAGATCTTGGGGCAGTGCTCCAAATAGAACTTGTTGATATCCTTGGCGGTGTACTTTGGACGGTTGTCCTTGTTGGGAGCAGTAAGCATGGTGGTTACCAGACCGCCGGTACTAGTTCCGGCGATCAAATCAAAGTAGTCTGCAAGTCTTGCATTGGCTCCATCCAATTCCTAGTAAAAATTGTTTTTAAAAAATTTAGAAAACAGAATTTTCTTTTTACCAAGTCCAACAACAAAAATAAAACTAATATATATTTGTGTGTGTGTATCTGTATGTATGTATTGTTTGGTTTGAAGTAGTACGTACCTGAAGCTTTGATTCAAGGTAGCCAAGAAGGGTGCCTGGAATAATTCCTCTGATGCCCCCTCCATCTATACTTAAAACTGTCACCATCTTTCCCTTGGTTAGCCCAGACGCCATTTGAGGTTGTAAAAATTGAAGGGCTACTGCTACAAAAGCTATTGCAATGAAGAAATTAGTCTTCTGCAAATAATGCATATTTGAAGAGGATGAACTGATCAAGTATTTATAATCACAAGATAAGGAGAAGAGAGACTAGAGGAGAGTATGCAGTGAATATGGGCCAGGCTCCAAGGGGACATGATTATTTTGTATACACAGTAACACATATCTCTATATATAGTTTTGTTTGTATCTGTATTTGTCATGGAAAGATATAATGTAAGAACACAATTATTGAATTTTGGGTCATTAACAGGGGAAGTTGATCATAATTCTTCCATTGAATGTCTTTACATTATCTTTATAAGGTGAAAACATAAGAAATGGAAAGAAACTGGTGATAGTATTTTCCTTGGCGGCTGGCTTTTGGTTGGAGTTAGTGTGAAACCAAAATTGATTTCAAGTCTAAAGAATGAGGTTATGGGAACATCAGATGGTGTTCTCGTATGTAAGACATGACAACTATTGCGTCTTAATAACCCGAGAGGTTGGTTAGATGGTCAAAACTTGAGGCGTGGAAATCTAATAGATCTCTGTTGAGTTTTTTGTTCAAAATCTTTTAGGTATTATCAATTATTGTGATGTCACTCATTACAAGAATTTATATACTTTTAAGTAAACTTTCTACTAATAAATACGAGACTTGTCACTCAAAAATTAATCACATAAATTGATTTTACGACCTTGAAGTACTCTTGAATATGTAGTTGATGTGTCCATAAGTACGAAAATTTCTAGAGTTGAATTTTAATTTTTAAGGGATAGAGGTTTATCCATGTGTTCCACATAATTGCTATTAGTAATGAATCCCACGGAGAATCTCCCACCGACCACGTGGCTGGGGCCTCCATTTTGCCTGGGGAAATTTTCACCCCTCACCCATTCTTCTTCTCTCTCTGTCTCTCTCTAACTCAAAAGTTTAGCAAGTCATTTTTTTAGAATTTTTTTAATCTTTATTTATTTATTTTAATTTTGTTATTTTTTTATCAAATACTTAAAATTATTGATTTGTCTTTTAAATTATCCAAAATAATTTACATTTATCACATGTCTTAATGTGCCAAACTTTGGAAAAAATAATTGACCGACACCGTTTATTTAAACCCCTTTTGGTTGTGCTTTTTGAATTTTATTCTCGAATAAATACTAAAAATTTAGAATTGACTTCAAAAATTATTTTAGAATTAACCACGAGCTCGGAATTTTTTGATAAAGAATTGTTGAATTATGGTAAGGTATTCTGTTGTTATTTTTCTTTTTTTGTTGATTTATAAAACACAAGTTAAAAATCTCTTAAATCATCCAAAAATATTCACATTCATCACATGTCTCAATGCATTGAACTTTGGAAAAAAATAACTGACATTGCTCATTCAAATCTTTTTTTGATCATGGTTTTTGAATTTTATTCTCAAAAAAATACTAAAAATTTACTATTGACTTAAAAAAATTATTCCAAGATTACGTGAGCTCAGAATATTTTGATAAATATAAATACCTTACCGTAATTCTGAAATATTCTGAGCACATGGTAAGGTATTTAATAAAAATAAACTAAAAATTATTTTTGATATAGGATTGATTTATAAAAATTATTTTGTTATAGGGTGAATTATGATAAGGTATTTGATTAAAAAATACAAATACAAAATATTTTGATATAAGGTTGATTTATATTTTGTTGTTATTTGTTGATTTATATATTGGATTAATAAATATCTTACCATAATTCAACAACCCTTTATCAAAAAAAATTGAGCTCATCATTAATTCCGAAATAATTTTTTAAGTCAATAGTAAATTTTTAGTATTTTTTTGAGAATAAAATTCGGGAAGCACGATCGAAAGGGGTTCGAATGAGCGGTGTCGGTTATTTTTTTTATCTAGAGTTAGACGCATTAGGATATGTGATGAATTTGAATATTTTTTGATGATTTAAAAGATTTTTAACTTTATTTTATAAATCAACAAAAAAAATAATAACAAAATGTAAATCAACAAAATACATTGCCATAATTCAACAACCCTTTATCAAAAGAATTTCAGTTCCGTCGTACAATATTTTTATTAGCACACTAGATACTAATATTATTGACATTTTAGACAAAAGAGTCATAGAGCAAAGTTGAATTCTATCGAAGCTTCACTATTGAAATATCGTTGCATTGTTTGGGGTAATGCAAGATAGACGTAGAGTGACACTAGTTACAACGACCGTCTTATGGTTGACAGTTCTTTAAAACACGAAAATAATCTGTCTGTTATTGTAAATAACTTTGAATTTTGACATAATTGCAGTCATTGTAAACTTTACAAATGTGTTATCTTATTACTATGATCCAGAGTTTTGTCATATATGAATTGACCCTATAATAGTTAATAGCACATGATAGGTTTCGGGCTTAAAATTTCAAAGAGATCACACTTTTAAGTATCAAATCTTGATCACGAAGTCAAATTATTAAGATTTATTCAACATTCTTAAAAGACCGTCATATTATATTCCGAAACTATTTTTTGTCGAGTTTCAAGATGAATACATAGACATCATAAAAAAAGGGGTTTAGAACATCATACCGAAGTGCTCCAAAATTATTAAATAATTATTTGCCAATTTAGATAATTATCATATCATATCAATAATTATCAATCAGGATTAACGTGGCTTATTTGAGGAAGACAGCGACAAAACTGAAAATGACATATCAACAAAAGATGCCTTATGAGCTGTTCACCGACCTGAAATAGCAGCCTAGTACGAGTGTGATTGGAAGTATTGTTTAGCTACACTCATATATTTGTTTAATCGGTGAATTGCACTCACTTTCCCTGAGCTTTCTAATAAATACAGGATACTTTCCTTAAAATTCTGATATATACACTAACCTCCGTTACTTTACAAATTATTTAACAAATTTTCTGTTACTGTTAACTTTCTATTAACCGTTAATTTTAATTGATAACAAAAAAAAATAAAACAAAAGTGCTCATCTGTAATCTTTTTTCCTCTCTTTATATATATATATATATATATATATATAGAGAGAGAGAGAGAGAGATAGAGAGAGATGTATATTAGTGGGTAAAATGCATGTAAGTACAATGACCTAAGGGCGGATTTATATGGAGGCAAGAGGGGTTATTTGACCCTCTTCAATTAAAGAATACCTCAAATAATCTATTTAATATTTTCCGAACAATAGGATAATTTGCCCGTCACCGACTGACCTACTCACCTCACACCTTTGACTTACGCCTCTTTTACACGGCAAAACAAGAAAAAATAGAAAAAGTCTACAATCAAGAAAAAAAGGTCCGAAGGAAAAAAGTGCAAAAAAAAAAAAACTTTATGTTCAATCTCTGAGTTGGTATCCTCTTTCAGGCTTCCTCTCCACATCTACAAACCAAGAAAAAAAGTCTCTTTCACTCTTGCAACAATGGAAGCAGCTCCAAAGCAATAAGACATAAAGCAAAGAAAAAACCATTGCTTCTCTCTGCTTCACTCTAACCGGTCACGTCGACTCCCTCGCTCCACAGTCCACACCCCTCCAATTCCTCTTCTATTGACTTCGCCTCTGCCTACGTGGACCCCACCCCATTTCCTCTTGCACTTGATCCTATTCGTCTTAAATCCTATATCTGCCCCTGCAATAATTTCTCTTGTTTTAGATAATATTCATTTATTTGCCTCTCCTGTTAATTATCGTGAAGAATTGAATAATTTATGATGATGAAAGTATATGTAATTTTTTAAATACCTAAAAAGATGTAATATTTATAAATAAAACTACAAAATCCTCTTTTAGGCACACAATTTCCATCTTTCTCCTCACCTCACCTTGAGATATGCAAATCCTTCTCACTACAACAAAAATGTACATTTCTCGCATTTAATTTTCCGTATTTTTAAAAAGTCTCAGGAATAATTTAAAAAAAAAGCACAAGTAGACTTTACGTATAATTTCCTGTTAAATGATAACCACATCCTTTTATATTTTTTAACTTATACACATCCTTTTATATATATTTTTAATTTCACTGTACTTAACAGTTAACACACCCAAAAATCTATAGCACTAGGGTTGTTGCCGCACTCTGTTCTCTCATGCTCAAACCTCTCCGTTGGCGACGTACTGTGTTCTCTCTCCGTCTGTATCACAGTCTCCTCTCTCTCTCTCTATCTAAGTATAACTATATATACATAATATTTCGTTTGTGAAACGCCGGAATATACGCTGGCAAGTTTTAGCGACGTTTATAAACGTCAATTAGTTTTCCCGACAGGGGTATTGGCAACGTTTTCCACAAACACCGGAAAAAGTTGGAAAAATGCCCGCAAAATATTTTCCCAGCGTTTTTTAGATTTTTACCGGGGTTTAACAAACATTGGAAAAAGTCCATTTTGTTGTAGTGTCTAGTTCTACTCACATCAGAAACAGAAGGAGAAAATTTTCTTCCATGTGTTTGTTCTTTATGATTCTCCTTTTGATTTTTCTACTTTCTTACTTCTATTACTTACATTTATAATGAAATAAAGAAAATTATTTTTTATCCACTTGCTCAGAGTTTTATTGGTGGACATGATTCGAATCTTTACTTGATTAGATAATGCTAGTAAAAGACTACATTATTGGTGGAAATGATTCAAGTCATATACTGCTATTTTTTAAAACTAATATTTCGTTCATGTTGATAATTAATATTCGATTAATCTAATCTTTTACAGATATTACATACTTGACGAGTAAAATAAAACGAACATTCTAAATTACAATTTGTAGTTTATTTTTACTGGAAGAGCGTGTAATAATAAAGAAACTAAGTTACAATAATAGAATTTAGCAAAAACAAAGTGCACTCTAAGGGGGTGTCTGAGAGCTTATTTTTCAGCTTTTTATTTTTGACTTTTTAGATTATGGACATAATAAATTTTGAATATGGGAGGAGTGTTTAAGAAAAATGTACAGAATACGTTTTGCAAAATTAATAGAATGGAAAATGATAATAAAAATACAAAAAGGAGCTCTAGAACTCATTTTGAGTTTTTGCTCCTTAATTCCAAAATAGATAATGAGTTCTGCAGAATTAATTTTCAAAATGTGACTTCCAAACAGCCAAAATCCAAAAATAAGAATGAAATAATACAAAAAAAAAAAGAGCTCCCAAAAAACTCCAAAATGCAAAATGCAAAAATAACTCTTCAAACTTTAAGTTTTCTTTATTACTCCTTTAACTTCAAGGGATCCATTTTTTATGCTAATTTTTTTTTTTTTTTTATGAATGCACTGGTTGTTTTTTATTTATTGGTTTTTTATTTTTCCTTTATAGGCATGTCACCTCCTAATATCGAAAGAATCCTTAGTACTAGAAACAAAATGTGTCAGTGCATCCTCAACAAATACATATTAAAAAATCATATAAAAATTAAATAATATCAAATAATGCCAATTGATTTAAAAAATATTAATATTAATTTTTTGTCCTTTATTTGAATTTTTTACTTTTTACAATTTTTGATTCTTTGTCAACTTTTGTTACAAAAATAATTACTTAATTTTCATCAACCTCAAGGGAGGTCTTAGTATTTGTCAGGACTCAGTAATCTTATAAGAGGTCCTTGTATTTGTCAGAAACATATACATTTGTAGACTATCTCATCAAAAAAAAGGTCATTACTTTTGATTTAACTTATCATTTTTGTTTATT
The DNA here is from genome assembly GCA_019985065.2 of Arctostaphylos glauca. Taxonomy (NCBI): domain Eukaryota; kingdom Viridiplantae; phylum Streptophyta; class Magnoliopsida; order Ericales; family Ericaceae; genus Arctostaphylos; species Arctostaphylos glauca. The sequence goes on from JAHSPW020000014.1 coordinate 10,441,122, forward strand.
TACTTTCTTTTTTCTATCAAAACTTTAAATACTGAAATTAAATATAATTAACGGTGAGTGTGGTAGGTCAGATATGCAACATAGTTGGCATGATCACACTCAACCCATAAGTGATGGGCTCGAGCTGGGTCAAGCCCAAGGATGGCTCTACTGTCATTTGGCTGAGGAGTTCAACAAGGCCACTTGGCATGCCTCGGTTAGCATCGAGCGCACGACATGCCACGTCTGGTTGAATCTCCACTCGATCGCAGCTTTTGGTTGTCCTATCAAGGGCTCTACACTCAGGACAGACCGTTGCAGACGCCCCCACGTTGCGGGCAGTTACCTGGGCACATGTGGGGGCTAAATCATTATAAGACATGCGAACGTGCTAATCTGATCCACACAGATGAGGAACACGTGGTGGAGGCATCATGATTTTCTGACAAAGACGCGACATCTCTGGTCGATGCTCATGGCAAATTGTTGGGCTTTCTCTCTATAAATATTCCAAGGCACCTAAACCTCAGGTATGCACACATACACTCATACCTTCCAAGTTGCTTTCATTATCTCTCAAAAGCTCGTGAGAGTACGTAGTACACCTTGTACTATGTACAATTGTACTATTGTACTATAGCATACTAGCGTAATACTGTACTACTAGGTTTAATGTATCTATAAATAAGGTAGTGACTCTTTGATATTGTACACATTCTCTTTTGAATAATAAGATTGCATTCTACCTTCCCCTTTGCATTTGTCTATTATGGTATCAGAGCCCTAAATATAAGTTCTTTCCCCATCAGTTTAGATTTGATCATAGTCTAATCCTTCCAATCCCATCTCCGGCAACCCTCACCGGTCACCAGTCGCCGGCGCATCTCCGACCACCCTCGTTAGCCATCGTTGCATCTTCGGCAACCTCGAGCATCTCTGGCGAACCTCGTCAGTCACTTTCGGCCTTCGAATTTGCACCTACAACCCTCGCCGGAGCCTTCCTAGCCACCGGTGACCCTCTTTGACACCTTCGATGCATCTCTAGCCTTCGGATCTACCCCATACAACCCCCGTCGGCGCTTTCTCAGCCACCGACAACCTCCGGCTAACCTCCCTGACACCTCCGACACTTCTGGTGAGCTTCCTATAATGCCTCATCCATCCTCGGTGCCCATCTCTGCCTACCTTTGGTAACGTCTGACCTCTGGTGACTTCTAATTGCCTCTCTCTTGACCTCTATTCATCTTTGGTAACTGTCTGTTGCATATTATCGTTTTACTATTTGCTTTGATATGGTTGGCGATTCCTTTCAAGCAATTAGTGTGAAATTGGTTGGTACCAACTACACCTATTGGGCATATGTTATGAAACATTTTATTGCAGGCAAAAAATTGTGGAACTATATCTCTAGTGATGTTAAGATTCCGGACAACCTTAAGGTTGACACATACCAAGAGTTACTCTCTGAGCGGCATACCACCAATGCTCAAATAATTACCTAGATTAACAACTCTGTGGACCAATCAATTAGTGTTCATTTTGCTAAGTTCGACACTGCAAAAGACGTTTGGGATTATTTGTCCAGGCTATATGTTCAGTCCAACTTTGCAAAGAGCTATCAGCTGGAGCATATATGTGCTACAACCTAAGGCACCATGAGTATTCAAGAGTTCTATCCGTGATGACCGGCTTATGAGATCAATTGGCATTTACCGAACCTACTGCATTAATTACACATAAGGAATATTGTACTTACAGGAAAGAACAACAATTGGTGCAATTTCTCATGGCCATTCATGCAGACTCTAAGGGGATTCGTGGCACTGTTCTCCATCGCACTTTACTTCCCTCAATTGACTCAGTTGTCAATGAATTATTGGTTGAAGAGACTCTGTTTCAGACTATCTCCGGCCCAGGGTTTCTTTCCTCCTCCAACCAATTAGTTTTCGTTGTGCCTTCTGCACCCCTCTTACCCACTCCACCATCACAGTTCACTTAGTCTTCCAACAAACCTAAACACGTTTCTCGAGTAACCATGAATGAGTGTAGTTTTTGTCATCAGAAGGGCCACTGAAAAGCTGCATGCCCTAAATTGTTACAGTCCAAAATGGCACACTTCCACTCGTTCACCGGTGTCCTCCTTCTCTCGGTCCTCCCTGTATTTCTCTCGCCCGCCTGCTGCCTTTGTCGCCCTTCTCTCCACCGGTGTGTCATCTTCTCCCATGTATGAGCAATTTCAACAGTATCAAGTCTTTCGCAAGCTTCTACATTAACCACCACCCATACTCAGTCAGGTTTGCATAGTTCTTCTCCTATAGGTATTTTACCCAATACATGGATTTTTTTATTCTGATTCATTTCATCACGTGACTCCTCGCCTCTCCCTTCTTAGCAATTGTGCCTTTCCCCCTTTCCCTATTAGTATCACCACTGCAAATGGCCACGTATAATTAAAACCTGTAAAGAACATGAAATTGAAACATGTTTATTTTTTTGTCCTATTAGACGATCCCCGATATTTCTGTGAATAATAAGCGGTAGATCTCCCATTATTCTTGAATAGCTAATGGCCACGTATATATATTCAAGGTCCTTGTGACATTTTATTCTTTTTTTTTTTTGAAAAAAAGAAAACAATCTTCTTAATGTCGAAAGTATGATATGTATATAGTTGATATAGAGGATTATCAGCCCGTCTTTCATACTTTAAATGCCAAAATTCATCCTTTCAAAGAAATGAAACAGATAGATTAGAGAAGGATGATGCTCTAAAAAATAAAGAAATAGAGGAAGAGAACTAGAGATGATGAATTGAAGATGACTGCGTAATATATAATCCCAAAAAAACTGAAAATGAAATTAATCTTGTGATAAAAATTTGATAAAAATTCAAATTAAATACTGGAAGTTATTTTTTTAATCATATTCATGTCTTTTGAGGTCAATTTTGAACTGATTAAGAATTCTCATTGTGATGGCTGATGCCATTTTCATGGTCGTCAGAAGGTTCCGAATCAAGACTTGATGGTCCAAGATCCATCAGCAATTAGCAGCCTTGACCTGGTCCACTTCATGTTTTGTATTCATAGGAATGGGGAACCTATTGCACAGAAGACGTATCGTGCAACAAAACGACATTGTTTTGGTATTAAAAATATTGCCCAAATACTGTTTTAGCTGCTCGAACAATATTTTGTATGCTAAATTAATGACGTTATTTTGACGCATAACGCGCTTACCCCAAGTCAAACTGCTAACCCACGAACCTTTTTACAGTGAATAACCGCCCATACGGTGTCCTTTCCTCTTGTTTATTAGTATCCAATATTTAACTTTTTTGTTCCAGAAGCACCAAACAAAAAAGGTAATTTTAAATTTTAAATTACTTAGCTAATCAAAATTCTCACATGCAATGATTCATTAAGTAGCCCCTGTAAAATAAAAATCATCACGATCTCATTAATTTAATAATTTGAGCAATTTATTTCATAAGTCTTAATATGTTTATCGTACTATGATTTCGGTTTCATTGTTAATTGACCGTGCAAGTAATTAGGTTGGATATCAGTATACATCTAAATGAAAATATATTTGTCACAAGAAAAATAGTGTTTAAAAAATAATTTTTTGAAACATAATTTAAGAAAAGTTTAGGTTAAAATAAAAGTGGGATCTACATATTTTTATGTATGGATCTAAGTGGCAATGAGTTTACTTTCACATGGAGATTAATACTATATATTTGGTTAGGCAAAATTATTTACATCATGTGAATTGAAAATATTTAAATTCAAAGCAGGCTCTAAAAATTGTTGAAAGAAGTGAAAGTTGTGTTAGACCCCACATAAGAAAAATGCTAAAACCTTCATGTGGGCTCAGCAGGGCAGGGCAGGCCCTAAGATTTTTTAGGCCCTAAGTTAGATCGCAAAGTAGGGCCTTGTACCCTAAGTTAGATAGCAAAGTAGGGCCTTGTATATTTTTTTAAAAAAAATTCAAAGGAATAAAAACTATTTTTTTAATAAATCAACAATAAGAATTATACATCTTAAATTAAGTTTATATTATTTCATATTTACCTGATTCAAAATAAAATTTAAAATTTTTTATAAACAAAATTTATTTTGTAAGTGTTGTAAAATACGTTTTTGTTAGTTACACTTTATTAATTTTTATATCAAAATAGGCCTAAATGTTGGAATCGAAAGACTAAAAATTCATTGATGATATTAGCAAAAAAATGCATTCAAATTCACTTTAAGTAATTTTTTTCAAATATGTGATTAATTGTTCAGGGGTATTTATCTTTTACTCTCATCTATAAATATTTGTTATTTTTTTATCCTATACACTTTTAAACATTATGTTTTAGTCTTATTTCTTTAAAAATACCCAACTTATTCTTAATTTGAAATTGACCAACTTCACCATTAAATTCCTAGAAAAAAGGGATACAATTAAAGCATTTCATTTAAGTTTCTTTCGTGCTGCTGAGATTTTTGTAAATTTATAGATATCATGGTAAATTTGCAGGTAAAGAACGACATATGTAGGTCATGGTAAAATTTCAGAACGTAATAAATTTTTGCATTTTGCGATGTTAAATTTGGTCTATATCTTATGATAGTAAATTTACAGGGTATATTTCGTATACTTAAAACAGATATCATAATAAATTTTTCACTCACTGTGTTCTGATCAATCTTCGAAAAAAACTATTTATGTTTGACAATGAAATTTTTTCCCTAACTCACAATATTCGGTTTCTAGTGAACAAGAACATAAAAGTGGCGTGTCTATGTATTACATGATGAGTAATACAAGAACCAAATATTTATGTGATTTTGTGCAAAAAAATTAAAATATATGATCAATAATCCTGTGAATTACTATGATTCTGGTGAGTAAATCTCAATATTGCGGAGAAATAGGTAGCCTCAAAAATTACCAATATCAAATTTCCGTTCCGGTGATAGAATATCCGGCCAATATTAAGATATTAAGTGAAATATCAAAGAGCCATTTCAGTGATAGAAGATTCGACCAATATTGAGATATTCAGTGAAAGATAATTACTATAACTGATTCCATATTTGAAACCTAAATTCATGCTATAATTTTAAACTTAACAAATCAATTTTGACTTGAAAAAAATTAAGAGAGTAAACTAATACTCAAAAATAATGGCAAAATTGTCAAACTATGTAAAAATAGGATTAAAACAAAAGTTCAAAAAATGGATGATATGAAAACCTAAGCCGCAATGGTTAATAGAACCCTGATATAAATTACCTTTAAAAGTTATCTTATTTTTTGGTATTTGTATATAACTGTTAAAAATATTTTATGAGTGAATATGATGGTCTAGAGGTAAAGCTGTTTGTTTATAAAACTTTTGTTCCTGGGGTTCAGAAGCCAAAAGAAGTATACTTTTGGTCTTTTTGGAGCAAGGAGATTTGAACCAAGATGCACAAATGCAAGTGCTCAACCAGTGAAGGGAGTTACTACTCTAGTTACATTTTAACATACATAATATTGATCATATAGTTACATGTTGGGGGTTCTTTTTTAGGGGCCTAAAACTGGGGCCCAAGCTGGTGCCCTGGTGGGTCTATACCTTGGGTCGGCCTTGCCGAAGGGGTACCTAATTTTATGAAAGGGCTTGATTACAAAGCAAGACTTATGGTCAAGAGATATATATTGGAAAAAAAGGCTTGATTACTTTGACACATATTCACCAATAACAAGACTCACGTCTATACGAATGCTAGTTGTTAGTGCATCATTGAATAATCTTGAAATCCATCAGACTAAATTCTTGAATGGTGATATAGATGAAGAGATTTATATGAAACAACAAGAAGGGTTTGTGCTTCCAAAAAAAGAAATTATAAGTTTGTAAATTTGTTAAATCTCTTTATAGTTTAAAACAAACATTGAAACAATGACATAAAAAAATTGATAATGCAGTAATGTCAAATGAATTCAAGATAAATGAATGTGACAAATATGTGTATGTGATGAATACAAATAAGGGTTATATCATAATTTATCTTCACGTTGATCGTGATATGCTCACCATTGGTAGAAATAATTAAGTAATTAAGGCTACTGGGAATAAAAAATTTTAAAACATCAGATGAGTACAATTTGTCACAGTCAAATTATATAGAAAAAATACTGCGTAAATTTGACAAATATGATGAATATACTGCAAGGACACTTGTAGATCAAAGTCTATATTTATCCAAAAATAAGGATAACAATGTATCTCAATTAGTGTACTAACAAATAATTAGAAGTATGATGTACTTAATGAACTGCACACGTCTATACATTGCGCACACTGTGAGTAAATTAAGTAGGTACATTTATAATCCAGGCAAGAAGCAATGGAAGGCTATCGTTAGGGTTCTTGGACATTTAAGGTACTCCATCAATTATAGTCTAAATTACACCAGAAATCCTGTAGTATTAGAAGGTTATTGGGATGCCAACTAGATATCAGATACAAAAAATTCAAAGTCCATAAGTGGTTACATCTTCACCCTTGGAGGTGTAGCCATATCTTGAAAATCTTCTAAATAAAGTTGCATTTCTAAGTTAACATTGAAATAGGGATTCAATGCTTTAGATAAAGCTAAGGAAGGAATTAAATGACCCTGCCATTTCTTCGAGGGTATTTTAATATAGCCTAAACCTTTTCAGCAATATTATCCATTATGATAGACAATCGGCGATAGGAATGGCTCAAAATAATATGTATAACAGCAAGTCTAGACACATACATCGTAGACACAATACTGCTCTTGAGTGAGATTGTTTTCATCAAATAAGTGCCATTTATCCCGTCCCATACTGGCCTCGTAACGGTATCAGAATACTGGCGTACCATTCTGGCCAATACCAACTGATACTGTACCAGTTCATATTTAAAAAACAAAAAACAAAATTCAATTAACATATTTTTTTATATAATTTGACATAAATTAAGACTAAAATCATCTTCTTTTATGTTTGGTGATTTATTTTTAAATTGTGATACTTTATTTTATATGTTTAACATATTTTTTGTTTAAAAATATTTTTTGTGAAATGTATATTAATTTTAGCAATAAATCCGAAACGATACACCGATACTAGTACATATTGTACTAGTAACAAAATCGATACGTATGCTTGCCGGTACGAGATTAATAACTTTGTATCAAATATCTGAAATCAAAGGACAATATAATGGATCCACTAATTAAAGAATTGTCTAGAGAGCAACTGTATAATTCATCAAGGGAAGTAAGACTTAAACCTACTATATTGGTGACAACCCAACTTAGCTGGCGCTGGAGATTTCAAGATCTAGATTCAAAGGAATAATCGAATTATGTGTGAACTCACCAAAATCACTGAAGGGATCGAATCGCTCCTCCTTTATTCCTATGGTGAAAGATTAATAGTGATCAAGTATCGTGAGTAAAGTTGAACATTGTTTTTAATGATTCTTATATCTTGAGAAATTAAGTGTAGTATAACAGAATAATCTTAATGAGAATCACATATGTATTAGTGTGAATTGAGGCCAGTTCTATGAGAATTGACAAAGGCTAAATTCTTTAAAGTACTCAAGAAAGATCAGGTCTTGTTCAGAACCAGAATGAACAGAATCGAGAGAACTACATTGTGTCGGAAATATTCTATGTAAATTCTATTATCTTGATTTACATTAGCGAACAAACAGTTCAAGACAATGTGTCCATTGATTCCATTAAATCCAATAGTCTTTCAACAAGAAAGGTCTAAGGTCAACCGCTACCTATCCTTTTTAGGATCTCTCCTAAATTGTACACTCTCATATTGTTGCATTTCATATCCTTTAATTTCATTCACGTAGAGAAATATTAGAAAAATAATTTTGGGAAACATAAATTTAGCAAAAGTAGAATCCATGTATTTTTATACGTGGGTCTAAGCGTCAATGAGTTTACTTTCATATGGAGATTAAGATTATGTATTTAGTTGGACAAACTTATTTACATGTGAACTGCAAGTTGAATTCAAAGTAGGCTCCAAAAATTAATTGAAAGAGGTAAAAGTATTGTTAGTCCCACATAAGGAAAATGTAAAATTTTCATGTGGTATATAAGGCTTGGATTTTGTTAAGGGTTTGCGCCCCCAAGTGGTATATGTCCAATTTTGTGGATGGAAGAAGATCTAGGTAATCTGAGTTTGGGCCCAAATTTACTACACATATGCCCGTGCACCGTTGCCGCTGTCTGACCAATCGAGTTCGGGTCATCTAGATGATCTGAGTATTCTTTTTATTGGAAATGTATTTCCTTTCATAATATTTTTTGACCGATTATGGATCTTGGAAGTCAGTTCTGACCCGTTTTTAAGCCATTCAAAGCAGTTCGAAGTTGTTGCCCGTCACAATAGTTGTCTACCTAGCGATTTTTTCACCGTTTTCCCGAGCAGGTTACTTTCCTATCCGAATGGGTGTGAGCCAACTGAACCAGTACTACCCATATGATTGGATGCCTCTTCAAGCCAAATCGGTTCGTCATTTGAAGAGAACCGCACCACTTGATTGTCTATAAATGGAGGCCAATTCTGCACCATTTGGGATCTAACTATTTTCATCCTCCTTGCATTACATTGAATATATTTCCCTTCTTCACGAGAAGAATGCAATACACAAGTTGGTTCGCCAGACTTGTGGATTACATTGCTACTTTTACAAGGCATGATTATTGTATTTTGGGAGACAAACATCATTCAACTCGTAGCACCGTAGCGAGGGTAAATTTTGTCTTAAGGAAATTGTGTCCAACACAAATCTCGATCGTTCTATAAAGGTTTCGAAGTTTGTTCTTTATTTCTACATTTTGACTACTGTTTGACTATAAGTTTTATTGTGTTGTTTATTTTGTTGATTTTTCCTTATTGTTTAATTAATTATTGCACAACAACATATTAGTATTATTCTACTTAACAAATAGAGGGCTAAACTATAATTGTTCATCTCTTTAGAAAAATATGATTTGACCAAATTTTTGTCGGTTTCTAATCTACCTAATTTTTGACATAGACAATAAAAAAGTTGACACATATAAAATGAACAACTCATATCATCGAACGAGAGTACAGTAAGGTTCATTTTATATCACATGAATATCTTAATTCATAATACCATGCAAAGTATGAGAAGAAAGAAGAGGTTTCACCATAATTTTTGTATGCATGATGTTTATTAGGTATGCGTGATCTTTCCCTATTATCCGGAATAAATACTTGGTATTCAGATTCGAGCTTGAAATGTCTAAAAAAGTCAAGTCTTTTTAGAAATCATTTCATTTATAGTGAATTTAGTTTTTCAGGATCAATGTTTTTCTATTTTTTTTTACTGATCTCCACAAGCAAAAAATTTAAAAAGTAAAAAAAAAAAAATGGACCAAATATGAGACGGAATCAATTGATTTTTCTATTAGATTAGAAATTGAGAAGAATCGTGGCTATTGAATAAAAAGTCCAACAAATAACTTTCAAGACGGGAGTTATCCTATAGATGCTGTATTCATGCCTGTTCGAAATGCAAATTATAGTATTCATTCTTATGGGAATGAAAACGAAGAGATACTTTTTCTCGAAATATGGACAAATGGAAGTTTAACTCCTAAAGAAGCACTTCATGAAGCTTCCCGGTAGTTGATTGATTGATTTATTCCCTTTTTACATCCAGAAGAAGAAAACGTCCATTTAGACGACAATCAACAAAAGGTTACTTTACCACTTTTTACCTTTCATGAGAAATTGGCTAACTTTCATGAGAAAGTTAGTCCACTTTGTAACTTTGACCTAGAAATCATTCTTTTATCTATACCAAAATTGCTTTCTTATAAGAGGTTATCGGTACATCTTCATTTGTTAAGTGGACAAGTTGGCTTCAAGAGTTTGGTAATGGAAAAAGAGCAGCATCAATAGGGATGACAACGGAGTAGATGTTATTGTCTCTATCTTCGATCTCGAAACCTATATTCAATCTCTATTTCCATCTCGATCTCCAAAAATAAAATGTTTTTGCCCTCCACCCCAGTCCCGAATGGAGAACGAATATCTCCAAATAGAGATTGGAGATCCGAAAAAAAAATTACATTAGTAATTACTTAAAATCTAAAGTAAAAATAATAATAAAAGAGAATAAATAAAAGCATCCATACTCTTAAACAAAAGTCATTCATTTTTTACAATCTAAAATATTCAAAAATATCAACAATAACTAATTAAAATAAACATAACATTGCTTCATAAGTTTCAATCATAATAGCAATAATCAAAATTACTCAAGAATATTGTATTAACCATTGGGCCTTGTCCCTTGTGATGTATTATTAATATATTAGTTTGAATATAAAACCAAAACTTATATTATTAACATATGTGAAAATAGAATTAAAAATTAAGAGAAACCCTAAAAATAAAAAAATAGAATTAAAACTCATGGGGAGGGAAGGGGAGGGGTGGGGGTGGGGGTGGGGGTGGGGGTGGAGGCGGAGATCGGGGTGGAGACACATAATCTCGAATCCTACCCATTTCCCATTTTATTGTATAATTTATTTCCGAATCCTACCCGATTCTCGAAAAATTCTCCGAATACCCTATCTATTCGGGGCGAGAAACAAGTTGAGACGGGTTAAATTGGATGAGATTATCATCCCTAAGCATCAAGAGTTAAAAGACAACTGAGAGCCATTTCCAACTTTTGAATCTCACTTGAAAGACCAAAAAGGTCTGTTTATATTAGTAAAGGCAAACTCATTATTTACATAGATATGAAGCAAAATGTGGTACTTTTATTTTATGAAAAAGTACGGAGAACTTATTAGGGTCAAATCGAACCAAAACATAACGAAAATGGAATAATATGAACAAATCGAACCAAAACATAAAAACACAGAACATCGCCGTTCACCAAAAAAAAAAATCTACTCCAAAGGAGCGATGAAAAAATCGAAATATGGTGGAGGTTGAACAAATTGAAATATAGATTGTCTTGCTTGGAGAGATTCGTTGGCGATGAAATAAAACACAGATCTATAGTTCTCATGTGATGAACAAACGATCGGTGGAGGACAAATGGTTAATTCAGCTCTCCTAGTAATCGAACAGTTTTGTAATACCTGGTCCTTCCTGGCATTGGTGATACGTCCGAGTGAGGGGTTTGCCAAACCCTTCACCTCATTTGTCCGGACGAATTTTGCAAACCATACACCTTCTAACTAAACCTGTAGGATTCGTTATCCTATTCCAAGATCCCTACCAGTTTAAAAACCGGGCCAAGAAGTATAAGGAAATATGAAAAAAAGAGAATGAACTATCGAGAGCATTTCTACGTAATATATTAAATTTTGGGTATTAATTTTTTTGATGACCTATGTGACAATGTGTCATTTTAAAATTTGACATTAAAATTTTTTAATCTCTAACAAATATGTCAAATTGAGGAATTTAAGACAAAAAGATATTTGATATTTAATGTCAAATTTAACATCAAATAACATTTTTCAATTGTCACGTAAATTTGATAATATTTTTAATATTTTTATTAAAATTAATTTTTATGCTATTTATTACCATTTAAATTATCATGTTAGATTTGATATATTATTGGAGACACACTGACAATATTAACAAGTGCTCATTGGGCGTTCGATAGTTGGACTCTTTTTCCTTTACTCTCTTTCTATTTTTTTAGAATATTCATATCAGTTTCTCTATTTTTTCAACTAAATTAGGGAGAAATTCTTACTTTTTTATTTTAGAGAGTCAAATTTTTTAATGTCTCATGTATCAAAATCTCTAAATATGGTAAATAATGACTAATTCTAATTTTATATTTAGTAAATAGAAAAGATACAATAACTTTTCAAATATAATAATGAATCATTGTGGTATTTAAAAATTGAAAGAAAATTAAGAGAGGCTGACCAGGAAGGAGGTGCTCAAGAGATCTTGAGCCTAGTCAAAAGTACAATTTCCTCCCAAATTCTTCTTAATTATTTTCGATTCCTTTCCACTTCTATCTCCAAACAGAGTGTAAAATCTTTGCTTCTCAATGGCGGATGCCGATTCCAGGTCCGTATATACCTGTAAGCGTTCTTATACTACCATAAATATGCGACATTCACGTTGTAATTAGCTTTACTCCGGAACTTCTTTGCGTATCTTGTTTAGGGTTTTGCCTCAATTTGATTGCAATGGTGACTGCTTATCTGGCTCCGATGACGATTCGGCTTACGCGGAGATTGTCGTAATCCGTCATGGAGAAACCGAGTGGAACTCCTCTAATAGAATTCAGGTTCTTTTCAGTTTTCACTTCAATCATCTAGGAGGTATAAGGGTTTTATACTTTAAGACCTAACTTGTAGGCTTTCTAGTTCTTTCCATCTCATATTTCAACAAAAATCTCTTATTTATTGAAAAACTAATATGTCAACACACAACAAAAATGTGCTTAAAAACATTCTCGTTAAACACTCCCAACCTTAAAAAAAATCAACTGTAACATCCTTTTGAAAAAAAAGAGCTAAAGAACAGAACTTTAATCCTATGATTTAATGAAGACTTACTTCTCGCACTTGCTACCTTCCTGAGCTAAAACAGAATGCCTCTGATATGTCTTCAACCTACCTGAAATCCAGTGCACTCCATTATATCTAAAAGTTCAAAATGTACATCATTGTAATTAGATACAATTATCTAATATACCATTTCTCCTAGTAATACTAATGGTTCCCAATGCAAAAAATATCAGATGACAAGGTAAGAGGCCCTGGCATTGTTTAGTTAAAATAAGTAGGAATTGCTTTTAATTTGTAGGCGGATATAAACTAAAATTGTAGATGGGCAATTTGGATATGAACTATAAAAGATTCATCAGTTGCATCAATACAAAGTAGATTCAGTCTCTGAGTCTCATCCCTGAAAACAGTCATACATGTAGAAGCAACTGGCTCATATAGTCAGTAGAGCTTTATCTGAATACATGATATGTAAGAAATTTTCGAACTGGAAACGGCAGAAAACTTTGAGTTGTAAACACTATAGGTGAATATCCTGATTGATTATCACAAAACATGTGCCAAGAACTCTTTAGGGCACTATGGATTGCCTTATTTAAAACTTTGCTCTGAACCACCGACTCTGTAAAAGATTGTTCAAAAAATGGTTGAAAATGTTAGGACGAATGAGTTTTTTTAGCATAATAGAGACACCATTTAGTAAATAATCAACCACAGAATATACATTTTCCTGCGTAGTCTGTAACTCTCCAAATTTTATTGAGGCAACTTGTCTTTTCATCCAGCATTTGATCCCTATATAGATAAAGCGTGCCACTTAGTAATGATATTGAAAAGAAAGGTGAAAAGAAAACTATGTATCGAAAGGTGTAGTATGAAGAGCGTACCTTATTTTGCCAAGTTTTGTGTAGAGGAATTTTAGAACTATTTTGCTTTGGTCTGCCAGGTTGATTTGCTTGCACAGGCATAGTTTCTATTTTATTTTCATCAATAATGCGAATTTGTTCGAATGAGTTCTCCAATGCATGCAAAGCAGTCTCAAAATCCTTGGGTATCTCCTTCCTTTAACTTTAGACGCTTATATTTGCCAATACAATTTTTTACGTCTTCTTCATTGAATTTAAAATTTTTAGGCCCCCTAACTTCTACAACAAGAGAATGTTGACTTATTAGTTTGAATTCCAGCATCTTAATGTAGCTCAAACTTCTTTTCTGCAGCAACACTCATTTTCTTATGTGACCTATAGAATCTAACGCTTGATGGGGTCGTCTTATGTTTGTGATCAAGTCTTACCTCTTTTACTTGCCACCTTTGAAGTTCTACTTAAGCCTCAAGCCTCACCATTGTTGTCCAACCGATTCTTCTTCCGCTTTTGGTCCGAGTCAACTAGGTGATTTGCTTAGACCCTTTTCATGGCAGCAACAAAGTACTGTTCCCTGTTTTTCATCACTGCTTCGTCCCTTGTATTAGTTTTTCACTTTAATACCAAATCCCAAAGTTTTTGCATGCATATTATAGAACTTATATGCATCATTGTAAGACTCAAATTCCATACCAACAAAGGGTGGAACTGGTGTTGGCTTTGTTGGAGAGAAAGCGATATCACCATTAACCTCATCATTGAAACAGTTTCTTTCTACATCAGATTCATTGTTTTTGCTGTTGCTACCATCGGATCATTTTCAAGTGACGTATCATCCATCTGAATGAATAAAAGAAGAAAAACTGGACAAAAATCTGTGGGTTTTTGCAGTATTACCTTGAATTGAAACTAATATAAATTTATTTTTTACAACAAGAAAAATGAAGAATGGAGTGTGGAATACCTTGGGAATCCCTACGATATTTCAAAAAGCAGTGATCAGAAAGAACAAGAGTTGAGTTGTGTAGGCACCGGAAGAGTGTTGAGTTGTGTTTTCCACATACTAGGTTTAGGGTGTTTAGGGATTCGGTCAGCTTATAATTAGTTAAAAGTGTTTGGGTCCTTCAAGGTAATTTATTGTCTTAGTTATTGAAAAATTATAAACTTTGAAAGCAGTAGTCTATAGGCACTGGCAGTAGAGTTTGTGGCGCTTAGAATCTTACTCTACAGTAAGTTCTAAATTTGCAGCCAGTCTCTTTGTTTAGCGTAACTGATAGAAAAATGATCACACTGAAATTTCTCTCAGTGCAGGTAAAAAATTATTGAAGTTATTAAAAGAAAAGTGTTGTAGATAACAATGAGGAACTTAGACGACCTGATAAAGGAATTGGCCATGCATATATTCTTCTGGGGGAAATAAGTCCCCAAAATTAGTTCTGGACCGTAATGCCCCTTTTAATTAATTGACAGTTGTGTCCTTCCATATGAAGTAATAGTTGAGGCAATAACCAATCTGTGCAGGCTTGTTGTGCAATCATTTTGAGATTGATTTGAATAATAGCAATTGTTTGCACAAGATTAATGTTGTTGTGAATATTTACTGCTGCTTAGCTAGTAGTATGAAATATAGATGTTTCCGAAATCTGAGTAATAACGGACTTGACTAACGATGGACAATGGTGAGAGAAGAAAATAATAGGGATCCTTTCTCCCCTTCACTTGTTTGGTTAGGAGGAAATGGAATGAAACCCCAAGCCCTCATAAAGTATTAGTGATTGGCCTTTTTTAGTTTTACCCTTAAATGCACACGGGCTTACTTTCTTTTTCTGTTTTCTCCCTTTTCTCCTCCATGTCACTAAAACAAGAGGAAGAATACTACTATGAGTACTATGCAAACAAGAGGGAACAACGACATTATCCTTTTCCTTCTCTTATTTATGTCATCCTTTCTTTTCTTTTTCTCTACTTAACCATATGGTAATTGGAGTTTGAGTTTCCTCAAAAGGGTACATGTGGCAGATATTGGTTCTCTCTTAAGTTCAATGTATAGGATGACCTCCTCTAATAGTGCAATGAGATGCATACTTTGTTGGGGCATTACCCGGTGTTGATCTCCATAGATCGAGGGTGCTAAGAGGGGTAAGACCTTTAGACTGAGTACACATCTAACTTGTTCCACCATTTGCATTCATCTTCTAATCAGTTGATGAATTGCTATTAACGTACATGCATATGCGAACACGTATTTGTGTCGTTCACTCAATAGCAAAGAGGGGCTAGTTAACTGGTAGGAGAAAAGATTAAAGAACTATTCGTCCAAAACAAAACTCCCATGAATATATTTTTAGGGATTCTGTGGTTGGGAGCTAAAATAGGTCAATAGATCATTACTAAGACTAGGTGAGATGCTACAAGTTCCAAACAACAGGAATGGACGTGTGGCTCGTTAAGCAGGTATCCGATAGCTGGGAAGACAGTGAGAGCTTTCCTAAGCTACATAGGACTCCAGCTTGTCGCTATTGTAGCAGCTCCAGTATCCCAGGTAAATAAGAAACGAGCAATATAGAGGTTATACCGGCATCCCACACCCATTCCTCCCTTGTGGAGGTTTCAACACTCAACATACTTATGCAGCCCTTTTACAGAGTGCTATTTCTGCAGAAAAATAATCAAGGGGTGACAAAGAACTTCAGTCCCATCTCCTGTTGCTTGTTAAGACCCTTTTTTAGTTCTCATTCCTTGTCATGAACCAATAATTATTTTATGGCTAACCTATCCTCTGACAAAAAGAAAGGCTTCTGCGCCACTGCAGCTAGATTCCTATGCCCACTTTTACTTTTTCATTAGCTGGTCGTTCTTTTTTTTATTATTTATGTTTTGGTACTTTTTTCTCCAGGGCCATCTGGATATTGGATTAAATGATTTGGGGAGAAAACAAGCAGCTGCAGTAAGTTCTGAATTGGGTGACATACTTTTGTCCATTCTTTCTTTAACTTGCTTGACAAATTATCATCATATTTTTCTGAAGGTAGCTCATAGACTATCTGGGGGACGTAAGATTTCTGCTGTATACTCGTCTGATTTGAAGAGAGCCCTTGATACTGCAGAGGCAATAGCAAGTAGCTGTGGTGGGCTGCAGGTATGACTATGAAGCAACATTCCAAGCGGGTACCGTAAGTAGTTTAAAAAAAAAGACTATTTGGGGCATCAATTTTGATTTTTAGATGAATTAATGAATTCTTTAGGTAGTCAAATTTCCGTATAAACTACAGTTTATAGATGTTGAAGCCAAGGGAAAAGGGAACGTTTTACTTTGATTTGTAATTCAAATTTTATATGGGAAAATGACAGTCTCATCCGTGTAGAAAGATGTGTCAATTGTTGAAGAGGCTCTCTCATTCTTCTATACACTAGAGATACGTGAGCTTTGCATGACTCACAATTTTGTTGTAAGCAACTGCCAGTGAGAGGAAAGACAAGTGATGTGGAATTCTTTGGTGAAAGGCATTCTGTCTGTTGATGTTCTTGAGAAGTGAGATCACTGCTTTCATATGAATTGGCTGGAAGGTTTCCATATCAAGTACTGAATACCATTATCACTGTGGTTGGGTGAGTTTATGGACTCTGAGGACTATGTGATGTTGTGTAGCCCGTTGCTATTTGAACTAAGGAAGGTGGCAAAGAAAGACAACTTTTTGGTAGACTAAAGTCATTTGTGACCAACTTCTGCTGTTGGCAGAAGCTTAGTAAACATGACTACCATCTGAGACTAAAAAATGACATCAAAGAGGAATGGGACTAGAAGAAGACAAGCAGCTAGGAGGCCCATGACTTTATGCTAACGGAAACTATGATGAGCATTGAGACCAGAATGTTTGATAAAGATACCGTGCATATTGTTATAGCAATTATAAGCAAGGCAATTCCAATTGACAAGCAAAGTTCTGAATTCTACTATTATTCTGATTATTTGTTCCTTGAATGACCCAAATTGATTGATCACATGGTGGAACTAGCCATAGACTCCAGAGGAATGAGGAATTGTGTATTTCGATGGTCGTAACTGTCGTCAATTGTCACGTTTTGATGCAACTACTTCCTAATTCTGATGATGATAGATACAGTGATGACAACTACCACAGGGATAAAAACATCAAAGCTATTTGCAGAATTGTTTATTTGACCTCCATCCCCTGTTCCCAAGACAGCAACAGGGAATGATACTATGAAGTAGTAACATTTCTAAGTAAACCTACATAAGTTGAATTGATAGGAAGGTGGATGGTTCTAACAATAGTTTATGATTACGAGAATGACCCTGTTGGCCTTCAGCCTTCGAATGGGTTTTGTGTGTCCTGTGGGGACTAAGTTCCTCAACATTGTTTTAGGATTGTATTTCTGCAATTAGATCAATACTAACCGTGTAATGATTCTGATTAGAGCAAAACCTGCACTTGGTGCTTTCAATTTGAAAACAGAAGCTACGGTTTTAACAGCAAGGACGGGCCTTAGCTCAGCTGTAAGGTTGCTCCATTTCAAATCTTTTTTTTTTGTCTGCTTTGTTCTTTGAAGCATTCTTCAAACTTCTCCCGTAATCTGGTAAATTCTATTGGAGGAAAGGGTGCATGGCATCTAACAGCCTTTCACCGAACTCGTCCAAGATAATGCTTTGTGTCGTTTTATTATATGCTGCAACATTTGCTTCTCACAGTTAACTTTTTGGATGATATTTGTTATGATTTGTTTTTAAGATACTTTGATCTTGACGGTTTTTTGGGGAAATTCGTTTTACATAAGATGCTTTGAATAATTAGAATGTTGGCATATTATTGGAACTAAAAGAGATCCAACTGAAGTAGTTACTGTTGCAGGTTAAGACACCAATGCTATTTAAAATTCAAATGTGCATTCCTCCCAAGTATTATAGTAGCTAATGTGCTCTTGGTATGTCTGCTTTACTCTTCCTTTTCTTTATATTTTCTTTATTACCAGCTGTAACCTTCACTGAAGAAGAAATAGACCAGATTAATGTTACATCTCGAAGGGAAGAACAGACTAGTTTGTGGGAAGGGTTGACATTAGTTTATTGATTAAGCCATGTTGCCCTCGTATTTTAGAGAACTAGAACCGTATCTTTGGATTTTATTTTTTCAGGTTAATGACATTTCTGGCATCATTATTTGGCATTTTCATTTCAGGTTATTAAAGATCCAGACTTGCGAGAAAGACATTTGGGAGATCTTCAAGGTCTCGTATTCCATGAAGCAGCCAAAATATGCCCCAAGGCTTTCAGAGCTTTTTCATCGCACAGGACTGATCAAGAAATCCCAGTGAGGCTCATTTCTTCTTCAAGTTCAGAACCAATTACATTTGTTTTGCAAACTGAAACAGTTTCAGAGCATATGGTTATTAGGTTAGCTGTTCCAAATCAGCAGTCAGCATATTTTGCCAGTTCTGCTTGGAGCCAAGTTTGCTGGCTAAACGGAGTCAAGATGTATGCATCTGGGATAGTTATAAGGACATCTTAACTGAATAATATTCAGTTTGAAATTTACTTGTAATCAACATTATAGTTTTCCCAGTCGGCTGCTATGATTTGGCTTGTGACACTTACCTTGAAGTTGATTCTATAAAGCACAAATGGCCAGCCTGTTCGTGTTAAGATGGGGCTCGTTAGAGCTGAAGCTGGGGTTGTGCTTCAAGTCTGGGTTTTGGCTAGATTGCTTCCTAGTTATGGTAGAATATTCCTGGGATACATGCTGTTGAGAATATGTGTTGCGAAATCATTTAACATTGCTACTATAAATTGACCTAACAGTTTAAAGGCATTAGAAGCAAAACATATTCTTGCTTAGTGGCAATTGTCTAAACTACGGGTCTTATCTCATTCTTGATCTTGTTTGCTTAATGTTCTGTTAGAGACATGATATCATAATCTATTCATTTTGTACAAGTGCTCGTAATGCAATGTGAGAGGGATATGTAGCCTTCTCATTTTATTCAGTTCTGAGGAAGTTTAGACTCTGCGAAATTGCCTTGGGTCCTGCTTTCTGGAGTTTCCAAT
Organism: Arctostaphylos glauca; assembly: GCA_019985065.2. NCBI lineage: Eukaryota > Viridiplantae > Streptophyta > Magnoliopsida > Ericales > Ericaceae > Arctostaphylos > Arctostaphylos glauca. Next base: position 10,460,600 of record JAHSPW020000014.1, read on the forward strand.
CAATACCTGAGTACCTCACTTTCTTACATTTGCAGGGTGGTGGAGAAAGTCTTGATCAACTTTATGACCGCTGCACATCTGCGCTAGAGAGGATTGGTAGCAAACATAAAGGTACTCGTGGATTGATATTTCCTGGTAACTTCTCCGCTTGGGGAAGGAACTACTTTTTCTTGATAACGAGCCTGTGGAGTTCGTTCATCTACTTGTTGATGCTAGTTCAATGTTATCATTGGCGTATGTTTCTTCTCAAGCCATGTTACATGAAATCTTGTATATATATAAAGTACCGATGTTGGTCAATCGGATAATGATATGGGATTCTCTGCACATATTCAGTTGGACATTCACCTAGCAAACATATTTGTAGTTGGACAGAACTCTTATGTTATGCAAAACATGCCCCAAGGCACTTTGTAAGGACAACTACCCTATCCTATAAGTAAAAGAAATCTACTAAGAACTATTCCTTGCTATAGAAATTCAGTGAATTTGATGCTTGAACACCTAATCGCACCTGATTCTCGTACCCAAGTCCATGTAAAATAGTTTTTCAAGTTTCCTTCATCACAGACTTGTAGTCACATGAAAAGATAATATCTTTAAGCGCAGATAGCTCACTGTATGCTGAATTATTCTGTGGGTTGTGAAATATTCATTTCAGGCGAGCGAATAGTCATGGTCACTCATGGTGGTGTTATCAGGTCGCTTTTCGAGCGGGCTTCCCCAAGTGGGCAGGCTGGAAGGGTACTTAACACTTCTGTCAACATATTCCACTTGTCTGATGGGGATAGTTGGACCATAAAGTCATGGGGTGATGTTAGTCATCTTAACCAAACTGAATACCTGGATTCTGCTTTTGGGGGGGACGGAACTTCTGGTTAGTTCATGCATGTGCTCTTCATCTTCAGCTGTTCAGGTCAAGCAATGGTGAGCTTGAATTCTTAGAAGATAACAGAAAAATTTGGCTATTGAAACTGTCAAGGGTATGATCAATTGTTTAAAAATGTGGCCTTCCCATCTGTATAACTTGTTACTGATTGATGAAGTGTACAATTATTTGTTCCAAGCACATACTTGATGTTGAGCTGTGGCAAGTACATGTAATTGGCTTAGAGTTTAAAGAGGATCATCTGCTCACCTACTTGCAGTGATTTTGATGGGAAGAATGCAAGTGAATGTTCGTTTTCCTGTCAATTTCCCTGATGATTTTTTATTTACTTTTGTATAATAGCCCTATTATGCCCTCAAAGGAGGGTAGACATGTCATAAGGCTATATCATGTGTTCGAAGTTACTGGTGCAGTTCGAGTTTCACAAGAGCATTGAGTTAACAGGTACGTGATTTGGACAAGGGCGGGTGTATTTGTGGATGTTTGTGACATCGATTAATTTCAGGTGCCACACGGCCCGGATTTGAGGATGAGAGCAATCAAAGAATAAAATCTGAAACTGCATAACTATGTTGCAGATCGAAAAAGAAAAATGACTTCTCTACAGAAATATGTGGCTTCTCTTATTGGAAATTTGTTGTGAATGCATTGTTTTAGTTTGGCAGTGTCTATTTAATTGGGGTATATACAGTCTCCTTTGGTTGTTCACTATATTCCTGGTATGGTGAAGTAAATGAGAACGTAGAGTTTCCACTTGGCATTATACATTAGCCTGGTGTTCCAGATAAGCCAGAATAAATAGCCTAATATTTGGGTACAGAAAAGTAATAATCAAAGTGGTCCATACATTGGCGTATGTTTTCTCCTTCTCACGGCAAATGGAGGTTGAAAACCATAATCTGATGTAGGTAAACGTTGGCCCCTTTTATTCATGTGAAACATTACTAGGGTACCTACCAATGTGTGTGGACCACTCTTAGGCAAAATTTTGGAAATGGTCGCTCTTTGTGCCTTGGTCCTCATTTGGCAAATTTAATAAGGGTAATTGCACTTACCTCCCCTGAGGTTTCTAACAACTGCAGCAACCTACCCTGAAGTTTTAGAAGTTGCAGTTACCTTAACAAACCATTTCCCCCCACCCCCACACAAACCAGTTTTTTGATAAGGTCAGTGTAATACTTTTCTAAAATGCCTAAAATACCTTTGGTAATGACTATATACATAGAACAAAATCTTTTTAAGACTCAAAATACTTATTTCTCTTTTCACTTCACTAAAGGTATGCAATTTCTTTTGTTTTAGTTAAAAAAAATTCTAAATGCATTATTTGATTATTTATTTGTTTATAGGTGTACCATTATTACTAAAAATAACGTATATTTCATGATAAAAATTAAAAATTAAAAATTAAAAATAATGTACACACACAGCCACTATTTTTTTTTTAAACAATTCTTAGACCACTATATATTTTTAATCTCAATTCATGAAGAAAATTAAAGATTAGAAATCTTGCTATTTGTTTTTTGCAATCTACCTTTTTTTTTTTTTGTTGAGTGTAGTCATGAGGAATTAAAAATAAATAATCTTCCTTTTTTTTAAAATTAAAGGATTGTAATGATTCATTATATAGATTAAAGATAATCAGTCCTTAACATTTTTTGTAGTTTTTCTAGTGGTTTTTTTTACTCGAAGACAATATACAATCAAGTGTAATTATATTTTTAGTCTCAATTTAAGTGTAATTATAAAAAAAAATAAAACAATTGATAATTAATAAGTACATAAATATGTACTATTACCATCGCCCAATGTACCCTTGTTACAGTCTTACGAGCCTTGTTATTACTAATTTGGTTTGTTTTCCATAATTTCAGGAGCCCGAGCTAATAACCAAAGAATGAGGAGAAAAAGTGGCAAAAACATGGACAGGCGTCCGGACGGCACTGATCCCCGTCCGGACATGACTTCACACATGCCCTCTGACGGGCCCCACCGGCGTCCGGACGGACCCTCCTCCAATCACCGGATGCCACCTCACACGAACTCTCAACCGCCCTAACCTGCGTCCGGACGGGACCAGCAGGCGTCCGGACGGAACCACCGCCTCAACATCGCTACGGTGACGTCAGCCCTAAACTTCAGGCGGCGCCGGCGTCCGGACGGGACCTCTCCGGCGTCAGGACGGACCAAACTTTGCACCTCTGGATCTAGCTGTCACACAGGCGTCCGGACGGACCGCTTCAGCGTACGGCTTAGGGCGGTGGAAATGTCTATAAATAGTCCAGTCCGATTTTTTAGAATATATATCAGATTTTCCTTAGTTTTCTCTCTGGGAGACCACTTGTAATAGAATATCCTTCGCCTGGGGAAGGAGTTCAGGGTTAGATAGGAGAGAAAGAGGGAAGGACAGGAGGTGAGCGCTATATTCAGGTCATTGTAATGACGGTTTATGCTTCTGAATCAATGGAATTTACTTCTATGGCCGGCTAATCTTCTGTCTAAGGTGATGATGAAACTCTAACCTAGTGTAATGAATAAGTTTCATTAGAATTTCCTGCTTTCATTATTCGAATCCATGTTGTATGATCTAGAACTAAAAGATCTTCTCTTCATTATACGTTATCGTATTTTTACGACATACAATCAAGGGCTCGTTGATTCATGCAACTCAACTAAGATAGATTATGCCTTGTAAGACGCGTTGTGCTATCAGATAATCTGTGCCTTAGAGACGGGTTATACTGATAAGACAATTCGTGCTAAGCAAAGATAATCTATGCTAGTTGGTATACACGAATATCTTAAACAAGTATAGTGCAGATTAACTATCTACACAGTGCTCAACGGATTCGAATAATGAACATTCATAAATTGAAACATTCATGTCATTACAAAAGATTAGAGTGGATTCAAGCCTTAGAAACTTCTTCCCAAAAAAAAAAAACTTTTTAAATCAATTTATTACTCGTATTTTCATTTCTAGTTTCAAATCACACAACAAATCAACCTACGTTTCTTCACAAATTAAGAATAGGATTCAATTAAAAGGTAATAACCAATTCACCCTGTCTCTGTGGATCGATACTCAACTTGCTGCTATACACTTTTTGCTCAAATCAAATCACAGCACAAGTAGTTTAAAATACTCTGATACGGTCTAAACAACGACATATTTCGAGACCGATCACGGGTAGGAAATTTTTGTTAAAAACTAACGGTATTGGCCAGTATCAAATAAAGTGGTTTATTTTTCAAATTGACCAAAATAGACCATTTTGATCGATTCTCTGTGCATGTCATCGATTAGTCAAGGATTTTGGTTTTTCGAATCGACCAAAACGATCTATTTTTGAGCTACATGAATTAAAAAATGGACCATTTTTTGGTCATATAAAGCACACATAGGGCTACTAGTTCAAAGCTCCTTTTTTGTTCGGTTTGACTTTTTTCAAGATTTTTTTCACCCCTAGTACATGCTATAGTTATCAATATTATACCATATCGGTTGGTATGTACCTGATCAAAAGAAAAGTGATACTACTCTTGACTTTGTGTACCGTACTGAAAAAATTACCAAGCGTTAGAGGGTGGCCAGGCCTGTACCGGATGTTTATTGGATACCGACCAATACCGTTGTTTTAAAATTCTATTTTTAATTTTTTTATAACTACACTTAAATTGAGAACAAAAATATAATTACAATTGATTCTATGTGGCCCTAGAGTAGACAAAAACTATGAAAAAGGTTAATAACTGGATTTAATCTTTAACCTTTATAATGAACCATTGTAATTCTTTAATCTTTAAAAAACAAAAAGATTGTTTGTCTTTAATCACTCATGACTACACTGCAAAAATAAATAACTAGGGGGATTGCAAAAAACAAAAGTAGGATTTCTAATATTTAGAAAACAAAGGGAATGACTTTAATCTTTAATCTTCTTCACCAATTGAGATTAAAAAAAATCAATGGTCTGAAAATTGTTAAAAAAAAATCAGTGGCATGTGTGTGTGTAAATTATTTTTAATCTTTAATCTTTATCGTGAAATGTATATTACTTTTTAGTTATAAATTAAAATTGATACACCGATAAATAAATAAATAATTAACTAATGTATTTGTAAAAGAAAATTAACTAAAACAAAAGAAATTACATACCTTTAGTGAGGCGAGTAGAGAAATAAGGGTCGTGAGCCTTAGAAAGATTTTGTTCAATGTATATAGTCATTACCAATGGCATTTTAGATATTTTAAAAAAGTATTATGGTGACCTCATCAAAAACTAACTCATAACTAACGGAATCTAATGGCAGAGGGCAAAAGGTATAATAATTTCAAAAGTAGGGGAGACAACTGCAAATTTTGAAACTCCAAGGGAGATTTCTATAATTGTTAGAAACCTCAGGGTGATAAGTGCAATTTACCCTAATACTTTTTATTTTCCAAGTTCTGATTATAATTTATTCCAATCATTAATGGACGCTTGTTGAATAGACCAACGACGGTAGTGTAGAGGTCATTGTGCACAAAATTCAATAGAAAATGGGACTTTGCTCCCAAATTCGAGCCCAAATGCTAGAACGATCTTGGTTGGTATTTGAGAAAGCCCTTTATGGGGGTATCTGATACACGCCTACAAACACACCAGAAGACGTCAATGGACCACCACAGCAGATTACTCCCAAAATCTAATTCTGTTATTTCTTAGTTTTCAATTTCTGTTATTTTGTTACAATTCCGTTTGGTAATTACCGATTTGTTACAAATCGGTTAGCAATCCATAGGCGGGAAAAGTTGTTAGATCTGTTAGCATCTATCAGTTAGGCATCTAGTATAAATACATGTAATAGCAAGGGAAGAAGTAACTGGAACTTACCTAAAATGAAAGCCAAGGTCTGTTGTGAAATGGAAGAAGCTTCCTGCAACTGATGCGTGTCCCCTTTTTCCCCAAATTCGCCATATCTCTCAGTGCATTTTTTCCCTTCTTTTGCCGTAATTCGGTCAGTTCTATCATTGGTATCAGAGCCTTCCATCCTCAGAACCAAGTGTGGTAGCCATGGATACTAGATCACAGGAACAGCGGAGAAACGAAGAAGCCATTAAACAACTCAAAGAAAGCACCGATCACTCAATCCAGGAACTAAAAGACTTGATCATTACCATGAGTGTCAAGTATGATCAGATAGCAGCCAAAACAGTCATTAATGAAGCAAATGCAGCTGAACATTCTAACACACCTTCACGGAGTGGTACACATTCTTCGAATTCAACACAAACAAGGTATGCCAAAATCGACTTCCCAAAATTTCAAGGCACTGACCCTTCGGGTTGGGTTTATAAGTGTGAGCAGTTTTTTGAATTTAATCACATAGAGGATGAAATGCGAGTGAAGTTAGCTGTCATGCATTTGGATGAAAAAACGATACAATGGTTTCGGTGGTTTGAGAAAGCACATAGGGATTTAGATTGGGGAGCCTTCGTGACCGGGTTGATTGCACGGTTTGGCCCAAATGTGTTTGAAGATGCCATAGGAGAACTAACCAAGCTCACCCAGACCACTTCTGTTAAGGCCTACCAGGAACGATTTGAGGAACTAGCAAACTGAACATCGGGCCTAACACAAGAATTTTTTGTGAGCTGTTTTATCAGTGGGTTGAGGGAGGATATAAGAGCTGGAGTTCAGATGTTTTCACCCCAAGATATTTCCCAAGCCATTGGCCTTGCCCGATTGCAAGAGGAGAGCATAGAAGCCATGAACAGGAGGACCAAACTTCAGGGCAGAACACCAACCAACTGGGGATCCGTCCCTAACTTGACACTACCACGAGCAACACCAACATTGGGAGTAAAGTCAGACCCAAAACCACCCAATCTGTGGGCTAACAATCTGACGCGTACAGCTCCAACTAATTTGCATCAATTCCCCATCAAACGGCTCACTCAAGGGGAAATGGAGGCGCGAAGGGAGAGGGGTTTATGCTTCAATTGTGACGAGAAATTCATAAAGGGACATCGATGCCAGAAGAGGCAATTATTCCTAATCATAGGCGATGAGGAGGAGGAAGAACAGGCCCCAGACTCGCAGGACTCAGAGGAGGACCAAATGGAGGAGGTGCAGATCTCAGTACACGCTCTGATGGGGAGCAGATCGTTCAGGACCATGAGGCTAGAGGGTTCCGTTAAGGGCAGAACTATTACCATCCTAGTGGACTCTGGTAGCACCCACAACTTCATAGAACCAGGCGTGGCCAAGTTATCAGGTTATCCAATCGAACCTACGGCTAATCTCTCGGTGGCAGTAGCGGATGGAACCAAATTATGCAGCAAGGCGGTCTGTAAGGCGTTCCAATGGATTATGCAGGGCATGCAATATCACACGGAGGTCAGATTGCTTCCCATTGGTGGATGTGACATGGTTTTGGGGATTCAGTGGCTCACTACGTTAGGACCAATTCTATGGGATTTCAGAAATCTCAAGATGGAGTTCAGCTTATCAGGCAAGGCAATCACCCTCCAAGGCAATGCCCAGGTGAAGATTGCACAAGCCACACCAAGGCAAATGAGCAGAACGTTACAACGTGCCCATCATGGAATTCTTGCCCAGATCAGTTGCTTGACAGTGGAGAAGGACGAGCAGGAAGTGCATGCTGATATTCAAATCATTCTACAGGAATTTCAGGACTTATTTGATGAACCTCAGGGTCTTCCACCCCCAAGGTACGCTGATCATCAGATACCTCTCAAATCAGGCACTGAACCAGTACACGTGAAGCCCTACAGGTACCCTTATATCCAAAAAAATGAGATAGAAAAATTGGTGAGGGAAATGCTAAACTCAGGCGTCATTCGGCCTAGTGTCAGTCCGTTTTCATCCCCTGTTTTATTGGTCAAAAAGAAGGATAGCACTTGGCGAATGTGTGTGGACTATCGGGAATTAAACAAACACACCATCAAGAACAAATTTCCTATCCCCATGATCGATGAATTACTTGATGAATTGCATGGTGCCTCTGTTTTTTCCAAACTCGACCTTCGGGCAGGCTACCACCAGATACGAGTCCACTTACCCGACGTAGAAAAAACAGCGTTTAGGACTCACGAAGGCCACTATGAATTCCTCGTCATGCCCTTTGGCTTGACCAATGCCCCATCCACTTTCCAAGGACTGATGAACACGATTTTCCAACCCTTTCTGAGAAAATTTCTCTTAGTTTTCTTTGATGACATCCTAGTCTATAGCCCCACTCTGGCCAGTCACCTCGAGCACCTCACCACAACCCTTTCTATCCTACGAACCCACCAGTTATTCGTTAAACGCTCCAAGTGTGCCTTTGGGCAATCAAGCCTTGAGTATCTAGGCCACATAATTTCCAATAAAGGGGTATTGGCTGACCCAGTAAAGCTAGATGGCATGAGAAACTGGCCCACACCAAAATCAATCAAAGCACTTCGCGGTTTTCTGGGCTTGACAGGATACTACCGCAGATTTATTAAAGATTATGCTAAAATCAGTCAACCTCTGACCCGACTTCTCAAACGGGATGCCTTTGTTTGGGATGTAGCTGCGGATTTGGCTTTTCAACAGCTAAAAGATGCCATGCTTTCAGCACCAGTGCTATCCCTTCCCAATTATTCCAAGGATTTTATCATTGAATGCGATGCATCAGGGGTAGGTATTGGGGCCGTACTAATGCAAGAAGGTCATCCCATCGCCTATATTAGCAAGGCCTTAGCTCCTAAACACCTGGGTTTATCGGCTTATGAAAAGGAGTTGCTGGCCCTGGTGTATGCGGTGCAAAAATGGAGCCACTATCTGTTGGGGAGGCATTTCATCATCAAAACTGACCATTTAAGTCTGAAATACTTAAATGATCAGCGAATCACCACCTTGATGCAACAAAAATGGCTCACTAAGCTGCTGGGGTATGATTACGAGATCATCTACAAATCAGGTCATGAAAACAAGGTTGCTGATGCCCTATCAAGACGAGAAGGGGATACCATGGCAGCAGCCCAAGCTTTATCCGTGGTCCAGACAGATTGGCTACAGGCTTTGCAAAGGTCTTGGACCACTGACCCTACACTCCAAACCATCATCCATAACTTGGCTCTTGACCCATCCTCCCACCCTCACTACCTCTGGCACCACAACTTATTGACTTACAAGGGTAAACTGGTTGTTGGACCAACAGACGAGACTAAATCCCTCATCCTACATGAATTACATTCTAGTCCCTTGGGTGGGCATTCTGGGGCTGAACGGACCTACAAAAGGGTGAAACATTCCTTCTATTGGAAGGGTATGAAAGGCGACATTCAAAAATATGTGGCAACTTGTGAAGTTTGTCAACGTAATAAGACCGGAACGGTGGCCAACCCAGGGCTATTACAGCCACTCCCAATTCCAGCTCAAGTTTGGTCAGCTATATCGATGGATTTCATTGAGGGGTTGCCTAAATCCCACAACAAATCAGTCATATTTGTGGTGGTAGACAGGCTGTCTAAATACGCCCACTTCATGGCCTTGTGTCACCCCTATACCGCCCTCGAAGTTGCCCAAACCTTCCTAGATTCTGTGTTTAAACTTCATGGCATGCCTATTTCTATTGTCTCTGATCGCGATGCGGTTTTTACCAGCAATTTTTGGAAAGAACTTTTCCGGCTCCAAGGCACCACCCTTTGCCTCAGCACCGCGTACCATCCTCAATCTGACGGACAGACGGAGGTGGTTAACAGATGTCTAGAAACCTACTTGCGTTGTGTGGCAGGTGACCGCCCCAGAACATGGGTCCAATGGCTCCCATTGGCGGAATGGTGGTATAATACCACTTACCATTCTTCTACGAAGACGACGCCTTACCAAATTGTTTATGGTCAAGCTCCCCCTACCCACATTCAATACATTCCTGGTTCCACCACAGTGGCAGTAGTGGATCAATGGGGGCTCACTCGCGAATCCACCCTAAGGCTGATTAAAGAAAACCTCGCTCACGCACAGAATCGGATGAAGCAGATGGCTGACAAACATCGGACTGAAAGAGAATTTCAAGTGGGTGACTGGGTTTTTCTTAAACTCCAACCCTACAGACAGGCTACTGCTCATTTTCGGTCAAACCAGAAGCTTGCACCTCGGTTTTTTGGTCCCTACCAAGTCCTACAGAAGATAGGGTCAGTGGCTTACAAACTACAACTACCCCCTACTTCACAAATCCACCCAGTTTTTCACGTGTCCTTGCTCAAGAAGCGGCTGGGTTCCACTACCCAGGCCCAACCATCCCTACCACCTATCTCAGACTCCGGCACAGTGGCTCCTCAACCTAAAGCTATCTTGGACAGGCGTTTGGTTAAATACAAGGGCAGGCCTGCTACTCAGTATCTCGTTCAATGGGAAGGCTCATTCGCGGAGGATGCCACATGGGAATACTTGTTCGATTTACAAAAGAACCACCCTACATTTGCACCTTGAGGTCAAGGTTCTCTATAAGAGGGGTGGAATGATACACGCCTACAAACACACCAGAAGACGTCAATGGACCACCACAGCAGATTACTCCCAAAATCTAATTCTGTTATTTCTTAGTTTTCAATTTCTGTTATTTTGTTACAATTCCGTTTGGTAATTACCGATTTGTTACAAATCGGTTAGCAATCCATAGGCGGGAAAAGTTGTTAGATCTGTTAGCATCTATCAGTTAGGCATCTAGTATAAATACATGTAATAGCAAGGGAAGAAGTAACTGGAACTTACCTAAAATGAAAGCCAAGGTCTGTTGTGAAATGGAAGAAGCTTCCTGCAACTGATGCGTGTCCCCTTTTTCCCCAAATTCGCCATATCTCTCAGTGCATTTTTTCCCTTCTTTTGCCCTAATTCGGTCAGTTCTATCAGTATCGTGTTCGATTGGTTCTTAGGATTAGACACATCGAGATTAATATCTGTTTGGGAATTAATTTTTTTTCTTGATTTTAAATTTTGAATCATAAATTACGAATTTTTGAATTATGATAATAGTATGTAAAAGTATTTGAGAGATATTTGCAGAATAAAATTTGTGGAAGTGAAGTGTTATGATGTTTTACTTGAATAATAGCTTTTGATAGCAATTTGACTTTTTAACCCCTGGTCACTTTGAGGCTATATTGAGGGTAGGGGTAAGAGTGGTAATTGGAATGTGTAAAGTAAGGGTAAAATTGTATTTAAAATTTGTTGTGAAGAAGAATGCATTCCACAACAATCTATTTCCCAACCATCCAAAAATGGAAAGAGTAGAATATCAAAATGCGATGATGTGGCGTCCAAACACGGCATAATCAATGGCAAGACATTGTCACTTGTTTTTGGTACTCCAATACTCGAATAAAATGCGAATTAATTTTAGTATGTGAGAGTTGGACTTATGCAATGTTGCAGGCGTTGAGTATTATATGCATATTACGTTGTGTGTTTTGACTTAGACTAACACACATACGCAATTGCTTGCGTTTTGTTTATTAGGGAACATAATGAAAATGTAATGGGGTGGCATTCAAACTGTAATAACCTAAATTTTTTCATAGATAATTTTTTTATATATTAGCATTTATCATAATTACTTGATATTTTAATTATAATAAGATTAGTACTCTGAGTGAATGGTCCAGATCATGAATGTATTTGTGGATGTATTGGGCGAGTATATCAGATCAAGCTGGTAGTCAGGATCTTATAGTGACTGGTTAGGGTTGGATGTGACTGGTCAAGAATTGTGGTTGACTGGTCAGGCTATCTTTTGACATATTTGATTTCACTTCCAAATGGATAAAACGTTACCTTGGTTCCCATGTACACTATGCACGTGCATACTTATTTATAGCCGTTACGTTGTCTGATTGATATTGTGGAAAAACCTTAAATTATACGTAGGGACACTGGTCCGAATGAGAATTGGACAGGCAGCGTAGGGTGTCGAGTAGTCATTATAAGTAGTTCACAACTAGATACATCTAAGTAAAAGTACAGTAATGATAACTGGTTTTGGTGGCCCGGCCATGGCTATTTGGTTGTTAAGGGTCGATCCGTTTACTTTATGTATTGAAATGACCCTAACTAGGAGGAGCTAAAGATGGTTAAGGGTGAGTTCATGGACGTTTGTGAATGTAGCTTCAAATCCTGAAGGAATGACGCTAAGTGTCTTGGGCGTTCTTGAACTAGAAAGGGGATGCAGTTAAAGTTTGTTGGTACTTGTTCTGATATGGCACGTTCGTGTAAGATCTAGATTCGGCAAAGTAAGAATTGACTTGAGTGGATGGAAGAAGATCCCTCCCTTGCAGGGTCATCGGGACTCAAGTCGGATACATCACCCTAGACCACGGGTTTAGGGTATGTAAAGACTAGTCGATGCCAACTGAGGACCTTATGTTAGAGTCGATGGGTAAGGTTTGGATTCTCGAGGTAGAGGATCCTACACATAAATTAAAAATCCATAAAGAACTTAAGTGTTTACTTTCGCCGATCTATATGTCGTGTTGTTATGTTCATACATATCTTGGGTTTGTCTTTCACGTAAATTTTTTTACTGAATGACACCACTCATAGAGAAATTTTTCCGCCCCTAGAGTTTCATGCCAGATGGAGATGTAACTCGAGCAAGAAGAAATGAATTTTGGAGACGAGGACTTCATTGAGACATGGCCCGAAAGAGCATTATAGTAATTTTAGATATACTTTTGCTCAGTTCAATGAATGAAGCATTTGTTTTTAAAGTATTGTTTGATTAACATATTATTTTTAAAATGATTTTGTTAACGTACTAAGAAATCGAGGTGTTACACAAATACGACCTAAGTATTGAATGTTAACACTCCTAGTGTCCCCCACCTACGCCCTGTAGGAGTATACAATGATAATTTTCGAACATGTGTGCCTGATCGAGGGCCATGTTTTTGTTGGATTAGCACTTAGTAATTTTGGGAATGAGTGTACAAGGAATGCTTTCAATTTTTGTTAAATGTTTAACTTTATGGGCTACGATGAATTTCATTAAACTAATTATGAGCCTCCATTATTGTTTGGATTGCTGTTGTTTTGGTGTGGTGTGGTATTTTTGGGTACTTATAAAAATTGGGTGATTACACTGTTGGTGTTATAAGCTTTTATTGGTTATGTTGCTGCAGAACATAGTGGCAACCCACGACAAAGTTGATGTTGGTATAATTTGTTGGCAGTTGTTGGGTGTAGTCGCTGCAACTCATAACTTAGGTCATGTTTGTGTTTCTTGCTTTTGTTGGATTCTATTGCTCCAGTCGCTACAATCTAGTTTTGTATTGCTATTCGTTGTTTCTAGTTTTTGGTTGGTATTTGTTGTTTCCAGTTTTTTGTTGCTACTTGATGTTGGTATTTACTTTTTTCATTTTCCTGTTGGTATTTGCTGCAAAGTATTTTCTATTTCTCGTTACTAGTTGTTGTTCTCGTTTCTCAATTTTGAACTAATGTTATATGAAGTCGTATAATGGGTAACGTACAGAACAACCTTGGACTGTTGGTCATATGTCGGGTGTGATGATAAATCTGGTTCAATGAAATGGCAAGGAGGTATGATTGGCGGGGTATAAAAAATGCAACCAAGTGGTTCCTATTATGTCTTGAAACACCGTGTTCTAAGCCGTACATATCCAATAATGTGTGTATTTGTTTTTTTTTTATGCTAACATTTCACTGTGTTGTTGGAAAAGGATAACAAATGGCAGGTTTGTGATACTATGTCATATTTGTCGGGCGGAGGTCAGGAATTTTTTTTTACTTGGACGAGAGCAACGCGGTTGTTGGATAACAAATTCTTGGCTATTGCGGTTGTTGTCACTAAAAATTCAAGACGTATGAAGAAGCACATGCAACATTGTTGGGTGACGAAACAAACAACCATCGGGAGGCACCAACCGCCACTCACACAACCCCACCGATTCATATAATGCATGTGGTTGCCGAAGCACCGAGGGTGGACAATGCTTTCAATGTTAAGCCTGGACCGACTGCCATCTTCTTCTTTGATTTTTTATTTGACTTGATTATTATGTGTATAGCATGTTAGCGTATTCTAATGTTGTAGTTTAACAAAGTAAATTATTGTACTTGGGTTACTTTTGAAACAATATGACAATCTAGTGGTATGACAATTCACTTGTTGATTTTATATGAACCATAGTGCTCAAGTTGAGTTGTTGAATTTTTTTTTAATATATTATCGCGAACGAAACCATTTGTATGGCGTGGAAGAAAATAATAACCAAATTATTATATAACCAAATCACTAAATAAATTTGAACTTCAAAATGAATTACAAAATTCTAAATATATTACATCCTCTAGTCATAATTAATCGATAAAGTATAATAGTATTTTAATTATAGTTTGAATTTAAAGAATATATACTTTTTGCATAATATTTACAACAATACATGTCATATAATACAGGGGTAATAAAGTCCTTTAGTTCAATATTTTCTTATCACTCCACTCTTATCCACTCACATAAACTACCAACCAAACCAAGCCTAAAATAAATTCTCCCCCTTATTAAAAAACTCAACCAAACATTTTTTCTTTAATCTCCCTTTTTAATTCCCCTTCTACTTTATTCACCCTCTAACCAATGACACCTTTGTTTATTCCGGTCACTCTTGCACTAATGATGATGGCAAGGCAATCACAAGAATTGTTGACAAACTTTTAAATCTTTTGCCACCTTTGTTCATTCTTGTCACTTTGATTTCTTGCACTAATGATGGCAAGACAATCACAAGGTTTGTTGACAAACTTTTAAATCTTCTGCCATTGTTGTGACAATATTTCGTCAAATTTATTTCTCTCAAATTGTTTATTTTGTGATAGAAATTCTTTCACCCATTTTAAAAAGGTACCACTTTTTGTTTGTTTCTGTTAATAGCATTGACACTAGCATTAAGCTGATACTCACGAGAAGTTAGTCTTCTTTAATGCTGAAATCGACACCTCAAAGAGTACTAGTTTTCTTATTTGTAGTTTTATATGCTCGGAACTTGCGATACATCAACATAAATTTGAGATTGTTGTGAGAACAAATAAATAAATTAAAAGTATCTAGATTGAGTAAAAAAAAGAATTGCCCACAAGTTCAATTACATTGGAAAAAATTCAGAAAGGGTTAGATTTTAAAGTTCAAATAGTCAAAAAAAAAAAAAAATTGATTTGGCATCTCATGCCAAATTTGAGACAAATAGGTGGGTGCCAATCCATGTCGATTTGGTTGTGACCAAGTTTTGACTTCAATTGTTATTATTGCGCTCCACTATAAATTTGACTCTCTTCGTTGAAATTGCTCTTATCTCACCCTCTGCCCTGATACTTTTTTTTTTTATGACTCAAGGTATTTTGACCAATGTACTCGACTAATTCATGGGAGGCCTAGTCTACTGGTAGAGGACTTATTTAAGAAAAGGTTTAGGACCACAAATAATTCGTACACATTCGAACACAGATGTGTCTGAAAACATCAAATGCACGTAGGGTCTTCCATAATCACGTGAGCCCCACGTGCATATGACAATTCCAGACACACGTGTTCGGATGTTCACGAATAATTTATGTCCTTGAACTTGTTCTTTATTAAAAGCCCGAATAGAGCCCGATATAGATTGAACCAATCAAAATTAATAACATCTATAATGTTTCAAACTTAAATTTTAAAAAAAATCTCTAAATCTCGAATTTTGACCAACACGCGTTGTCACATATATATATATATATATATATATATATATATATATATATATATATATATATAGGCTGAGTCACATTCAGTGGCAGGTAATTTTTATAAATGGAGATGATGAAAACATTGACTTGTTTTAAGATTTGTTGAACTTTATGCAATTATTCGTTATGATTGATACGATCTTTCTTTCACTTGTTCATTTCAATTACTTTTAAATTGCGAAAATGGGGAGGTGGGAAAAGGGAATTCATTTGTTTGCCACTTCCTACAATATTGTATTATATATATTAAATATCACGCAAGAAATGTCTGGCCCATTTCTGTGTATTTTTGCATATTTTAATTAAAAAAAAAGTCTTACTTCTTTTTGTTCAAAGATGAAGTCAAAAGGTTTTAAAAAATGGAGTTTATTTGGGAAAAAAAAAGAAGAGAAAAAGACCAAAAATGATATAATTGTTGGAAATTCAAAGGGTCTCGAGGGTGTGAATGAAATTGACACTGGAGGGTCACTCGGCAACTGGAAGGTCTCTTCCGTTATGTACTTAAGAGTCACCATTTAATGCTCCACAATCTTCCTTCATGGCTAGCAATGTAAAGGCCTTTCGGTTTCAACATTCCAAAGGTCCTTCCTTGGTCTTTATATACCAATCACATTCTGGTTTTGTGGACTACTTGAATACCACACGTTTTGGTCTTAATGTATGATTTTCTCTTCTATTATTGACTCCACATCGCATTTGAAGTGCAATTACGCGTCTAATGTACCTTTCATCTTGTTATTCAAGCCCTAAAATTCAAGTATTCAAGAAAGATAGAATTTGATGTAAAAAGGTGTGCTACTAATATGAATAGATAAACAAGTGCTGAA
Source organism: Arctostaphylos glauca (assembly GCA_019985065.2). NCBI lineage: Eukaryota > Viridiplantae > Streptophyta > Magnoliopsida > Ericales > Ericaceae > Arctostaphylos > Arctostaphylos glauca. The sequence goes on from JAHSPW020000014.1 coordinate 10,477,087, forward strand.
AATTTTAAGTAGTTTATTCATTAGATTCCCAACAATTCAAGGAAATTGCTATTCACCCCTCTCCAGAGACAAAAACCACATTCCTCCTAAACAAATGTCCCACCTTTTTTATGAAATTTCAAAACTGTCACTCCCTAGTCCTTCTCTTTTTCTTTCCCTCTAAATTACAAAAATATCAGTTCTCTTCCCCCCTCTAAATTATAAAAATGTCACTCTCTTTTCTTTCACTATTTGATATTCATTTTTTAAAATATATAATAATTTAAATAAGTAATAATAAATAATAATAATAATAAGATGTAATTTTTTTAAAAAAATTAACCAATTCAACTTTTTATTTTTGCATTAATTCTTTTTTTTTTTTGTAAGATCCCATAAAATTAGAGGTCATAGTTAGTTTTAACATTTTAGTCACGGTTAAAATTTTAAATTTTTTTAACCAATACAATTTTTATCTTCACACTAATTTTTTATTTTTTATTTTTGTATCTATCTTCACATTAATTCTCTCTAAATTGTACTTTGTAGATAAACCAAGCATCAGAAAATTTATATTATTGTAAGTTAATATTTATTTCATGTATTTCAATAAGTTGTCTACAGTTATTTTTTTTATTTTAAAAATGAGTATGTTATTCTTTTTATTGTGTAAAAATTTAAATGTTCGATCCGAAAATGCGAAATGCGAAAGATGAAAAAATATCGAAAACATGCTCGGACCGTTGGAGGTTTGCATGTAAATATCTGTACCACAAAATTCATACCAATTCAAATGATATGTTTTAAATACTCAAGCTATTTGATGTGGTTGACCCCACTAGTGTACCTTGTGTATTGGATCGTGACATGCTAATTATTTGATTAAATTATTTTTATTTCATGAAAAAGATAAAAACAACGTAATATGGATTTAATTTACGTTAATTCTAAAATATTTTTTTTAAGATAATAGTAAATGTTTAGTATTTTTTAGAGAATAAAATTCGAAAAGTACGACTAAAAGAGATTCAAATGAGCGGTGTCGATCATTTCTTTTTCTTTCTAAAGTTGGGCGGACTAGGACATTTGATGAATATAAATAATTTTGGATGATTTTAGATATTTTTAATTTTATTTTATAAATCAACAAAAGAAAGTAAAAATAACAAGAAAATATAAATCAACAAATAGCTTACCATAATTTAACAACCCTTTATCAAAATATTTTAAGTTCACAGTTAATTCCGAAATAATTTTTGAAGTCAACGGTAAATTTTTAGTATTTTTTTTGAGAATAAAATTTAAAAAGTACTACCGAAATGGATTCAAATGAACAATGTCTGTAACTTTTTTCCTCAAAATTGGGCGCAATAGGACATGTGATGAATGTGAATATTTTTGGATAAATTAAGAGGCGAATCAATAATTTTAAATAGTCGATGCAAAGCTAATAAAATTAAAAAATAAATAAAGATAAAAAATATTCTTAAAAAATCACGTTTGCTTTTCTTTTTGATTACTAACATTTTATTTTCTTCAATTTATGTATCATGGAACACTTAAAAAAATAAAAAATAAAAATATTTTTTTTAGTAACCAAACTCGCGGTTGATCTTTAAATATTATTTTAGTCAACAGTGAATATTTTTTCGAATTAAAAATTTGCATAACAATAGACTTATTTTGGTACTACAGAAAACACTTAAAATTTAAAAAAAAAACTGACGGAGAAATATGGACTTTTGGTAAATTGAGGGCGGGCGAAATTATGTGAGAGAAAGAATCTCTTGGAGACCCTCGGAGGACAAAATAGCACTACTTAGTGAGACGGAGCAGAGAGCCCGTTGGGCGTTATTTTTGTTTGACCGGCCTCGAATAACAACACCCCTTGCTCCCAAATGTTGTAGCTTGAGAGGGTGAAAAGCAACTCTAAAAAAAAAAAAATTAAGTACCACAGAACATTTAAATATTTTTAAAAGACACTTAAATATTTATCCTTAAATTTTTAAGTACCATGGAATACTTAAAAGAACAAAAAAAATATTTTTTTCAATAAGTGAGTTCACGATTGATTTTTAAATATTATTTTTAGCCAATTGAATTTTTAATATTTTTACAAAATAAAGCTAAAATCAAGTTCTCTCCACAAGATTAAGTCCTTAAAATAAACATTACTAATATTGTAAAAAAAAACAAGAGAATGATTTTTTGGTCTTTAGGCAGCCACGCTCCCCTTCCTATTTTTTTTGCAGGATGGGTGAAAAGCAACTCTCCAATTTAAATAGTGTACTACATAAATTAACACACCACTAATTTAGGAACTAACACAAAGTTGTACCCAAAAATAAGGAACAGATTATTCCATTACTGATACTCCTACGAACTTGGTAAAAGAACTGACTCCTAAAAATTAGGACAACACAAAGGCTTATTCAAATTTTAAGGTAAACACCTAACACCCTCTCTTAAACTGAGAGTTACCTAAATTTGCAATTTAAACGAGTATTGCAGCTCTCTCCCTCAAACTGGATCCTCCATGGAACAAACGCCAAGCAGCCTTCGCAGCTTCCCAAACGCGGTTAATTTGAGGGACTTTGTCAAAATATCTGCGATTTGTTCTTCATTTTTGTAGTAAATCAGATCAATTGTTCCATCCTTTGCGAGATCATGTAAAAATGATTCGCACATTAATATGTTTACTTCTCCCATGTAGAACTGGATTCTTTAAAAGCTTGATTACTGAACTATTGTCATAGTAGACCACAGTTGGACTTTATTGAGAATAATGTAATTCTCCAAGAAGTCTCCTCAACTAGATTGCTTGAGAGACACACATTGCAACAACAACAAACTCATCTTCAGTAGTTGATAAAGTAACAATTTATTGCTTCTTTGACGACCAAGGCACCGCACCCGATCCCATCATAAATGCATAGCCTGAATTGTTTCTTCTATCATCTTGATCACATCCATAATCGCTGTCTATGAAGCCAAATAAATTAGAATTTTCCCCTTCTTGTAAAGTATGCCAAAATTAAGTGCATTGTGTTAGCCTCGGAAAATTCTTTTGACAACAAGAAGATGCAGCTCTGTAGGATTTTCCATGTATCTAGTGACGAGGCTCACTGCGTGCATTATGTTTGGTCTGGTTGTAGTCAAGTACATAAGGCTACCCACAATTTACTTGTGCAGAGTCTTGTCAGCCGTCTTTTCTACTAAATTGTAGTTCCTTATTTGAAACTTTTCCAAGATCTTTTGAGCATATTTTTTCTGTGAAATAAAAACTCCAACAACATTTTGAGCCACTTCAATGCCAAGGAAGTAATGCATCAAACCAAGATCAAACATATCAAATTCGGTCATCATTGACTGCTTGAATTCATCAAACATAACACTACTATTTTGGGTGAAAAGTAAATCGTCCACATACAACCATTCAATTAACAACTCACCAGCAGATCCAGATTTAAGATACAAGGCATGCTCATATGGACATTGTTGAAAGCCTGACCTTGAGAAATATATAGCTATTCGGCTGTACCAAGTTCGAGGGGTTTGTTTCAGCCCATAGAGATCATTTCTTAGTTTGTATACTTTATTTACCTTCCCTTGTTGAACATATCTGGGGGTTGATCAATGTACACTGATTCTTGCAGCTCACCTTGTAGAAATGCGAATTTTACATCAAATTGGAAGATGGATCATGTATTTTGAGCCGCCAATGCAACCACCAATTGAATTGTATCATGTTGCACTACTGGAGCAAAAACCTTTTTATTGTCGATGTCGAATTCTTGCTTATAATCTTTTGCAATAAGGCAGACTCTGTACTTATCGACCTTCCCTTCTACATTCAGCTTTGTCTTATAGAGCCACTTGACACCAATTGACTTTTGCCCTTTCAGAAAATCAGTCAACTCCCAAGTGTTTTTTTTCTCAATTGCTGCAATTTCTTCATTCATGGCGTTCTGCCATTTTGGGTCTTTAACAACTTCTTGAAATGTAATAGGATCACAGTCTGCAAATAGAGCAAAATGTGAAAGTGGATCATTTGATTGATCAACACCACTTACCTCGTAGTCTTGCATCCATGCTAGCCTCCTCCTCATATGTTCCGATCGAGACATGATTGAAGGTTCTGAGTTGTCTTCCGGTATTGGTGTCGGTTGACTCAAAGAGCTAGAAGCAATTGGTTGTTGTTCATCAATTGTTTGTTGAGGATGATCATCCAAGCTCACTGGAGTATTCTGATTAGAACTGTTGATAGCCTCTGTCCATGTCTTCTCTTCATCAAATACAACATCCCGACTAATAATGATTTTTCAAGTGATGGGATTATACAATTTATAGGCCTTTGAATGTTCACTAACCCCAAAAAATATACATTTTCTCCCTTTATCATCGAGTTTCTTCCGTTTCTCATTTGGAACATTTGCATATGGTATGCACCTAAAGATCCGCAAGTAGTCAACACTCAGTCTTCTCCCAATCCATGCTTCTTCGGGTGTTCTATTTTGGACGACAACAATAAGATTTCTATTTAAGAGATTAATACTCCACAAGATTGCCTCTGGCCAAAATCTCTTAGATAGAAAGGTTATGTTCAACATACTCTGCACCATATTTAAGATCGTCTGATTCTTTCTCTCTGCCGCACCATTATGTTGTGGGGAATAGGAAGTTGTGAGTTTCCTTTTGATTCCATGCATTTCACAGAAATTTGTGAATTTTTGCGAGTTGTACTCTCCACCACGATCTGCTCATAGGGTTTTAATTGATTGCCCAACTTCCCTCTCAACCATGGCCTTATAAGTTTTAAATGCTAAGAAAGCTTCTGATTTCTCTTACAATAAATAGATGCATGTTTTCCGACTAAAGTCATCGATAAAGATAATAAGTACCTTTTATTACCGTTGGATGTCAGATTAATCGAACCACAAATATCAAAATGCACTAGCTCTAACACCTTCTTGGATATCCATGCTTTTCCTTTCAGGAAAAGATCCCGATGTTGTTTGCCAACAACACATTCCTGACAAATGCCCGAGGTATGACCAATTTGTGGAAGCCTTGTCACCATGTTCTTTTGCTAAAGCAGCTTCAAAGCAGATAAATTCAAGTAGCCGTAGCGAAAATGCCACAACCAAGCTGCATCTTTCACCATAGTAGAAAAACAAGGAAGAATATCACTCTTTATATATAATGGAAACATTCGATTTGCTGTCATACTTGCTTCAATGACCAGTCCCTTCCTTGGATCTTGGAGTCGGCACACTCCATCCTTAATGAAGATCTCATAGACCTTTTCTTGAAGTTGACCCATACTTAACAAATTACTCTTCAAGTCTGAAACGTAGAACACATTAGAAATGGTTCGATGAGAGCTTTTAGAGATTTGGATTTGAATGTTGCCCTTCCTCATGACATTGATAGTTGAACCGTCTCCAAATTTGACAGATGATGTAACGACCCGCTCCCGCCCTGTACAATACTGTCCGCTTTTGTCGCCCAAACCCTATGGACTTCCCAGTAGGTCACCCATCCCTGAATTGCTCCAGGGTGAGCACGCTTAACTGTGAAGTTCCATTTGGTGTTGGCGCCATCACGGCTTTAAAAGGCCTTGTACAAAGAAGGTTCATAATCTTATAAATACCATCGAACTTACATCCACCAAGCGATGTGGGAACCTTAACCACCCATTCGGACGTCCCACTGAGACTCCATCTCCCGGACGCCGGCCTCACAGCTGGCACCACGGCCTGGCTGGGGTGTCACAATCTCCCCCACTTAGGAACACACGTCCTCGTGTGGGGCCGAGATTTCCCACATTTTCGGTTGGTGCAGGCTCTGATACCATTTGGTGTTGGCGCCATCACGGCTTTAAAAGGCCTTGTACAAGGAAGGTTCATAATCTTATAAATACCATCGAACTTACATCCACCAAGCGATGTGGGAACCTTAACCACCCATTCGGACGTCCCACTGAGACTCCATCTCCCGGACGCCGGCCTCACAGCTGGCACCACGGCCTGGCTGGGGTGTCACAGATGAATGATAAGACTCATCTAAGTCGGAGAATATAGACTTGTTCCCAAACACGTGGTGACTTGATCTTGTGTCCAAGTACCACATGCTTTGACGAGTCTCCTCAGCGACATTGCAAGCCATTAGAAGAGAAATTTCATCTTTCTTCTCTACAAAATTTGATTTTGCTCCCTGTCCTTTGTACATCTTTGTTCTGCATTCAGATCGATCGGTAATGGCCGAATTTGTTACATTTGAAGCATTTGACTTTGGATTTGTCAAACGACGATTTCAATTCTTGGTTGCCACCATATTGGTCATTACGTCTTCTACCTCTGCCTTGGTCGTTGTTTTTGGTATTGTTTCCTTCCTTTCCACACCCGTAACCCTTCTGTCGCCAAGATGGGTTGTTGGATGAATGTTGTAGCTGCAATGCTTGTTCCTCTACTACATGCTGATTAGTCCGTTGCTCGTGGACAATTAGTAAACTCGTGAATTCTTCAATCGTAAGGACATCAAGATCCTTCGATTCCTCAATTAAGCAGCCATGTGTTCGAACTTCCTGGTCATTAATCGCAACACCTTCTCAATGATTTTAATGTCTTCGATCTTTTCTCCACTTGATCTCATCTTATTCGCAAGCGACATTGTTCTAGAGAAATAGGCCTCCACTAACTCTATCGGCTGCATATGAAGGTTCTCAAATTAGGCACGAAGTGCTTGAAGTTGTGCCCGCTTAACCTTTGCATTGCCTTGGTACTTTTATTTCATTGCATCCCAGATTGGCTTTGAAGTATCTTTGGTGAGTATAGACTTCAAGATTGCTTGATCATTTGCCTGGAATAAGCAGTTCTTCGCCCTTAAGTCCTTCAATTTTTGTTTCTCCAACTTCACTTTTTGAGTATCTGTCAAAGTGTTGGACTTTGCATCTCCAATTTTGACTTCAATGAGATGCCAATACTCTTTGGACCTCAAAAAGTCAGCATACTCCAATGATCATAATGACCATCAAATCCTGGTATAGCAGGTTACACAAAATTCTCTGTCGCCATTAAGAGAAATATCTGCTATTGCCCCAAAAAAATACAAGAGGAAGTAGATAAGAGCTGTAGCTCTGGGAACACTATCTACGACTCCTCTTTTTTTTTTTTTTTTTTGTTAACCACACTTTGATACCGCTGATATGAATAGATAAACAAGTGCTGAAAAATTGAAGTAGTTTATTCATTAGATCCCCAACAACTTAAATAGTAGATTACATAAACTAACGCACCACTAATTTATGAACTAACACAAAGTTGTACCAAAAAATAAGGAACAGATTACTACATTACTGATACTCCTACAAACTTGATCAAACATCTGACTCCTAAAGACTAGGACAAACGAAGACTTATTCAAATTTCAAGCTAAACACTTAACGGCTAAATTAGACTTTACCAAACACTCAATCACATGGACTGGCTTACAAATTTTACAAATGATGAAACTCACAGCGCTTGTTTGTTAGGGGTCATAAAACGATTCATTGTTATCACCCTGGATATGACTCTCCAGATTTGTCATATTCAAAATTTATTCACTTTCTTAGACCCTATATATGATATTCAGAGAACTATTTTATGGTCGTGGATAGGATAAAATTATCACACCACTTCCCTTATCTATATCTTATTCCCTTTTGTGTTCTCCTTCTATTAATGTTAATGACAATACAATTACGAGAATATCATCCACCCACTCGTATCTACCTATCATCCTTCCTAAAAAATACTCAAACAAAATATTTATAACTATTCATCGTAACAAAACTCTCATTCTACTATATCTTTTGGTTATTATATATATCATATTGCTTCTAAAATTTTGACTCTTAAGAAAAGGGGATAGGTCCAAGGCTTGAGTATTCTTTCTTCATCAACTTACTCATCATGATATAATTTCACAAGACATAATGAGTATGCTCTTCTCATGTCCTATAGAATGATAGCACCAGAAAAAAAAAGAATCAACCATAAATTGCGGTAAGAATTTGGAGAAAATTGAAACCCCCATCCCATCAATTTCCCCCACTTGCACATGCTTGATAATTATGCCTCCACCACTAAATAGAAACATCCAAACTGACTGATTAATTGCTTAGTTCTTCAACTTCCATATGGTTTACGAAATGTACATGCTACACCTAATATGTTGACAAACTTAAAATGATTCATATTTAAGCAATGATTCTGTTTTTGTATAAGGTCAACTTACCAGATTATACAATCCATGTGTCTCAATTTAAGTATTAACACATGGCAGAATTAAACATCCCACATTTTCTAGCTTATATAAAATATGAAATAAGTTGAATTTGAGTAGTTGTTGCGCTATCTCCATCGCGTATTGCAAAATGTGTCTATTCATCAAGTCTTGCTTTACGTTAGATCTTATGTACGTAGATGTGTTCTCCACTTTCGGATCTCAAGAGAAAGTTATATAAATCAACGTTGATGTTATTGATTTTAGATAGAGAGTTGCTTTTCAACCTCCTAAAAAATAATAATAATAATAATAGGAGAGGGGTGTGCTGCCTAAAGACCAAAACATTATTTTTCTTGTCATCTTTTTACAATATTGATAATTCTTATTTTAAGAACTTGGTTTTAGAGAGAGAATTTGATATTAGCCTTATTTTGAAAAAATATTAAAAATTCAATTGACTAAAAATAATATTTAAAATCAATCGTGGACTCGATTATTAAAAAAAAATAATTTATTTTTGTTCTTTTAAGTGTTCCGTGGTACTTAAATTGTTTTTGCTTTTTTTTTTGCCCCTTTTTTTGTTTGAACATAAGGACGAAATATATAAGTGCTTTTTGATGCTGAAAAAATATAAATGCATCGTTAATGCACAAAAATACGCTATTTTAAAAAATATTTAAAAAGAAGTTCTCCATTTAATGCTTGAATTACATTTAAAATAATTTAAAATCTCATTTATAATTATCGTAATTATATCAGGTGACATGTTAATATTTTATGCTCCACTGCAATAATAAGTACTTCAAAGTTACATTTAACAAAATAATAAGTCAAATAAATATTACATATTTTCTTTTTAATATTTCATAAATTAATCAGTACTTCAAAAACTAATACAACTCAGGTAAATTATGGAGAAAATAATAAATTCTAATCAATATTTCTCCCATCCATTACTTCATATACAAGTTAAGACGTACTAGTATAACAAGTTGTCCATCCCTTAGCTTCATCCGATGCATTTTGCCACCACCATACTGGATGGGTGGTACAGGGTAACGATGTCTCAAGAAAACTTGCACGACTTAATCTTCCTAATTCTTTTAGGACTCAGATTTCTCTTCAGAATCGAAATTAGACTGTCTTCTCATTCAAGTTGGATTGGCCCTGAACTTCTCACTTGTATCCAATTAGAACTATATCCAACAAAATCAGGTTGGATTGGTATTTATGTTGACTTTAAGAATCTATTCGATGTTATTTTTATTTTTAATCATATATATTTTTAAAAATGCAATATAAAATAGTGAAATAAAAGATAATGGTATTTTTGTAATTCGGAGGGGGGAGGAGAGTGCTATTTTTGTAATTTAAAGGAAAAGAAAAGGGAGAGAGAATGAGAGTGACATTTATGAAATTTCAAGAGAAAAATTAAGTATTTGTTTAGGAGGTGTGTAATTTTTATCTTTAGGGAGGAGTGAAAAGTGATTTTCTTTCACATAAAGAGAGCAGTATACGGAATTGGGGGCCCTGCTGTGCACAGCGCACAGCAGGGCGTGCTGTGTGCCAAAACGACGCCGTTTTGGCGCACAAAACACTGCCCGAAAATTGTTCGGTCAGTTTTTCACTGTTCGGGCAGTGTTTTGTGCGCCAAAACGACGCCGTTTTGGTTAATTTGATGCAAAAGGAGTCGACTAGGTTTTTGAAAATTCAAACAAAAAAAAATAAAAAACAACCAGATAAAATAATTAAAGAGAAAATATTAGAAAAGCTAGTGGGTTGGTCGATGCACACGAATGGTGCTCTCGTAAGGAAAAATATACCTCATTCTACACGGAATTAAACAGTGCTCCTTCTTGAAGATGCAACGACATTCCAATCTTCTTCTATTATATAAACTTGTATCGTAAGTTTCTTCCAAATAATCAACCAACCAAGGAAAAGGACAGAATTTCGTCCAAGTGATTTATTTATTCCAAAAATAGTGTGTACTGCATGCCTTCTCCCCAAAACAATTTTTTTTTTTGTAAGGGAAAAACTAACTATTGCCTTCTCGAAGGCAGTAAAGGGTCAGTCAAAGGTTTTCTACTTAAAGGTAATTTAAGTACATAACATTGAAACGATCCTATTTTAATGTGAACAAAATTAATATTGTGTAACCACTCTTTAAATTTTAAACTCTAGCTTATTGAGAAACTAAATATATATAAAATAAATTATTACAAGAAAAATATTAAATTATTATAACAGTTTCTCACATAATTTAAAATTTTACGAGAGCATATTTACTGTGCAATGGGTATAAGTGTTTTCCAGACTTGAACCTATACTTAGTGTTAGCAAGTTAATTTTATTTTGAAGAATCATAGTGAACAAAGTCTTAAACTAGGTCCTTGACATCAAACTTATGCTCACCACATAGACAATATGAAAAAAAAAAAAATCATGATTCTTGAACGGTTTTGTGTGTTAGGCGGTCATGCTCACTTTTCTCGTTTCTATGAGTATCTTTAGATTAACCCAATTTCTCATAGCAGCGATCCCATTATCACATTCATATATGTAAGTGTGTTCTGCAAGGGTAGTTCGCGACCAACACCCTGTAAAAATCCTACCTTTGACACATTCAGAGCTTAACTCTTCTTAATATATATCATCATATTAATTTAATCGTTATCACTATAATAACCCAAAATTTTCAATACACTTTAAAATCATTTCTAGTTGTTATTCTTGCATATTTGATTATTCAAATTTAATTTTTCAAATTTTGGACGAACACTCGAGCGAGCTCTGGCTGTTCAAGCGACCTCTTGAAATTCCAGACCGCCAAATTGAGGTTTTTTATGGTTTTCATGGCATAATAAATTGAAAAATCAGTTTTAATCGAGAATTGATCGTGTTAATTATGCGTATTATGAGGGATTTAATACCCAGTTCGCTGTAAAAATCTAGTTGCGCTTCATTTTTCCTTTACAAGTTTGTAATGAGTTCAGATTTGTTCACCCCTCCGCCGTCGTTTGGGAGCACTTTGAGATCCCACTTCGATGATCAAAATTATATATTTTATTTGATTTACGTATTTAGTTATCACAAAAAAAATTCAACTCAATCGGATACGATAAACTTTTGATATGAAAATTTAATTTTTTATTTCGAAACCTTTAATTTTTAAAGCTTAGCAATATCCGATTGAGTTGAATTTTTTCCTGACAACTAAAGAGATTAATCAAAATAAAATAAACGATTTTGATCATCGAAATTAAATCTCGAGATAATCTAAACAGCGGAAAGTGAACAAACTTTGTTCACCCTAGTGTGAACAAAATTGAACTCATTCATAATGCAACATAGTTCAAAGAGATTTGTGAGTTTTTGAGTGTTCTTGAGAGTTGGGGTTCTGTCTAAATTCCATTCGCAATCCACTTCAATCCCTCGGTGTTTTCTTCAATTGAGGTAAGAGAAATCACCTTCAACCCTTAGGAATTACCTTTCTGTTGTTTATTGTTATTTTAGATCAAAATGAATCATATTTTTCATAGTTGTTAGAGCCGAAGTTTTAGAAACTAGAAAATTTCATATCTGAAAAAAAAAAAACGAAGGCTTGCTCGAGTGATTTCTTACTGCTTGAGCAATCTGACCTAATTTTTCAGAATCTCACTAGTTTTTCTAGAAAGTCAGAACTTTTGTCATAATCTATATTTTTTTGAAGCTTACTCGATCGAGCGAGCAATTGGCAGCTTGATGGTCACAATTTAAAGAGATGGAAGGAATAAGACTATCAAATAAAGACAAATCAATCAATAAATTCTTTAGCCAAGCACCCCCACATTTTAAAGATTTTAAATCGGGCTTTTTTTTTTTCCCAAAATTCATAAAGTTTTTGTTTTAGCATCCTACCAGCTTCAGATTAGGAGGGAAATAATTTTTTTTAAAGTGATGCAGCTAAAAATATTTTAGTCAAATCCATGGCTTTTCTTCTAAGTAAGAACGTAAAGAATATTTTGAAATTCATGGCTTGTTCTATTACCTTTCATCAACCATTTGAAAATCTAAATTTTTCCATTTAAGACCGGCATCTTCGGATATATATTTAAATACAGGTGTTTCCCACAATCCAATAGAAGTCTTAATAGCGCAAAAAATATATATATATATTATGAATGCCGATAAATAATGCACTCAAAACTCTACCATGACACAAATAATTTTTTTTCTTTTGTATCAAACCCATTATCGTCATCAATTTTTCCCGATGAAAAGACTCCTTACCGATTTCAACAGCCTGAGAAGTTCAATTTTTATTTTCAAAAATTTTGTATTGCTTTTGGAACCAAAACTTCGTGAATCACAGAATATAAACCAAAGTGTTGAGCCAAAATTTCATTTGTTGTTGCCAACATATAAAATTTTTCTCATTGAAATTCTCAGGCTTGCAAAAACTAGAATCATCAACTGTATTTTAAGAAAGTGGGTAATTAATCATTCTTTTTGTCTCTTTGGAAATAAAATAAATGTTTTTTAACTCGTTACCTTCTTCTATTCGGTAACAATTATTGGAAATTGAGGGAAGAATATCTTCAGAACTTGAAGCAAGGTTTTTGTTCATTCATTCCATCTATTATTTAATAATAATTTTTTATATTTTTTTCCTATTAATACTTGACCAATAAATTTGGTTCATCCAACCCTATGAGCATAAAATTGTGAGAGAAACCTATAGGGACTTCAAAAGTTTTAAATATACCGCAATAGAGGATGTATATTAGGGCTTTTACATTAAGTCGGACAATTTTATTTTTTTAATATTGTTAAAAATTAATTTGACACAAAAGGATATTCTGATAGGTTTTTATAAATACACACAAAAATAGTAATCAACCAAAACCCAAAAATTAAATAATTAGAGAGAAAAGTTTAAAAAAGCGTGTGGATTGATCGAGCACGTGAATGATGCTCTCATTAGGAGTAGGGAATGGAGAGCAGTGCGGGAACCAAATGGTGGCCAAGGAATGCTACGTACCGGTGCGTGAGGAGAAAGAAGAAAGGCCAGAGAGAACTCTCAGCTTACAACTAGCGATGGCCGACCGTTACGGCTTCAGAAGAATGCGAAACAACTCCGAAAATTTAACCACTAGTATCTTTTGTACAATCATTTCTTTCTCGGATAAATTCCTACGCGTGTCATTGCTTTTTTTTAGTAGATTCCTGCTCATGTTGATTTTTCTCCATGTGGTAATGTAATGATCAAATTGAGTAATATAGACTTTCATGTTCTCTTCTCCGGAAGTCTCCTCGCTCTCCCAATGCATTCTGGTTGGTCGGATTAGAGTTAAGAACTCTCTAATTGAGCTATAATTACTGGTAAGTTTAGTGGCCGGACGGATTAGACTCAAAAAATTCTTTGATTGAGCAAAATTAGTAGCGACTGGATTAGACTTAAAATGTCTCCGACCGCCACGTATCAAGGCAAGTTAAATCAGGCTCACGAAGCCTCCAACTCAGCAAAGCCAAATCAAATCTGTATAGTCCGAAATCAAACAGGATCAGCATACAAAATAGTATATAATCATACCAGCCTCTGCAGTAATGGGGGACAGGGAAAATATTATCCCTTGCAATGAAGCGAAGCCCAGACATTGGGAGCGCCCAATTGAGGTGATACACTCTCAAGATAGGGGAACATGGTAAATATTTTCTTTACTGTTCTCTTTCAAATATAGTCTCTACTCTCTACAGGTCTCTTAAAATATTGTCTCTGCTGATTATTTAAGAGAGACTAAATGTCCAACACAAACAAGGGCACATAAGGTCAGGACAGTTCAATCACTTAGATCCAATGTTGATTCGACGGTAAAAACCCAAAAGTCAGGCACTTGATTACAGAAGTTCAAAGCTAAATTACAAAAGTTCAAAGTCAAAAAGCCTAGGCAAGTAAATAACAAAAACAACACCACATCAAAGGACTTCAACTTGGTCCAACATCAAACTCAGCATATGATCCTGAATCGTCCTCCGGCCTGAACTCTAAAAAGTCTATCTTAGGGTAGGTACGAGACAACTTCCTCTCTAGACACTTGAAGCACGAGTCGAAGAGGGAGGCTAGGGTAGCTTAATACTCCTCAAATTAGTTGTAGACTCGAATGATAGTGGCTAAATCTAGCCGAGCAGTCGGGGCCAAGCGATCATCTAGGTCATGTGCCCTGATTTCAACAAAAACCCGCCCATCTTGCTCCACCTCGAGCTTCTCTTAAGCTCAGAATGGACATTTTCTAGTTTCTCTATGACTGAGTTGCGTGCAACATTGGCTTGATGAGCCCTGGCTTCAGTAGCATCAACTCTATCCCTCTCTCGCCCTAAGGCCTCCTGAGCAACCCTCAACTTATCTTCAACTCCGCCTCGGTAATTTCCATCTCTTCACACGACGTGCACATTTGGGTAATTGGTTGGTCATCGAAGTCCTCATGCCCTCCTTATCTCCTTCAACAATGGCCAACTTGACCTGAGCGTCCTCCATCTTTGTCGTGGCAAGGCGAACGTCCTTGGTCTTGGTACATACGACTTTGTCCCTCAAAGTCTACAGCACGCAATAATAAATTCACGCTCTTGGCACAGACTTACAAACACAACAAGTGATTGATCAAAACCATTAAAAGGTGGTGGTAAAAGAAGTTTCAGAAGTATAGGTGTTTACCTAACCCAAACATAGAAAAAGGTTCCTCGCCAGAGTCGCGATCGGGATCTAATGCAAAAGGCTCATTTCGCCTCCAACATGCGCATGCATGAATGTGCTCGTGTGCCACGTCTGGATTCAACAAAACATTATTTTCAGAGATATGGTTGACAAAGTTGAATGAGTAAGACATACCGGTCATGTGGGCCGTGATTCTTTGGGTATCAGCTAGCGAAAATTATCCTTCTATTGAGGAATGACCAACACTTTCTTGTCTAATCCCTTGCCCTAGTGGCTCCTGAGTAGATTGCTTGACTGGAGGGACAATCACCCCCGGTCATCGGACTTATGTGCCAGAAGTAGGAGATTGGAGCAAGTTACTATTTTCCGGACACCATCAATTATCAATGGCCGCTAAAATCCTAAGGTATTCTTCTTAATTAATCAATTCGGTTAGAACCTTGTTATTTAACTGTAGTGAGCAGCTTCATCATCAGGGTCGTCCAAACCAAGACTTAAATCTAGCCTAATGTGAGTGTTTATGGTTGCTAAACTTAATCATAGCTATTACAAAAAAGAACTTAATCATAGTTAATCAACAAGATGAGCTTAGTCAGACACATTTGCACACTTACAAATCAAAGATGATGAGGTCAATTCTAGTGAAAACAATGACAGCTCATTATTTCTTTAACTAATTTGTTTCTTAAAAAGTCTAAGAATACAGATGTATTTGGAACCGTTAAATGCACATGGGATTTACAAATTATTGAGAACACCATGTGCATCACAAGTCAAAGCGAAATAATTTTCAACAATTAATGTCCATAACCAGTAAAAAACAGATCTCGTATTCGGCTCATCTTGGTAACATGTCAAGCACCACCCAGGTAAAAAATAATTCAATACATATGCACCACTCGGACCCGAATAATAATACACTTGATTCCACGATGGGCAATCAATCATAACAACTAATTTACCGTGACTCGGTAGGCTTACACATGTACTAATTAGATCTATGATAATCAATCATGCAATATACTATACCACGATTTGATAAACAGAATTCAACAATAATTTTCAAGATGATCAAAGGAGAACAAATATTTGATATGAATAAAATTCTCTAGAGATTGAATGCATATAATATACTTCTGGTTTACCTCAAATAAAGATCGTGACCGTTGAATATGTGCATACTGGTGCTAAAAATGACATTCTAGAATTACACCTCGGTCAAACACTGTTAGATACTCCATCGAAATTAAATAGTTGGAGCTTTGTGATAGAAATAACTTGAAAAATTCTATAGTTAGGCATAATGGCTAGGCACAATTATGGAGGTGGGCGAACCAAGAAAACATATTAATTGGGTGGAAAAAAATGAGAAAGATAATGCTATATTTATAGGGTTGGGAGGACCAAGGATTAGTGTGTGAAAGCCAAAAGACTCGAGCGAAGATTAGGAAAAAAGGCTAGGAAAGAAAGAGTCGTGTCTTAGTACCAGGGGAGAATATTTAAGTGTTCTCAAGTGAGATCAATGTCGAACTTCAAAGGTCTTCAAAAAATAGGACTGTAATAAATAAAGTTATGAAATCAAGAGGTTTGGGAGAAAAACAAGGAATTGAATACCAAGGGTTAGAGGAAAAAAAAAATTCAAGGATCTCAGCAAACCTGGTTAAGGTTAGAAAATGATGAACTTGACTTTTAAATTTTCATTTAGAGGATTGATACAACCGCATTTTCCTCCAAATCTTCACGAATAAAAAATCAACCCAAACTCACATATTAGTATCAGTGAAATCCCTTTTCCCATATATTGAAATGCAATTAAGAATAAAAATTTTAAACCATGTGGATTTACGTTTAAATATATTTAATCGGAGAGTTTTATTTATTAGCCATATCTTTTTTAAGTATACTATTTTTATAATTTTTTATTAACTAAATAAGTATCATTATCTATGTTGCATCAATCATTGAAGATCTAGAAAATATTTTTAATGTATTTTTATATTTTTTGATCGTGCTGTTATTTATAAAAATAAAAAATGAAGTACTAGCACTATAACAATGTTGAAAATTAGTTGCATCCTTAAACAATATATCATTTTAGTAATATTGTTGTAGACTTCATTTGTTATACTAAAAAATAAAAAAATAAATTAAATAAAAAATTATGCGCCCATTCATTTGTAGCTCTCATATTTTAGATTAAAGAAGAAACTTTTGGCTACAAGTCAGTACTGAAATTTTTTTAACTTTTTTAGTATAACAAAGGAAGTTTTTAACTCTTAAAAATTTATTAAATTAACGTTAACATTTTAATAGATTTGATGAATTCGCAAATTTATGATTTTTGTTTTAGTTTCTGTTATTTTGAAAAGTATTATTTAAAGTGGTTTAGTTATTTTTTTAATGATATTTAATTATTTATGACACATATAATATAAATGTGCTAAGTATTACTCCGCATGTTAATTTTTTCTAAAATAATGACAAAAGTGCGTTAGAAATTTACTATACTAAAAAAAATAAAAATTACTGTATTAAATTAACGTTAAAATTTAAAAAATTGAAATTAAAATATATCATATTATATTAACCTTAAAAAATATAATCTTACTTGAAGAAACTATGCCCAAATTGATGTAAAATAATATAATTTCACTATCAGAAACTCATGCTGAAATCTTTTACACATCTCTGGTTGTGTGCCGATTAAACTTAAAATTGAAACATGAAAATTAAGGAGAGACAGTGATGGCAACGGGACAGATTTGACTATTTTCGTCCCTAATTTTAGAAAATAAATTTATCTCCATCTACACTACGTCCTCCAAACAGAAAATAAACTTCATTCTTTATTCCCATATCACAACGAGGATTGGAGATTCCCGCCCATTTTAAATAAAAAATATTAATTCATCTCAAGAAATAAGAAATAAATATTTAATTACAATATAAAATTATAATATTATATTTAAAAATAAAATAATTATTATTTTAAAACGGGCGAGAAACAAGACAGATATAATAAAATTTATCTAACCTGTATCTCGATTTTTTTAAAATACTTATCTCCAAATTTAATTCGACTCCCGAAAAAAATTTAAAAGAAATTCAAAACTCCAATCCGTAAAAGCATGACGGATCAAATCGAACCAGGCAACGTAGACATGTCGAATGACGTAGGACTTGAGGCATAACAGGTTGTTGATTTACGCTTCTTTTTTATTTATATAAATTGGTACTGATGAATTGAATCCACAACAGTCTAAGACAAAAGCAAATCGTCGTTTCCTTTTAATCACCATCTCCAGATCCATCTCTCTCTCTCTCGTCTCCTCTCTTCTCTCTCTCCTCTTTTTCCCTCCTCCCAACACCGCCATTTCCCCACACAAATAAAGTAATACAGACACAGAATACGTATAGAGAATTTCAAAATTTGTCTTATCGGAATTTAAATCAAAATTAAATCCTAATGTGAGATAAATTTGGTTCAAAGTGCTTGTGTTTGGAGGGGCGAGCTCTTTGAATCACAAATGGGTATTTGCACCTCCAAACCAACCACAGAAACCAATATCTCCAGTAATGGTAACCCCGTTCCAGTCAAGGGTAACGGCAACCCTGTTAAAGACATCACTAAACCATCTGATAATGCCCAAACCCTACAAATCCAGCAGAAGAAGAAAGTAGAAGGGGATTTAGGTAAGAGATCCCCTTTCTTTCCGTTTTACAGCCCCAGTCCGGCGCACTATTTGTTCTCGAAGAAGTCGCCGGGGAGATCTCCGGCGACTAATTCAACGACGCCGAAGAGGTTCTTCAAGCGGCCGTTTCCCCCACCGTCGCCGGCGAAGCACATTAGGGCGGTGTGGGCCAGGCGGCACGGGTCGGTCAAGCCGAATGCGGCGGCGATTCCGGAGAGCAATGAGGAGGCGGAGGATGGCGGCGGCGGTTTGGGGCTCGATAAGAGTTTTGGATTCTCGAAGGATTTTGGGAACAAGTATGAGATGGGGGAGGAGGTTGGGAGGGGACATTTTGGGTATACTTGCAAGGCCAACGTCAAGAAAGGTGAGCTCAAGGGACAAGAAGTGGCAGTCAAAGTCATCCCCAAAGCAAAGGTTTGGCATTTTCTAACTTGCTCTATATATATCTTGTGAATTATTGATTCTAGATCAGTATGTGTGATCCATGTGATTCTGTACTAGTTGGAGTGCAGATTTTAGTTGATTGGTATAGTTGTTTGGGGATCAGATCTGTAGGAAGAAAGAAAATCTTGGTCTTATGAGCTGGTTTGTATTGATGAAAATCCAAATCTGCCCCTGTTAGTTACATGGTCTAAGTAGACTTGGGTACTGTATGGTTCACTGGAATGAAGCTGAAACTTTACTGTTATTCAATTTGAGTGTTCATTCTGACGTTTGGTTTGGTTAATATTACAGAGTTTTATCATTACAGATGGAATTATCAATCACCAATTCTGTTCCTTTGTAAGTTCATTTCGGCAAAACCTGTCCCTTGTCAAACATTGGGGTCTGTATCATGGGGTTTAAGGTTGATGAGGAGCTAGCTTTACGTAGACAACGTCTAGGTTCTTATCTACCAAATAGGCCCATGACAAACATTGGGCCAGTATCATATGTGGTCGCACTGCTTATTTGTGATAAGTCTCAGGACCTGTACCAGGGGAGCTGCATATGGACTGGAATGATAATGTAATACACTGATACTGTGATGTAATGTAGCATCTAAGGTATGTCTTGGGTCAACGCTGATCATCTTGTGTCATGGTTTTTTCTCTTTATATTGGTCAAAGTTCGAGTACACGTGTAAGAGTGGGCTACTTTCTTGACAAGCCTTCACCTCTAGCCTCCAATCATCTGTATCAGAGTACCTAGGTGCCCCTGGTGAAGATCACATGGTGAGCCATGGAGAGCTGAGCATGTGGTTGCAGGTGGCAGATGTTGTCATCTTGGCCACACGTCTAGCTGCAAAGGGCTTGGTGGACACTTGGTCTAGTCATGTTTTGGAGGTTAATGATGAGGTTGCAACTTGCATGACCTGCCACATGGTGATCTGCATAGCTTACATGATACTGTTTACCTTGCATTGCATACTCCTACTCTGGTTGACATTTTGAAGTCCTATTCAGTATTCAGCATGTTATCTTTTCTTCTCTTTTATGATTTATTTTGGTTGACGATGTAATTGATTCTTTCTTGTGTTAGTTTATTGTTTGATCCCCAGCCACTCATTTTCATACAAATTTTCTGTTCGTTTGTTTGATTATCTTAATAGCTATGTTTGATGTCTTGGTAAGCTTACAATGCATTGTTTCCGTTTATTTTCCTTCTTCCAATCCGTGTGGCTAATTAGAAATTGTTATTTCTTGTAACCAGATGACCACTGCCATAGCAATAGAGGATGCAAGAAGGGAGGTGAAAATATTGAGAGCTTTAACAGGACATAACAATCTTATCCAATTTTATGATGCATTTGAAGACCATGAAAATGTCTTCATAGTGATGGAGTAAGCTTCAATCTTGACCCTTTGTTGAACTTCATCTTATTAAATGGATAATACAACTGGCTTGTTAACCTGATGATTGTTGGTATTTACATATGTAACTAGTTTGATGGATATGGGGATGACATTGCATCTTAAGTTACCAGCTTTGTTCTAAAAGCTATATGGAAATAATGTTATTGTCATATAAACTGGCGTTATACAATGCTTGCTTGTACTAAGTTAATCTCTCACAGGCTTTGATGAATTTTTATCATTTCAGGCTATGTGAAGGTGGAGAGCTTTTGGATAGAATACTATCAAGGTATATTTTTTGGTGTTAGCGTCCTAAAGATTTTGTACATTTTTATTCTTTTATTCTTCTTGATTGTTGACACTATGATATCATGGTGGATCGACAAATGGGAGCATTTTGAGAAAATGAAACTGGGCACTTGTTAATAGCATATACTTGCATTACTTAACCATGTCTTCTATTCTGCAGGGGTGGAAAGTACTCAGAAGATGATGCAAAGGCTGTCCTGATTCAAATATTGAATGCTGTTTCTTTTTGCCACCTCCAGGGTGTGGTGCACCGGGATCTTAAGCCTGAGGTGGGAGATATTTTCAAGTTGACATTCCTCTATGATTTGTTGAGCACTAGATCTAAGCCTGCTTGATTGTCAAATGTATTGGCACTTTCTTTAGTTTACGGGGAAAGTAAATGTAAATAGATCTTTAAATTTGGAAGGTCTCCGGTAAGCTCTCTGATTTGAGACTCCTTTTTGGATAAAAAAAGAAACTTTTGAGAATATTCTAGAGTAAGACAATGGCAGCCGTTTAAGGTCTCCCTCATAATTGTTCTTGTGCTTAAGATTGTTAAATTTGGGTGAAGGCTATTTGCGCACTTGATTAGCTGTTGACCAAGACATCTGTTTCAGCTCCATTTCAGCAGTTTTGGTCAACTTCTAATGTATACGGTTTTCACAGTTGTTTTTGTTTTCATCATCGGTGTTCTTATCTAACTCTAGTGAATTGCTGGATCAGAATTTCTTGTTTTCGTCCAAGGATGAGAACTCACAATTAAAGGCTATAGATTTTGGCTTGTCAGATTTTGTGATGCCAGGTTAGTCCTTACTCCATTATGGATAATACTGCTGTCTTGCCTTTTATGTGTTAAATGGTTAATAGGTCTTAACATGCCAATTAACTTGTAGAGGAGAGGCTTAATGACATCGTCGGCAGTGCATATTATGTGGCACCAGAAGTGCTACATAGGTCTTATAGTACAGAGGCTGATGTCTGGAGTGTAGGTGTAATTGCGTATATCCTATTGTGTGGCAGCCGTCCGTTTTGGGCTCGAACTGAATCTGGGATCTTTCGGGCCGTCTTAAAAGCTGATCCAAGTTTTGATGAACCACCTTGGCCTTCTCTGTCTTCTGAGGCAAAAGACTTTGTCAAACGCTTATTGAACAAGGACCCACGAAAAAGAATGACAGCTGCTCAAGCACTAAGTTAGTCTCAACTCCTTTGATAAGTTCTTAGTTTGTTCTCTATATTTTGGAAACATTACTTAAAATGTTCCCCTGTAGGTCATCCATGGATTAAAAATAACAATGACGAAAAAGTTCCACTGGATATACTGATTATTAAACTCATGAAGGCTTATTTGCGCTCGTCTGCTCTTCGAAAAGCTGCTTTAAGGGTGCGTATATGCTGCTAAAGAAATGATATTTTTGTGTCATTCTTTTATTGGCTGTGTCTGCATGAATTCTCACTTGGGGATTCCTTTTGAAACTGCTATGCAATTTTTCTTTTTATTAGCTTCAATTTTGTTTTTGTAAGTTCAAAAGTTTGTTGTTGGAAAAGCAGTGCACAGGAACAGCATCAGTCTGGATGGCTTCGATTTAATTAAGTTCTGTGCATGTTTATCTTTTCTTTTAATGATCATTAGCCTTGTTTACCTTTCCTGATCATTTATTCTTGTTATCTTATGCATTCACTCAAGGAAGTAGCAGATTAAAGCTGAAGAAAAAAAAGGTTGTGATAAAAATAAAATCAGGAGCAAATTTTAGACATCAACTGGTGCTTTTTCATTTACAGTTCATGTGCTGTACATGACTGATATGAGCCTTCGATACAAAACCTTTGTATATTTTTTTAATTTAGGACTACACTTTCAATGCTTTCTAAGATGGCATTGTTAGGAATCCGGATACACTCTGGGAAAATAAAACTTGCATCGAAAAGAAGCAGATGCAAGATTTCAATAAGTAAGTTTTTGTTTCGTACAATGTACAATCCGGGTCATGTATTTCTGTAATGAATTCTCTCAGAACTTTTATATTGCAAGGCCTTTACAGGTTAGAATTGGACAATTACAGAATCAGTCTACGGTGCACCATAATCTTAGATTGGGGAGGATGATGGATGTTTGGAATAGAAGCAGCATCAGTAGTTTGATTATAGTCGTGTAGCTATTCTGAGGGGAAGCTTGTTGATGTTTATGGATTTTTTGTGTTTTGATCCCGTAATTCTATGCAAGAAATTTTGTCAGGGCCATCACATAATTCTTTTATTGTGTTGAATCCAAGACTGCGGAACGTAGCATAATTTATTAATGATCTTTTAATATGCCTTGTACTAAAGATAATAATTAGGATTTAGCTAATAACTGTTTGCATGAAAAGTACTTTCAGAAAAAAGAAAAAAAGAAGAGTTTCCTTCCAAATCCTTATTGATACCATGGTTTGGTCTTCCTTCTCTACATGGTTTTGAGTCAAACGGGGTGAGGCACTGAGCATTTTTCTTCCTCTCATATATGCTGCTGATTATTTGTATTTTGGGAAGATGAAATGTGTAAAACAACTTAAATTAAGGGTGTCCATGGAAACTAAGTTCTGAAAAAAAACCTTTTTGTGAAATTAGTCAATTGTTTTGTAATTAAACAGCCAGGTTATCATCCACTTTAAATGGATGTTGGTGCTGAAATGATTCCTTGAAACCAGGCATCATTGCTTGTTACACAAGAGCTATATAGCACTGATACAGACGCGGACACAGGACACTAATTCTCAGAAAATGGGAACATGGACATGGCAAAGACAGTGGAGACGTGGCATTTTTTAAAATAATTTTTCAAGTTATGCATACGTACATCATAAGTACTATATATTTTTCTTTGGGCTTCAACGGATGGTGTATATCTGTATACATACACAAATATTTCATATTACGCCTTTGGCCCCAATACTTTTCAAAATTTACAAAATCCACCACGCCGTGTCCTGGAAGTTCCCCCGTGTCCTCTGTGTCTCTGCCATGTCTCCCATTAAGGAATATTAAAATCTGATGTTGCAAAACCCATATATGTTCAGCATATCCCCATGTCCCGCGTGTACGACACAGATACGGCGGCCTCCTAAGAGTGTCGATGCTTCATAATATAGGAGTTATTAACTCTGCAGAGGATGTGTATTTTCTCTTAGATATTAGTAAATTGCATGCATAGGAGTTATTAACTTTGCAGAAGATGTGATTTTTTCCCTAGATTTAGTAAATTGCATTCTCAAGCATCCAAGATATCGCTGGTATGCTTAACTGCTTTAAAGAGACGATTGGTTCTAGTAATAACGGAAGTACAGAAAGTGACTTTATAGTGTATAGCATACCCCATCGGGAGTGTTTTGAGTGCATCAGGGTTGTGGATGGGTGTTTTTTTTTCGCTTTCCTGATGTACTGTTTTATTCATGGTTTGGATCACCTTTTCTTCCATCTGTTGTTATTTTTAGTTATATAAAAAAAAAAAAAAAGAGTTGTTCGTGAGATGTAGTTCCATTGGTCGTCAGAAGTAGTGCTTCCATTAAGTTCTCTTTCAACATTCTGCGTATTGTGATTCTGAAATTGCATTTGTTCGTCTTATATTGTAATCCGTGTTTTCCGTTTGGCATGTCACATTTTTCCCATAAATATTTTGGTGTTAATTTCCCATTTGTTTTCTTCGTTGTTATTTGGCAGGCTGTGGCCAATACATTGACAGGGGATGAGCTATTTTATTTGAAGGAACAGTTTGCACTATTGGAACCAACTAAAAGTGGCACCATAAGCTTGGATAATATTAAAGTGGTTGGTTGAAGCATAAATATTTTATATTTCTTTACCTTATCGTGTTTTATGTGAAGTTCCTCTCAAGTATTTTTTATTTGGTCAGGCCTTGACAAAATACGCAACAGATGCTATGAAGGAATCTCGTGTCCTCGATTTTCTTGTATCAGTACGTCCTTTAAGTAATTATGCTGGATGTAGCGAACAATTATATTTTCTGCATGTGTTCTAACATTTAGAGCGATACTGTGCTTTCTCTTCTTTTATGGCAGCTTAATGGACTTCAGTACAGACGTATGGATTTTGAGGAATTCTGTGCAGCTGCATTAAGTATCCATCAGCTAGAGTCTCTTGGTCGGTGGGAGCAACATGCTCGTTGCGCTTATGAGCTTTTTGACAAGGATGGCAACAGGGCTATTGTCATCGAGGAACTGGCTTCAGTAAGTTAGATCATTTTATTGGTCACCCAAAACATTTCTTGATAATATGGAAGACCAAAGTGTTGGGATACAACAAATGTTTACCTACATTCTAAGCAGCAGGGATTTGGACACTGTATGGGTAAGAACTTGGGGCAAAACAACTGTCAGAAAATTAGGATACATCCGGTATGGGTCTGGGGACAAAAATGTCTTTTGTGATTTCGGATTTGCTATGCATAGAAACAGTTGTATATAGCATAATTTATAGAAAGGGTGGTCCTAATGTGGCGAATGATAATAACGGAGCCATACAATATATGCATGACAAGACGAACTGCCTCAAACTAGTCACGGCTTCACACTATCCTGCAATCTTCCCTTACTTCCTCTCTTCACGTGGCCACTTCTGTCCTCTTCCGTTCTACTCCCTCTCTCCACGAATTTCTGGCTTTTGGCTGGTCGTTTCCTCCTCAGCGCTGGCACCCAGACCAACTTCGCACCACCAGTACTGCCACATCCCCATATCCAAAGCACCGCGGTGATCAAATCCACTTTCAAAATTGCCGCCTAACACTTCCTCTGCAAAGCCCAGGGAGCTACCCCAATTCCAAGCCCCAAAATGTGAATGACAACCCCAGCTTTGATTCCCCACCATCAATTGAAAGCTCCTCCACCATAGCACTATGCCCTGCCCCGGCAACCAGCAAAATATAACCCTCTGCAGTCCCATAACATGTTTGACCATTTTATTATTTATGTTAGCTCCTTTAACTCCATAATCATCCCCAATTCCCTTTCATCATTTTCATTTGCAAATAATTGCACGCAAGTGCAAGATTTGAGTGCAAATGGTGAAAACCGGTTTGTGGGTTTACTGAATTTGGGAGAAGAGAGAGGGAGAGAGCCCAGCCACACGTAGAGATGAAAAAGGGTAGAGATACAGTTGACTGCGGTCACTTGATAATCCAACTGTTTGAGGGCAATAGGGCCTTTAACCTTAAAATAGTGTGGCTTGATTATTATTAGTCAGTGGCATTAGCGCCATAATTTTAAGAAAAATGAAAATGATAAGCATCACTGAAAAAATGAAAATATATGATACATAAACCACTGATATGGTAAAAATAAACCTATAATATGGTTAAAATAAACTATTTCAGATCTTAAAAACTTTCATGCATTAGTTAAAAGTTTAAAACATCACACAACCTACTTATATGCAATAGAAGAGCTGCTCACAAATGTACGACCCTTATCAACAAGCTTTTACAACCTAGTTTAGACCTCAATTACTTGCAAGTAGACATCAAATCTCTGTGACATAAGCTCTATCTGGACACGTGTGGACTGGGGTAAGGGTTTTGGCTGCAGGTTAGTGTTTAAGTAGTGGATTCATCTCATTTCGGTTTCAAGGAAACAGGGACATACCAAGCTATTCAAATTCTTTATAATTTTTATGTTATTTCCTTTTTAGATTATCTTTGGGCATTCACCCAAATCTAGGCGCCATAAGCATAATTTGTGAATTTAAATAACAAAATATGGAAGTATTGGAAAAAGTCCAACTAAAACATGTTGCACATGGATCTCGTACCTTTATTCAAGTCTAGAGTACTTGACGCGAGTACTTATGAAGTAAGAAGTGTCCATATAACACAGATAGATAGATGACATGCACGTAGGACCAGTGATTCTAACACGTCTAACAAAAAGTTACTAACATTAACTATGATATGCTGCTTGACGTGCTCAAAGAGTGTCTATTTATGGAACGTGATGTGGTTGATAAACTGCATTAGTATTATAATTGTGCTCCCTATCTTGGAGTTGTAACTGGTTCATGCTCAAACTTTGAAGTTGGAAATTATTTCAGGAACTAGGTGTTGGCCCATCCGTACCTGTTCATGCTGTTCTTCATGACTGGATTAGGCAAGCGGATGGAAAACTGAGTTTCCTTGGGTTTGTCAAGTTGTTGCGTGGTGTGTCTAGTCGATCACATGTGAAAGCTCAATAACATTTGAAGACATGCAGTATCCTCACAATTATGGGTTTCTGTGTGCTCTTTTTTCCCTTTAAATAGTGGGGGTGAGAACTGGATAAGACACCTGCGAATTTCGGACGACACCGTTCATTTCTAGACACGAGTGGATGGTTCCACTTTGGGGTGGTTTGAAGTAGTGACTTGATCTTATTGACCATTCAGCGACGTGGCACTGAAATCTGTGATCTGATATGTAAAGTTGTAGCAATAGATTTGTATTTAATCTCAGGTGAGAATATTTCTCAACTGGTTACGAACATTCATCATATTTGGTGTCGTTTTTGTTTGAGGTCCAACAACCTCAATTGTTGGCTTGTATCGTCCGACGTGTTCTACATAATCTTCTGGTTAAGAGATCTCTGTTCTATATTTATAACTTATCGTCCGAGGTGGATGCCCGGACTGGGTAAAAATGTTGTGTAATTTACAGTGATTGAATTGAAGAGCTAGTGGAGAAACCAGATATCGAAGTAGAAATTGTTAGAATTGGTGAACTTATCCGACTTTGACCAAATTGTACTATTTGATCTGGTTCTGCAGTTAGGTGGTCTGGTTATGGTTCGAAAATGTTAAGAATTGGTAATTGTGGTTTGGTTATTGTTTATGTACCTAAGAATCACGATTAGAACCGAGCTGGAAAGAGTTTAGTCTCTATATTTATGTTTTGTGTATTTATCTGTGATAAAAGTTTTGTTTATGCAAACCAGTAATCCAATATGATTCAAATGATAACGAATTTAGCTGGGGTGACAATTTGGTTCTTGTTAGTTTCTACATGTATAATGGTCAGATTTTAATTCCCAATTTCTTTGAATTGTTCAGACTGATTCGGTTACTGAGTTTTCAAAAGCTGCACGAATCTGGAGCGTGTGCTAACTGCTTCTCTTTGATTTGTTGCCAAAAATTTTGTTTTGTCGACAGAGAGAGGAAGTAATGACGACAACAAAAAAATAGTGGTACTGAAAATGTGAATTGTTAGAAAAGTGAATTTATAATTCAACGCTGTATTTCATAACTTCGCCAGAAGTACGAGTATATTTGAAATCAAATAAGAAAAGTAATAAAAATGAAATTATCAAATCTCAAAAGACTTACATGAAACAAATTGTTCAAGTTACAACATCACTCCTACAAGCACAAGAGAAATAAGTAAGATTGATTATTGTGTCGATGCCTCTTACTAGGTTGCATCTTCACATATTTATATTGTTGAAGGACAATTGCTTTTATTTTTCTCCTTCAAATTTAAATTTGAATCAAGTAAACTACAACAGTAATTGCCTCACATCCCTTTTGTCTTCTTCGATTGCTTTCAATTTTTTTTCGGACTCATCGTGTTTGAAACTAGACAAAATCACTACAAGAGAACTATCACTCTTTTTTCGTAGAACTCTTCGAGTCCTTAACCGTCTTTAATTTTCTTACTCAAAACTTAAGCGTATCGACACATTCCAATCTGGCATGCTCAAAAAATCATCAAATGATGTTGACTCAAATATTTTTCAAGACTAAATTTATGCGCGAGCATGACAGAAAAAATCTGTAATTATCTTTTTCAGAAAAACTTTTAATGTGATAGTTAAAACTAACAATTATCAGATGTTTTAGTTATTTGTTCTCTTACCTCAATTAATATAATTTCTCTCAAGTGCTAACATATGAAGGCTCAAAACTAAAAACAGAAGATTAACATTCACAAGAAATGGGAAATGAACTGAAATGATTTCAAATGATAAATGTGATGACAAACTTACGTTCAAAGATGGTTACAAGATAGTTTATATATTTCTAATTAACTCTAACTGACTACTCATAGTTATAGAATAAGACTAAAACTAAGAATAATGATTGCTACGATTATGCTAAGTATTGTAAAGGAAAGATAAGTATAAGAAATAAGCAAGTGTTATGAGGGATGTTTGGTCCCTTCTCTCTAATTGTTCCTCCTATATATAGACCATCTTGAGTAATTGGCATTCTTCATTTCTAGATTTTCCGCTTGAATTTGAAGAGACTAACTCTTCTTAGATGTAGGGGCAGACCATGATCGTTGTACTCAACCATTTCTTCTACGTTTTCCTGCACTTACTGCATTCACGACTCACATCTCTTTGTGTTCCTCTTCTTCATAAGCGGAAAATGCATGACAGTTGGATAGTCTCTCATGCACATGAAATGTTGTTGTTTTGAGTTTTTTGCACGTAAGCCCCTCTAGCATTTAATTAACTGCCCTAGAAGCCTAAACGTCATTGCTTGGGTATCCCATTCCCTTTAATCGAGCGTGTGCACCTCCATTGCGTAATGTCACATCTTATTCTTATTGGCGGATAACTTAAGGAGTCAACAACTGTCTGGAAGCCTTTGTACTGTCACATCATCATCTTTTCGGCTGGTGTTGTGACCTTTGGCGTATATAAATAGATTTCTTAACTTTTTAGTCTCTTGGTACTGTCACCTCATCATTTTCAATAGATGTCAAAATTATGGTGTAAACAATGCCCCCCTCATTTACTCAAATTCAATTATTAATTTAAGTGGATGATATAACAAGTAAAAGGCTAAGTTTGCTTTACCTTCTGATCTTCTTACCACATTCTTGCAATGGTGCCTAAGAAAATATCTGAGACTCCTTCAAAAAACAAGAAACGATTCCCTTTGCAGATCAAAGATTTAGCCAAAACAAAAGCACATAACCAATATCTCATTCCGTGCCCTAATTCCACCTCCCGTTGTATTGTAGGCCCGTCTTTGAGCTCTTCTTGCCTAGTAGCTTGTTTTGAGTTCCCATTTCTCCTATCCTATCTAGCGGATGATGCGGATTACAGCATTAACGTTCATTAATTGTTATCTATAGTCATAATCAAGGATACAATTTAAATAGTCATAATCAAAGGTACAATTTCTCTTCGCCTACTCTTTGTCTACTGAGGAAGCCAAGGAACAAAAAAATATATGGGTCAGCGTACTCATTCTCAAATATATACCCATTGGGTTATCAATTTGCCAAGTGTAATTTTGAGAACTACAGTCCTAACGATTGGCCAGGCAGTTTGGGCTAAACCAATTTGTACCTATGGCTTTCATGCATCCAACACTTGCTGAAGTGGTATGCTTTAGGAATAATTTTGCTCTCCTCATCAATTTCATGATTAAGGACTATGATGACAGAGTAGAACTGTTTCAATTTCAACCCTTTCAAGACTCAATAGGCAGGACATCAAAGTTTGACCACTGGTGGTCTCTTATGTGCTCCCTAATCTTTCCATTTTCTGTGAATGACTGTTTGGGAAGACTAGATACGAATAACATGAAATTGGACGACGGTCAATAGGTATCTGACATTGCTTTTGACTAGATCTATACATTATTACTTTCTTTTTCCTCATTGGATTTTTGTTTGTTTTCAAGCTCAACCAACTTCATATAGTTAGTCTAGAGCTTTGGTTCCTAGCATTCCACGTCTGCTTTCTTTGAGTGCTATTCCAAGTAATGTCATTTGCCTTTTTCCCTATTTTTTTTAAAGATTTTCTTTCTCAACTTGATTTAGTTTTGACTGTCCTTATATCGAAATGTAGTCACTTAATCACATTTGAGTTCACTCCTATAGAAGTTGCTAGGAAAGGCAAACTAAAAAGGAAAAGAAAAGTTAGGGGAGCTGTTTCTTTTGGCTTTATGCATGACCCCACCAAGAGTTATCATGCAGAAAAAGAAACCAAATGTAGGAAAAAAGCAAAGAACCTAAAGTGGGTCCCAATATGGACCTTGAAAAGGTCAAAAGTGCTGAACCTCAACAGGTACAGAACTTTAATGAGTCAGATCCACTTCCAGTCA
Organism: Arctostaphylos glauca; assembly: GCA_019985065.2. Lineage (NCBI taxonomy): Eukaryota > Viridiplantae > Streptophyta > Magnoliopsida > Ericales > Ericaceae > Arctostaphylos > Arctostaphylos glauca. The sequence goes on from JAHSPW020000014.1 coordinate 10,507,920, forward strand.
ATTTGATATCAAACCAACTCATACACGTACTAAGAGAGAAACTGAAGGTAGAGTTTGTTACCCTTGGATTTTGATATCGTATGTCTTCTTTCTCACTAAATCTGATTCTATTATCCTTTTGAAAACTCAAGAGGAAACTTGTGTTGCTGCCTAATTCCCCTCAAGAGGAGGATTCCACTCTTCCAATGCCTTACACACAACCATTAGAGTGTTTACAAAAACTCCTCCTGATGTCTTGTAGGTGCACAACACTCCTATTGCCTCAATTTCAAAGGAAACTATGGTGCAACCCCTGGGAAGCAAGAAGTAAGTCCTTTGCAGATTGTGCTCTTTGCCCCGGACCTTAATGATGTTGTTGAGGAATGGCAGTCATCAAGTCCTGGTATTGGAACTGATGCTCAGCCTAACATGTCTAGGCCAACGCACCCTGATCCTCCCATTGTGTCTAAAAAGGTTTCATTGGAGAGAAGTACTCCACTTCTAGCTGAAAAGTGTGTTCCAATTGTGACTTCTACTCAAAACCCTGTTGATCCTCCAGTTATGGGGTTCTATTCACACTAGTAAGGACTATATTGAATATAGAATTTGTATATACATGTGGTTGGTGTGTCTCTACAGTCTCGTGCAATGGTCTTCTAGTTTACCCTTGGACATGAATTGTCTATGTCATCCCTACATATGGTGACACTGACCTTGTCATCATAATGATGAGGTCTTGCACACCTTCCTTTTAAGACATTTGACTTCTTAAAGTGTACTTGCACTCCTTCCCACTAACAGATGCAGCAACCAAATATATGGCTCCCTTTTGAATATTGCCCACGTTCCCAATCAGCGAATCTCTATAATCTGTCCAAACATCAACAGGACAAAAACGATCAACGATTTCAATTCCATTCCGAGGTCGGTCTTTATCCGGTCCACCCACAAGCTTGAACTTCATCTTTTTTAAAATCCTGTAGCGGTCAGCCTCATCAGCATCAATAACCCAGGTTTCTGGGTTCCCTTCACCCACACAAGTAAATATTTTGTCTGGTGTGGGAACAGACAAGGACGGACTATTATCACTTATTATGAATAATAGCACATGGTGGACCACCTCCTCTTTCCTCGCATCCGCACCCAGCTGCACATTGCCTATCAACTTTATACCTTTCACAACTATTTTGTCAGATTGGCGATCTGACCTTTTGTTTCCCAAATTAATACCATTAAGCAACCAAGATGAACCCTTATTACTAAAATTAACATCTCTCAATTCTTCATCAAATAACTGGAGTCTACGTGCACCCTTCTTGTTCCTCTTAATATATCTTGGAATATTTTGGACATACCGGCGACGACTATAGGCTGCCCTCTGACCACGACCACGGTAACTACGCCTATACCCACTCACCGCCGAGGTCCGAGACCGGCGGTAAGCCAGAGGTGTGCGAAACTGACTGCTTCCTACTCCTTCCATTTCTGAGAAATAACTCTACTTCTTTAACTCTAGAACTTCTAGAAATTCTATTACCTCTACTAACCCTTCGATTGAGACACCTTAGCTTTGAGATTAACTCCCTCTCTTCCTCGCAAGCTGGAACAAACTTCACCGGCGCTGTCCGCCTGCTCTCTTGCCACAGTCCTATTTGCCACGTCAAATAACGGTCCACACACATTTGAGTAAACTGACCGTAACTCTGAGGATAATCTTCGAGACAGTACAACATTGTATGCCAATAATATCAAAAATAATGAAAGGCAAAAAAGAAGGGCGGACACGAGATACCAGAACACAAAATCTCCACAATAGCTGTCGCACTGCAAAAGCATATTCCCCCAACCCCAAAGCTGTTTTAACGTACCCATGATATACAACACACTCCTGAAACGTGGCCCCCAAGATTCCTTTTTCAAATTTGAATTCGAATTCAAATTTCCCGCCTTTTTGCTTTTTCCACTTTACCGTACGCACGGACTGAATGCGTGCCAGCGAATATCATCATGGTGCTAGGGGGCAGAGAATATTATCTGAGCTGGAGGGGCAGAGAATATTATCCTGGCGCTGGGGGGCAAAACCATAATATTAAAAGGTTTTGCCCCCGGACACGTGTCGTGATTTGCGTGGTTCCTTTGGCCCATATAATGGAGGCTCCAGACTCCGCAAAACCTGTATATTGTAGAGATTTTCCCCACCCTTACCGGAGCCACTTCACTGAAAATACGCTACTGGTCCACGAAAAATGGCCAGAACGCCAAACAACTTTAGAATTCAAGGCAAATCATTATTCCTAACTTACCCTCACTGCCCCCTCCTTGCCCAATTCGTATTAGACATATTGTGGAATATTTTTGCAACTTATGAGCCTACTTACTGCAGGGTCGCAACTGAACAACACAAGGATGGGGAACCTCACCTACATGCCCTCATCCAGTGTTCCAAAAAGTTCAACATAAGGGATCCCCGAAAATGGGATCTTAAGGACCCATCCAATGGAGAAACAAATTATCATACAAACGTTCAAGTTCCTCGATCGGATGCCATTTTTTGTGCCAATTGCCTTGCAAGGCTTGGAATATCAAAGGTTGGTGTTTGTTCCACTGCCTTGCCACTCCTTTGGCCATCAAATACAAGGCCATAGATTTGGCCTCCTTGAACCCTAATTTCTGAGACCAATGCAAACCCCTCTTGATGAACCTTCTCTTCAAGAGACATTTCACCAATCAGTTCTATTATTGTGTGATCCATGTTTTTTTCTTGCCGGTGCCATTGCTTCTAGATTAGCAAGTTTCCCTTCTTATAACGCCAAAGATTTGTTAACCAAAATTTTCCCTCTCTCAACATAATCAATAGAGAAGAAGAATATTGACAGCAACAAATTAAGTACTAGAATGTGAATTGTTAAAAAGATAGATGTGTAGTTTAATATCGTATTTCACGACTTTTTTGGATGCAAAGTGTGAGAATAAAAGAAAATAACAAAGCGAGATTAGCAACGAAACCTTATTAATCTTCAAAAGATAATAACATCGGTTGGTAGACAACCGTGGATACAAGAGAATATCTACGTTATAAATTACTCGTAGAATCTATTCTATCTACGCTAAGTCCCAAATGTGGCGGTTGTTGGAGATGTCCCTTTGATCTAAATCTCTAGCATTGGTATTCGTAGACAAATTTTAATCCTCCAAAACTTTTGAATCACAATAATTTGAATGTTTATAATTTCTTTTAACTACCTTATCATTTGTTTTTGAATTTAGACATGCCAACATATTGTGTTTTTTAACAATGATGCTCTAATTCTTCAAGATTGTAAAATTACACCAAATATTAAATTTTAGTTGCCATAAATGGTTACTATATATAAATCATATATATAATACAATTGAAACTAACTCATCATAGGTAAGTGGTACACACAAAAAAAAATAGGCTCATAAATCAATGTCGAAAGTCATTATTGTTGCATGATTTGGCTGATTGGATGCATTTTAATGTCATGAATTCCAGGAATTTTGACTTATAAAAATATTTCCCAATTTATTCTAACAAAGCAATAGAGATTCATTCTCACTGTCGAACTCTTTTTTTTTAAATAGTTGATCTCTAATTGGCCTTTAGTAGCCGTATACACATTCTAATTAATGGAATCCCATAGTCTTAATAAAATGGGATAATATGGTATAGACTGTGTGTTTTCATTTGGATAATAAGTCAAAATTTATTGTTGATGAGACCCACAAATCTAATATTGACCGTGAATAGTAAAAGTCATAATACGGCGTGGCTCAAGAAATTCATAAATTTTGATATTTCAGATGACGTCCAAAATTTTAAAGTCATGAATCTTGATTTGTTCGTGGTATTTAACCAAATTTGGCTTAAAAACATGGTCCCCAATCGAATTTTTGTCACTGTATGCTAATACTAGGATTAATGGAAGAGATCAAACTCTTGATCTTGTCATTATTGGCTTATCAAGTTTCTCCCGGTCAAGTTTTAAAACTATTATCTGACGTCGTAATCGATGGAAGAGATTGATTTTTGGATTCGGGTATTGGCTTTTGAAGTTGCTCCCGGATCAAGTTTCTATCACTATATTTTGACAATTGATTCTTTGTTACTAACGGTTGATTTTCCATCTCAACCATTAATGACCTTTGAATATGTCCATTTACTGTAGTATTTTCATGACTCGGCTATTTTTTTTAATAAAAGTCATTAATGGACGTAATTTTTCATCATTTACAAAGATCTTGGAAGCTTGAATTTAAAATGAGTAACCCTTTGCTTTCGTAAAATTCACCAATGTTTATCTGCATTAAAGAATTCTACACTAAATTGCTCAATTTGATTATTAAGTTGACCAATAACTTCATCATATCGGTATTATTCTTTTATGCGTAAATAATATGACAGAGACAAAATCACTTGAGATTTTTGCCAATCAATAGAAGAATTTCCTTTTCAATTCATCCATTTCATTCAATTCATCCATTTCATCTTCACGTCAACTAATTTCTTCTTCACATTACCGAATCATTTTGTCTAAATTTATAGGCATGTTATTGTGTTGGCATTTAACCCTTGAAATAAACGACAACACTTGTCATCTTGCTTGTGCCATGTCTATTCCAAGTTAAGATGTTGTCCCACCAGTCGATCACTTGTTGTCTAAATTGACAGGGATGAAATTTGAAAAACCACAACATAAATTAGGCACTTACTTTCGGTGCTCCTTGTTCTCACCACTACTTTCAAGTTACAAACATCACTCCTACAAGCAAAAGTGAAATAAGTAAGATTGATTAGTGTGTTGATGTCTCTTACTAGGCTGAATCTTCACATATTATATTGTTAAAGGATAATTGCTTTTATTTTTCTCCTTCAAGTTTAAATTTGAATTAGGTAAATGCGACAGTAACTGCATCTCATCCCTTTTGTCTTCTTCAATTGCTTTCAATTTTTTTTAGGACTCATCGTGTTTGAAACTAGACAAAACCACTACAATAGAACTATCACTCTTTTTTCGTAGAACTCTTGGAGTCCTTGACCGTCTTTAATTTTCTTACTCAAAACTTAAGCGTATCGACACATGCCCATCTGGCATGCTCAAAAAATATCAAATGATGTTGACTCAAAGATTTTTCAAGACTAAATTTATGCGCGAGCATGACAGAAAAAATTTGTAATTATCTTTTTCAGAAAAACTTTTAATGTGATAGTTAAAACTAACAATTATCAGATATTTTAGTTATTCGTTCTCTTATCTCAATTAATATAATTTCTCTCAAGTGTTAATACATGGAGGCTCAAAATCAAAAACAGAAGATGAACATTCACAAGGAATGAGAAATGAAATGAAATGATTTCGAATGGTAAATGTGATGACAAACTTATATTCGAGGATGGTTACAAGATAGTCTATCTATTTCGAATTAACTCTAACCGACTACTCATAGTTATAGAATAAGACTAAAACTAAGTATAATGATTGCTACGATTATGCTAAGTACTGTAAATGAAAGATAATTATAAGAAATAAACAAGTGTTATGAGGGATGTTTGGTCCCTTCTCTCTAAATGTTCCTCCCATATAGATGATCCTGAGTAATTGGCATTCTTTGTTTCTAGATTGTCCACTTGAATTTGAAGACACTAGCTCTTCTTAGATGTAGGGGCAGATCATGATTGTTGTACTCAAACATTTCTTCTATGTTTTCCTTCACTTACTGCATTTACCACTCACATCTCTTCGTGTTCCTATTCTTCATACACGGAAAATGCATGACAGTTGGATAGCTTCCCATGCACATGAAATGTTGTCGTTTGAGTTCTGTGCACGTAAGCCCCTCTGGCATTTAATTAATTGCCCCAGAGGCCTAAATGTCATTGCTTGGGTATCCCATTCCCTTTAATCGAGCGTGTGCACCTCCATTGCGTAGTGTCACAACTTATTCTTATTGACGAATAACTTAAGGAGTCAACAACTGTCTGGATGCCTTGGTACTGTCACATTATCATCTTTTCGGTAGGTGTCGTGACCTTTGGCGTGTATAAACAGATTTCTTAACTTTTTAGTCTTTTGACACTGTCACCTCATCATTTTCGATAGATGTCAAAATTATGGTGTAAACAATGCCCCCTCATTTACTCAAATTCAATTACTAATTTAAGTGGATGATATAACAGGTAAAAAGCTAAGTTTTCTTTACCTTCTGATCTTCTTACCACATTCTTGCAATGGTCCCTAAGAAAATATCTGAGACTCCTTCAAAAAACAAGAAACTCGATTCCCTTTGCAGATCAGAGATTTAGCCAAAGCAAAAGCACATAACCGGTATCTCATTTCGTGCCCTAATTCCACCTCTCGTTGTATTGTAGGCCCGTCTTTGAGCTCTTCTTGCCTAGTAACTTGTTTTGAGTTCCCATTTCTCCTATCCTATCTTGCGGATTACAGCATTAACGTTCGTTGTTATCTATAGTCCGCTAACTATAATAATGAATAAATGTACGAACACAAACAATGAGCAAAACAGCCCACAAGGAGGACCTCCTTTTTTTAACTCTCTCATCTTCACTGATCTGAATGGGAAAGGAAATTTTATTTCTGTTCCTGGATTCATTCGAAAGTTTCGTGGGTTGACTGTCTCAAGTGTAAGATTATTTGTACGAATATGGAAAAAATTAGGTATTTGGAAGATGATTTAATTATCTATTCATCCCATTGAAACCAATAATTGGCTACATGGGGTAGCCTCATATTTCTTGTTGTAATCTTGTAATGCAATGGTCTTTCCATGTGGACTACTTTTTTTTTTTTCGCTAAGCCCATGTGGACTACTTTTATTGATTGTTTTACACATTGTTCTCCTTACTCGCCTTTCATTGAAATGCTTAGATGTAAATGTTTTGTTGACCCACTAACGAAGTTGAGCATATCTTTACTATGCCTAGTGGCTTAAGCTATATAGAGGCAATTGATACATTTTGTCCTAGTAAATTTGGTGGGTCCCCTTCTGTGTATGAAAAGATTAGTTTCTATCTACATTGTGTGTAAATGTTTACTATGTAATTTAGGGGTGTACATGGTCCGTATTAGTGTGATTCCATACGAATTTAATAACTAGACCATTCTTAACAGTCCGAGAAAAATGTGAACCAAAATCTGACTATTACCAATGTGAAACCTAACCAAAACCGATCTTTATTTTCGGATCGGATCGGTGCGGTTTCCGATTCTACCTGCAAAATAGATAGATGATTTGAAATGTAAGTTCAACACACTAGTAGAATACTACAAAATAGTCCAAAATTTCATTAATATTCGAATATCCAAACTAAGACACAGAAGGTGGAAGATTTTTGTTTGAAAAGTGAAAATATTTTTTAGGAAGCGCAGTAGTATTCTATTTTCTCATCTATTCAAAGAAAGTTGTATGGTCAAATTTAATAAGAAGATGACTGATATATACATATGTATTTGTATATATAAATTTATATACACTCGTTATAAACGGTTCGGTTCGAACTGCATATTGATAAAAAAAACTAGTTACCACACCAAAATTAGTGGTTTTTATTTTTTTACAATCAAAACCTAAACATTAAACCATAGAACCAAACCAAAATGAACGGTTAGAATTCATTCGGTCCGGTTTTTCGGTTTTTCGGATTTTCTTGAACTCCCCTACTTTGTATTCCTGGTTTTGAGGTGACTGGAGAATATTTATTCTTGACCATTTGCCTGGCCCACAGTAAAAGAATTTAACTTTAGCCTCCTTTATCCTGGGGACTTTGTACAAAGACTTATTTTCACTAGTGATAAGAACTAAGAAGATTGCAGATAGCTTTGATGGCCCATTTTTGGTATTCCATGTGTGGTTGTATGCTTACTTTCCACAACTCACGGACATCACAATAAATAGTTCTCTGAATGAGGATTTCACTTGTCACAGTTATGCATATTCTCCTGTTGGCATTTCTCCAAAGTATACAGATGTATTAATTTATTTTTTTCTATACTCTCTTAAGAAGGAAAGTCGGCCTTACTTTTTCCCTTTTAATGAATTTAAATAGTCATAATCAAGGTTACAATTTCTCTTCGCCGACCCCTCTTTGTTCACTGAGGAAGCCAAGGAACAAAAAAATATATGGGTCAGCGAACTCATTCTCAAATATATACCCATTGGGTTATCAATTTGCCAAGTGTAATTTTGAGAACTACAGTCCTAATCGATTGGCCAGGCAGTTTGGGCTAAACCAATTTCTGCCTATGCCTTTCATGCATCCAACACTTGCTGAAGTGGTATGCTTTAGGAATAATTTTGCTCTCCTCATCAATTTCATGATTAAGGACTATGATGACAGAGTAGAACTGTTTCAATTTCAATCCTTTCAAGACTCAATAGGCACGACATCAAAGTTCGACCACTGGTGGTCTCTTATGTGCTCCCTAATCTTTCCATTTTCTGTGGATGACTGTTTGGGAAGACTAGATACGTAACAACATCAAATTGGACGACCTTCAATATGTAAGTGACATTGCTTTTGACTAAATCTATACATTATTACTTTCTTTTTCCTCATTGGATTTTTGTTTGTTTTCAAGCTCAACCAACTTCATGTAGTTAGTCTAGAGCTTTGGTTCCTAGCATTCCACGTCTGCTTTCTTTGAGTGCTATTCCAAGTAATGTCATTTGCCTTTTTCCTTATTTTTTTTAAAGATTTTCTTTCTCAACTTGATTTAGTTTTGACTGTCCTTATATCGAAATGTAGTCACTTGATCACATTTGAGTTCACTCCTATAGAAGTTGCTAGGAAAGGCAAAAGAAAGCTATGAATAGACGAGAAACTGCATGACTAAAAAGGAAAAGAAAAGTTAGGGGAGCTGTCTCTCTTGGCTTTATGCATGATCCCACCAAGAGTTATCATGCAGAAAAGAAACCATATGTAGGAAAAAAGCAAAGAACCTAAAGTGGGTCCCAATATGGACCTTGAAAAGGTCAAAAGTGCTGAACCTCAACAGGTACAGAACTTTAATGAGTCAGATCCACTTCCAGTCAATTTGATATCAAACCAACCCATACATGTACTAGAGAGAAACTCAAGGTAGAGTTTGTTACCCTTGGATTTTGATATCGTAAGTCTTCTTTCTCACTAAATCTGATTCTTTTCTCCTTTTGAAAAATCAAGAGGAAACTTGTGTTGCTGCCTAATTCCCCTCAAGAGGAGGATTCCACTCTTCCAATGCCTTACGCACAACCATTAGAGTGTTTACAAAAACTCCTCCTGATGTCTTGTAGGTGCACAACACTCCTTCTATTGCCTCAATTTCAAAGGAAACTATGGTGCAACCCCTGGGAAGGAAGAAGTAAGTCCTTTGCAGATTGTGCTCTGTGCCCCGGGCCTTAATGATGTTGTTGAGGAATGGCAGTCATCAAGTCCGGGTATTGGAACTGATGCTCAACCTGACATGTCTAGGCCAGTGCACACTGATGCTCCCATTGTGTCTAACAAGGTTTCATTGGAGAGAAGTACTCCATTTCTAGCTGAAAAGTGTGTTCCAATTCTGATTTCTACTCAAAACCCTGTTAATCCTCCAGTTATGGGGTTCTATTCGCACTAGTAAGGACTGTATCGAATATAGAATTTGTATATACATGTGGTTGGTGTGTCTCTATAGTCTTGTGCAATGGTCTTCTAGTTTACCCTTGGACATGAATTGTCTATGTCATCCCTACATATGGTGACACGGACCTTGTCATCATAATGATGAGGTCTTGCACACCTTCCATTTGAGCATATGCCATTGTTTGTGCCAATTGCCTTGCAAGGCTTGGTATATCAAAGGTTGGTGTTTGTTCCACTGCCTGGCTACTCCTTTGGCCATCAAACACGAGGCCATAGATTTGGCCTTCTTGAACCCTAATTTCTGGGTCCAACGCAAACCCCACTTGATGAACATTCTCTTCAAGAGACGTTTCACCAATTAGTTCCATTATTGTGTGATCCATGTTTTTTCTTGCCGGTGCCATTGCTTCTAAAATATCAAGTTTCCCTTCTTATAACACAAAAAATTTGTTAACCAAAATTTTCCCTCTCTCAACATGATCAATAGAGAAGAAGAATATTGACAGCAACAAATTAAGTACTAGAATGTGAATTGTTAATAAGATAGATGTGTAGTTTAATATCGTATTTCACGACTTTTTTGGATGCAAAGTGTGAGAATAAAAGAACAATAACAAAGCGAGATTAGCAACGAAACTTTATTAATCTTCAAAAGATAATAACATCGGTTGGTAGACAACCATGGATACAAGAGAATATCTACGTTATAAATTACTCGTAGAATCTATTCTATTTACGCTAAGTCCCAAATGTGGCAGTTGTTGGAGATGTCCCTTTGATCTAAATCTCTAGCATTGGTATTCGTAGACAAATTTTAATCCTCCAAAACTTTTGAATCCCAATAATTTGAATGTTTATAATTTCTTTTAACTACCTTATCATTTGTTTTCGAATTTAGACGTGCCAACATATTGTGTTTTTTAACAATGATGCCCTAATTCTTCAAGATTGTAAAATTACACCAAATATTAAATTTTAGTTGCCATAAATGGCTACTATATATAATTCCATTACGAAGGAATTCTGACTCGTAAAAATATTTCCCAATTTATTCTAACAAAGCAATAGAGATTCATTCTCACTGTCGAACTCTTTTTAAAAATAGTTGATCTCTGATTGGCCTTTAGTGGCTGTATACGCATTCCAATTAACGGAATCCCACAATCTTATAAAATATGATAATATGGTACAGACTATGTGTTTTCATTTGGATAACAAGTCAAAATTTATTGTTGATGAGACTCACAAATCCAATGTTGACAGTGAATATAGTAAAAGTCATAATATGGCGTGACTTAGAAAATTCATAAATTTTGATATTTCAAATGACGTCCAAAATTTTAAAGTCATGAATCTTGATTTTTTTCGTGGTATTTAATTAAATTTAGCTTAAAAACATGGTCGCCGATCAAATTTTTGTCACTGTATGCTAATAATAGGATTAATGGAAGGGATCAAACTCTTGATTTTGTCATTATTGGCTTATCAAGTTTCTCCCGGCCAAGTTTTAAGACCATTATCTGAGGTCGTAATTGATGGAAGGGATTAATTTTTGGATTCGGGTATTGATGGTTTTGAAGTTGCTCTCCAATTAAGTTTCTATCACTATATTTTGACAATTGATTTTGTTACTAACGGTTGATTTTTCATCTCAACCATTAATGACCTTTGAATATGTCCATTTACTATAGTATTTTCATGACTCGGCTATTTTTTTTAATAAAAGTCATTAATGGACGTAATTTTTCATCATTTACAAAGATCTTGGAAGCTTGAATTTAAAATGAGTAACCCTTTGCTTTCGTAAAATTCACCAATGTTTATCTGCATTAAAGAATTCTACACCAAATTGCTCAATTTGATTATTAAGTTGACCAATAACTTCATCATACCGGTATTGTTCTTTCATGCGTATTGCCAATCAATAGAAGAATTTCTTTTTCAATTCATCGATTTCATCTTCACGCCAACTAATTTCTTCTTCACAATACCAAATCATTTTGTCTAAATTTATGAGCATGTTATTGTGTTGGCATTTAACCCTTGAAATAAACGACAACACTTGTCATCTTGCTTGTGCCATGTCTATTCCAAGTTAAGATGTCGTCCCACCAGTCGATCACTTGTTGTCTAAATTGACAGGGATGAAATTTGAAAAGCTACAACATAAATTAGGCACTTACTTTCGGTGCTCCTTGTTCTCACCACTACTTTCAAGTTAGTAACAATGCCCTCCTTCTAACTCCAATATATATTTATTACCAAAAATTTTGCTATGTTAACCAGGGAAGCGAAAATAATGACAACAACAAAAATGGTGGGTTCTGAAAAGGTGAATTGTTGGAATTGATGTACGATTCAACATCGTGTCTTAAGACTTCACTAGAAGCACGAGTGTATCAAAATCAAAAAAGAGAAGTCATAAAAATGATTTTATAAATCTCAACCAAGACTTCGACAGGGAAGAAAGTTTCAAAGTTACAATACTATTCCTATAAGCCAAAAAGGATTGGTCAGTATGTCGATGTCCCTTTCTTGACTGCATCTTCACATATTTATATTGTGGAAGAAGAACTGCTCTTGTTTTCCTACTTCAAGTTTAAAATTGAACCAGGCAAATTGCAAGAGTAATTATTTCTCATCTCTTTTGTGTTCTTTAATTCCTTTCAGTTTTCTTTTCTGACTCATCCTCTCTGAATCCGGACAAAACACCACAAGAAAACTACGTCTCCTTTTTTTTTTCCAGTAGAACTCTTAAGAGTCCTTAAGTGTCTAATTTTCTTACCCAAAACTCAAGTGTATTAGCACGTGCCCATCCGTTACGCTCAAAAATTTCTCAACAATCTCAATACCTTGGTACTATCATCATTTTTTCAATAGGTGTCGTTACCTTTGGGGTGTATAAGCAAATTTTTTAACTGTTTAATCTCTTGGCATTGCCACCTCATAATTTTCAACAACAGATATCTAAAATATGATGTAAACAATCACTACTTACTTGCGTTAATTTTTGTGACCAAATGAGAGATTTTTTATCCTGACAAGTAGACTTTCGGCCAAACACCTAGAACCAGTTGTCATTTGGGAAAACTAATGGAACCGGCTGGAAAAATTAATCGAACCCACCGAACCGGTATAAATCAAATCAAGCTAAATTAATTACCAACTGTTTTTGTTGAGCTAATCAAGTTTAACTAATCTTTAGATCGAAAACTTCAGTTCAGCGCAGATAATCGGAGAGGGAAATGTTACGACACAAATATCAGCCAGAAATTTGGACATATATTCAGAATATATACGAATCCCATATATATTGCAGAACTCACATGTCTCGAATGACTTCAAATATAAATTACAAGCGTGAATTTCACAACATTTATCTTATGGATTTTGAGAAATTATTAGGCTATTTAAAGCGATTACCAGAGAAAATTCAGACCCAACCGAATATGATCAATACTCACTTTGACCATAGCTTCCTTCATTTTTAGTACGTAAATCAAATTATACTGTAGGTGTGCGAATAATTATTATTTACTAGGAAGAGCATCCAAAATCATGAACTGGTCTCTTTGAGGAGTTAAACTATTTGCGTGAATAGTTTACATCTTCAAAGACATCAGTAAGAGATTAAGGACACATTTTCCTACAAATACTCCGTTCGTCCCATTTTATTTGTCATCTTTCTGACTTTTCAATGTCCCAAATTATTTGTCTATTTTGAGAAGTCTAAAATAGAAATCATATAAAAATACCTTTTATCCTTCTTTTAATTTGAGGTGACAAATAAAATTTAAAATAAAATTGAATTTCGAAAATTAGACACACAAATTGAGAAGAGTAGTATTTTTGTAATTATTCAGTGTTGGTAGAGCATCGCATAATGATGCCCTGGACCTCTCCTTTATTACGTGTTTGATGTAGGGTGAGAAAGAGGCATAAAACGCCAGCACTGGATCATATTTCGTCAGTTGATGATTGCTTGACTGTAGGTGAGGAAAAAAAAAAAAGTGTATGTGTGTCCTCAATTAGGACACGAAAATCTTTACCGTCCATGCAAACCTGCCCCTATTCGAACCCTTCCTAGGTCCGGGGTCCCTCACCAAAAGAGACCCTTTTGCTGACAAAGCGAAAACCCCAAACTACATGTACAAATTTTACGAACACGTCTAAATATAAATGTGTTTAAAATTGTTAAATGACATCTATGAAATCCTTAATAATTCAAAGACCTCACGTGCATTCAATAATTCTAAACACATCTACATTCAGTCTATATCAGTAAAATCTGTATGCCAAGACTTTTTCAAACTAATAACACTATCGAAAAACACTATATGCTTTATATCTACAAATAGTAAAATCCAATAACATCCACCATCTGTAAAACTAAAAACTTACTGCGTCTCTAAAACAGAACATCAACCTCTGCAACCCGATGCCTTCAATCCTTGGGGACTGCTGTGCCAGCAGAGTATGTTTTCCAGTCAAAACGATATTGTTTTGACGATCAAAACACATCCGCACACATCCGCACACCAGCTAGCTTATCATTATACTACCAACCTTCAATAAATAGAGAGAGAGAGAGAGAGTGAGAAGATGATATTACGAAATAATTAGGAGAATCCCGAAGACGTGGAAAGACGGAGATCGATCTCTTGGGTCCAAGCGGTCCGATTCTGACTGTGCAAGTACCAATACGTCTGAGCCACAGCATCTGGGTCCATAGACCCGTCCCCTCCTCCGCCGCTCTTTTCTTCATGGTGTTGCCCCATTAACCCTTGCTGTGACGTAGATGGTCCCCTGCAACAATTAGACCTACCACCAACTCAATGTACAATCCAGCACACACAAATTTACTCTTTTGAGACGGTAAGACTACAAATTTGTTGTAAAATCTATTCATCCGTAGAGAGCAGAGCTTTTTTTTTTTTCTTTTTCTTTTTCTTTTTCTTTTTCTTTTCTCTACGTATAATTTCAACTATTATTCCAGAGACGTAAATGTGTCCTCTACTATCCTCTTTAATTTCATATATTAATTATTTTAAAAAATAATTAGATAATAAAACATGTTCACAATGTATATTGTTTGATATTTTACTATTTTTGTATAATTTCTTGTCAATGTTTTTATGCTTCTCAAGTCTTCTTAACGAGAGGAACCGCAAAGCCTTAAAAAATGAACCAATATGAAATCAAAATTTATAAAAAATATATATATATAAGACAACGTTAAAAACACTAAGACTATTAAAAATTTGTTATTTCGAAAAATTTCCATCTTTGATTCACTTTTTAAGACTTCGATTATGATTTTTTTATCAGGACGAATACTAATTCAAAAAGCTTGACGCGAATTTTAAAAAGTGAAAAAAAGAATCCTCCATTAATACTGGAAAACCTTGCTATGTTTCTACAGAGAGTTTCCATTAATGTGGTCTCTTCCAAAAAACGTTAGAAGGAGAGACGAAAATGAAACATCAGAGAAAAGCGAGATTCTGGGATCTTGATATGCAGGAACATCAACGTCTCATCGCCCTCAAGTGGATTATGGAACGAATAAAATTTGGTAAACCTGGGTGAGCCGACGATGCCATCGATGATAACGTGCGCCACGTGTACACCCATCGGTTGCAATTCTCTCGCCAGGCATTGTGACAGACCTCTCAAAGCAAACTTCCCACAACCTTTACATATAACACATCACATAGAATCACAGGCCAAAACCAGAAATAAGCACAAAAAAGAAAATCATTTTGAATCAAAATTTTGTACTCTTTCATTTGTTTAGACAAAAAAAGAATACAATATTATGACTTTTATTTTTTATATTTTTTTACTACATTTCTTTTCACTAAATTCATTTTCTTAGATTTTCTTTATCATTGCGTATCTTAGAATATAATATTCGATATTAATTTCATTATTATATGCATTTTAAAAAATGTTATCAATTTCATAAAACAAAAATAATTTTAGACATTCGGAATGGTTTGAATACGAAGTTACATAATTCGGAGTAACCAGCAAAGCCGTTGAGAGAAGCCGAACAGCCGGTGAAGAGGATTGTCCCTCTTCCTCTCTCCAACATCCCAGGAATCACCTTTCATTCATTCCAACAGAAAAATTAAACCGGAAAATATGCATTTACCTTCACAAATTATCTGTGAGGGACGGAAATTTTAGGGAGAATCTGAGAAGAACTAAGTAACATACCTGTTGGGCGCAATGGAAGGCGCCGACGGAGGAGACGGCGAGGGATTTCTCGAAGGCGTCGATGCGAATGCCGGCGAAGTTTGTAGGTCCTGGAGCGATGGGCTGGTATGCATTGTAGACTAGTACTTCCACAAACCCTAGGGAGAGCACGCCTTCGAACGCCTCTCTAACGCTCCGGGACTCGGAGCAGTCGATTCGAATCGCGAACACTTGCGATTTCTCCTCTCGAGCTATTTCTTCCGCGAATCTCGACAGTCTCCCTGCAAATGAGGAGCTGAAGATCAGTTTAGAGAGAAAGAGAGTAATTAAGGGGACATAAATAGATACGTGCGTACATAAACATAGAGAGAAAGAGGTGCCTTGCCTAGGTCGCGAGCGAGGATGGCGACGGTGTAGCCTTGGTGGGCGAACTTACGGGCGATGGAGCGGCCGAGGTTGGGGCCGACGCCGACAATGGCGGCGATGCTTCTGGAGGAAGCGGAGCTCGCCATGCTGCGCATCTTTTCTTACTTTCTACAACCTTTGGGGTCCAGAGAGAGAGAGACCCCAACTGTCGTTCTCTACTTGAGGAAGAAGATAAAAGGCTTGGGGGTGGACGGAAACTCTCCTCCGTCGCTATCTGCGAGTCGGCCCCCTCAGCTCAAGGCAACAGCTGTATAAACCGGCCCATTTATTAGAGCAAGTGCAGCAATTGATACGTAAATTTCCTACTGAATAGTGTATTTATAAATTTAGTTAGTCATTTTTTCTTTTAGAAGTCCAACAACATTATCTAGCTATTATCTATTCAAATATATATTATTCTATTTTTTTTATTTTTCTTTTTTTTATTCTTTGAAAAAATTGTTTTGAAAAGTTTTTTGAGGAGAGAGAAATCATTAAAAAATACAATAGATAGTGAACAGTGCTTAGGTATATTTGGCTATGTACTGTAACAAAAGTTAGTTTACTTCTCTTTTACGGTTTACCTAATCTGTTGAAGAACCTATTTTATGTGTTAGGCTAGGTATCATAGCTACAATTTCCTTTTTAACTAAAGTAAATATGTAAAAATAATAAATATGTCTTAAAACTTTCTAACGTTAAAATGTTAAATATCTTAAATATTGTATACTTATTTGATAAGGATATATAATAGTGAAAAATTATGTTAACTTTTATTTTAGAAATAAATTTTTTTTTTCAAATTTTAATCGAAGTGCACGTAAATCAGTCTGAATAACCTAACTTAATATTTATAAATAAATTTCTACTTTTTATTGGTGCGTAGATCAATTACTTTTTTCATATATTATATTATATTTTTTTCATTACGAAAATTCATGCTAATTTTTCGGATTAAACGATTAAAATATTTTCGTGCGTAGGTTTAAAAATTATTTGTACTAATTAAAGAAGTAAGCAAGATTTTTAAATTAGTGTCAAATTTTTAAATTATTTGTGAGAAATTTTGGCGCCAATTTATTTTTAATTACTTACTTGAATTTGTGAAAATAAATTTTTAAAAATATGCACGAAAATTCTTTAATATTTTAATCTAAAAAAATAGCATGAATTATTTTGAGTGTGAAAGAAGGACAAATTGGTTAAATTTGAGGACAAAACTAATGGAATTTAATAAAAACTAACCGTAAAAGAGTAATGATAATAGTTTTAAAAGTAGATGAGGTGATTGTATTTTTAAAAATTTAAAGAGAGGTCTCTACAAAATTGTCAGAAATATCAAGAGAGGTCAGTATATTTTATCATATTAAAAAAGTATTTATTATAAATGAATAAATAATTATAAAAAAATTGTTTGAATATTTTTTGAGAAATGAAATATGATTGATAATAGTATGTTGATGGTATTGTCATAATTAGCAACGATATTTTTATATTTACGTAAATAAACGACAGATATGAAAAGAGTATAAGATATGAATAGAGGAAGAGTGTTCAAATTTTACTCCCTTCCAAGCAGATAAAATTTAGATTCCGAATATCATATCCAACGTCCAAAGTTGCTAACAAATTTCGAATATGATAACCTAGATTGTTATATTTGAAGTCTAAATTTCGTACCCTCATTTAAGCCTTAGTGCAACTCTACATGGGCACCCAACCGACTTCTCTTAAATTATTCGGTAATAATATCATTTTAGTTTTGGTCATTTTTTCTTAATTTTATATTTGTATTCAATTTTTTACTATTTTTAGTGTCTTTCGTGCATCGTTATCTAAAATTTTAATTTATTTTTATATATTTTAATTCCTTCCAGAGAAAATGCAAAATAATTAATAATAAATTATTTAAAATATTAAATAATATCTATTGTCTTTGAAAAAATGTATTCCTAACCCAGCCTACACCTCTAACTTTACTCCTAATTTACGCCTAATTTGGCCTAATCAATTTAATGTATTATTTATTTGTCTTTACTAAAAAATGTGGCATTTGTTAGTTCTGCCTTTATTTTTTTTTGCATATTATTATTTTGTCTTGACTAGAAAAATTTAAAACATAACAAATTATATCTAAAAGCTAAAAAAAAAAAAAAATTGAATTTTTTTATTTTTAAATTTTTTTTAAAAATTTGTTCATAATTTTTACCTTAAACTTCTTCTTGGGACGAATTAATAATTTACAAAATAATATAATTTTTTCAAATAAAAATTAAAAAATTAAAAATTATGCCAAAAGTTAGCACCTACACGTAACAACGTACCTTTGAATTGTTAGTTTTTTTTGGTAATATTATCTCGAATAGAATAGTCAATGTGTCTCCTAAACTAAACTCTTACATTTGAAGCCTTGCAGTTTTACTATTTTTTGGTACAAATTAACTACTCCCTCCGTCCCATTTTGTTTGCTAGTTTTTCCATTTTGGGATGTCCCAAAATGTTTGTTATATTTGTACAATAAGCCATCAAAATATTACTGATCTTCCAGTTTTACCCTTTTAGTTTTGCACTGAAGTACTAGTAAATCAAGTTTACTTGAGTACAAAATCAAGCAAAAAGGTACATGATGATTGATTTTTGCACTGAAGTGTTGCATTGAATTCTGGATGTGATTGATTTTTCCCTCCAAAAAAATTTGTATTTGAGTTTTTATTGGAGCCAAAATATTTTGTAATCAAGTTTCAATTGGAGCCAAAAAAATCTGTAATCAATTTTCATTTGGAGCCAAAAAAAATCTGTAATCAAGTTTTAATTAGAGCCAAAAAATCTAAAATTGAGTTTTTGGAGTCAAAAAAATCTGTAATGAAGTTTCATTTGGAGCAAAAAATTCAGTAGGAAATTTTAATGGAGGCTACATAATCTTTTTAGACTTTTCTGGACATTTATTATGCAAGAATGGTTCCACAACTAGGAAGGGTAATTGTGGAAATCTGATAGTATGTACTTTGGGTCCTTAAAAAGTTGGATTCCCCAAAACTAGCAAACAAAATGGGACGGAGGGAGTAATATTTTTTATAGGTCATTGGAGTACAACACAAAAAAAAGCCTAAAATCATGCCCTAACACATACACACGTACTCACATATGGAGTGAATTCGCACAATTGCACACACATGGTGTATTTGGTGTACAATTCTATTGGGATTAATGTCTACGATGAGGGTCAATAATTTTAGTTACTTGACCTAAATTTTTAATATGAATGCCCACCCATGTCACCATAGACCGACCCATGGGTCTGTGTGTCTAAATGATTGATAGATATAAATAGACGAATGTTCTCCTGTGCTTATAATGTTTTAGAGGCATTTTTCTCCTTGAGGGGCAATTTTGTCATTCCAAGTTCATTTTCCTCATAAGTCAAAGCGAAACAAGCATTTATTGCTATCAACACACACCTTAAATAAGTTAGTCCCGACGGCTTGGACTAAATCAAGTTCTACGAGGGACTTCATAATTCAATAATAACGTTAGGCCAAATAGGCCTACCCCACACACGTGTGCACGTCTGTGCGTTTGTTTACACCCAAAATTAATCCTCCAATAAAAAAAAGAGCATGTGGCACTAATGGTGGGGATGTACGCAAATGACCAAGATAGCATGAACAGAACATAAGGTGACGTCGCGTAACGCTCCATGTAAACCACTGACCCAACAACTTGTTAGAGCCCAACCACGTGACCCAAAATGCTTAAACTCAAGTTGTTAGTAATAGTTTACATGGTTCCTTATATACCCAAGATCACTCATGTAGACTTTCAATGTGGGACGGGACATCACACGTTGTCTCAAGGATTAAGGCATTTACAAGTTCCAATAGGTGAAATGGAGAAATTCTAAGGGTTGTAGTGCACTTCGTGGCCCAAGGACAGTTATCAAGAGAAGAGGAAGGGCCTGTGAAGAGGAGTTACGTTTGATGTGGGCAAACAACCATAATCCAATCATGGATCGAAGGTGGGAAGTTAAAAAATCCAAATTGAAGTAGGAAAAAAAATGCAATGATCAAATAGATAATGGCAATGGTTGTCTATAAATAATGAAAAAGTGTCGAAACAGAAGAGCCCGGATAAAAAAGCCACAAAAGGCATATCTATTTCATTATGTTACTTAATTTATCTCAATAGTTAGCAGTAGATTAGCCAAAAATTGTAGCAGTAGTTGTGCATAGCTTGCACAGTAGTTTGTAGCTTTAATTATAACTGGTTAACTTGTTTAAAATACTTGAGTACTAGTACCCTCAAATGTAATTTTGTCATCAATTTATTATTCGAGAAATTCTTTATTTTCTTAACTATTCATATTATTATTATTTTTTCTGAGTTTCATTAAAACCATGATAGTTATTAGTTGTTAAACTATCACATTAATTTCTTAAAAATAATAATTATAAATATTTCTAGCATGCTCGCACTGAATCTAAACCTTGGAAAATAAACTAATCCAACAATGTATCTATGTGTGGTTCTAACACCTCTGTTGGAATACCCTTTTATTCCATAATTAACATAATCTTAATATATGAAAATGAATGTATACTTTGTATCTACTTCAATAAATATTTCAATAGTCAATTTTAGATAAGCTATGAGAGACGCTCTTATTATTTGGTACCTTATGTGGGATGGATTTTTGGGTGAAGATGTGGTGTCTTGATTCAAAGAATGTGATTATAGGTTGTGATGTAATTTTCAATAGGTCAAGGATGTCGAAGTCACATGTGCAAGTTGTTAGTGTTGATAGCACATAGGAGCAGATGGAGGTTGAGACTCAATGTAATAATTTGAATTTTGGAGACGTTAAATTAAAAATAAATTAACAAAACTAAATAGATTTTTCATTTTATAACATAACAAAATAGAGTTTTCTTACAATTAATGAACATTAAAGATGTTGCATTAAAAGTTGAAAAAATTCAGAGCTAATAATAATCTAGACAAATCTAGGTGCAAGCAGGTCTTTGTCTACTAAGCTGTTATCGTTGCTGATCTAGAATTCTGGCTCTACTAAAGTCTTCATCGAACCTGACATGAAAGGCTAGGGACAGAGAAAATTTACACAATAAGCGGTGAAGCTCAACAAATAATCCTACCCGTAAATCTAATTTATGCAATAAATCATATAATGCATGATTCAAGATGATAAATGAGCAAGTAACTATAAACAAATAGCTCATGGAATGAATTCAGAGTATAATACAGATAACATTTGATAAGCGGAAGTACTTGAATAAGTAATATCGAAAATTTAAATAAGAGATAAATGTAAGTAATGAATTCTCTTAGTCAACCTCTATGATATTTCTAAGTTCCTGATCTCGCGTTTGACAATTTGTAGGCATGTCCAAAATTTATTTTAATCTCCAAGTTAGAACATATAACCCGAGTTGTCGCAATGTTGCCCGTAAGTATCTCAAATCCAATGTCGACACAAGTGTTGCCCAACATACGTGATAATTGTCACGTTGATCTCCAAGCATATCAGAGTTCGACATTTACAACGCTCGGGATGCCGATAGCATCAACCAATAACCAAGCGTATAGGAGTCCGTCGTTCATAATGATTGGAACGTCGATAGCATCAACAGTTCACAGCTGTAATACAAATAATGCGATCACTTTTCAAAGTTTTCAAATTTTGTTCAAAATCTCATGAATGACCAAGACCAATGTTGTGATATCGTTCTAGACTTTTGACTCTCGCATGATCAACTATTCATGTTCATAATTTCATCAATAAAGTAATGTCTAAATAAACATGGATTTATAAGTAAGAGTAACGACACGCTCCTGCGTTGTACAATACTGTCCGCTTTAGTTGTCCAAATCTCATAAACTTCCCAGTAGGTTATTTATCCCTGAATTGCTCTAAGATGAACACGCTTAACTGTAAAGTTCCAATGTATTTTGGCACTCTCATGGTTTTTTAAAAAGTTTTGTACAAGGAAAGTTTATAATCTTATAAATATCACCGAACTTACATCTACCAAGCGATGTGGAACTCTTGACTACCATCCGGACGTCCCATTGAGACTCCATCTCCTGGATGTCAACTCGCAGTTGAAACCGCAGCCTGACTGGAGTGTTACAATCTCCCTCACTTAGTAACTCATGTCCTTGTGTAGGGCCCAAATTTGTCACGACCCATCCTAAACTTAGATTAGCGACCGGCCAACAAGACTATCCCGCTAAGGACTCTACGTTAATTAAAAGTTTATGAATTTAAATTGATTATTTCACATACCCTTTAAGGTAATTCAGAGTTAGCGGAAACGTCATTTATTTCTATAATTAAAATAACTCCAAATACGTGCAAAACTATCATACATTATTCATAAAATAAGCTTGTCCATTATTTATTACAAACCAAGGTAAAGGCCCTAAACATGGTATCAAACAGTATTACACATACACAATACATAAAAATCTACACACACACAAACATAAATATGTATACCCAATATATAACTACATCAATGTACATTGGAATACTATATATATATATATATATATATATATATATATACAGTAGGCTTCTACTGAGGTCTCCCTTAGATTGGTTACATGTGGACTTTTATTATACACCATTGGATCAGATCTGATGGTGTACATTAGTTCACTTAAAACGCGGGCGCGTCAGTAGGCTTATGGGTCGGCTTGTACCAGAATGGGATCCGGGTAAAATAGAAATAGGTCACTTATGGGTCTGATCCCATTCTCTCATCTCATCTCTCTCTCTCTCCCCGATCTAGACCAGAAACGGTGGCCACTCTCCCCGATCCTCCCTCTCGCCAGAGAAGACGGGTGAGATCTCACACGGACTGAGATCAGTCCCTCGCTCACTCTCCCTGGTCTGTATCAGTCCGGCGAGACTCTCCCCGCTCAGCCCTTCGCCGGCGAACTCTCCCTCTCATCGGCTGCCTTTCAATCGAACGGATTCCGCACCATTCTCAGTCCCCATTTTCGAACTCAGGTATGTTTTTTATTCACAAATTAGGGCTTCTTTGATGTGTATTTTGGAATTTTTTTGGCGATTTACAAATTATGATTTTTTTCCTAAATGTGGTTTGATTGAGCTTCTGCATTTGATCCAAAAATGAACTGATATTGACCGTGTGTAGATGAATTGCTTTTTTCCACACCAGTTTTAGAAGTTCCAATTTCCGGATTGATTTTCCTGTATGGAACTTCTGCATTTGTGGTCAATAGATGGAATACTCTATTTAGCTTTTATAGTGGGTTGTGTTCATTTAGGACATTCAATTAATATATACTTTACTCTGTTTTTTTTTCCCACTTTTTTTCTCAAATTCTGGGCATCATAAGTAACTGCATTGAGTTTGTTTGACATATTGAACTTGTTTGTAGATTTTGCCATTGCAATGCTTGATAATTTTTTATGAACTTAAATAATGAAAATTATCTCGTAAATTACTTGTACCAATGAAAATATGTATGTATATTGGTGAGTAAGGCATGTGCAAGTTACTCCTAAATTAATCACCATAGGGAGTCATATTTTATTTTTGAGGCGTCATCCCGTTTAGCCCATAGGGAGTCATATTTTCTACTCAAGGCTAACAAGTGCTTCCTAATTGCAACTCTGTTCCACAACTTCAGAATTTTAAAGCCAAGCCACCTTCATTCAAATGATAGCCTTGCGATCATGTCCTCCAATTTTAGTTCCCTTCATCTTTGTATTGCCTTGCGATCATGAGATGGAATACTCTATCTAGCTTTTACAGTGGGTTATGTTCATTTAGGACATTCAATTAATATAAACTTTACTCTGTTTTTTTTTTCCCCACTTTTTTCTCAAATTCTGGGCATCATAAGTAACTGCATTGAGTTTGTTTGACATATTGAACTTGTTTGTAGATTTTGCCATTGGAATGCTTGATAATTTTTTATGAACTTAAATAATGAAAATTATCTCGTAAATTACTTGTACTAATGAAAATATGTATGTTTATTAAATCACATTGTTTCTGTGAGTGTTTCATTTGTTATCGCAGCAAAATATGAAAAGTTCAAATATGAAGTCTAGACAAAACTATTTGAGGTTTAGGAATAAGAATTGCATGTGTGAAGTAGAGCTACTGTGAAGATCTCTGAGTCCGCTCAGAATCCTAAAAGGTTGTACTACACGTGCAAGAGTGGTCCAAGTGGTGGGTGCGGTTTTTGGGAGTGGTGCTTACCAATTGAGTCAAACTACAAACGTGGTTCCAAAATTATCTCAAGTTATGAAGCAAGTGGAGATAATTATGAAGCTGGATCACTAAACCATCAATCCATGGGCAAGTCTATACATGACCAAATTGACGACCATGTTGTTGAACTGAAGTTTTTTATAATTTTATGTGGTATACTTTCGTTATTTGGTATTTTGCTTTCATTGAAAGCAGTCAGTAATGTAGCTGTAATAAATATGTATTGACCTTTTGCCAATTAGATGGACTTTTGTCAATTCTATAAGGTTGCCTATTAACATTATTTTCTCAGAGCCTTGGATTATTAATACATGCATAGCACTATAAGCTTTTATTTGGGTTGTAAGATTTAAAAAAAACAGACAATGACAGATATTTTACTGTAAGTAACCTCTGTGTACCTATTCAAAATTAGTTTTTGTTAGTATGTTGGCCTTGCTTACAAAAAAATGATTGCTTACCATTGAAGATTGATAGTGAATGGCAAGATTAATTACACTACATAAGTATTGTAGTAATGAGGATTAAAAGATAGAATCAAAAGATAGAGATGCACTTTCATATTATACAACAGCTTGCTTGCTGCTATAATGCGTTATAGCACTGAAAATACGTTTATAGTTAATAAGTTTGATAAAAAAAAAATTCATCCAATCTTGGAAATTAATAAAAAGAACATCAATACTAAACATTCAAACAAAAACAACTTTAAAGTTTGCAGTACACTACTATCTTAACAAACTAGCGAAACTACAGAAAAAATATTCCTCAACTTTCTACGGTCCAAAGTAAAAATATGAAAGAAAAGTCTTTTTACTCAATTCCTAAGTTCTGCTTGACAAAAGTTTAACAAGAGCGTCCTTCAAGTTAGTTTAGACCTGCAGTAAAAAAAAATAACAATAGACATTAGTGAACAAAATTGATCATGTGTACATATACATGCACAACAGACAAAGAAACTGACTGTTAATTATAAAGCAAGTTAAAAAAGTCTGATACAAAATGCCCCAGACATGTCCACTATACATGACCACCTCTGTGGATTCCAATACAAAACACACTAAAGGTCAAACAAATATGCTTGTACTCTAAGTAATAAATTTACATTTTCAGCAAGAATGGAGATACAAAGCCTTTTGGTGGCCCCATTTGGCTTCACCCAAAATGCACTTAGGTACATGAATTCATTTGGATCCCAATGCTGATTCGACACAGTTTGGGACAACAAAATAAGTCCATACGCTAACAAAATAAAAATAGTTATGGAAGGAAATACAGTCGCAACACCTTCACATGAATAACATTTTCACCGCACTTCTTCCAACCCTTGGACTGCAGGGAACACAAGCCATAATCAATAAAACCCATACTTTGACATGAAGAAATAGTTATAGGTCAAACACTTACTATCATCGTCAGAATAAATATCGTCATCTTTGTCGTCATCGTCATTCAACCTAACATCTTGCAAAGAGCTACGAAAAAAATACAAGTTTAAATAGTTGAACAATTAAACTTAAATAAGAAATGAATATATTTAGGTGCATACACGTATATGTTGACAAGTTTTGGACAATTTCTTTTGTTATGCGATTGCCTCATTAACCCACAACCATTGCAACGCCTATTCTTGTTCTTTGCCTTTTCTTTTCCTCCCTTCAACCACTTACCACAACCCTTTGCCCTAACTTGATGTGGTTCTTTAAAACTATGGTCAAGCGAAATAGGCAATTGGATCCCACTAACTCAGTACCGTTTTCAGTGAAAATAGCATCGTCAATAACATTAGAAGCAAGCTGCAAAAGACTGTTTCCCCTTACCAACAAAGGAGTGTCACAAATATCTTTGATGTCTCCACCCAAGTCATCTCTAACTCGCATTTCTTTTGCTGATTTAGTCCACATCCGCAATATAAACTGATCAGACAATTCTATAATCTGCATTCTAGCAAAGTATACCAACATATGCCGACATGGAATTCCGTCGCATTCAAATTTCTTGCAGCTACACCTACCGTAGTTTGTTGACTTCTATACGAATATCTCATGTACTTTCAAACCACTCTCCTTTGCCCTTCCCACATTGCACAAACGACGTTATTCATCCTCGTATGTTATCATTACCAAATATGCCATACTTTGGAAGAGTTCCTCTTGAAACTTATAAAATATTGTTCGCATATACAATTCATTCATTGTTTTCTCGATTACCCATAACGTTTTCAAAATGGGTTTCTCATTCAAGTCTTTGTGATCGAAGTCCAATTCCTTATGCCGTATCCATGAAAGAGCCCTCTTAAACCGCGTCACAAAATCTCACAAATAATTATTTAGAGATACATACTTCTTGAAGAATGCATGCGATATTTCAGCTCTTTGACTACTAGTCATGTGGGTAAAAAAATATGATTCATATATGCAGGAATCCATCTGTCACAAATTCTGTACATGGAATTTAACCATTCATTACTGGATAAGTTAGTTTTATCTAAAACAACTACCCACCTTGATTCGAACTCTTCAGGGCTTTCAGAATCCCATATGCATTTTCTAAATTCCTCATAATGTTCTTTATAACTTATTGCACTTATCTTTTCTGAAAATTTACTAACAATGTGCCAAATGCAATACCTATGATGTGTATTTGGAAGAATAGTAGCAATTGTTTTTGTCATTGCCGAATCCTGATCAGTTATGATCATTCCGGGAGGAGCCGCTGGCATTGCTTTCAACCATTCCTTGAATAACCACTCAAAAGATTCACTTGTTTCATCACTTAAGAATCCACACCCAAAAATCATAGTCTGCCCGTGGTGATTAACCCCTAATACAGGTGCGAATATTAAAGAATATCGATTTGTGTTATATGTTGTGTCAAACGCCACTACGTCACCAAAATATTGGTAGGACTTTCTAGCGGTCGCATCGGCCCAAAAGCAACGAGTCATCCTCCCCTCGTCATCGATCTTGAGTGCAAACATAAAACCTGAAATTTTTTTTTGCTCAATCAGAAAATGCTCGTACAACATGTTTGCATCATGTTCAGTTAATGTTTTTCTCCTATCCCGTTCAACATTATAAAAATCTTGTTCTAAAAATCCCACATTATCAAGACCTTCGGATTGCAACTCTAAAATACTCATTTGTTGGTGGGTTGGCACATTTGCAGCTACAAGTTGTTGGGTTAACGCTTTTTTAGCAACTGACACTTTACGATGTGGCCGCAACAAATGCACCCGCTCTGGCGTTGTGAGAGGGTGGTTATGAACTTCGATAAATTTGGAGACAATAAACCTATCATTTGACCGGTTCTTCACAACAGACACTTTTGCACTACACCCCTCTCTAATTATTCCTCTACGTCGTACAATGTGTCCGACAATCTTTTGAGCACTCATCCCCTCTTTGCAACAAATGAACTCTTTTCGTATGATTTCATTTTTTCCATACTGCTCTTGCTAGAATGAACTTGTGTACCAAATTCAGATTCCCTAGCATAATTATTGTAAAATTTCTGGACATCCTTTAAATTTTTAAATTGTTGTTCGATTCTTGGTATCAAATCACTTTTTACTTGAAGCGTGTAAATTACTTCAGAAGAATTACTTGATGATTCTATGGGTTGAACCGGTGACGGTGACAATTCTTCCATATCAACAAAACACTCCATAAGACAATTATAGTCTGCAGCAACAGTTAATGTATTTATTAATCCTAACTCAACAAAGCTGATGCCCGGAATTTGAGAAAAAAGTGAGAAAAAAACAGAGTAAAGTTTATTTTAATTGAATGCCCTAAATGAACATAACCCGCTAAATAGAGTATTCCATCTACTGATTTATCTGGTTGTTATTTTTGGTGAAATGGGTAGGTGTTCAATCCCAAAAACAGAGTACAAATTTAGGAAGTTCAATCAGACACACATTTAGGAACAAAGGAATGATGAAAGTAGAAAATCAATGCATTTAAAAACATACCACAAATGCAGAAGTTCCATACGGAAAAATCAATCTGGAAAATGGAACTTCTAAAAATGATGTGGAAAAAAGTAGTTCATCTACACTCGGTCCGTATCAGTTCATTTTGGATCAAATGCAGAAGCTCAATCAGAACACATTTAGAAAAAAAAGCCCTAATTTGTAAATCGCCAAAAAAATCTCAAAATACAATCAAAGAAACCCTAATTTGTAAATAAAAAACATACCTGAGTTCGAAAATGGGGACTGAGAATGGTGCGGGGTCCGTTCGATTGAGAGGCAACCGGTGAGAGGGAGAGTTCGCCGGCGAAGGGCTAAGCGGGGAGAGTCTCGCCGGACTGATATAGACCAGGGACAGTGAGCGAGGGACTGATCTCAGTCCATGTGAGATCTCACCCGTTTTCTCCGGTGAGAGGGCCGGCGAGAGGGAGGAGCGGGGAGAGTGGCCGCCGGTTCTGGTCTAAATCGGGGGGAGAGAGAGAGAGAGATGAGATGAGAGAATGGGATCAGACCCATAAGTGAGCTATTTCTATTTTACCTGGATCCCATTCTGGTACAAGTCGACCCATAAGCCTACTGACGCGCCCGCGTTTTAAGTGAACTAATGTACACCATCAGATCTGATTCAATGGTGTAGAATAAAAGTCTACATTTAACCAATCTAAGGGAGACCTCAGTAGAAGTCTACTATGTGTGTGTGTGTATATACCCACCCACGCACCACAATATACACACTTGAATCGCGCGTGCAAGAGAGAGAAAGGAGAACAACCAATGGAGCGAGTGAGGAAGAGTATATCGACAGCGTACTAGAACCGACAATGGCAACGGCAGAAGAAAGAGAAAATCGAGGATGGGCTGGAGAGAAGACATAGATTGCGGGGGAGAGAAGATAGATAGGTACATAAAGTTCTCATCATTCACATGCGTATTTGAGGTTGAATTAGAACTGATGTGTTCTCATTTAAAAAAGTTAAGACAAACTTTTAATGTGTTCTATCATAGCGCATTCATTCCACGCGTTCTCATTTATGCAGGCCTTTATACATTCCATTTCACTTCTTGTTGGTGCTAGTTTGACATATGCCGTGTTCGCGCAATGCTAAAATGCGGTTCAAAGTATTTTTATAAATTCTTTCAAAAGTGTAGTTGATAAATATTTTCTGATTCTGATTATTTTAATAAAATAAACAGTTCAATATATCACATGGTTTCAAACACGTATTATTTTTAAAAATTAAAAAATCAGCAACTTAAATTAAATTAATCAAAAATATACACATATCATTTGCTAAAGTACTTGTCGCAAACTATATTAAAAAATACTATTAAATAAGATTTTGATCCGCTAACTAAAATGCCTGGCTCCGCCCTTGTCCCATTTTTCTTACATTACTAGTCCGAGTTCTTCTGTTCGCAGTCTTCTCTCTCAATCTCAATAGATCGTATAATAGTCACCGGCAATTCCGGTGGATCCGCTCTAGAAATCACTCGCCTTCGATTTTCTTTTGATCGGTTAGCTGATCTGTGATCAATCTGTAGCATTTTAATTTGGGAAATTCTTTTGATTTCTTTCGTTATCATTTCGAGTATGGTTTTCTAGTCGAGAGGGGAAGTGAGTTGTAGCTGAATTTTAAGGTGGATCGATGGAGTGGGCGACGTTGCAGCATCTGGATCTCCGGCACGCCGGTCGCAGCACCAAACCCTTGCAGCCTCACGCCGCCGCATTTCACCCTGCTCAGGCCCTTGTTGCCGCTGCCGTTGGAAACCACATAATTGGTAACGTAGTTGTTTGTAACTTGACATAATTCTATTTGGGTAGAATTGCGTTATGTATGTATTTCTTTGTGAAGTTAAAATTACGTAATTTGGATTAAGACATTGATCCCCTTCTCTTCCCGCCCTAAAGTGCTGTATGATGGTTATCAATCGTGGCATGTGCAGAATTTGATGCATATACTGGAAGCAAGATCGCTTCGATTGACATCGGTTCTCCCGTTGTCCAAATGTCTTACAGTCCTATTGGCGGGCACACCGTGATTGCTATGCTTGAGGTTAGTAAAATCCATAGTCCTCTTATAGCGGTGTTTTGGTTTTTATTATACATTTGGGGTTGATTCCAGAACTTTGTACTTGCATTTAGGGCTCTTGAAAGTTATCATGTCCTGATATAATGCTCTGTGGTTATGCTAGGAATGTGATTGCATCTTGATCAATGATTGCATTGCAACACAATGAAATAGTCTTTTGTTTATGGCTGCAATGGTGTTGATTTGCAACTTTTGGTAGACTTTGATGTTTCAGCTGGATCTAATGTTGATGACTTCCATTGGTTAAAATCATCAGATCGTGGTTTCCGCTAGTTTTGAATTTCTTATTTGTTGCAGTACTTCTGGTTAGGACAGAATAAAAAATTCTTAAATGACTGCAAAACACAAAACAATAAAAACTTGGGGAATGCTTCTCATTGTCCATCTGAAATGGGTGCCGTTGCCAACTCTAAGACATGCAATTTTTGTACGGAAAAAATAGTTTTGAACAATCCATTTGGCTTGTTCGAACCGGGATAGACTGAATGAGAAATTGGTTCCCAGCATCTCCATTGGATATTGGTTGAAGGCCAATTAGGATTGATACCGTTTTTGAATTTACTATTTTTAATGGATTAGGAACCGTTATAGGGTTGTATCAGTTCGATGGCAACTGTTCGGATAAAGATATGTCACTTCCTTTCTTTAGTATTCGGAGTAGTTATGAATTCTTGTATGTGAATAGTGTCCTTCATTCTGTTTTGATGTGTTTTTCCATACGTGTTTTTTAATTTGAGTATTTTCTTATGAGAGAGTACAAATATTGTTTGGTTTACTCGACCCATGATTCCAGCGCTACTTTCGGAGATTTCAATAACTAGCGGATGATTGACTCATTCCATACTCGAAACAACTGCAGGAAACCCTTTGACCACTTGGTGATAAAAGAGGTAGGGTTGCAGAGATTGAGTGGTTGGTTAACAAGGAGCATTTTTTTTTCTGTGGCCTTTTCTCATATAGGATTGTCCAAATTAGTATTTTTAGGAGCTACAACTCTTGCTCAAAAAGGCAATAAGAGATTTAGGGACCAATAAGAGACAACCTGGCGAACTGAAACATCTCAGTAGCCACAAGAAAAGAAAGAAAAAGAGATCACGTCTCATGTGAGTGATAGATGTTCAAAGATCTCATAAGCCCCGTAGCGGAGGATGAATCTGTCTCAAGGACATTGCGTGACACATTAGCCTTGATCATCTTTTTCATATTTCAAGGTTACTATTCTTTAGTGTTCTTAGTGAGTCCTATTTCATCACAATGGCACAATAATTAAATTAATAACTAAGACTCATATGACATTTTTTTTCCCACCGCCAGGGGGGGAAGGGGGGTGGGTTTGTTTCAAAATACGGGGTCGATCTTGCATACGCTTCTGCCTTGTTAAGGCCCCATTGGGTGGTATCACCTTGGACCACCCTGGAGTTAGTGTGATGCCCCATGTATACCACTGACTCAGTAATTTGTTGGAGACTAACCACATGGTTCAAATGCTTAAGCCTAAGTTACTAGTAGCAGCATATATGGCTCATTATATATCCAAGATCACCTATGTAGACTTTCGATGTGGGACGAGATGTCACAGTTAGACTGGCGAGTGTTGAGCTTTAGTATGGTCACATCTACATCAAGCTCAAAGGCCTAGATTGGTGTGGGTTGTACTGGTAATCAACCTACGATGAATGGCCTGGTCTAGGTATAAGCTAGGTGGGCGGTATAAGCTAGGTGGGCATGAGTTAGAGAAAGACACGTGGAGGATTGCCATAGTATGCGGGATTGAAAACAAGGGGAAGATATGTTTTTTGAATTAAGCGATAAAATCAAACATGTTTTAGAAGTATCTCCTAACAAACTTGAAGTGCCCATTTGGGGTCGTGATCCAGATGAAAGGGACATGTGCAAGGTGGTTACCAATGACCTGAGCTACGGACCTTGGAAGCCGTTAATACACCGTAGAAGGCAGTACAGAACTACATGTACAACTCTTCATTCTAAACCCTTTACTCAGAGTTCTCTTTGCTTCCTTCTTTGTTCACTTCTCTTCCCTTCCCTTCCCTTCACTAACTCATCAAAGTGCCTCTTTGGCCAATGTGGTGTGGACAGAACTAACAGTGCTTCTTTGCTTGCTGCTTTTATATGAAGATGTACTCAAATCCTTGCTGAAATGTTCGATTTACGGAGCTGCTATTGTACGCCCGAACAATTGATGCAATATGGGGGTGAGTTTATCACATTAGACCTTGGATCTAACAAAGCTGAAAGGCAAACAGAAGGTAAGTTGATGTCCTAGGCATAGTGACGACAGAAGAAGGGAAGAGCTTGACCTTCCCTACATACGAGATATCATGGGCCATAAGCGAAGAAGCTATTGGAGGGATGTGAACAGGATGTCAGTGAGGTTCTCCAAGGCTGAACAGTCATGATGCTAAGCCATTGAAACATATGCAAGGCGTTATATGGTTGGAAGGAGCCTTTCCAGGAGGCTTTTATGGGTAGCGAGCCCTCTATGACGGTGGGACGGAGCTCAAACGTGGAGCCCTCTAAAGGATAGAACAGGCCACTACAAGAGAAAGGCCAAGTCAGAGATAAGTGAACAATCAGCCATATGACCATCAGGCAGTAGTCACACAGCCATTCGACATGGTTGAACTAAGGCTATATTCCATGTTTAGTCAGCCAAGGTCAAGAGATGAATGATTTAAGGATTCACTTGTTGGAAAAACGAGAGAAAGAGAAGCGCAAGGCTTCAATGGGGAAAAACATGGTCTAATGCCTGCAGAGCCTTAAACTGGCTAAGTTACTCTTTGTTTGTAGCCCCACTTAATGAGATGTAACTACGAGAGGTTAAATTTTCTAAAACTAACTTCTCACGAGATTGTGTTTGATCCTCTCCGCCACATCAACCATTATAGCCAAATGATCGGACTTTACAACTCCATTGATGCCCTCATGTGTAGGATTTTTCATTCCATTATAGGGACCGGCTGCAGTTGGACGGTCTTAAACGTTTAAAAGAGGGCATGTCACTTATGGTTTGGGTTTTTCACAATCTAAAAGGGTAGAAAAGTGAGGAAAAGAAGAGAGAAAGAAAAAGAAACAAGCGCAATGTCTAGGCATCACACCTAAGATTTTGGTTGCTATCTTTATCCCAATGGAACCTTAAATGCTCTGGAAGTTCACTAAACTTCTATTTTTGTACTCCTTGAATTAGACGAATTATGTAGCTAACTTGTAAAATGGACCCAAAACTACCATGAGAAAAGAATTATGCAGAGCAGCTGTAGATGCAACTTGAACCACATAAGCAACTCATGGTGATACCTGTAGTCCGTGTATGGGAATTGGGAAACTTTAAACTACCAAAACCACAGAACTAAGACACTAGGAAGACCATATTGGAAACAAACCTGCGGCGTACTTTAACAAGTACATCAATTAAGACACTAGGAAGACCATAGTGGAAACAAACCTGCGGTGTACTTTAACAAGTACATCAATTAGGACACTAGGAAGACTAAAAGTAACTGTGTGGTTTTGATAGGCTGTACCATGACAACATGCCACTTTCCAATTTTAGTAGCTTCTTTCAATAAATTTTTTCTGGAGTTTCATATGGCATACTTCATCGGGTACCATTCGAAGAGCTAAATTGTGACCCGTATGCAATCAAACTTAGTAGTTATAAGTAGAATCCATTTGTTCAACACATTTCATCTGAATTATATCCTTTTTTCTATGTTACCATTCGCTTGCAAATGTTGTCATAGTACGGTTCGTGTCCAATTCAAAATCAATTGGCTATGCCGGAGAGGTCGCCCAGGTTTATATACTAGGTTTGGGGTGATAATGAACCAATGTTGGAAAAGTTCTAATGTGCTTTTGGGGTTATTAAAGGAGAAGTTGGTAGAAATGTGCGAAGCACGGACACTTTTTCCAAGTTCGTGTGCCAGTGTTTTTGAGCACCGACACTTTGCAGACACTTGTCTGATACTCAAATCAGAAATGTCCTAAATTTTATCAATTTTTCTCACTCAGGCACTCCGGGAGCACTCTAAAACATGCTAGGACACTCTTTGAACAGTCTATGGATATTCATGGGACATGTCACAATGTTGAATGGAATATTAGGCTCTAGTTAAAGGTTAGGAAACTCTTTCTTTCTTTATAGATGGTACTCGATAGGTCACAACGGCGCATGTAAATATAAAAAACTTCCATTGAAAAGCTTTTGTGAATGATGTAATGAAATACAAATTTGAATGGTGTGATGAAATACGTGAATGTATGATACTTTATCAATCTCATTTTTGATAAACTTATGATTTTTATATAAAAATAGAAAATTACATTATCTTAATGTGTCCCTGATGTGTTGTGTGCTCCATTTCTAAGAAATTTCCGCATTGGGGTGTCGGCATCATGTCGCTTGTCCATGTTTGTTCAGTGCTATTTAGGTGGGAACTCTCCAATTGATTGGATGTTACTAACTTTGGATCCTGAAATTTAGTGGCCCACAATTAGTGAGCAGATTTAGTAGTTATTCATTGGCAGGTCTCCTGTTCCTAGTGTGTATCATCACTGTGATAAATATGATGTGAAGTGACAACTATTACCTAATTGCTTTCCTTGCTCCTGCAAATTTGATTAATCAATCCGATTGCTCTATCAATATGGTTGTTTTGTGTAGTTTGTGTCCCTTTTTTCTGTGCAATTGTGCCCAAGGCAGTGTTCTGTTTTTCCTTCTCCTGTCCGTTTTCTTTGTTTTCAGTTAGATGATGATGCTCGTTCATGATTGTGAATTCTTTTTTCTCTTTTTGTAGGATTGTACAATTAGATCCTGTGATTTTGACAGCGAGCAGACGTGTGTATTGCATTCACCTGAAAAGAGGACAGAACAAATTTCTACTGACACAGAAGTCCATCTTGCTTTGACCCCTCTCCAACCCATAGTTTTTTTTGGTTTCCACCGCAGGATGAGTGTAACAGGTTTGTTGTTTCGATATGACAGCCTAGTAGTTTATCTGCTGCCCCTTCTTCCTTGCACGAATATCTGGAGCAATGGGTCTCCCTCCTCTTTTCTGGTTTTGGTTGCTTTTGAGCTTTTTTGCAGTTCTGGCAAGCAGGGGAAATACTGAAATCCATGCTTGCTACAATTGTTCTCAATAAGAAAAACAGGATACAGAGAAAAACTTTGGGTCCCTCCCCCCCTTCTTCCTGGAAAATACTGAAAGCCATGCTGATTACAGTATGTTTGGTTTGAGATGTAGGATATGGAGAGAACATCCTGGTTACTGCTCACCATGGCAAGTTAAATATACAATGCACTGATCTAATATTTTATTCCATGGTTTACAATTTATAGCACTTCTAAGGACTGGTGTGGATATGCACTGGCAACAATGCCATGGTTGTCTGGCATCACCCTAAGGGAGCAAATGTGGAAATGCCAAAAGCCTAGGGGATGAAGATCCTCGGCATAGAGATGCATTTCTTATATTTGTTCCTTGGCTACCTTCCTTGATTTGGTTTTCTTTGGATGCTAACAGCCCTTTCGTTGGTATTGGAAAAACTCAAACCATCTGCTAAAAGTAGCCAAGTTTTGTTCTAAACCTTGGAGAACGTATGAGAGTGGAGCTGGTGGTAATAATAGAGTTCATGATAGCATTGCTAGTTGTGAGTGGTTAAAAACTTCTTGGCCAAAAAAAATGCTCCTCATTCTGTGGCCGAGCACATGAACTCTCTAACTCACCAGAAACCTTATTCTGCAAATAAATATGCCTTCAAAGAACCCTTTGCCTCTAGGAAAGGCACTCCGATGAATAAGTCAGTGCTTTATCAATATTCTTAATCTAATGCGTGTAATAACAGAACACAATGTACCTTTACCCTCATGGGTGTCTATCCTTTTATAGAGGTTCTCCCTCATCAACTTGAGTCCTTGCTCATCTCATAATTCCTCATTCGAGAGCGATTAAACTTTATTATAATTGGCCTCTAACAAGATAGGCCTTATTCGGGCTCTCCGAACCTTATCTCTGACAGTTAGAGTTTAATTCAACTATTAACTCCTAATTATTAGTCGAATTAGCCTAGGATGTCTTATTTTGTTAGGATCTTATCCTTATTTTGGGTTTTTCGGGTCAGGATCTTATCCTTGTTTTGTTAGAATTCAGTCACTTCTATTTAGCCGCATTTCTCAGGTCGGCAAATGTAATCCTCTGATCGGCAACATGCCTGTGCACAAGAGCACCATGCTGTTGAGCTGGCTTCTCCCTTATTTGCTCTATAAAACACTAATTAGGTTAATCGAATTTTACCTCCTTCAATATCTGCGTTACGGGTGTTGTAAATTACACATGGACATGAATGTCGGGTGTTACTTTGGTAGTTGGATGTTGGTTCATTGAAAGCGATCATGTTGGTTATATTAAAGGTAGTGGTCATGGAAAATTATGATAGTGGTGTCGGCTGTGGGCATGGTGGCAATTATGTCTGCTAATTGTTGTCTTGCTCATGGGCAGTTTGGTTTTGGCTTACAGGGGAGCTCCTTCGCCTTCATTCATTAAGAAACATAAACAAGTTAAATGTCCATATTATATTTGGGTTTGCCTTCTAACTTGGGGGAACCCCAGCTCGGCTCGGCTAGGTTTGTGAATAACAATTGGAAGATGCCAAATAGTCTAAGAATGGGTATAATGTACTGGTAGGTTCAAGGTAGGACCAAATTCTTGGAAGGTTCAGGCCTGTGCAAATAACATGCAAATAAGACCACCTCTTAGACTTGTCTCTTGTCTGGCTGTACCGCAATGACCTTTTCATATTTCGTAGTTATGTATATCTAGTAGCACACAATATTTGTGTACCTAATTCATACTAGAACTAACAAAGGAGTTATGATTCCTTCGCCAGAAAACCACGGGATGCTGTTAAAGTTTCAAGGGATTTTTTCCTTTCTCTCTCTTGTTTTTTCCTTCACCAAATGACATGGGGTGGTCAAGTCACAATGAATACCAATGCTGCGTGGTGAAATGACAATGAATCAATGATGCTTTTCTCAAATTGCAACATGCTAGAAAAGTGTCTAGAACACTAAAGTATCCCCCTAAGTTGTAGGCCTTTTGCAGTACCACTGGCAGTTGAGAAGTCGGTAATGCGAAATTTGTCAAATTAAGGCATAAAGAGGCATTTCTTGTCTTTTGTGTCACATGTCTCTCTTTGTAAAAGATGTCACCTGTTGAAGTTTTGCTTAGTTTCACAGGTCATGGCAAAGCAGTGCCTTTCTTTTGATTTTGGAGCCTGTTCATTTTTATCCCTTTTGGTGTCATTGATGAAGAACCATCTGATTTGGAGGTTTGATGAGGGAGAGCCTGGGAAAGTTTCTTTAGTCGTGTCTTGTGTTCGGTAACTTCGGTTAGTAAGGCAGGGACTTGATTTCTTGTGAATGTGAAGCTTTACTTATGACTTTCTACTTTTTTTGTATTTGTGGAGAAGATTTTTTTTGGGGATAAATTTCTAATTCTGAGATAATCAGAGCCAAATGTGAGCTTTATTGAATTTGGCATCCCTTCCCGAACAAGATTTTGCTTGTTTTTGCTGGAGCCAAAGTCAAGCTTGAACATCATGTGTATGATGGAGGTGCTCGAACTTGTGAAAATTAGGCTTCACTATATTTCATTAGCTACCCTAGCTGTCCTGGAGCAGCAGTGTGGTGATAGGAAGGATTTAGGAAGTTAATATTCTTGTGGTGGTTTTAGAAGGGGTTTGGTGGTGGTGGTGCTGTTATGGGGCAGCAATAGCGTGCAGGAGACTTGGTTTAGGTGTCGTGATTTTCTTTCCCTTCCTTTTCCTTCATTCTTGTCTTGTGCAAGGCATGTAAGAACATGTGTCCAAATCTGCTTTAAATGTTGTAGCGTGTGCTAGCAGTTAATCATGGTGTTTTCTTTATGAAACTGTGATATGTGGTAGTTATATCAATAATTTTCGAGTGCATGCAGTTGTTGGAACTGTTGAAGGGGGAAGGGCTCCAACAAAAATAAAGACAGACCTGAAGAAGCCTATAGTAAATCTTGCTTGCCATCCTCGTCTTCCTCTGCTGGTAACATGTTTAATTTGATTTAGATAATTTCAGTTTCTTCTGGTCTTCATTGAGTGGAGTAAAAGCTCAGTTTGCAAATAACATTCCAGTATCTTCTTGTTTTTTAGGCACGCAGTTGACGACTTTAGTGTCTATTTTTCTCCCTTTTTGGTTTCAGTATGTCGCTTATGCAGATGGTTTGATTCGAGCTTACAACATCCATACGTATGCTGTTCATTACACACTACAACGTATGATAATTTTATACTTCCATTTTGTTCATTTTTCTCAAATTTAATCATCTGAACTGTTTTTCTAGCAAATTTACTGTCGTTGGATTTCTCCATTTGTTGCTCCGTTACAGTTGATAACACCATTAAGCTCCTTGGTGCTGGTGCATTTGCCTTTCATCCAACTTTGGAGTGGGTTTTTGTTGGAGACAGACGGGGTACGCTTCTGGCATGGGATGTCTCTACTGAGAGACCTAATATGATAGGGATGTAAGTTTCTAACCTTTTGCCATTGCTATTGCGAATGACATTCTATGTTTTGGACTTTATTGGTTTATTTCTGATAAGAATACTTTTATAAAAGAAGGCAGAAAGAGAATGACACCTCTAGACAAAAAAGAGGCCAGCAAAACAGTGACTTAACACTACCACTCGTATGAAAAAATGATCAGTCACATCAAGAAATGGACTGAGGGAAAGATTGCGATGTCAGGAAGAAAAACCTCTCCATTGGCTCCACCAACTTTTGCCCATAAAGTGAGCCCACTTCCATAGCACTTAGGGCTAATAATATACGCTGTCTAGAGCCATACTCACTAATAAGCTTGAGCCTAGTAAGTGGCAACTCCATTCAATATGTATTAAGAGCCATCCTTTTCTTTTTTGTCCAATATAGAACTATGCTTCACACATTACACTCTCCCCTCATTTGCGAACCATGCATCGAGCTTTACTCCCCTTTGAGTCTCACCACCTAGATCTTCCAGCTATCCCGTAATCCATGTTGTATAGTTGCTCTCCGACATCATGTCCCTTGGCCTCACACTCATTCTATGGAGAGCCACCTTGCCACATGACCCAAAGATTTTTTTACTTGCTCCATCGAGAATGAACATATACTTTTTGTTGCTCTACCAAGGGTCTCCGTACTAACCACTAATATCAGTGCTTCAGGACAGTCCACCCATA
Organism: Arctostaphylos glauca; assembly: GCA_019985065.2. Lineage (NCBI taxonomy): Eukaryota > Viridiplantae > Streptophyta > Magnoliopsida > Ericales > Ericaceae > Arctostaphylos > Arctostaphylos glauca. The sequence continues at coordinate 10,547,742 of JAHSPW020000014.1, forward strand.
ATTCATCAGGAACTCGCTCTGATCCCAATTGTTAGGAAGAGGAACTGCTACATTGGGTCTGCCTGCATGCACCCGTAAAGCGCAATCTGTTGGGAGAAACTGCAGCGCCCGTATCCATAGCACCCGGCCCCATATAACTGTTTGGAGCCCATACGCACTTAAAAGTTTAAACCTTGTATGTCCCGAGTTCATCAAATGTATACTTTGAACTATTGCTTTTCTATTTTATTCGAAGTGGGACTAATTGTTCATACATATCCCTACACGCAATCCTCGACTACTATCTAAGCAAACTAGAGTGGGGAGAATCCAAACAGACGGGTTGCTGTTAGCTCTCACGCTGAAACTTTTCGGTGACCACCACTCATGGAAAAGGGATTGTTGATTAAGGATTTTTTCTCCCCTTGATGAAAACATGAATAGAAACCATTTGCCACTCAAAACCATAACTTCCACTGTCATGGAACCTTCGAATGCAGATCGCTTACCCCTTCACCCTTATCGCCTCTGCCGCTGCATCACCATAGCCTTGAACGATCAAGATTTTGCACAAAGATTGGTAGTGTAACTTGGTGTTCATGCTTGGAGACAACGATTGTTGCAACTTCTTGCTAGTTTTATAATTTTCCAGTGGGTATGTTATTTGGCATCTTCACATTGTTAATAGTTCACTGCAACTTCTCTGAATACAGCTGAAGGCATGGCCTTAGTCATGGAATATGGTTACTTCCCTTTGTAAAAAGATCTTTTATTCCCCACAACCCAATCCTACACACACCCACAACAATTGACACCCACAACAATTTGTCTCCCATAGTTAAGGTCATTTTTTGTTCCAGTTCTTGCCTTTGCTATTAAGTTCTGATGGTTAATTCTTTTGGCTGTTCCAGTACACAAGTGGGTTCACAACCAATCACATCAGTTGCTTGGCTACCCACATTACGGTTACTTGTCACTTTATCCAAGGATGGAGCTCTTCAAGTGTGGAAAACACGAGTAATGCTAAATCCCAACAGACCTCCTATGCAAGCAAATTTTTTTGAAGCTGCTGGTTAGCTTACAAATCCAACTCTTTATGCCTTCACAATTAAAAATGCAGTGATTCTGATTTTATGTGCTAACATATGTGGACTGCTAACCATCTTACGTTGTTCTTGTCTTTCTACTTGTCATTAAGCTGCTGTTATTCTCTTACTTCCTTTTGCCCCCTCCCGCCCAAGGTGTGCTCAAGCATATTGTTGATGTCATTCCGTTGTTTTGGGGGGATTTTCTTTTTGGAGTATTATGGCATAGTAATTTGATGCATGGTGCTGTTTTTGGTTTTGAGTATCTGGCTAAGGAATGCTTTCTTGTAAAGAGGATTATCTCTTGGAGAGCATAGTTTTGTTGGTAATTGTTGTTTGAAGATGGTGAACAAGTTCATCTATTTTGATCTGATATTCTTGGAATGTGGAGTAAAGTACCAGTTTATGGAACAGAAACATAAAATGAGAGGATTGATGAGAAGACATGGAGGATACGATCGTTAGTTGTGTTCTCTAATTAATTTGGACATTGCTATCCTCTTCTGCTCAAATAGAGTAGGCTTAACTATCCCCCGTGTATACACTGGAAATCTGAGGGGGAAGAGAGGGGGGGGGGGGGGGGGGGGGGGGGTGTTTGTGTTTCTGTTACATCTCATTTTGCTGTGTATTATTCAAAAGGATCATGTACTTCTAGACATCTTTTACTCTCTTTCTGTACCCCATTGAGATGAATCATTTTCACAGTTTCTTGTTGCATTTGATCTTCATTTTCCAGCGTATTGACAAGATGATGCACTTATTGATATTTTGTGCTTCCTTTCTGCAGCAATTGAGTCCCTTGACATCCTTCGCATTCTTTCTCAACAGGGCGGAGAGGTGGTTTATCCCCTTCCGCGTATGAAGTCTCTAGTAGTTCACTCGAAATTGAATTTAGCAGCATTGCTTTTTGCAGTTAAGTTTGGCCATTTAAATTATTTACGCCCATCTAGTTAGTCGATTTCTCGAGGGTGACGAACCACCTTTGTAACAGAATATAGCTGGTGGAGACAATCGGAAAAATAGAACTGCTTACACTAGGGAAGGAAGGAAACAACTTTTTGCCGTTCTGCAGAGTGCAAGGGGATCTTCAGGTGATTATTTAGGTCTCAATGTGCACTTGGTAATTTGTGTTCACCAAAAGTTGCAATGTTGTTGATTAATTATTTGGGTCTCGATATGCACTTGATATACAGTTTTTGCTTGACTACATTGTTTACAAATGCTATTTTGCTTACTGTTATTTCAGTCTGCATGCCTTTGTGTGTAGTTGTAGCAAACTAAATCTTACTCCCACTGTCCACTTTTTTTGGTATGCTAGTCTAGTTTGGGCTAGTGGAAGAGCTACATCCCGCTGTCCACTTTTTTGGTCTGCTAGTCTAGTCCTATTTGTGAATGTACTTAGGTGCGTCTTTTTTAGAGTCCTATGAGGCTTATGTTTGATTGCATTAAGGACTTCTCATAGATGGTTTGCTGATGATTGCTAGTTCAAGTCCTTGCATTATCAACACTTTTTGTGATTCCACCTCTAAATGCATCTTAAAAGTTTTACTATTACTTAATTGAACTTCATTTATTGGAATGGTTATTGAAATACCCTATTTGCTGGCTTTTAGATTTCACCTCTGTTCTGTGATTTTATACGCAACACAGAAGTTCGGATGTGAATTTATTCACCTGAAAAGAACGAAGAAAAGATATTTGCTTCAATTTCTTGTAGGATTGGTCGATCATTGGAACAAAACTTAGTTCTTATGAAGTAAATTCTAGACCTAAAAATTTAAAATGAAGCGAAAATTTACAAAGAAGATTTCACTTCTTTGGGATTTTTTGTGTTTGAAACAAATTGCATTAAGCAAAAGGTGCTGCACCTGTGTTCTGACACAGTTTTCCCAGCTAACATGCTATTGGCACTATTTGCTGGCTTTTAGATTTCACCTCTGTTCTGTGATTTTATACGCAACACAGAAGTTCGGATGTGAATTTATTCACCTGAAAAGAACGAAGAAAAGATGTTTACTTCAATTTTTTGTAGGATTGGTCGATCATTGGAACAAAACTTAGTTCTTATGAAGTAAATTCTAGACCTAAAAATTTACAATGAAGCGAAAATGAAGCCTACAAGAAAGCCCTACGGTTTGAATAGTATTAGAAATGGAAAAAACAATTCATGAGGATTGTGATAGTCTCTGTATTGTGATAAATGTAAGGCTTTTGCAGCCTCCGTTTTGAAGGAAAAGCTTTCATCACTTGGATCATCTGGAATTTTAGCTGACCACCAGCTTCAGGCACAACTACAAGAACAGCATTTGAAAGGGTAAGTTGAATATTTTACCAAGTATTTATGGTTTTAGCAATTAATGACTTATAACAGGAGAAATGCATTATTGATTGACAAATGAATTAATCAAAGAATGAAGAATGTGGGTGAACGTCTATGCTTAACTTTCACATTTGGATCCTTGAGCTAAATGCTACTCCTCGAGAATTATCAACTATCCCAGTAAATAAATGGCTTGAGAAATCTTTAAATGTTATCTTGTTAATATGTTAAGAGTTTATCTCTACCTCTCTGACATCCCTACACGCGTGTGCAGACGCATACAATGTTTTTGCTAAGACCAAATTATTTATTTACGAATCAGTTGTACGGAAGACGGCTATCCCAGGTGTCAATAGAATTATTTGACATTCTATTTTGCACTATTAGAAATTAATTTATTGGAGAGCAGCCTAAGTTGATGGAACAATTAGTATAATCTTGGATATTGTCCACAAAGCACTCTGTGGCCACACGATGCTTGTCCTCTGCTTCCATATAATCACTTGTTAGCTCATTTGTCAACAACTGCATTGAAACGTTCACAGTTAGCCATCTATGATTGAGGGCTTCTTTAGGTGCAAAGGTTAAAACTGGAATCTTTAGCCCGTTCATCTTATTCAAAGCATCTGCACCCCTTGTGGAGTTTGCCACCACTTTTAATGAGCTATGTGCCTCCAGCGTCATGGCGCTGGTTCAAGTAAGGGGAATCAGCCTCTCGACATAATGAGTGGAGGTAAGGGTTCTAGGTTGAACCTTGCCCGCTGACCCCTCTCCGTAAGAGTATTTTTAAGGGTTCTAGGTTGAAATATATGTTTCCTTGGTAACTAATGCTTTATTAGCCTCAAGATGTGAAGATCCTTTTTGTGGCCTTTCTTCCCTCGCCTAACCTTATCTTTCTTTTGTGCATTGGTGTTCTTGCATATTTAAAATGCACATCGATGGTAATGATTGTTTATCCCTCATTCCAGACAAAGTCAGCTTACTATAACAGACATTGCGCGCAAAGCTTTCCTTTACAGTGTAAGTTTCTTACTCAAACTTCTACTCTTCTTTTTTGATTTTTTTTTAATTAAAGATGCTTTAAATGGAATCTGGGTGAATGATGAAGAGCTTGGTCTAACGAACAGGACAAAAACAAGTTAACAAGCTATTTAATTTGTAGAACAGTTTAGTAAAAGGAGTTGAGCAGTTTGGAGCCACCCAAACCAAAATGTGATTTACCACGCTTAGTTTCCTCTCCTTTATCATATTCTTCTTATGGAACATTATTGATAACCCTGCCACAGGTTTAGATTGTTTGGTTTTAATATTGTGCCCTACTATGTACATTTCACTTCGGCATGTATTAAAGATCAAAAGTAGAATTAAAAATTGTTGGAACCAAGTGTTGACCAAAGTCCAAACTGGGTCAGCTTCGTGGCTTGATCGCTGTGCTGAAATATGGGATTCTATTGGATGGACATGTTCTATTGGTTGGAGAGCATGTGTGTGTTTTTTGGGTTAGCTGTGTTACAGAGGATGTGTGTTTTTGGGTTAGCTATGTTACATGGATTCTTAATTTTTGGCCGAGCAGTAGACACAACACAAAAGCAATACGGGTGCGGGATATGTGCAGGCGGCTGTGTAAAGCTGACACGGCTGCGTTGATCTGTCTTAAAATTTTCAGGGAAAAACCCGAAATGTGTTGATGGAGTTTACTGCTAGTTGATGTTTCTGATTGGTTTTGAAGCCATTTTTGTTTCAGTTATTGGAGATAAGAGACACTGGACAGGGAACTGTCTAGAAGCCTACGCTTCTTTGTTCGTCTATGGTCATGTTTAAAAATCTAGTAGGCACATGTAATTTTTAGCACTTATAACCATCGGTTGCCACCCAATTTTTACATTTTATTTTGCAGTTTTGCTTGTTGAGTGTTTGGGAGTAGAAAATCCATTATGCAAAATTACGTTCTGAGAACCGGAGAATGCATAATCCCAAAATCAACTCCGCAAGAGCTTTTTGGATTCTCTATAAAAATTTTACTCACTATCCTTCTGTAAAATCTGTTCTATGCATTATCATCCGAACACTTTTACAGATTTTCATCATAATCCAAAAATCTATAATTTAATTTCTACAATTTAGAATCCAAAAAAAAATTGGCTCTAGCTACCCTCTCTTTTTTTTTTTTTGGTAATACGGGCTCTTAGGAGCCATCTATGTATTTAGTCCATGACTATGTAAAACAATTACTCGTGGAACATTTTTGGTATAGTTATAATTTTTGATAGAATAATTTCACCTATCCCGTGTCCGTATTATAATTTGATCCTTATGTACGCATGCTCCATGTTTTAACTTGACATGCCCTGCCCATAGATCTACACACGCTCCTGACATTTGCACCAGCATCCATGCAACATAGGGGTTTAGTATCCATTTCATATTGCCATATTGGTGGACTTATTATTGACTCTTGGGATGTGATCTACGGTCCGTCTACGCCCAAGCCATTATGTTTGGATGACCGTCACGCTCCAGCTCTGACTCGTTTCCAGTGTGGTACCGAAGTATGTATTTCAATATGGATAAATGATATGCACTTATGCAGTCATATAGATGCTGTACCTGTATTATTTGAGAACAAACTTTTGACTAACATGTCCATCTTATGACTAATTCAGAAAAGTTATTTGTAGAAGACTTTAAAAGAAAGGAAGCAACACTGCACCAAAAACACAAAAACAACTGATTTATTGCTGCGGAAAATCAATGGTAAAGGACCCCAATAAGTTAGAGATGTTAAAGGATTCTTGTATGGGTAAAGTACACTTAGCACCTCTGCACTTTATAGTTGGCGTCAGTTAGCACCCTTCACTTTCAACTTGAGCATTTCAACCCTCACAGTTTAGGTCAACTTGCAATTGCACCCTTCCGTTTTAAAAACCGTTAAATAGTTAATGGAAAATCGTCAGTGAGTTGCATGTGACCTAATTATAGGGTATAGCCTGAAAGCTGTTCTAAATGTTGGCTAGGTAAGTGTTTTGTAGTAAGAGCAGTCGTTATGAACCCTCTAGACCATCTCCATGGGGGTGGGATAGGAAATGTCTCGTCTTTGCCCTGTAGTGGTTGAATTTCAATGTGTCTGAAATAATAGTTCTGATCAGGATAAGTGGTTGGGGTTGTCCATAACGAATATAGTGGAGTGAAGAAAAAAGAGGCGTACTCAGTGGGTATAGCAAGACTGTGGGGGACAAAGTACATTCTGTTCAGCAATATACTGACGAGTTCATGAGACTCGGTAGTCAGATATGATGCTGATACCGACCCTGATAGCCATACAAAGACAAGGGATGGAGACAGCTTGAGAACGAAGGAAAGAACCGCTAGGTGACACTAAGTGGACTATGCATATATCGTTCTAGAGTTCTTTCAAGGCCAGGCCAGGACAGATGTCCGATTAACACCTCGAGGCCTCTCAGAGTCAAGCATTTGATTGAAGGGTCTGAAGAATAGAGTTTGTGTCTTTCTTGATTTCTTCCCATTAGGATAGATTGGTCGGAGGGAGTAACTGGGAAGTTCCCCGATTCCTTTGGCAAACCAACAGATATTGCGACTGAATGTTACGTTGATCATGATCATAGCTTGAACTATACTTCCTAAAGCTTGTTTGGCCCAGGCCTAGACTCTATAAGATCCTTTTTCAAAGTATGATTCATGTGTTGGTATTGATACCCCTGAAAGGTGTTCTATTTGCTCATAGCTCCCGTTTGATACCGGATAAAGCGAATCTTCATTTTTGTTTTCCTTGTGATGGACCTATGCCATTTCACAACGTAACTCTGCCCTCTCGTCACTCTTGCCAACAAGCCCCTTTCTATTGAATTCTAATAGAAACTGTATTCAAGGAACTAAGTAGCTTGGCCGCAGTTTGCCTGTATGTTGGAAACTCAATGCTAGTCTCTGAACTTAGTGTCAGTACAGACCATATGTATTTAGCTATTTCCTCGGTTATTGCGAAAGTTAAATTTAATGCACCATGCTTAAAGTAGGTTGAGACAGTCAATATGGCAAAAATTTAAGCCGTTGAACAAACTTAAGGGATCGTCCTCCATTCTACATTTTCTAGCAGAACGCCTAAATTGTTTCTCCAATTCAACACTGTTGAGTTTTTGCATCTTTACCTTATTGTTGCAGCATTTTATGGAAGAACATGCCAAGAGTACTCCAATATCTCGTTTACCTCTCATTACTGTTGTAGATACTAAACATCATCTGAAAGATGTTCCTGTGTGCCAGGTAACTCTTTGGATCACTCTGTTTGCTGATTTTTATTTTTGTATTGCTTTTTCTTGATTTATTTCTGTTCCCTTTTTTTGCAGCCATTTCATTTGGAGCTGAATTTCTTCAATAAAGAGAATCGAGTTCTTCAATATCCTGTGAGGGCTTTTTACTTGGAGGGTGCAAACCTCGTGGCATATAACCTCTGTTCTGGAGTAGACAATATTTACAAGAAGCTTTACACCTCGGTATCATCTCTAATGTTTTTTTCCTTCTAAATTAATTCCAGAATTGTTCTTTATAAAGTAATATGTACGAATTTTCATACAAGACGTCTGTTTCTGTTTTCAGATTCCTGGAAATGTTGAATTCCAACACAAATACTTGCTTTACAGCAATAAGCAGCATCTATTTCTTGTTGTTTATGAATTCAGTGGTGCTTCAAATGAAGTAGTTCTTTACTGGGAAAATACTGATTCCAAGTCAGCCAATAGTAAAGCAAGCACAATCAAGGGTTTGTTCTTCCTAGTTAAACTATTTGTCTTTTGCTGGTACACCCCTACATACTGCTTCTGAGAACAAAATAGTGAATCTTCCATGTTGTTGACTCATCCAGGTCGAGATGCCGCATTTATTGGGCCCAATGAAAATCAGTTTGTAATTCTTGATGAGGACAAGACTGGGCTTGCCTTATATGTTCTTCCTGGAGGGGCTTTACAAGAGGTTGATAAGAAAAATGGCTTGGATGAACAAAGCCAGTCTGCAGATGGTAATGTTGCTTCAGTGAAGGGACCGCTGCAGTTTCTTTTTGAAACGGAAGTTGATCGTATCTTTTCAACCCCAATAGGTGCTTGGAGAAAAGATTCTTTTATTTGATTTCATTAATGCTAAACAACACTTATTAAGTATTAACGAAATTCTGATCATACTCTTCTTTATATTAGAATCAACTATGATGTTTGCTTCTCATGGGGACCAGATTGGCCTGGCTAAGCTTGTTCAGGGTTACCGCCTAAATTCTGATGGTCATTATATATCGACAAAAGGTGAAGGGAGAAAGGCAATCAAGTTGAAAGTAAATGAGATTGTCCTCCAGGTAATTAGTCAACCCCTTTTGACAATGTTTAAAAATCATTGTTTAGGTATTGAGCAACTGACAGTTATAAGGGTGTGGGGAACTTGATTTCGTCCAAGACCTCCCATACTTGTGCCCTAATTTCCATAAGAACAATAGCAAGCACTGCTTTTCTTGTCCTTTCCTTTAATTCTTATATTGTCACTTTTCTTTTCTTTCTGACCTCTTTCATTGTGTGGTTGAAGATGGTTCCTGTATGCAAAACCTGTAAATTGTTCTTTCATTTTGCAGAAGTTGTGGTTAGGGCTGCAAACGAACCGAGTTGTTTGCGAACAGCTCGAGGATCGGCTCAGCTTGGTTCATTGAGTAAATGAGCCAAGCTGAATAGAATTTTGGCTCTTTTAGTAAATGAGCCGAGCTTGAGTTAGCCAGAGCTCAGCTCGTTTAAAGAGGCTTGTTTAATACTTGAACCAAGCTTGCGTTCTTAGGTACTAATCGAGCTCAAGTATTCGGGCTCGGATTGAGCTCACTGAATTTTTAACGAGCCGAGCTTGGATGCCCTTAAGCTTGGCTAGTTTCATTTGCACTCCTAGTTGTGGTCAGCTATAGTCTGGAAATATCTCAGTGGGTTTGTAGCGTGGATGCAAGCATACCTTCTCTTTTCCAGTATAATGTATTTGACACTAAATTGCTGGAAGACCTGTGCTTATGATGTTGCTGGTGTGCTTTTTGAGTTGATGCATTGCTGTTAATTGTACTTTAATGGTTGGGAGTCTTATTAGGAGTTCTTTTTAAAAATGATGGTGCAATGTTATTGAGTTCCTATTTTTATCATGTTGGGTAGGATAAGGTCACCTGTCCAGAATTCTCTGGTTGTCTGATGTATGGGCCCCATAAATACAACTTGACTACAGAGATTGTTTAAATATGATTTCTCTTTTAGATCTATTTTCTTTGTACTCCTCTTCCTCCTGCTTTAATCTAATAGGCACTGTCTTGAACGTGACATGATGCTCGTCATGCCTAACTCCATCATCACGGAAGGAAGCTTGCTGCCCGCTCCCTTTGCCTTTTCTTTCTTCCTAGTTTAAGAATTTTGGTGGGAGTTACATCATCTGACCTGTGAACTCAAATCTCTTCAGTCTCAAAGTGTGAATATGAGAGCAGTTTCAAATATTACCCAGTGGCTCAGCCTGTTGTACTGCCTCTTAATCTCCTCACATATGTTGGCATCCTTGTGGCTAAATTTGCCCCTATGTTAGGAAATGAACTGGGTATTGACGTGTTGTTGCTATGGATGTTGGATCCTTCTTATGGCTTGTTCTGAGAAAGAGAAACCCCCCGTGTTGGTGGAGTTGCTTTCTGGTTTTGTTCGCCACAGGTGCCAAATGTAGAACATTGCTGAAGGAGTGAAGGTAGAGTATCAGATTGGGACTTTGGTGCTCTTAGTTTGAGAATGAAGCAAGTTTTGTCCAAGCATGTCCTTTAACTCTCTGGTCTGCGCTGTGTTTGGGAGGCTAGGTTTTGTTCAACCTTTTTCTTTGTTGTATGGCAGGGGCAGGGGGGGTTAATGGCTATCTCTATGCAATTTTCTCCGGTTTTTTTTTTTTTTTCCGGAGGATGGTCAATTGGGATGCCTGGATCTGTTTTTGTTTCCTTCAATTTTTGGGAATTCTGAGTGCATGTAAATAGTTCTTCTGTCTGTTGTCTGCATCACTTTTACCCTGGAATTTGCAAAGGGAGTAAGAAGTTATATTCTATTCTTAGCCTCTATTGCTGGAGCACTTTTGGAAAAATTGAGTATACTGTTTCCTCCTTTACATAAAAGTGAAGATAGAAACTTGTGTCGTGTTGCTCAGAGTATATGGTTCGAGTTTTTGTGTAAACCAGACCAAACTACTAAGTCTTGTCTGGCCAATCAGTTGGCATCGGCTGCATGAATCCTTTTCCAACATTCTGCTATGTCAAGTGGTTTTCCACTGCACCAGGGCGATGATGCAGCGTGCCATACCCATTTTCAAAACACCAAAGGTAGGCGCAACACATCATTGCAGCGCCTTACAAGCATGTTCATATTTGACGTGGTTTTTATGTGTTGGCCGTTAGTACCCAACAAAGCGCCCTCCTTCCTATGGGCTTGGTACCGGCTGTGTAAAATACAACACTCCAAGCATGACAAAAGTAGAGTCTCTTTGGGCGTTGGTATTCCAAATCTTGTTCCCAAACAGTATAAAAGTTTAGCAGTGGGAAATGCACCATTATGATACACTATCAGTATTCAGCAACTCTAGCACAATAAAACTCTGATATTTATCTCAAACACTTTTGTTGGATGGTAGTGTAACCTTTTCAAATGCCTTGAATTATCACTGAACATAAATCAAGCTCTCATCTAAATGACCATCTTTGTAGATTTACTGTTACAAGATTTCCTCCCCCCCTCTTTATATCTATAAGTATGTATATATATAGGTGTATATATGGATATACATAGGTATATATATGGGTATGGGGATGTATATATTCCTTAAACAATCAGTTACTTGAAATAGAATTACTGATGATTGAAAACGGTTCATTGTTTTTCCAATAATCTTTTCCAGGTTTGCTGGCAAGAAACTCTTCGAGGCTATGTTGCGGCGGTGTTAACAACTGAAAGGGTTCTTATTCTTTCAGCAGATTTGGATATATTGGCTAGCAGTTCTACAAAATTCGACAGAGGACTTCCTTCAATATCCTCGGATGGAAAACTTATTGCATTATGGTTTCTTTTTTAACTATTGCATTTTTTTTTTTTCTGATGGCTAATCCTTCCTTTGGTCCATTAGTATAGTGTTTACTTAGTCCTTAAAATTTAAATTGAGTCTAGATAGTCCTTAAAACTGTTCAATTTGAGTTTAAATATTCCCTAATGTAATATTAAATACATTCCTTAGATCTGTTGTTTCGATTGATCTTTTATTCAGCCCCCCAATTTTATTATATTCTTTTATATCCTCCTCCCTGAGAGGGCTCTGGAAAATGGTGTCAGAACCCTAGATAGATAATTTAGTTACTATTTAATTTGATCCTTATTGTTTTTCTTTGGTGTTATGCCCTTCCCTCGTATAAAAGGATTAGTTCAGGTCCTTTGTCAGCCCAATAGTCAGTGCTGTTCGAGGTGTAGTGAAAATTACAAGTGTTTAGAAGATATTGATTATACTTTACATAAAAGTCATATTAAACTTGATACTCCAGTTATCATTGATTTAGTAGCAAGCCTTGGTAATAGTACAAATTGTTTAGTTTTTAACTTACCAAAAAAGTAAGAAGCTTTTTTGAAGAAAAAAATTTATTAGACAACTGAGCACACACGTTAAAAGCGTAACCCTTAGTTAGATGAGTAGTAGCAACAATTAATCATTTAGAAGTTGTAGCAGCGTGTAAAACATATGAAGATTCTCTGGTAGGACTTTCAAACTGTAAACCTCAATTACCTAGTGATATTTTATTTAGATTAAACTGAATAACGTAACAATAGAACTCCTTGTTATTTATCCAACATAGTACTCGAAAGAAAAGTTTTATAAACTCTGTTTAGGGTTTTGATACCATGTGTTTTAAGCGCTGTTGGGAGGGGGATAGAAATGAAAGATCAATTGAAACAACAGGTCTAGGGGATGTATTTACCATTTACACTAGGGACTATTTAAACTCAAATTGAATAGTTTAAGGACTATCTAGACTCGATTGAAATTTTGAGGGCTAAGTAAACACTATACTGATAGTTTAGAGACCAAAAGAAGGATTAATCCTTTTCCTAACATGATAAATGTTTCTTAAGCTTCTTTGCACTCTTAACTTATAGTTACTTTAGATCTCTTCTCTGGGTTGGACCTGCACTTCTGTTTTCAACTACCACAGCCATCAGCATGCTTGGGTGGGATGGAATAGTGAGGACAATTCTTTCCGTTAGTATGCCCAATGCAGGTATATTACATTGATTCAAAGCCTGCAGTCTTCACATTCCTATTTGAGGTTCCTCAGCAACCTGTGTTATCCTCTCTTGTTTGACATATATCTTTGTACTATTCTCTGAGCCATCAACATGGACTTCCATGCAGTGCTGGTTGGTGCTTTGAATGATCGATTATTGCTCGCGAACCCTACAGCAATAAATCCCAAACAAAAGAAGGGGGTTGAGATAAAGAGCTGTCTTGTTGGGCTTCTTGAACCTCTTCTTATTGGATTTGCCACAATGCAGCAAAATTTTGAGCAGAAACTAGATCTGTCTGAGATATTGTACCAAATAACGTCAAGGTTTCATTTCCTGTTAACCTTTTTAGAGTATGTTTACTTATCCAACTGCTTGTCCATTTAATATTGTCACATCTGACATCCCAGTTTCAATATCCGAATGAAGGTTTGACAGCTTGCGAATTACTCCGAGATCTCTTGATATTCTTGCTAGTGGTTCTCCAGTTTGTGGAGATCTTGCTGTATCATTATCCCAAGCAGGTCCACAGTTTACCCAGGTGATCCATGGACCATTTAGTGTATTGTGAATTTCATCAATTATGCTACTTCCCTTAATTTGTTTTGGCCAAATTTAGGTGTTGCGCGGAATCTATGCAATCAAAGCTCTCCGGATTTCCACTGCTTTGTCAGTTTTGAAGGATGAGTTTTTGCGTTCTAGAGATTATCCACAATGCCCACCAACATCTCATTTGTTTCACCGGTTTCGCCAGTTGGGATATGCCTGTATCAAGTATGTAGCAAACTTTAGGGCATTATCTTTGTTGCTTTTTGTTGCTCTCTATTTCATTCGTTCTTTTTTTGATTTTTTTGATTTTGCATATTTCCTCGATTAACTATCCATCATAGGTGGCCCTTGAAATATTGACCAAATCATCGTGGTTTGGAATCAGGATGTAGTTGGCTATTTGCAGATAGGGCTGTATGTGTTTTTTCTTTTTCTGTCTCTTTGTACTTTCTTCTTCCAGTAGTAATTTGGCATTTCATAACAGGTTGCGCCTCATGTGTACTATTCATCATTATGTGATAGAATGCTTTGCAGTTATGTGTTTACCCTTTTTAGCACCTGTAATGTCTGATAACTTCAAATTTTTAGTAAAAATCATGTGAACCCATCTTCTACTCTCTCCATCCCATTTTTGTTTGTCCCTTTGCGAGTTCCAACTATTTAGGGGAACAAGCAACTAATGTACATGAATTTAAATTTGAAATGATTTAGTCGAACAATACCCTTTATTCTCATAGGTTATAATATTTATAACCTATGTAGCATGGACACGGATATAGACATGGGACACAGGATTTTTGAAAAAATGGGGACATAGACATGGCGGGACATAGCCATATATATATATATATAATATTTACCTAGTTACCATTAGTTACAAATAGTAGTTCCATAGGGAGAACTATCAATGGATTGGTTGTCGGGAGTCGCGGTGGAAGTAGATGGGGACGGAAACTGTGACAAAGTCGAAGAAAAGTCTCCTTTTGAGCTTGAGCTTGAGGCATGACCCTCAAGAGAAGTAGAAAGAGATGAGGACCCGGGTGTAGTGGAATTGGACTAGAGAAGGTGCTGCTGGTTCCGGTGATGGAGCCAATAAAGGAGTGGAGCACCTCCCCTGACTCAAATCAGCTCATTGTCCACTCTTGATCCAAATTGGCCTTCCCTTAAAAGCGAGGCCTTCCAGATGTTTCAAAAAGATAAATTTTGCCTTGGCACTAAAGGAAGAATCGGGCTTAATGTGGGTGCTGTTGGGTTACTTATCTTGCTTGGAACTGTCGTTGTGTATGGGAAAGAGGGGTTCTACCTATGCTTGGTTAGGAAAAGGGAGAATGGTCCCAAAAGGGACGTGAAACAAAAACCACTAGAAAGATCGGTGAGTTAAGGAAAAGGTAATGGGCAGTCCTGCTGGGAGGCAATCTACCTCATCCTGATCCGAAAAAAATCCTTGATCATTATACAGATTATATAACGATTAATGAATGAATATTAGTACTAGCAAAAGCTGCACTCCCATTTGAAAATTTTCCCCTTTCCACCAACTTTTTCTAATCTAGTTACAGATCTCCAAAGTGGCAATGCATCCTCCCCGGTAGAATGTTGAGGTGTGCTACTAGTACCTGTCGAGAAAGGCATGTCTTGTATGACTATATTATATCTAAGACAGTGGGAGAGTGCGTGCGTGAGAGACATATCACAGACCAATAGAGATTAGTATTGCATATATACATATATATACTCACACATACATATCTATACCTAGTGCTAGAGAGCAGATGAAACAAGTAGATCGTGGATTTGGGCATGTTAGAGTTTTAAATACTTAATTGTAGTTTTAACCCATATATCTTATGTAATAACATTTGCCCCCAAAAATTTTTAAAAATAACAAATATACCCCCGCCGTGTCCCCTTTCAAAAAATGAATTAAATTAATTGGACACGCCAAATTAATGGTGTCCCGTACATTTTCCAGTGTGTCCGTGTTCCCGGCATGTCCGACACCAGTATGGGGACATCTGTGCTACATAGTTTATAACAAGAGATATTACTCTGGAGATTTTGACCAAAAAATTAGACATTCCATGCCCTTGGGGAGTGCTTTGTCGTGCTAGGTCACTGACATATCCATGCGTTTGTTTTGGAAATCTAAATACCTTTTTTTTTTTTGAACTTTTTAAAGAAATGCGTTGGGCCATCCCAAGGGAGTTGAGAATAAAAATAAGAGATAGATGTATGTGCCATATGGACGTCATTGAGTAACTGCCTTGCACTGCTGCTAATTAAGAAGATGGAGATCAGGAGAATTCTTATCTAAGGAACAAACTGTTTCCAAACCTTGCTGGCTATCGTCTTATAATTAATGACAGTTTGTGGTTCTCTTGTTTCAGATTTCAATCACGTGACTAAGTAAATTATGAAATTGCAGGTATGGTCAGTTCGACAGTGCAAAAGAAACGTTTGAAGTAATATCTGACTACGAAAGCATGCTCGACCTATTCATATGCCACCTTAACCCTAGTGCAATGAGGCGCCTTGCTCAGAAATTAGAGGAAGAGGGTGCTGATTCAGAGTTAAGGCGATATTGTGAAAGGATATTAAGAGTCCGTTCTACTGGATGGACACAAGGGATTTTTGCCAATTTTGCTGCTGAAAGCATGGTTCCAAAAGGACCTGAATGGGGTGGAGGCAATTGGGAAATCAAGACACCCACAAACTTGAAGTCTATACCACAGTGGGAGCTGGCGACAGAAGTTATGCCATATATGAAAACAGATGATGGTACTATCCCTTCCATTGTGACGGACCATATTGGTGTTTACCTTGGGTTAATAAAAGGAAGAGGTAATGTTGTCGAAGTGAGGGAAGGTAGTTTGGTCAAAGCACTTAAGCCTGCAGGTATGGATGTTAAGGCCAACGGCATCCACACAACTCTTGCTACATCCATGTCTAACAAATCGAAGGGCGTGGCGGATGGTGATTCCTTGATGGGCCTAGAAACCCTTACCAAACAAGTTACGGGTCCTAGTGCAGCAGATGAACAGGCGAAAGCTGAAGAAGAATTTAAGAAAACCCTCTATGGCTCTGCTGATGGTAGCAGCAGTGATGAGGAGGGAACTTCAAAAGCTAAGAAAATACACATTAGAATCCGTGACAAACCAGTTGCATCCACTGCCGTGGATGTAAATAAGATCAAAGAAGCCACGAAGCAGTTTAAGCTTGGTGATGGTTTGGGCCTACCAATAAGTAGGACCAAGTCATCAACCGGTGGATCTCAAGATTTTGACCTGCTTGTCCCTCAATCTGTTTCTGCAACCACCGGAAGTATGACAGCTCCCACAGTTTCTACCCCTGTAGATCCATTTGGAAGTGACTCACTCAACCAGCCGGCCTTTGTTTCACAGCCTGGCCCAATCACGATGGGTGGTGGAGTTGCAGCTAGGCCAATCCCAGAGGACTTTTTCCAGGATACAATATCATCCGTTCATGTCGCAGCATCTTTGCCTCCTCCTGGGACTTACCTTTCAAGGATGGGTCAGAATTTTCAAGGGGGTGAAATTAACACTGTTGCACCTAAGCAAGTTGGTGCTCCTGTAACTGATGTTGGTCTTCCTGGGGGTGGAGTACCCCCTCAAGCTGCTCAAGTACCAATTTCTCTTGATTCCTTTGTACTTCCGGATGGTGGAGTTCCACCACGACCTGTGGCTCAGCCTGCTGTCCTGCCGGTGTCTCATGTTCAGACAGCTCAGGTGACAGTCTCCACCCAACCCCTTGATCTTAGCTCACTCGAACCACCGGGATCTGCTAATTCAGGAAAAACTCACCCACGTCCAGATTCTCCTCCAAAATCTGTGCTCCCTGGACAGGTGATCTTTCTGGTTTCGTCTTCCTTTTCTTCCTTTGGTTTATTGCAAGATTAAGTTAGGTAGGATTAGAAATGCAAGCATTCATAGATTATTAGGGACAAAATTGTAATTTAACTCCAACATTCTATTGAGTCAAAGAATGGGAAAATCAAATCTTCACTTCGGTATCAACAGCACTCCATGAGTAATATTCTGAAAACTGAAAAAAAAGAAAAACCAAACCAATGGAGTGAGGTGTCTGGTGAGTTCTTAAAAGCACTACCCAAATACTCCAACTCACTAGGAACAAAGAAGAGCAGCAAGATGTTTTCTAGGACAAAGGTCTCTTAGGTCCTGTAGAGACCCAACGCCACATGGCTTTTCCTGTTTTCTTTTACTAGGGAGTGGTATCCGTGTGCACGTGTGATGCATGTGAGAATGTGCCCAATACAAGTGTAATGAGTCAAACAAGCAGCACAGTTCCATACCCTGAAACAGAAGTACCCTAAGAATAAAATATTTTCCAAAATAAACACAGAGTTATAGCTTCTAAAAATTCTTTCAGTATGCTCCCATTTATATCACCATTAAACAGGACAAGTGTTATTCGACTTTTTGCTGGCAACTCATGTTTCGCAAAATCTTCATCTTCATTCTATTGGTTCAGATTTCTTAGTAATCATAAACCTCACTTAAACATGCATGCGAAAATTGGAAACAAAGCCAGAGATTTATGCTGACCAGTATGTTGATATTTGAAAACTAAGTTCTTTAAGGATTTTTCTTCCCATAGTTGGCTGAAGTATTCTTATGAATTCATGCGGAAGCACTGTTTAATCCAATACAAAAATACTGTTGAGTCAGTGAATGAAAGTATGGTTCATGGCACTCTCACTTTCTATATAGGGCAGAATTGGGTAAACAGACTGGCTGTCAGTCTTTTATTTGCTAAATGGATCCATCGATTGCACTGAACGACATCCGGCCTCCGGCTCTATGGGATTGCTGGTCCAACCCTGGTTGTGGCGGTTTTTAGCAAAATAGCACAATTTTGGTAGTTTTTGGAGGGGCAAGATTCATGTGTTTTATTCAGAGTTTAGCTTATAAATATATAGCACAGTTCAACTGAATATCTGCCAGAAATTTTCCGTTTAGTCTATTGGCTGCTTTCACTCTTTCATATGCTTATAAGTTATATCTAATGTTCTTTGTCTCCCTTCTGTTTTGGGTTATTCATGTTACAGGTTCCTCGTGGGGCTGCTGCTCCGTTTTGTTTCAAGACTGGACTTGCGCACCTGGATCAGAATCAACTCCCAGATGCATTGTCTTGCTTTGATGAAGCTTTTCTTGCACTGGCCAAGGATCAATCTCGAGGAGCTGACATTAGAGCTCAAGCAACTATCTGTGCTCAGTATAAGATTGCAGTTACTCTCCTCCAGGTATTCTTCTTGTCCATGCTCGATGTCAACTGATGTTAACTTGCTTGTAATTGTTGGAGCCAAGGATCTGAGCAAGTACAGTGGTTGACTTCTATTGATCTTTTGAGACAATATTGGTCCCGAAGTATGTTGGATTTCTATTTCATGTGCCACTTTGGCTAGTTGTTTGTTGGTCAAATATGAGTGTGTGCCATAGATGCTTATACAGAACTAGTTTTTCTCCAATTTGTTCACAACATTTATTAAAAGAGAACACTTCAGAGCTGACCATGCTTAACCTTGGGATTCTTGAGTGGAAATTATTGCTCTGGGGTTGACAAGTTGAACCTCAACCAACGATTGTATTTAGTTTGGCTGTCTGAAAGGTAGAAATTCAAGTTCCTGTCTTGCGTCATGTTACTACAGCTGGCCCTATTCATCCAAATCCATCTAAAACTGACAAATCTAACACTGTTATGGTTAGCTGTGGGAGTTAATTGGTTTCGGTCATGCATTCATCAATACCACAGCCATGAATGGCTAGATAGCCCAGAAGTTTACCAGCACTGGACCTATTACAAACTCAGTGTATTGGCAGGTTTTGTTCCCAAGTTTGCTAAAGCATTGTTCTTTCTAGCGGTAGCCTATTCGTTATGATCATGCCTAGGAAAAGCACTACTCAAACCATGCAATCATAGACATGGAAATGAGTCTTTTGATGACTGATTTTCTGTGAGTGTTAAATCCGCCATTCTGCATGACTAATTCTGTGAGCCTATGGACATCAATGAAACTTAGGTGGTTTAACTGTTTGTTATTTACTTGGGGTAGCACCAATGTGACCTGGTGGTCACGGGTTTGCGTCACGAAAATAGCCTCTGTCTGCGAGGATAAGACTGCATGCATTCGACCTTCCCTAAATTCTGCAGTAGCGGGAGCCTCATATACTGGGTAGTCTTTTGTTTTTTCACATTGGGAAACACGAAGCCAAGGGTTTAGGGACTCATGGTACAAGGTTTAACTGAGAAAGTATAGAAATACGAAGAATTTATTGACTCCTTGGACTTTGTTATCCCTTTATGACTTGTGTCTAACCTATGAGTAACTACATGTCAGTTTTTTCTATTCATTCATAATTTATGTATTTGCTTTTTGTGGATTTCTGCTAACCTTGAGGTTGATGTTTTCTAAGGTATTGTTGATACGTGATCACCTTAATTTATGTATTCCTACAAAAAACACAACTTGCACAAAATTTAGTTATCTTATCCCCACTGAACAACACTCGGACCAAAATAGCCTCTAAGATTGCGTGCGTTCGACCCTTCCCTAAATTCTGCAGTAGTGGGAGCCTCATATACTAGGTAGCCTTTTGTTTTTTCACGTTGGGAAGGTGCGAAGCCAAGGGTTTAGGGACTCAGGGTACAAGGTTTAACTGAGAAAGTATAGAAATTATGAAGAATTTATTGACTCCTTGGACTTTGTTATCACTTTTTGACTTGTGTTGACCTATGAGTATTTACATTGTCAGTTTTTTCCTTTCATTAATAATTTATGTATTTGCTTTTTGTGTATTTCCGCTAACCTTGAGGTTGATGTTTTCTAAGGTATTATTGATTCGTGATCACCTTGATTTATGTATTACAAAAATCACAACTTGCAAAATCAATATCAACCCTACCTAAATGGCAGATCCTATCAAATTGCGAGTTTACCAGAATCAGTATTCAACCCTACCTAACATTCCCAACCACATTAAACTCGCAATTTGATAGGATTGAATCCCAACCACAGCCCTACCTTTAGGTAGGGTTGAATACTGATTTTGGTAAACTCGCAATTTGATAGGATCTGCCATTTAGGTAGCGTATTTGTCTGATCAATCAATCCACCCAAAACTGTGGCCTTAATAATAGCTGTCATAGTTGTTTCGCGGCTTTCGCCCTGGTAGTCTGTTAAAAGTATTTTTCATTCAGATATTTTAAATTAAGCAGAACCTAAGAAAGCTTCAACAAAAATTAATCTTCTTCAGTTTTGCTGCCATTCTGCTTTTTATCGGATGTTGTAGCTAAACAATACAGACTGTCCTTGATATGAAACTGGAACAGATTCTACCAGGTCTTGTTTATTTGTCCAGATTAAAGGGTCGGATGAGATTATAAATCCAAGGGGACCACATATGCCTCTTTTGGTTGAAACTCTTGCGGCTATACATAGGATATAGACCTTGGAGGATGTGGTATTGATATTATTATTCTCCTATGTAATAATTCGATAGGATTACTTATTCAATATGGTTTTATATCTCTTCATTATTAGTCCAGTCAAACAGAAGGGTCTTCGTTTTTCATAACAACAATTAGCATCTTATGGCTGTAAAATGATATCACAAAAACTGACCACTTGGAATCTTATGGAGTTTGTATGTCATCATAGCATTTCACGTGGATTTCCTGCAGGAAATTGGACGACTGCAGAGAGTCCAAGGGCCGAGTGCCATAAGCGCAAAAGATGAGATGGCAAGACTGTCGCGCCACCTGGGCTCATTGCCTCTTCTAGCAAAACACCGAATAAACTGCATCCGAACTGCCATTAAACGGAACATGGAGGTGCAAAATTATGCTTATTCCAAACAGATGCTTGAGCTCCTTCTCTCTAAAGCTCCTGCAAACAAGCAAGACGAGTTGAGAAGCCTGATCGATATCTGTGTCCAAAGGGGTATAACCAACAAATCCATAGATCCGTTAGAAGACCCATCCCAGTTCTGTGCTGCCACACTTAGTCGTTTGTCAACTATTGGGTACGATGTTTGTGATCTCTGTGGGGCCAAATTCTCGGCCCTTTCAGCTCCTGGATGCATTATTTGTGGCATGGGAAGCATTAAAAGATCAGATGCAATTTCAGGGCCTGTTGCTTCGCCCTTTGGCTGAGAATTAATAGTACCTCACTCAATTTGCTGCCTGTGTTTTTTTTCGCCCTCCTGTAAAGCTCCTGACACTAGAAATTGGGAAAATTTTTCTCATTATTGTTATCAGGAGATGACGTGGCTAGGGCTATTGGGTTTGGTGTATGTGTGCGTAGATGAGTATTTTGTACCCCAATGTGCTCATGGGCATGTTTCATTCGATGGTTAATTTGTAGTTCTTTTTGAATCCCAACCTCAGTTCCCATTGTTATACCCCCTCTGTTTTGGGGTGATGTTTATTATCATTCATGGGTTTAAAGCTTCTTTGTTAAGGCTCATTTGTTTTGAGTATGCTGCTTTTTTCCATCTGTTAACGTTATTTGTGGGTGAGTGCGCGTGCACATGCAGAGAGAGCCCAAATTAAATTAGTCGATAAATAGCAGAATCTGAATGTGTGCTGATGATACCAGTTATCAAAAACATAACCTAAACATCTGTATCCGTTGAAGTAAGAGGAAGAAGAAACTTGGTTAACTACAAGAAGGGTTCCATGTCACTTGGTATGTTGAGCTTTACGGAAAAATTATTTAGTCTTTTTTGGGACATTATAACGTAGTGTTATATGCTTCTTTTCCACCATACATTGGCGTGGGGTTTAAGACCAAGTGTATATGGTCTATATTAATGCGTGGTAGAAAATAGGTCTGAAGTATTTCGGCAAGTGATGATGGGTGAACATTTCGTCATTAGATTCGAGTAGAAGTTGAGGTTGTTTTTTAAGATTTCATGCATTAAGGTTTACAGATGGCCAAGTGAATTCGTTGCCTAATTATTCCATCTTTAAAACTGGTTTACGAGTTGGACGACCATTTTATTATTTGTCAATTAATTTTGAGTTGAATGGTCTACTTTTAGCACATTGGCTTTCAACTTCAAGAGTGCTACAGTGGCACGTGGTGGCACCTTGCACATGTATCTACATAGCGAGCAGGGCAGAGAGCTAAGGCATGAGGATGATATGTCTTGACAAGGTGACTTGGTGATGCCAACTTAGTTGTGGCATTGGTCCCTTAGACAAGTGACAACTATGACACATGTGAAGGTTCAGAAGATTGAACATGGATGCTAAAATGATAGCAAGCGTGTGGGACAATACAATCAGTTACAGAGTCGGCTAAAACATGTGAGCTTGTAGCATTTTGTGTTGGGCAAGCTTTCTATGGATCATGGTAGTCAGCAAATCTCATGGGCAGATAAGCTGGGCTTGGACAAGTATTCTTGGCAAACTAGTAGACATCAGTTTTTAGCTATTCCAATAGGCAGTTATTGACAGTTACCAAGGGATGGTGTGTTGGCTGGCTTTGCTTGGTCTAGCACAAATCATAGGACAGTTGGGGTGTCAACTACAGATCATGGTGATCATGGGGTATGTCCATGACTCGTGTAGGTAGCCACGTTTTTCTAATTGTAACCTATATATAGGCATGGCTAGGGTATTTTTATGAGTGAGGGATTCTTAGTAGGATTTAGTTTCCTCTATATTGTTGCTGAATAATAAAAGGTTAGGAAGGGTCCTGTAAATACTAAGTGTTCCTAGATCTATCTATCTTTTCTCTCGTGAGTAGTTGGCTGACTAAGTTCTTGGTGGAGTTTAGTACCATCATAGGCCGAACCTCATAGCAAAAATTAACTCTGTGACAGTTGGTATCAAAGCCCGGTTGGCTAAAAAATGGTTGGCAGTATTGCTATAGATGCTATGAAGGAACAAGTTACACAATTGGAAGAGTTGGTCGATGCTGTAGAACCATGTGAATCGCGTTTGCTGGTTGGGCAACTAGATGGGGTCGCTCTGAAGGTTGTCTCCTTGCAAACCTCTTTGGAGGAGAGCAAGTTACTGACTGATTCCAGATTTACAAACATGGTGCTGACATGCTTTCATTGTTGGAAGTGTTGAAGGACAGAGTTTAGACGTTGGAAACTGAACTCACGCTGGTGAAGAGCAAACTCGGTGGTCCTTCCAACAGTTTAGATGTTCATGGCAACGTGCAAGTTTCGGAGTCTCAAGTTTTCAATGGTGCTTAGAGTGCAAAAGAGCTCGAGAATTTTCTGTGGAATATCGAACAGTATTTTGATGCTGCCAATGCTCCTGACGGACATAAAGTTACCATCACTAGCATGTACCTCACTGGAGATGCAAAACTCTAGTGGAGGATACACACAAAGGATGTTGTGCATCCAAAGATTACAGCATGGGAGGTGCTGAAAAAGGAGTTGAAGGATTAATTTCTTCCTTGCAACACGACATGGGTTGCAAGAGAGTCGCTGAAATGGCTTAAGCACATTGGTAAAGTGAGTGACTACGTGAAGTATTTCAGTTCTTTGATGCTGGACATCAAGAACATGTTCGAGGAGGATAAATTGTTCAATTTTGTGTTAGGGATTTAGAATTGGGCACAGATGGAGCTTCGCAGCTAGGGGTCAAAGATTTTTTCTTTGTCACACTCTAACATACGGACACGATGCCATGCTACCAATGAAAGTAAATGCGTGATCAACTAAGTTTGCCTATCAAAAAATCTATCTCCAGCAGAATATTCACAAGCTATGTTAATCGAGATGAAAGATCTTGATGAAGTAAGGTTTTTTACCTTAGATCATTTGGTCATCCAAAAACAAAAGGTGGTCAGGGCTTATAACAAAAGGGTGACAGAGAAACATTTTGACGAAGGAGATCTAGTGTGGAAGGTCATTCTCCCCTTAGGGTCCAAAAATCCTAAAATGGGTAAATGGTCACCCTCCTGAGAAGGACCGCTTCAAATAGCAAGATGTCACAAATGAGGAGTGTATACACCACAAGACATAGAAGGAGAAATGCATACATATTCAATCAATGACAAAAACTTGAAAGTTTATCATCCAACCATGTGAGAAACCCATTAGGCCCCACTCAAATAGCAAGCAAACAAAGAAATAGTTCAAGGGAAGAGGAGAAAACAAAGTCAAATTAAAGCAGACAAGTTGGCCTTGATTTTGTCCCAAGCCGTATTCAAATCAACGACTTGGCCTTTAACGTCCAACATTCTTTCTTCTAAAGATGGGACATCATTGGCCAAAGTCTTGCATTCAAGAAATGCAAGAGAAGCGGACAAGAATAGCTTCTTTGTCATTAAGCTGTTGGCGAAGGCGTTGGATTTTCCCTGTCAGTACACTCTCTTTAGAATCCAAAACCTCATAGTCAACCAAGTTCAGGGATAGTTGTTCTTCCAGTTGTAAAATCGAGCTAATTTTCCTTAAATTTGAGCACAGTCGTGCCTCTTTTGATCAAAAGAGAAGAATAAAGGAGAACTTTGCTCATGAACGACTTGAATTTTGACTTTGAAGTTAGCATCAACTTGGGAACAGGAAATGATACCAAGGGAGCATTGAGAAAACAAGCCAAATGAGCACTTCTAAGGGACGTTGGAGAGATTGTCTTAGTTGGTCTTTAGCTTTTTCAATTTCCGAATCAGTAATAGTCGGGCTAGTGGAATTAGAAGTACCACTAGTCAAATTAATCTTTCTAGGAACAACTTTTCGCTCCTTGAGAAGGCGTATTTGGGCCTCAATTGGCACTTTCTAAGGATGCTGGCTAGTAGCCTATTCTCAGCGGGTAAGAGTTAGGGTCAATTTCTCCTGATCCTCTTGCTGTAAATTTCTTTCCATTAAGTTCAACAAAAGAAGAAAGTACGGAAACAACAAAAGAAGAAAGTAGGGAATTAACAAAAAAGAAGAAAGATACGTACGTTGCAGGAGAAGTCGCAACAAAGTTAGACCCCACAATAGGGTCAACAGGATTATCAAAGAGCAATACATGTGTAGATTCCTCGTCTTCTTCTTCATCATCTTCTTCACCAGAAGCCTCAACCACATATGGCCTTTCGGCCAATGACTTGACATGACCTTTCTTCAGCAGTGGATTAGGAGAAACTGCTGAATCCAATTCAATGGGCGTGGCGGCAGAAGTATGGGGTTGGTTGTTTGCTTAACTTAGGGATTTCCCCTAAACGAGCAATTTGGCGAGTTCTTTTACTGGCCTGTAAAAACAACAGATATAGGAGAAGGCCAAAAAAGTTGATATTCGAGAAAGCTAAACTAGGAGAAATACTTATAGTAGGAGAAGGAACTTTATCTTGACTTCCTAACGACTTAGTGATTTCAGAATCACCCTTTCTTTCCAAAGGTCGAGCAACTATTACAAAGCAAAATGGAGAAGAAAGTTGAGTAATGTAGAGGAAAATAAGACCAAACAGAAAATGGCCATAAGTTCACCTTGCTCGGTAGAATCAACTAGGGTTATAAAACCTAATTTGTAGGCATGCATCCTCTATTTCCCAAAATAAAGCATCTACCTTTTCTACCATTACTTTCTTGGTAGGGGGATCAAGCGCATACATTTCATCCCATCTCAAGGTATTAGCAAACACAAAATTTGTATTGGGAATAAGAGGGATGGGCCTACCATAAGGTTTATCAAAGGTCTTAGGAGAAAGAACCTTGTTACCAAGAGTAGTATAGACTTTTCACCAAGCACTAGTAGTTTTTTTTTGTTTTTTTTGTTTTGCAATTTCAGTTAGACAATTTCTCCTAGCTTTGTCCAAGAGGGCATGCTTAAGGGAATTCCATTTACATTTGAAAAAGTTTTCAAATCAAAGGATGAAAATATAAATATCAAAGAAAAAAGCTATACCTATGGCTTTGTCCTCAAGAAGAATTTTGATTTTACCAGCAGCCTTGGCTGGGGGTTGACGGCCTTTTTTTCTTCATCATCCTTTTCATCTCCTACAGGGAGAGAAGTCAGCTCAGGAGAGATCAAAGGGAGGACAGAGTCAAGGGGTTCTTGATATTGAACAATGATAACTTGATCCCACCAATTGAAAAAAGTAATGAAAGTATGAGGTACAGAGTTCATTTAATACATGCTTTTCATTTGAAGAAATTAAGTCACATAAATAATTATAGATATTTAAACAAGTAACTTCATCCTAGCCCTAGCTACTAATTTAGCCTAACATGGTAATGAAAATAAAGACAATAAACAAAAAGAACTTACTTGATTGCATTAAGTAGAGAATACTTCAATTACAAAATCAAATCATTCTTCTTCAATTTCTTCCAAAATGAAAGATGAATGGTATACAAAAAGAAAGAACAAAGAAAGAAGAAAGAAGAGAAAAACTTGGAGTTTTATCTCTATCTATCTTCCTATCTCTCTCAATATCTAAATCTCTCTCTATCTATCTATATTTATCTCTCTCCAAATACCTCATTTTATAGGCAAATTTAGGAGATATTTTTGGCAATTTGGCTTGACAAGTTGGCCACTTGGAAGAAGAGAATTTCAAAACAACTTCTTCTTTGACCACTTGGAAGAAGAGAATTCTAAATTTACTTCTTCTTCTGACAACTTGCATAAAAAACAAATTACTCAAAAGAGAAGTATACAAATTGACAACTAATATGGAGAATTTATCTAGTGTTTTGTGGACATGAACAATCTTGATAATTAGTGCTTCCAACAAATCTTGAACTTAATACATCAAGTTTTTAGGCCTCTTTCTTGAGCATAACCGTTGATCTTTTCTCCGGTTCTAATATAAAGCACAACCAAGCCAACTTTGAATCACTTTTTATTCTTTTTTCATCAAACTTGTAAAATACCTGCAAAACATAAAACATAATAAAATGAGACGAAATATAATAAAATATGACTAATAAAATATAAATTAGGGATAAAAATATACACTAAATTGTGCACATCATACAGCTTGGAAGGGTTGCAAAACAAAAGACTGTAGTTTTGCCCTGGCCTTCTGAAAGGCTGTCTTCCTCTCATTAGCATCCTGAATTTGGTGAGCTATGAGGAGATCATTTGTTGAATCACAGGGAGACACTAGAGGCAGTTGAGTCAACCAAATTGGTGAGCAAGCTGGGCAAGATTATAAAATTCTACTCCACATTTGTTATTCACTGGAGAATAGCACATACCATAAGGGAGATCTCGGGCGGCAAGGAAACTTGCCAAATTTGTCTTTGTTCTCGGTGATTGTTGTCCAGGGCAATAGGGTCGTTCTTCAGCCAAGAAGGCCCAATCATCCTATCAAAAGAGAACTAGAAGTCGGATGGTTGGGCAATGGGCATGCCATACAGGTAGGAGAAGCACTGGTCAAAAGTATGGTCTAAAGGAGCTTTGTTAAGGAGATTTCGGCCATGACAAGTCTTGTTCATTGGTGTTTTCAAAGAAAGAGGCCAAAGTATAGGGAAATAGATCCAAAGCCAAAATTGCAAGAGCCAGAGAAGCCCTGAACATCCTAATAGACAATTATTAAGCAAGTCCTTCAATCCCCTGTATAAGTAGGCAAGCACAATAGAAGCTAGAGCTAATTAGTGGCCTGAAACAAGTGCCTTTGCCAATTCATTAAAATCTTTTGTGATTTTATTTGAACCCACACAGAAAACGAACTTGTTCAGCCAATAAATGAGAAAAGCCACATGTTTTTCATCTGACATAGGTTCAGAACCTGTTTTTCGATAGTAGTCCATTAAAAACTTAAAGGTAAGTTGCTTTTTTCCTATATGACATGAGAAATCAATCTGAGGACAGGTTAATTGGGCATTAGTCTCTTCCTCATGGGGGCAGAGGCTAGTAAGGAAACAGATGTCTTGGAGAGAGGGAGAAAGCATTCCGCAACAAAACATAAATGCATTGGTAGAAAGAGACTAGAAAGAAGCAGCAACGCATATGGTTGTATTCTCTATGGGGATAGAGTCTTTACTAAACATCAATGCATCATAAATACCCAATTTTTTCTAGAGAACACGGTGAGTAGCTACCAGACGATCTAACCATTGATCGTACTTGGAGGAAGCAAACAGCCATAAACGGAAAGGTTTAGTCAAGTTATAACGACTCCAATTGGGGTTAAGAGTGCGAAAAGGGAGTTTGCCTTCAAAGAGTGGATAAAATTCAGTGACATAGCTGGAAACTAACCCTGTGAAGCAAGAGCTTAATCCAAACAAGTTATCTTGGGTTTGGGAGCCAGAGGCAGGAATGAGGGTAGCATGATCGACAAAAGCTTAATTTTCAAGTAACAACATTTGAAGGAGGGCTATCTAAATCCTTTGAAGGGGCATTCGATATATGAGTTACCATGGATAGGAGCAAGTTACAAAAGGATATATAAGAACAACGTGGTCAAGAGTTTGAGATGAGTAGGTTCGGAACCCAAGAACGTATGGATATTTGAAAAGGTGATAAGGACAAGGTAATTACGGCACATTAGAGATCTAATCAAAGCAAAATGGACGGTTATATTTAGATAAGCGTGAAAAGCTGTCTGGCATATCCAAACCTAGTGTTATCCCACTAAAACACAAGGTTTGAGGGGGACAGTGTTGTGACGAAAAATGGAAATCAAGAATGTTGGGCCCCAATGAGAAATATGTTGTTTCGATCCAGCATTGACTAAATAAAATATGTGGGGTCTAAGGAAAATTAGTTCTTAATATGATGGGAACATGTGTTGAAATAAGGAATGCACAACTAGTATTGCTTTGAGTTGAAAGGACACATGACAGTCAGATAAATTTTGTTGCACGAATGGATTAGGATGATAGGCTTAAAAAAGGGGGTTTGTCAGTAATGGCTAGTTAACTTAATGAAAGTTTATAAATACAATGCCAGGCGGTATTGGGAAGAGGTCTGACACCAACCAACAATTACACAGATATTAATTTTCAAGCTATTCAACTTTTATCATTTTCCTTTGCTTTTAATTAGTTAAAGTTAAATTTGTTTTGTTTTGAGTATCACACCTACTTATTTAAGTTGAAAAAACCTCCATGATTAAATTTAATTATTTTTCGGTCATCCAATATTATTTTAGCCCGTTTGATTTCGTATTTAGCTTAGTTTATCTTCACTCAAAATTAAAAGTACTCTTAATTGAAGCGAAACCTGAACCAACTTATCTTACTCCCCTTCTAGGAATTCGCATCACTTTTTGAGCTTCAAGGCTTGTGGATAAAGATGCAGAAAAAATTGGAGAGGTCCAATTTTGCCCTAATATTTGCACTAGAACGCCGGCCAACGGGGCCCACACCAACATGAAGAAATCTATCTTCTGATGACTGATCAAGGAATTTCCCATCACGGGGAGATCCAAGACTTTCTTTTATAGTACCCCAAGGGATTTCCGTCGTGTTGTGCCTTGGGATACTATAAAAGTGCAGTGCTCCTTGATAGATTTCATCGAGATCTTATTGTCATGATTTGAATTGTTTTGCTTATAGAGTTTACCAAGTAAATCATGCAAAAAAATTGAGGTAATCACATGATCAGACAATGCTTATTATAAGATGATCATAAGTGAGATTAAAAAAAACTTTAAATAAATTTATCTTGATTATGTGGTTAAAAACGTTTCACATTAGTAGTGTTCAAACAATATCTATAAACTAAATTCATGGATCATAACGATAAAATCTCGATAAAACTTACCGAGTGGCACTACTGGAGCACTACGGGATGGATTCAGGGAGGTTGTAGTGCACTTTCCTGTAGTGCGCGTGTAGCGCGGGTAAAATGACATAATTTTGTCCACTTTGTTCTTAAAACTACATCATTTTAATCTTCATATATTTTGATAATTATTCATGTGATAAGATAAAACGATGTAGTTTTGATGATAAAACGAATAAAATTATGTTGTATTGTCCGCATTACACGCGCACTATAGGAAAGTGCACTACAGCTCTCCTAAATCCGGGCGGAACCTCTCGTCCGTAAGTTAAGTGATAGCTTTAGCATATCTAGTAAAGCGATCACGAGAAAAATTTGTCATTTTGTTGAAGTTAATCAATACATCATTTCCTTAAATATTTCGACTATTACAACTGTTTGATGAAGCATCATTCTCGACGTTATTTTTATTTTTCTGTTACTGCTAATTCACAGTTGCAGAACAAGTTCAAATAAAATGCAATGCAATTTGCTGGCTCATAGCTCAACTTTTTCATAAAAAATTGAAGACAGATGAAAGATGATTTTCTAGTTAATTTCTGTTAAGTGATGTATCTAAAGCACCTAATGCAAGCACGTGTGATCCATGAAGTTAGTTACAAGTGGTTAGCAGATTGTTAGTTCGGGTTGTTAGAACTTGTCCAGCTGGATTCCAGCTGGCATTTCCTTTTAGACATGTGTCTAATTGATGATTGGTTAGTTTGGTTTCACTTGGATTAGTGTTAAGTCGGTTGTTAGTCTAAGTCGATTAGTTCTCTGTATAAATGGACTTCTGTATTCTTGATTGCTTAATCAATGAAAATTGCATTTCTTCCTTCTCTCCTTTCTCTGGTATTAGTCTTCAAGATCATCAATGGTGTAGAAAATCAGTGAAGTTTTCATGGTATCAGAGCTAATGGCGAAAGTCAATTAGAATTCAACACATCACAGCAACTCCTTACAGCAAATACTTACTGATCTTCGAAGAAGGTTATTCGTTCCTCTCTTGTTATGGCAGACAGAAATTATCTTCCTTCTTCCCTCACCTTTTTTATTGCAAATTTTCAATCATTCATTACTATCAAACTTGAAACATCAAATTACTTTGCCTGGAAAACACAAATTGAGAATGCTTTACTTGCCAACAATCTATCTCAGTTCTTGCATAATCCAGAACTAATACCTGATGCACATGTTCTTGATGAAAACGGAACAAAAACAGACAATCCAGAGTACCTTAGTTGGTTAACTATTGATAGGATGTTGATGTCTTGCATCATTGCAACTCTTACACCACCAATTTTACCACATGTAGTAGGATCAAAACATTCTTTCCAAGTATGGAAGAAATTGGAAGAAAAATATAGTAATCTTTCTAGATCTCATGTACATGATCTCAAGAGGAAGTTGTTTAATCTAAAAAAGACTGCTTCAATGGAGTCCTACATAGATTCTATCAAGGATATTGTGTAGAAGTTAGCTGCATCAGGTACTAAAATTGCAGATGAAGACCTAGTTTTCCATACACTTCATGGTCTTCCAAGAGAATACAATTCTCTTAAACAATGTATTAGAACCAGATTTGAGGAGATCTCTTTCAGTCACCTTGCATCAGTTCTGCTTTCAGAAGACCTCCACATTGATCAGAAGCAAAGTGTTCAAGTTGATTCACACTCTATTTTGATTGCTCAAGGACATCAAGGTCCATATTCTGGAAATACAGGAGTTCCTCCTACTCAGATCTCAAACTCTTCCCAACAGAACCAGGGCAATCATGTTCCTATATCAGGAAATTCTGTTCATCCTAAATTTGGTAGTTCCAACTATGGATATCAGGGAAATAGGAGAGGCAATAATCGCTATAGAGGAAATTATCATCAAAGAGGAACTCACTCATCTGGAAATCAAGGTGGATACAATTTCTCTGGTTTTCCTCCTTCAGCAAACCTTACTTCATCAAATACAGGGTGCCAAATCTGTGGAAGGAATAATCATACTGCTCTCACATGCTATCACAGACAGAATTTGAGTTACAGACCTTCTTTATCCTTTGGCCAACCTCCAAGAGCTTATCCAACTCACAATTTTCAGTCATTTCCTTCTCAACATCAAGCTGCTAATGGGAATCATCCACAGGCTTTACATGTTTCTGAGAATGGGACTCCTTCACAGATGTCCAGTTATGGTTTTCCCAGCTTTGATCCAACACAGACTCCAAGCACAGGCAATTGGTACTTTGATTCAGGGGCAACCTCTCATGTCACAAGCAATCCTCATCACATTTCTGTACCTCATACTTCACCAAGTACTGATTCAGTTACTGTAGGTAATGGACAACAGATACCAGTGGTTCAAACTGGTAAGAGAATTCTACCTACTCCACAAACCTCTTTCCATCTCAATAATATACTTCATATTCCACTCATCTCTCATAATCTTCTATCTGTCCATAAATTTGCTACAGATAATAATTGTAATGTCATCTTTGATTCTGGTGGCTATGTTATTCAGGACAAAGCAACTCTGAGGATCCTTCACAAAGGACCATGCCACCAGGGTTTGTACCCTCTTCATTCTTCTGACGAAACTCAAGTTCTTGCCACCACTACCTCTACTGCTGAGTTGTGGCATAAAAGATTAGGTCATCCTCATTCTAAGCTTTTGCACTTGTTGTGTAACAAATACCATCTTTCAGTTCAGAAACCATATGACTTTGATTGTTACTCTTGTAAAATTGCTAAAAGTCATAAAATTCCTTTTCCTATCTCTACTTTTGTTACTCATAAGCCTTTTGAATTACTACATACAGATGTTTGGGGACCCTCTCCTATTTCCTCTTTTAGTGGTTACAAGTATTACCTACTGATCATTGATGATTTCACACGCTATTCATGGTTATTTCCCTTACATTTTAAATCTGAGGTCTCTGCTCATATTCAGGCTTTCAAAGTTTTTGTCACAAATTATTTTGGCTGTTCTATTAAGACACTCAGGTCAGATAATGGGGGCGAATTTCTCAATAACCTAATGGCTGCTTTCTTTCTTCTTTTGGCATTCTTCATGAAACAACCTGTCCTCACACCCCTGAACAAAATGGTGTGGCTGAGAGAAAACACAGACATATCATTGAAACTGCTGTGGCTTTATTGCATCAATCTCAGTTACCTGTTCAATTTTGGTTAGAAGCTATTACAACAGCCTTGTATCTCATTAATCGCCTACCTCAGTCTTCTTTGCAGTTTGAAGTTCCTTTTCAGTTGCTCTATCAACATGCCCCTGATTATACTAGTCTCAAACCCTTTGGATGTTGTTGCTTTCCTTGGTTACGTCCTTATTCTACACACAAACTTGATACACGCTCCAAACCATGCATCTTTCTTGGTTACTGTTCTTCCTCTAAAGGCTATAGATG
The DNA here is from genome assembly GCA_019985065.2 of Arctostaphylos glauca. NCBI lineage: Eukaryota > Viridiplantae > Streptophyta > Magnoliopsida > Ericales > Ericaceae > Arctostaphylos > Arctostaphylos glauca. The sequence goes on from JAHSPW020000014.1 coordinate 10,581,096, forward strand.
TCTTGATCCTACTACTAATCGCTTGTACATCTCTAGACATGTCCAATTTGTTGAACATGATTTTCCCTATTCTCATCTTATGGCAAAGTCTTCTCCTTCTGAACCTTCTTTGCCTCCTCAGTTTCCTTCTTTTACTATACCTTCACCATCCATTTCTGTTCCTTTACCTCCTAGAGTGTCTTTATCTCCTCCTACTTCAACCATTTCATCTTTACCCATTTCTGTTCCTGCTATTCCTTCCCATACTGATCCTAGTTCTAATCCTCCAGACTTATCTTCTCATTCTTTCCCTTCTGTTCCTGTTTCACAATCTGTTCATCCAATGATCACCAGGTCTCGTAATGGTATATCTGTTCCTAAGGTTCCCTTATCTCTGATATCTGTTGATCTGTCACCTCCAACAACTGAACCTAGTTCTTTTAAAGAAGCTATGAAGTATTCTGAATGGCGTTAGGCTATGGATGAAGAATTTCATGCCCTTCAATCTCAACAGACTTGGTCTCTAGTTCCCCTACCTAGTGGTTTCTCTTCCATTGGATGCAAATGGATTTACAAGATCAAGAAACATGCTGATGGCAGCATAGCAAGGTATAAGGCTCGTTTGGTTGCTCAGGGCTTTCAACAAACTGAGGGGATAGATTACACTGAAACATTTAGTCCTGTGATTAAGCAACAAACTATTCGGGTGGTTCTCTCTTTGGCTCTCACTAATGGCTGGCCAATCAAGCAATTGGATGTGTCCAATGCTTTTCTCCATGGTCTTATTACTGAAGATGTCTATCTCCGGCAACCTCAAGGCTATGTTGATCCACTTAATCCTCTTCACGTGTGTAAACTTCATAAGGCCTTATATGGATTGAAACAGGCTCCTAGAGCTTGGTATGCTATGCTCTCCCACTGTCTTCTCAAGCGAGGTTTTGTTAACAGCAGAGCAGATTCTTCCTTATTCATTTTTCACCATGGTTCTGATGTCATTTATTTCTTGGTCTATGTTGATGATATCCTGGTTACTGGTAATAACTCAGCTCTGATTCAGTCTGTTCTTACTACCTTGGGTACTGAGTTTGCTTTGAAGGATCTTGGTTTGCTTCATTACTTCTTGGGCATTGAAGTGTCTTCTACTTCTACTGGTCTTATGCTATCTCAGACTAAGTATGCTAAAGAGTTATTGGACAAAGCAGGTATGACAGGGTGTAGACCATGTGGCACTCCTTCTACTTTGAAGTCTTGTACTCCTACGGATGATACCCCTTTTCCCAACCCAGAATTCTATCGTACCTTGGTTGGTTCTCTACAATACCTTACCTTAACTAGACCTGACTTATCCTTTGCTGTCAACTCTGTTTGTCAGCGTATGCATAACCCTCTCCACACTGATTTTAATGGTGTTAAACGCATTCTACGCTATGTGCAAGGGACTTTGCATCATGGTCTTACTTTTGTCAAAACCTCCTTTCAGCTCACTGCCTACTCTGATGCTGATTGGGCAGGTGATACCACTGACCGTAAATCTACTGGTGGGTATTGTGTTTTCATGGGTTCGAATTTGATTTTCTGGTCTGCAAAAAAAGCAACCTACTGTCGCACGTTCTTCCACTGAAGCTGAGTACAAAGCTCTTGCCAATGTTGCTGCAGAGATCTTATGGTTGAACCAATTGTTCACTGATCTTCACATTTCTGCTGATGTTCCTGTTCTTTGGTGTGATAACATTTCTGCTATCTCTTTAGCTTCTAACCCAGTCTTTCATGCTCGGACTAAGCATGTTGAAGTGGACTATCACTTCATTCGCGAAAAGGTTCTTAATCATCAGTTAAAGGTTCACTATGTTCCTTCTCATGCTCAGCTTGCAGATCTTTTCACTAGGTCTCTTCCTGTTCAGAGGTTTCAATTCTTGGCTTCCAAACTGCTGCCTTGTGTTCCACCACCATTAGTTTGTGGGGGGGTGTTAAGTGATGTATCTAAAGCACCTAATGCAAGCACGTGTGATCCATGAAGTTAGTTACAAGTGGTTAGCAGATTGTTAGTTCGGGTTGTTAGAACTTGTCCAGCTGGATTCCAGCTGGCATTTCCTTTTAGACATGTGTCTAATTGATGATTGGTTAGTTTGGTTTCACTTGGATTAGTGTTAAGTCGGTTGTTAGTCTAAGTCAGTTAAGTTCTCTGTATAAATGGACTTCTGTATTCTTGATTGCTTAATCAATGAAAATTGCATTTCTTCCTTCTCTCCTTTCTCTGGTTTTAGTCTTCAAGATCATCAATGGTGTAGAAAATCAGTGAAGTTTTCAATTGCTTGATCATATTTTCATAATCAATTGTTGAAATCCTATGTTTGATTGAATTTTTTATGGTAGCATTACTCATTTGCAAGGATAATTTCCAATCATAAGAGGAAAACAAGAAGACTAGAATAGAAACTGTAATAAATTCAATAGAAGAAAATGAAGAAATCCCATTATCAGATCCTCTTGTGTAACCCCAATTTGAATAAATGAATAACCAAGACCGAAAACCCAAAACCCAAAACTCAAAACGCACTTGGACGATAGTTGCGCCCATAGTTTCTTGGAAGGACTAGATTACATATGTACTTTACGCTACAGTACCCAGACTAAAGTTCCACAAAGGAAGTGTAAGTCTTTTACTGATGAATCAAGTACCTGAAGCTGAAATTATATGGCATTACATGAACTAACTGTGAAAGAGGCTCTGCTCCCTTTCCCTCGAGGCACCTAACTGTTTCGTTCCTGAGTTCATCCGGGAGCTGCAAGCAAACCCAATCCAGCAGCGCTTCCAAGTCCTTTGCAAAGTCGAGAAGATACCAATCTAACAGCTTGGGAATTATTAACTTGTTTGTTGTAGAAATGCCTACTGCTGCATGTAAATAGTCTCTCTTTGCTGCTTCCAACTCATTCTCAACTTGTGATGCAGTATACACCCTCACCTTCATTCGGAGAAAATTGCCTCAAATTCCCAAACAAGATTATACATATGAAAACCTCGTAAAATCTAAGAGCTGGGACTAAAGAAAATAGGATTGAAGCGACTAATCATTATATGAAATGTAGAACTAGTAATAGGATATCTAGAGCTCCTTATCCATGTATATTCTATAAATCTGTATGTCTGGGAAGGTTGTCATAAAGTGTTGAGAGTCCATGCCCAACAACAGCACCCTCATTATTATTTTCTCTTCTTTTCTCTTTCTTTCCTCAAATACAAAACTCGGCCTAAACGTTTGTCAAACTTACAGCTGGGGAGGACCAACTTCCACAGGAAAGTGCGAATGTAACCAACGGTTCAGACCATTCCAGCCCGAATAGGCTGCGTGCTTTCACTTCATAATCTCTTGCCACTTTTGGACTAGTCTATTGAGATACACAGAAAAAGCCAAAAAGTTAGAAAATTAATTCACTCAAAATATAGACTGAAACATTCTTCATTTACTATACGCTTTTGCATAAGAGGAAACCAATAACTAGAAGAAATCCGAGATAAATGTGACTTACATATTTCAAGTGATAAGGAAGCCTCAGGATAAAATGCTCTATTGTGTTTGCATTCAACAAGTGTCCCCCAACTATTATTGTTGCCTGAGGACAGCATAATTGAACTATTAGTCAGTTGTGGAATTAAAAATGATACTGCTACAGGTTTAGTAGCTGAAAGAAAAGGCACTTGTAATTCAGATGTTTTGTTGTAGAGACAGTATGAATGCTCAGGAAGTTTTACGATTATCTTTCTCGGGCAATAATGATACATCTTAAAATTTTCAGAAAGAGATTCTAGGAAGAATGCACAGCAGTCAGTCACATCCACAATGAAGTCCTGCAATATTTTTACAATGAAGTCCTGCAATATTTTTACGCCACCTAATGCGTTGTGCACGGTATGCAAAACTAAGACCAGATTCAAAGACTTCTTGATAGATCACATAAAACTGAAGTCCAACTGATAAATATTGCTTGATTAGTGTTATATGTTTGTTTCAGAAGATAAGCGAATGGGTGAAAGTCCAGATTAAAAAAACATGAGCAAAAAGAGAGATCAGCAGAGAACAAGTATTTTATAGTAAAATAACAAGGAGATCTCACCTTTTGCATCCGTCGGACAACCATTTCAGGAGTTTCAGGTATCCCCTGCTCTAGAAATGCCTGAAACATTGCCGACATATGCATATTTATCTTGCAACAGTTTCGGGATATGGTTAAGGAAAACAATCTTTTTACTAAGACAAAATGACCACAATTTACATGAAAAATTCTATGACATCTGAATTCAACTTTCAGTCACTTCAAAACTATTTGATATCATTGAAATAGGTAGACTTCTTACATTCATCATGCAGGAATTGTATGTGTTTATCCAAAATGCAAGCTTCTGCTGATGAGAAAGACCATCCAACTTGACAGAGGCGAGCTTGCCGAGGAGAAGCCTGAAATTTTACCATCAAGTTAGACACAGTAAATGGATATACCGACTTTACGGATCAGAAAGAACGAAAAATACAACCTTAAACTTACTTTAGCCTGTGGACCAAAAATGAAGCATTTGCTTTCCTGTTTTGATCAATTGAGCCAGCTTCAATTGAAAAGAGATGCTTATAAGGACCAACTTCTCTCTTTTGGAATTCTGAACATATAGAATACGGATCCCGAAAGTCTGTTTCTTGATTGTTATCATGAGAGAGAAACACTAAAGAAGGAATGGACTTTGAACAAATACTCTTGTTCTTCAATGTGCTGAGTCTCAGAAATATGCTAGACAAGCACTTCAAAACATCCTCAGAAACTTTGTTTGGAGTGTTGTCAACTTCCAACAGACCACCATCAGATGAACGGAAAGAGCTCTCTTGTGCACGTTCTTGGTCTACTAATCTGCAATCCGACTGTAGAATGATAATTGAGATTATTTACCAACTACGAGAAACAACCTGTTCGAACTTTGAAAAGGTCTTGTTTATTTTTACTTATCATCTAACACTGCAGTATAGTATACATACCTGTAACTTTGGAGAATCAGCACACTTTTTTATCGATTCTGCCTTCATTGGAGGTCTCTTCGCAGGGGTCTTCACACTACGAATTCTTGTATCTGGAAGTCGCTTATCATTCTTGTCCTTCGCAGAATTAGGACATAATCGATTCTCTTTCCCCCGCCCATCTTCCAAGCAGGAATTGGGTTTTTCCAAAGCATGTTCGCCATGGTTTGGCCTACTAGAACAATGACTTATTTTATCAGAGACGGCTTTAGAAGACAACAATTTTCTACTTGAAGCACTCCTGGAAAGCGGAGGACAAATCTGGCTTCCATATAGTCCTGAATTTGCTTCATTCTGGGATGAATTCTGTGATTCCTCTTGCTTGGAATTTCTAGCCGATAAATCGTCACATAACTCAATTGAATTCTCTGCATTCCTTCTGGAAGCTATGTGAACGGCTTCCTGATAAAGACCTTGTCTAAAATTGACAACTTGCTCTTCCAGCCGAACAACCTCCTCTTCTAGAACAGCTACCTCAGCAAGAAGCTCTACCGTCTGCATTTACCACATTCCACATCTTACCCCAGTGATCAATGTGAAAACTAATCAATGTGAAAATTTTATAGAACAAATCGCATGAAGGTTACGAGTTGGGAGAATTTGGGGTTGTTCGATCAATTAGGGAAACTCAATGGAATGCACGACACTAAAATCTGTCTCTTTAGCTTTGGTATCTCCTCCTTAATTGATAGTCAAACAAATTTCCATATTCTGATCAAGGAGGGACCAATGAATACAGAGTCACAAGTTCTAGTGCAATAGCAACATTGAACCCAAAATCTAAAGTAAGGTAGGCTAATGTTAAAATTATATGGGTATCTCCTTTTTGTTCACTCATTTGTCGTTCATTGCATCACTCTTTTGAACAATTCCAAAAATAAGTTGAATCATTTAGTTCCAAGAAAATTTAAGAATAAGTGACAGATATAACTCAGTAATATGATTGTATAAACAATACTCACGTGTGGAGGGAGATAAGGAGGAAGGCGAGGTAGAGCTCCCAAAGGTCTAGTGAAAGCCCTCTCCAATGCTCTATGAACATTCTCTTCATGTTTGAGCTTCTTCTTCAGCTTATCCACCTGACAATTGGTACTGGGATTTATCAAGTCAATAGAATCTAGAATTTATTACCATACCAGTACAAGTAAAAAAAATTATATATATATTTGCTGAGAGAGTTTGAATACATCTTCAAGTAAAGCCAATTTTCTTTCTCTGTTTGATTTACGCTGATCCGCCGTGGCATTCTGGGTACCCTTCGATCTGCTTCCCTTCACCTCCGTATTCTTCTCCTATAAAATTGCAACTGTAAATATTTCTGGAGAAAAATAAATACACATGTGGGGTAAGGAAATTATTCGTTTCTTGAGAACAACAGACGGCCCTGTAGATTTAGATCGAAAGTGTTCTGCTTTTTTTGTTTAGAACATTTTACAAGTGTCACGACCACAAGGAATACTCAAAAGCTAGAAACCCAATAAGTAAGAATTGAAAAAGAACAGATAAAAATGCATGGCAAATGAAAATATAATTTTCGTAACAGATTTGATAAAATGAATCAAATGCCTATCGGGTATTAAATTTAGCAACATTTATCTTAAAATTAGAAACTTTTTTTTTTTCTGGTAGCTTTGAATCTCCAAATTCAGCAATTTGGAACGAGATGAACCTTACATTGACAGATAAACAAAAATGAACTTACTTTAGGAAGATTTGATGGAGCTCTCATGGGGTGAAGAGTAGTGCGGAGTACTCTTGTATTCATCTTTGACTTTTCCGGAACATACCCAAGAAAAAGAAGCAGAAATGTTTTAGTTATAGTACCGAATACATGAACATTTTGAAGATTTCAGTTGGAAAGGAAAAAGAAATTGAGGCAGTGGGAGCAATTAGCAGAAAGATACTTCTGAAGTGAGAGAGCAGAACCCAACAGAGAGAAAACTTTCATTCCAGAGAGAGAGAAAGAGAGAGGAGCGGGAAAGTTGAAAGCGAGGTGGAGTAGAGTGGAGAGAGACAGAGAGAGTGCAATGTAGTTCGATGAATAGCGAAGATAGGGCGGTAAAATAGTCTCGAAAGGCGTGTGGCTGTGTGTGTGTCTGAGAGAGAGAGAGAGAGGGGAAAACGACGAGGTTTCGAGGTTCAATGTGAGGGAAGCGTAGCAGATGGAGGAGGGAGGAGAAAGCATAATCAGCAGAACTACTCTCTCCTTATAAAATGGGGGAAAACGACAGAGATTTTGTTAACAAATTAGATAACAAAGTCTACACGTTCAACTGAACTAACAACATAAAAAAGCAACACAAATATAATAATCTCAGATCTAAACAAATAAAATACTGTATATATTTCATTAACACCCTTTTTCATTCGTTCGAAATTATTATATCAATTCCTTTTTTACTTATTTAATATTTTTGTTTTTTTAATAAAAAAACTGAATATGCCGGTGAGACTTTGGGGTCTTTCATGTAACGTATGAGTAAAATAATAGAGTAGGTAGAGTGAAAGAGAAGTGACCAGACCAGAGAGATAATGGGAAGAAAATGGAGGTAGGAGAGAATCAGACAATTACAGAAATCGCTCACTGTCATACACTCTCTCTCTTCTTCCTTGTTTTGGTTAAAATGCGACTCAGACATGAGACACCCCCTCATACAGATATATAGAGAGAGAGAGATGGCGGTGGGGAGCCTATGGAATAATGGGAGTGATGGGTTTTGAAGGGGTCATTATGATCAAGTGTGCGCTCCTCTTATTAAATTTCTCAAAAGCAATATGGATATAAAGAATTTGAGATCATGATGTTCAGCGTACACAGTAAACTGTGTTGTTTGTCAAAAATTATATCGTTTTTATACATTAAAAATATATCGTTTGGCGCACAACAAATTTTGTTATGCATGTTTCACAGTAGAACCTCTCCTTGTGGTTAAACCTTTTATATTAGAGTGCGGACTTTTTTTTTAGTAATTGTTTTGAACAGTTTAATGATTTTTTTAATAATACAAAAGATTTTCATCATAAGAGTTTGTTTGAGTTTCAAAAATTCTCAAGTACGTACTATTAAGTCTTGTAATACCGGTTTATATGTACAAGGTTTTGTTTTGATTTTAATTCGAATCTCTTCCTGCGAATGGATAGTAGTATTAATCTTCAAAAAATTAATTAAAGTGCGAGTAAACTAATCAAAGTATAAAATTGTTTATCCTTACAAATAACTGTATATAGTTTTAGAAGTCAAAATAAAAGGACAATGTTGATGAATTTAAAGTGAACTTAAAGCATGTATTCCTAAAAAATTACTCCATTGGATAGGTGGTTGTTCCAAGTTCACCTACTCTTACGTAGTAACTCACTCCCTCCTTGCATTATTTTTTTGAGTATTATATTATCTTCTTGCATACGAAAAAAAAATTGAATCTCCAGAGTGGAGTAAGATTTAAGAAAGACGGGAAGACCCATAGTTGTGAATATCATATTGTATCGTATCGGTCGGTATCTATTAATATATACTATTTTGGCATAAAAATGGTAATAAGTATCTCTGGTACCGTACCATTTTCAACACCGGCCGGGTACCGGCGAATACCAGCCATATCAGCTGGAATCGAATTTTTTTTAAAGAATTGCGAAAAAAATTAATTTTTTTGGACTTTCTCGCTATGATTTATATATATTGTAAGGGGGTTGATTTTGATAATCAGGACAGAAAGCTAAGAATTCACTATCCAGCCGAAACAATGCTCTTCTCAATATGTGGACCTGTGATCTGCAAAAGAATAATCTGTCAAAGAGCCATCTGCCGCTGTGGCAGGAGGACACTCCGATGATTAAGTCAGGCAAAATCTCACAGAGAAATGATAACGCAAGCTAATATTCTCTATCAGCAGGCGAAACTCTAGGTTATTCAGGCGTACGTCTTTTTCTTCATCTGGAGCTGTATTTATAAACTTCACCTTATGCCCTAATTAGGACTTTCTTGGGCCCCAATTCTCTTAGGGCCCTCTTGTGCCCTAATTCTCTTACGGCTTTCTTTGGGCGAAGTGTCCTCTGATTGGCCATGGATTTCACGTCCATAACTGAATCCAACAGAATCCCGACAGAATCCCGACTTATCCGGGATTCTGTTTTATTTCGGAAAAACGGTTACTAGTTGCCTTTCTCGGGCTGCCCGTAATCCGGACTGACCTCGTCTGTTCGGCAAGTCATGGATCCGCCTTTCTCAGGTCGGCATTGCTCAATGCATGGTTCTGTTACCCAGATTTGCATATGGTCGACACTCCTCGTGTCGGCCATTATGTCATGTGATCGGCATGTGCCTCTGGATGTGTTATTCGATCTCGGCCGAACTTTAAACTTACTCGGGGGGTCTAAATGTATTTTCTCAATTACATTTTACCCTCGTCAATTGCCCCCTAGCTTCGGCTGCTTTGAACCGACTTGGCGAAGTAGTCGAGGCTATACAGTGCACTCATGGCGTCCTTTCTTATTCTTGATCGGACGGTTTCTGAACCGTCATTCGTGAATTTGCAGCGTCGCATTGAAGTCTGACGGGACGTGCAGCAGGCTTTATGGCTTTGGGACCACGCGTGCCCCGTATGTGGGGCGTCCTCATTGGGGAGGCCTAGGGTTTTATCCGTTCGGCTTCCCTCCCTATAAATACTCACCCATTCTTCACCTTTGGCTCTTCTTCTGCAATCTTCCACTGTCGTCATACCAGAGAGAGAATTCGTCCGTTTTTGTAAGTCATTTTCAACCAGAGCCCTAGTTCTTCCCTCCTTTTCTTGATTTTTCGTCCCCTTCTCATTTCTGTGATGGGGATCTTTAGGAACTTAGTTGACACACCGGAAAAAATGGCAGAATTCCGGCGACGGTACAACATCCCTCACGATGTTGCCGTCGAACTCAACGAGCCGCACACTTCCTGTGATGGGAACGATCCCGACACCCTCCACATCCCACTGATGGCGGTTGTTGAGGGTGGAGTTCGGTTTCCACTCAATCGCCTTCTTCGTGAAGTGCTCTGTTGGTACCGGCTTCATCCGATGCAGATTTCCATTAACACTTATAGGATAATCCACTGTATAGTAGAACTAAATAGGTTGAACAATACCGATATAGGACTTCGGGAGATCCGATTTTATTACGATATGGTCAGAAAAGGCTCTGATGCCTATTACCTGAAGAACAGACCACATATCAAGCGGATCGTCACCTATCTGACGGACTCCAACCGTGGCAATGACGATGACTTCCTCATTGTCACTGGCAACTGGGAGATCGGCCGAGATGAGCCTGAACGCCCCAAGTTCCACATCCCGATCTGGTTTGGAGTCACCCGTTAGTGCCCCGACCTTGTCTTTCATTTCTATGTCTTTTTCTTTCTGATGCCGAACATATTTTGATGCTGACTGCATTTTTTTCATTCTTTTTTGCAGCTACAAACGCCAATAAGAACCGAAACAAACGGTTGATCAATCGCGACAACGTCAAAAGGGTCGTCCGATACACGGGGTCTTTTGGCCGAAGCTGGGCCCAATCCCCCGAAGTGCTTCTGAGGTACGCTGCGAGCTACAGGGGGTACATAAAAAATTCAATTCCCGACGCCAGCGTCGTTGGTGCCGACCTTCCAGGGTACTTTCCTGAGGCAGTGCCAATTTTCGAAGCTCAGCAGCCGAATCCGGTGACGGTAGCTGCCATCGAGGGTATCCCGATCTCGTCTACCTCGACCGGTGCTGAACATCGTTCTCCCCAGTCGCCTTGCAACTGGAATTCAGAAAGACGACCAGGAGATCGATCAGAGTTTAGATCCAATGGCCGGAGACCCCAACGTCCCGAATCTCCGCGAACTGATGCGGCAGAAGAAGAAGAAACAGTCTGACGCCGGCCCGAGCTCGCAGAGGAGGGAACCGACCTCAGCGTCTGAAGAGGCTTCAACTGAGGCCTATGTTCCCCTCATCCCGAGGCGGAGGCCAAGGGACCCTGCTCAGGAGGACCCCGCTGCAATAACCTTGCCGAAGAAGAGCAAGACGGCCGATAAGGCCAAGGCTGTTGAGAGGACTGCCCCATGACGCCCTTCCTTGCTGGTGAATGGGACTGACCCCATCACTGTCGCCGACTCGGCGGCCGATCTTGATCTCACGCAAACCCTCACGGGTATGCTGATGTTACCAAAGGATGTCGAGCCCTACAAAGGCACCGACCTCCCGACCTTGCTGCGATCTATGATGGCTCACGAAGTCTTCGTAAGTATTCTGTCTCGGCTATTTTTCTGTTATTTTACTTGCAACTCTGTTTTTGATTTCATATTTCCCGATCTTGTTGCAGGCTGCGCAGAAAATCCTGATGTGCCTGAGCCATTTCCAAGACTTGGAAGCTCGATACAGCACTATCGAGTTGGAGCTGAAGGCGTCCAACGCCAGATTTCTGAAAGCCCAAGAGAACCTGGCCTCGTACAAGAAGAGGGCTCGGGAAGCCGATCTGAGAGCTGATACTGCTCAGTATCAGCTCGGGACTGAAAGGAGCAAGTCGGCTGAGCTAGAGGAGCAGATGGCCGAGCTCAGAGCTCAGCATGAGGCCGAGCTGAAGCCCCTCCAGGAGAAATCCTACTCAAGAGGCATGTCGGCTACTGCTGCCGACTTCATAGAGAACCAGATGCCGGAGATCCAGGCCGATTTCATCGGAATGGGTTGGAAGGGCGCTCTGGAAGCTGCCCAAGTGCCAAAGGATTCTTCCTTATTCTCCAAAATTCCATCTGTTGCCAAACTGGAGGATGGGGAACCTGAAGCCGAAGAAGCGGACAAGGTTGTTGAAGTCGGGGATGCAGGCCAGTCTGCCGATGCAGCTGAAGCCGAAGAGGCTGGCAAGATTGCTGATACGGCTGTCGCCGATGCCGAGCAGTATTTTGCCGATGATGTAGTTGTAGTTTAGGTTTCCTTTGTATTTTGAATTTCCTTTGCAACTTTCTTGTAACTCAATTTATGAATCTGAAATGGAACTGTTTCCTTTTGAATATTGTGTTGCAACTAATGGATTGTCCTCAATTAGGTTATAGATTTCATTCTTTTCTCAAGTAATGAATCATCTTAAACCCTTATGAATTTCAGACTCCTCCCAAGTACTGAATTAAACTCAAACTTTTTTCAAGTGTTGGATCATTCTCAGACTTTTCTCAAGTCTGTTCGGATGTTTAAACTCTACTTAGGTTTAAACACATACTTTTCTGAAGTATGTTCTAGAGTTCAAACTTTTCTCAAGTGTTGAACTTTCTCAGACTTTTCTCAAGTCTGTTCGGCTGTTTAACCTATACTTAGGCTTAAACACATACTTTTCTCAAGTATGTTCTGGAGTTCAAATTTTTCTCAAGTGTTGAACTTTTTCAGACTTTTCTCAAGTCTGTTCGGCTGTTTAACCTATACTTAGGCTTAAACACATACTTTTCTCAAGTATGTTCTGGAGTTCAAACTTTTCTCAAGTGTTGAACATTCTCAGACTTTTCTCAAGTCTGTTCGGCTATTTAAGCTTTGCTTAGGCTTTAAACACATACTTTTCTCAAGTATGTTCTGGAGTTCAAACTTTTCTCAAGTGTACATTCTCAGACTTTTCTCAAATCTGTTCGGCTGTTTAACCTCTGCTTAGGCTTAAACACATACTTTTCTCAAGTATGTTCTGGAGTTCAAACTTTTCTCAAGTGTTGAACTTTATTCTGATCTTGTATGTACTGGATTTCCCTTTGCCCCCTAGCTTCGGCTACTTCGAACCGACCTGGCGGAGTAGCCGAGGCTATAAAGCGTATTCATGATGGGCTTTGTATCGATCCCAGAGGACTTTCATCCGTATCTGGTCCATTCTGAGGCGTGCTTTGTCCTTCCATAAATGCGATGTGACCGTTGCTTGCACCTTTGATGAGAGACGCGCTTTTTCTGCGCGTGCTTTGACGTGTCGCTTCAATATCTCACCTGTGATTCATTGATTGGTCCAGGAGTAATGGATCCGACGGTTGGGGTTTTATAACGTGCGACGTACCAGATTCTCCCGCACGGAACCTTATAAATTGAACCCTTATCTTCTTCATTTTTCTTTTCTTGCTACTGTGCTTTCTCCATCTTCTGTAAGTTGTCCCCTGTAGAACTCGTCTCTTTTTCTGAACTGTTCGTGCTTCTTCCCTATTCATCCTCTGAATATGGGAATTTTTCGCAAGCATTTCGCCTCTCCGTCGCGGATAGCAGAGTTTCGTAGGCGTTACAACATTCCCGATGATGTAGTAGTAGAAATCAACAAGCCTGAGACTCATCCTGAAATTCAGGATGAGGACTCCATCCACATCCCCCTTATGGCTATCACCGAGGGTGGGGTTAGTTTCCCCCTTCACCCTTTACTCCGTAGGGTCTTATCCTGGTATAGGCTGAACCCTATGCAGATTTCTATAAACACATACCGAATCATAATGGGCACAGTTCGTTTGAACGAACTGTGCAACACCAACTTAGGCCTTTGGGATATAAACTATAACTATGATATGGTTTATAACAAAGAGGAGAAGTGGTATCTCAAATCACGTAGGGGCCGAGAAAAGATAGTGACGCATCTCGTCGACTCGAATAGGGGGAACGACGATGACTTCCTAATCGTCTCGAAAAATTGGGAGTTTTCTCCTGATGAACCCGAGCACACGAGGATCCATGTCCCCCGCAGTTTCGGGCAACCCCGTTAGTCTCCTATTCTCTTTTGTTTCTGATTTCTGACTTTTGGCGATCTAAAGCATCTAACTATGTCTGTCTGTTCTTGTGCAGCTGTTAACGCAAACCGTGGTCGGCAGTTGCAAGCTACACATCCCGAAGATTTGAAGAAAGTCCTGCGCTACAAAGGCGTTGAAGGACAAGCCGAACCAAGATCTGCCGAAGTACTGCTGCGGTATAACCCTACTTACAAGGGTTATATCAAAGACAAAAAGTACGTAGCCGAGGCGGTAGAGGAGACATCCTTGGTTGCAGTTCCCGAAGGTATACCCCTGCCGTATCTCAGGGAGCCGGGCCGAGTAACAGTTGCTGCTGTGGCCGAATCCTCCAGCTCCTCATTTTCATCCTCTACCGACCGGACGCAGTCCCCACCTCGGATTACCTGGAACACTAAGGACGAGGAAGAGATAGACGCCGAAATCATGTCTCGGAACCCCAACATGCCGAACTTGAAGGAGCTGATGAGGCAGAAAGCTAAGGCCGCTGCCGATGCGAAGAAAAAGCCAACTCCGATCGAGGCGAAGAAGCCTTCTGGGGTCATCTTGGCCAAAAGAAAACCGGATGAGGATGAGAATCTGCCAAATCTCAGCCTTGCTGATGCCGAAACTGCCCCAGCCGACTCAAAGAGGAGGAGGCTGGTGAAGGCACATGATATCGGTCGGGCGAAGGGTAAGGCGAAGGTCTCTAAGAAGGCCGAGACCTGGGCTCCTCCAATGCTGATAGACGGTGTGACCCCTATCACAGCTGCCGACACGGCCGGAGACCTGGGAACTGCCACGGCTCTTGCCGAGGCCATGATGCTGCCGAGGGACATCGAGCCCTATGCCGACTCCGAAGATCACGCCATGCTTCGGACAGCGATCGCGCACAATATTTTCGTAAGTCTCTTATTTCGGTAATATCCATTGTAAATTTTACTGTGTTTGTTCTAACTCTTCTGTTGATGATGTAGGCGATCCAGAAGACCATGCTCTGTATCGGGCAGAGCCAAGATCGGGCGGCAAAGATGAATGTTGCCGAAGCCGAGGTGAGAGAATTAAAGCCAAAATTCTCCACCGCTCGAGATGAGGCCGACGGCTACAAAAAGAAGGCCTATGAGATAGCCAAGAGGGCTGAGTCCTTCGACCATCTCCTGACCGAGGAGAAGAAAAAGACTACCGAGCTTACGGCCGAGCTGACTGCGCTGAAGATTAAGCATGCCGAGGAAATGGCTAAGGCGAAAAATAAGGCCCGTCAGCTCGGCATGAATGAAGCTGCGAGGACTTCCTCAGTAATCAGATTCCCGAGCTGCAGGAGGAGTTCCTGGCGACTGGATGGAAAGCTGCGCTGAGAGCTTGCAACATTGCCGCCGACTCGCCCCTGTTCAAGGAGATTCCCCACTCCTCTGACCTGGCCGAGGAAGAGGCGCCTAACCCTGAAGCCGAGCTCCCTGAAGTCGGCGTCACCGACCCTGAAGGCGGCGTCACTGATCTTACAGCCGATGACCCTGAAGACGCTGGTGTCGGGGAGGACCATGTTGCTGAGGAGGGCCGAATCCAAGGGGACCCTGTTGCAGAAGAGGGCCGAGTCCAGGAGGACCCTGTTGACATCGTCTGAAGGATGTCTTATGCTTTTCTTTTTGTTTTCTTGTCGTTTTACCCATGTAGTAGTAGCAAGTCTTTTTAGTATTCATTTCTGCTCTTTCCCTTTGTAATTCACATATGAATGAATACAATTCGAACCTTTTGTCGGCAGCTCTTGTCTTGATGCAAATATAAGTATTTCTCTTAAAACATGGACTTTTCTCAAGTATGTTTGGTAATTCAAACTTTTCTCAAGTATTGAATCTTCTCAAACTTTTCTCAAGTCTGTTCGGCTGTTTAACCTATACTTAGGCTTAAACACATATTTTTCTCAAATATGTTCGGGTGTTCTAACTTTTCTCAAGTGTTGAACATTCTCAAACTTTTCTCAAGTCTGTTCGGCTGTTTAACCTATACTTAGGCTTAAACACATATTTTTCTCAAATATGTTCTGGAGTTCAAACTTTTCTCAAGTGTTGAACTTCATTTTGATCTGGCGCGACATCATTAATAGCCTTTCTGAACATCTATTTGAACATTGAAGCTTGAACTTTTATTTACTGAAATAAACATAAGTACTGAAACGAAGAAATTACTGATAAAACTTCTTAAGGTTGGAAACATTCCAAGTCCTTGGTATTTCCTTATCATCCAGATCTTGCAGTTTGTAGGCGCCCTTCCTGAGTCGACCTATAACTCTGTATGGACCCTCCCAGTTGGCCCCGAGCTTGCCATCAGTTGGATCTTTCGTGTTTCCCATGACCTTGCGCAGGACTAGGTCGTCGAGATTGAATTCCCTCTGATGGACTTTCTTGTTGTAGGTTCTAGACAGGGTGGACTGATAGGCAGCGAGTCTGATCATGGCTCGTTCCCGTTTCTCTTCGGCAAAATCGAGCTCTATTGCCAATGCTTGATCATTGCCACCTTGCTCCATCACTTCGGTTCGGAGAGTCGGGATGCCAACTTCAAGAGGAATGACAGCCTCTGTGCCATAAGCAAGTGAATATGGGGTTACACCCGTAGATCGGCGAGGAGTGGTCCTGTATGCCCATAAGACGAGTGGCAATTCTTCCACCCACTTACCCTTGGCTTTCTTTAGCCGTTTTTTGATTCCTCCCAATATCGTCTTGTTTGAAGCTTCTGCCTACCCATTGCATTGGGGATATGCCACTGAAGCGTAATAGTTTCTAATCTGGTATTGTGAGCAAAAAGCCTTGAACTTGTCTTGGAACTGGGTCCCGTTGTCCAAGACGATGGCGTATGGGACGCCGAATCTGATGATAATGTTCTGCCATACGAATCGCTCGACATTCTTCTCGGTGATCTTAGCCAGTGGTTCGGCTTCTATCCACTTGGTAAAATAATCTGTGGCAACCAACAGATACTTACTCTCCCCAGTTGCTTTGGGAAGCAGGCCGACGATATCCATACCCCATTGGGCAAAGGGCCATGGACTGGTGAGTGGTGCCAGATCGGCAGCAGGTTGATGTGTGATCGGGGCGAACTTCTGGCACTTTTCGCAGATCTGGACATACTTCTTTGCATCCTCTTGCATATATGGCCACCAATATCCCTGAGATATGGCGCGATGGGCTATGGACCTGCCCCCAACGTGACTCCCACATATCCCCTCATGAATTTTGTACAAGAATTTCTGAACCAAAGTAGGGTGTACGCATTTCAAATAGGGACCAGTGTAGGACTTACGATAGAGTTCTTGCTTTGGTGATAGCCAGAAACGTGTTGCCTTGATCCGTAACTTGTGGGCTTCTTTTTTGTCCTCGGGGACAGTTCCCCCAGCGAGGTAGGAGATAATGGAATCCATCCAGCTTGGGCCGAGATCGATTTCCAAAGCCTTCTCAACAATTGGGATGTCGATGCTCGGGTACTCAAGGGAATCCACGTATATGGTTCTGAACTTGTCTCTGGGTATTGCCGAAGCCAAACATGCTAAGGCATCTGCGTGGTCGTTCTGACTTGAGCTGATATGTGTCATCACTGTTTTCTTGAACTTTGATAACTCTGCTCTGGCCCTTTCTGCATAGGCGGTCATCCTCTCATCTCGGGTGGCATACTCTCCACTGAGCTGGTTGAGGACCAATTGTGAATCGCAGAAGACTTCCACATATTCTGCCCCCAGATTATGTGCGCATTTGAGTCCGAGTATCAATGCCTTATATTCGGCGACATTGTTGGAGGCGCTGAAATTCAATCGGAAGGATTGCTCAAAATAGCACCCATCTGGCTCTTCTATCACGATGCCGACTCCAGATCCTCTTGAACAGGATGATCCGTCAACGTACAACCTCCAGTACGGTGTCTGGTCGGGAACTATTTCCCCCTGTTCGGGCATATCCCTCTCTGAGATTGAAGCGATGTTTTCCACAGGTTCGTGGGAGAATTCTGTGATAAAATCTGCCAGGACTTGTCCCTTCACTGCCGTCCTTGGGAGGAATCTAATGTCGTATTCCCCGAGCTCCACAGACCAAGTTGCCACCCTTCCCGACAGTTCTGCTCTTCTCAAGACAGTACTGATGGGATGTTTGGTCGGTACTTCTATTGTATGGGTCAGGAAATAATGCTGCAATTTCCTAAAGGCCACCACAAGGGATAAGATCAACTTCTCCAAGGGGAGATATCTTGTCTCCGAATCCAGGAGCGTTTTACTTACATAGTAGACCGACGTCTGCTCACCATCTTTGTTCTTCAACAAGACCGCACTAACCGCATGCTCGGATACGGCCAGATAAAGTGTCAGCACATCTCCCTTCTCGGGAGTCATGATCAGTGGGGGATTTGCCAAGTAATTCTTCATATCTTGGAAAGCCTTTTCACATTCTTCCCCCCAGGTGTACTTGGACTGTTTTCTCAACAGTTGAAAGAATGGCCGACATCGATCAGATGATCGGCTGATGAACCTATTGAGGGCTGCCACCATTCCGGTTAACCTTTGAACTTCCTTCACAGTTCGGAGACTCTGTAAATTTTGCAGGGCGACGATCTGATCGGGATTAGCTTCTATTCCCCTGCGTGTAACCAGATGCCCCAAGAATTTCCCCAAGCTGACCCCGAAAGCGCATTTCGATGCGTTGAGCTTGAGTTTGTATTTTCTTAATACCAGGAAAGTTTTGCCGAGATCATCTATGTGGGATTCGGCCTCCTCAGATTTGACGACCATATCGTCGATGTAAACTTCCATGCTCTTCCCGAGCAGCTCCTTGAACATGAGAGTCGCCAACCGCTGATATGTTGCCCCTGCATTTCTCAAGCCGAAAGGCATCACTTTGTAACAGAAGAGTCCACGTGGAGTAATGAAGGACGTCTTTTCTTGATCCGGCACGTGCATGACTATCTGATGATATCCCCGATATGCATCTAAAAAACTCATGCGCCGATACCCCGCTGTGGCATTCACCAGCTGATCTATCTTAGGTAGTGGAAAACTATCTTTGGGACAAGCCTTGTTGAGACTAGTGAAGTCCACGCAAACCTTCCACTTGCCATTCTTCTTCCTGACCACCACGGTGTTAGATAGCCACTCGGGGTAATGCACCTCTCTGATGGCATCGGCCTCCAGCAACCGATCTACCTCTTCTATTACAGCATCCACATGTTGGACTGCCGGTCTTCTTCTTTTCTGCATCAATGGTTTGTGGGCAGGATCCACATTCAAGTGATGGCATATGATATCCGGACTCACCCCAGGCATCTCCTGTGGTATCCAAGCGAATACGTCTATGTGCTCTTTAAGAATCTTGATCAGGACCTTCTCGTCCTGCTCTGATAGCTCAACCCCGATAAAAAAATACTGCTCTGGGTCTGTCTCGTGAGCTGGTATTTGCTTGAGTTCTTCTACAACTCGATCGGCTGGGTTATGCCCGATATCCTCTATCGTTGGTCGATCTGGTACCTCTATGGATTTTACGTGTTCGGCCTTTGATTTATGTTTGATGGAGGTGATGTAGCAGCTTCTCGCTGTTGTCTGATCGCCCCGAACACATTCAATCCCCTTTTTCCTTGGGAACTTCAGCATTTGGTGATAGGTAGAAGGGATTGCCCCCAGCCTGTGGAGCCAAGTTCTCCCCATTATGGCATTGTATGCCGATGGTACATCAACGACCAAAAAATCCACATCCAAAGTCACTTTCCCCGCTCGTACAGGGATAGTAATGGATCCTAAGGGCCAGACTGCTTCGGCACTGAACCCGATGAGTGGTATATCGGCCTTCTGCAAATCTGCCTTGTCCAGCTTGAGCTTCTTAAAAGCATCATAATACAGGATCTCTGTTGAGCTGCCCTGGTCGACTAGGATTCTCTCCGTGTTGAAGGTGCCGAGGAACAGCGTGATCACCAGTGCATCGTTATGGGGGTATACTACCCCCTCCAAATCTTTTTCCGAAAAGGATATGACTATTTCCACCTGTGTCTCGGGCTCTTTCCTCTTCTGCCCGAGATGTTGTACATGATGTTCGTGCCCGTCTCGGCGGCGTTGAAGCCGTACTTCATTTTTATCTGGAACCGGAGTTGCCGCGTGTATGAAATGCACGGTCCCGGTTATCATCGCCTTTCCTCAGAGGATTCGGCCTCCATCGGCTTTGGCTAAACCGCTTGTTGCCTCTGTTCGGCCACAAAACGTCGGAGGTGCCCGGCTTCAACTAATTCCTCTAGGAATCGTTTAAGCGCCTTGCACTTTTCTGTCATATGGCCATTGTTGCGGTGATAGCTACACCAGTCTTTGCTCGGATCACGCTTCACCGGTTCTCCCGACCCGGCAGGCCATTTCCAGAATGGCTCATTCTTCAATGGATGGATCAGCTTGAAGATTAGCGTGTTGAAAACCGTGCGTAGCGCTCTATACGCCTGAGGTCCAGGTGGTTTTCGCTCCCTTGTTACTTGTGACACCTCGACCACCTCAGTTCTGGACCTCTTGGCCTCAGGCACTATTACCGCACCCCTGTGTGCCTTAACGACTGGCCGATCTTTGTCTCGGCGGTTCTCGTCTTCGAACTTTGCATACTTCTCGACTCTGCTCATCAGGTCGGCAATAGTACTTGGGGGATCAATGGTGAGAGACTCTCTTAGCCGATCTCGGTATGACAGACCCAGCCTGAAAGATTCTACGGCATAAGCCTCCGTGCAGTCCCTGATCTCATTATAAGTTGCCCAATATTTGCTGGCATACTGTCTGAGATCTTCTTCTGGTCCTTTTCTCAAGGCCAAAAGCGTGTTTACATACTTCTTTTGTGCTCGGTTAGCCACAAATCTCTTGAGGAACTGATCGGCCAGTTGCCTCCAGCCTGTAATTGATCTCGGCGGCAGAGCCTGAAACCAATTTAGGGCTATCTCTCCCAGGCTCAGGGAAAATACCTTGCAGTAAAGGCTGTCATGGCCCACATATATCATCATGGAGTTCACGAATCCTTTGATGTGAGTCATCGGATCCGTTCGTCCATTATAAATCGTAAACTTCGGAGGGACAAACTTTCTGGGTAAGTCCTCCGTCTCAATCTGAACTGACAACGGTGACACTGCTAGCTGTTGTAGGTCCTTGTGATTTTCGTCGTCCTCCGGGCAGTTGAGTCCCAACTGTTGATTCAACCACGCCCTCATATCGGTTACCGGAACCACCGGCGGGAAAGGTCGATATGGGAGCTTTGGCTGGACGTCTGGGGCCGATTCTGCCCGCTGATTCAGCCATTCCCTCATGTCGGGAAGCGGCTGCACCTGAGGTGGTCCGCCTAGATTCGACGATGCCCCAATCTGCCTTTCTCCTCCTCGGGGCCTTTTGCTAGGTTCGTGTCGGCTATCTTGCCGAGACGGCCCAGTCTCGGAGCGCTCGTCATGTCCAGACACTGACTGGCGGAGAGTTCGGTTTTCCCTCTCCATGCGTCGTATGTAACGCCTCATATCTTCTATTTCTTGATCCCTCTTTCGGATCCGATCAGCATTATTGTATTCTTCGTATCGGCGAGACCCTTCATGAGTTCGGGATTCTCTCCCTCCCTCATTCTGGGATTGAGTTAGGGATCTGTCCCTATTTCTTGACCGTTCCGCTTCTTGCGGACGATCTGGACGTTGCTCTAGAGGCAATGGCGTGGGTAGCGCAGGAGCTCCCGATGTGTTGGCAGACAACGGAACGGTAGGAGGCATCACCTGTTCTCCAGGCTGTTCCCCTACATCTTTGGGGGAGGAACCCTAGGAATCTCTCTCCTAGGACCCCTGGATTTGTGTGGAATTGGAGGGGGGGATCTTGATCTTTCTTTGCTATCACGTTCTCTCCCCTGATCTTTTCTGGGTGTTTCAGCCATGAATCTTTAACTTTCCCACAGACGGCGCCAATTGTAAGGGGGTTGATTTTGATAATCAGGACGGAAAGCTAAGAATTCACTATCCAGCCGAAACAATGCTCTTCTCAATATGTGGACCTGTGATCTGCAAAAGAATAATCTGTCAAAGAGCCCTCTGCCGCTGTGGCAGGAGGACACTCCGATGATTAAGTCAGGCAAAATCTCACAGGGAAATGATAACGCAAGCTAATATTCTCTATCAGCAGGCGAAACTTTAGGTTATTCAGGCGTACCTCTTTTTCTTCATCTAGAGCTGTACTTATAGACTTCACCTTATGCCCTAAATCTCTTAGGGCTTTCTTGGGCCCCAATTCTCTTAGGGCCCTCTTGTGCCCTAATTCTCTTAGGGCTTTCTTTGGCGAAGTGTCCTCTGATTGGCCATGGATTTCACGTCCATAACTGAATCCAACAGAATCCCGACAGAATCCCGACTTATCCGGGATTCTATTTTATTTCGGAAAAACGGTTACTGGTTGCCTTTCTCGGGCTGCCCGTAATCCGAACCGACCTTGTCTGTTCGGCAAGTCATGGATCCGCCTTTCTCAGGTCGGCATTGCTCAATGCATGGTTCTGTTACCCAGATTTGCGTATGGTCGGCACTCCTCGTATCGGCCATTATGTCACGTGATCGGCATGTGCCTCTGGATGTGTTATTCAGTCTCGGCCGAACTTCAAACTTACTCGGGGGGTCTAAATGTATTTTCTCAATTACATTTTACCCTCGTCATATATATATTGATAGTTACGGTAAATTCGATACGGTACCCGGTACATGACCGGTACCGATACATACTGTACCAATAAAAAAATTGATACTTAAACTGATTCGATATTCACAACATTGAGAAGACCCATTAAGGAACCGACCGGGTGACAATTCCCCTTTCCAAAAATCATATTCTTTGTCTAATTTTGATAATGTTTTTCACCTATAGAATAGATAATTAATATTTTTGTACAAACGCTTTAATTTCTCGATACAGTAATAAAACTCTTTAAAAATATTTTTTAATTAAACAACACTTGAAAAAGAAATAGTTCACTTATTTAAAGTGAATTGTAATGAAAGTAATTTTGAAATTACTAAAATGTCTATCGAGTTTACATATAGAATTTAAAATAAAGTACAAAGTCTCTATGAATATGGCAGTCAAGCCTCATTAATTAAACAATACAGAAAAAAGAATATCCCAAAGCCCGAAATACGAAATTATTAGATCTTGATTTGATTTTACCAATTAATACCATCCAAGCATCTTTGACAATGTATTCCTTGACGTGGAAGCATTCACAGCAAAGTTATCAATCTCGTATTAGCGAGTATATCGATTTTGTTGATGACACAGTACGTACTAGTACAGGTATGTACCGGTGTGTTGTTTCGAATTTATCGCTAAAATTAATATACATATTTCAAATAATATTTTTAATAAAAAATATATTAAATATATAAAATAAAGCATCACAATATAAAAATAAATCACCAAACATAAAAAAAAATTACCATGGTATGGTACCAGCCGGTATTGACCGAAACAGTAGTCAGAACGGTACTCCGGTGGTCCGGTATTGTTACGAGGCCGGTACGAGGAATTGATAACTTTGGTTCACAGTGCTCTCATACACTTTATTATTGAAAATTCAATTGTTTTTCTCTTTTCAATTTGACCAAATCCCCCATATAAAAATTAGGCTGACTTTCCAGCACTTCTTTTCCAAATTGGATTGAGTTCTACAGAGTCAGCTTAAGTGGACAAACCCATTCAAAATGCCTCCACCGGCCTGATGATCTTACACCCACACCACCCAGGAGAACTTGCAGTGCAACATCATTTATTGCGGTGTTTCGACCATTTCAGAAAAGATAATATATGTAGACAATATCTGTATATGTATATGTATATATGTGTGTATGCATATATATATATATATATATATATTGAATTGTTGAAATCAATTTCTATCAATTAGTTACAAAAAGTTCTATCTCTAATTCGGCTCAAATCTTGATTCGACAAAAAAGTACCATTTGATGTTACTGCATTTGAAAGAAGCATATGGACAAAAGTAGCAGCACTCCGGCATGGTTTTCTAAAGGGGACCCCATCGACCTGCCAATTGGTACAAAAGCTAGCATGGAATTGGAGTCAGAACTGCTCAGGGTTTCTGCCAACAAAAAGTCTAAGAACACAGACATCCGGACACAGATGTGTTCGAAATTATTGAATGCACGTTGGATCTTCAAATTATTAAGGGATTTACGTGCAACCAACGATTTCGAACACATTTGTGTCCAGATGTGTCTTTGTTCTTAGCATTACTCTTCTACCAATATTATCACTTAGAATGGAGAAGTCTATAGTACAATTGCGATTAACATTTAAGTAACTCAATTAAATATTCATAATTAGCTAATAATTCTTAATATTAGGATACATATTAATTATACGCATTCATTAGTTACAGAATAAAATACTACGTAATAAATATCATAATTAATTATTGTAAAAAATAAATTAAAAGATCCAAAATAAATCAAATCATAGAGAATGTATGTAGAACACATGAACCATAGAATATGTAACTAACTACAAATATGCATAATTTTATTTTTTTACGATACATATGTTAGTATTTTGTAATTTACATTTCTTTGGGTTGAACAAAACCATCATTTTCCATGTAATTCTTTGTTTAATTCTTTTGAATTTTTGGTGGGTAATGTTTTTCGGTTTGATAGTGACTTCGAAGATCAAAGGTTTCAAGGCAATCGCGGTTTGAAGCTACATATGGTAGCGCCACATTCTTGCATCTTGCATCATGATGTAGTGGTAACCCCTTCTTGTAGTTGTGCTCCTTGTCTAGGCTTGGAGTGTACCTTTTCCCGGTAGCATGCGCCCCCTTGGTGCGCCCAAGGGGGGAGGGCTCTTCGTTAGTACTTTAACAGGACTTTTACTATTGTTGGACAGTGGCTGGCGCCCCTGAAGTGCCCTGAGAGCGCTCTGGCGCTTAGGAGAGCCCCCGTGGGGCGAGAGTACTTACGGCGCCTTTTTAGTCTTTCATTTCCCTAAAACTTCCAGTAGTTGGCGCCCTAGGAGCGACTTGGGAATATATACATGTAAGGGCTCCCTTTTTTATTACCTAGTGTTAATTATGTGATTACTAATTGCTATTTGTAATTATTGAGTGTCGATTTTTTAATATTAATTTGGTATTTGTGCTGTATTTTTTTATTCATAAGATATGTATATTTTGATTTGATTTTTAGATAAGATTAACCCCATAATATGTCAACTTTTTTTTTTTTTTGGGTATTATGAACGGTTAACTTAGAATATATACATGTTCAAATTTTGTCACCCCCGAGTTTCATTCCTAGCTCCGCCCCTGCCTGTGTAGTGAAATTCCTGACTCCGTTGCTGCACCGAAGGGCTTCAATGAATTTAAAATATTATTAAATCCCAAGTGATCCAGATGTACACATTAAAGAATCCCAAGTTCTGCTCCGAAGTGATTTATTGAATCACTAAGAATCCCAAGTGATCTTTTGTGGCTAATGTTTTAATTAATCCACGTGATCTTTACTTAATAAAATTAGTTAATTATTAAGTTGTCATCATTCCCCAAAGCAAAGACATGACCAGAGGGAAAAATTCATCGTTAATATATATATAAGCACTAACATCATTGGGATTACGTGATCTAGACTGCAAATTTAATCCAAATGATTCGGTCAATATATGGCATTAGAAATTACAAACAGTTATATTTTACATTATGAATTCAAAATTGATGTTATAAAATCTTATACAAAATATTATGAATTTAAGACGATACAAAGAATGTGTTTCGTACACACCAAATAAGAGTATGCACTCTAATACTTTCATATTAAAAAATAATTTATAATTACCATAGTCTAAATAGAGTCACAATTATGCAAGTAATTGATTTCAAAACACCAGATCATATCCTAGTCAACTGCTCAGAGGGTATCAATGGCAATTTTCTAGCGGGGGGGGGGGGGGGGGGGTTGTACGCGTGTAGCTCTGATGAATGTCGAAACTTTGATTGAATTGTGGTTAAACACTACCTATCGCAATTTCGAAAGAAAGATATGGGAAACAATATTATACTCTACCTGCTGGTCGATTCGACTGGCCAGGAATCAACTTGTGTTTTGTGAGACACCATTCCGGCATGAGGAGGTCACAAATCAATTCATTGTTAGGGTTGCTTTCTAGTTGAAGGGCAAATTCACAAATCCAGGAGTGAAAATTCATGATTTTGTGTCCAATATTGGGGCCGTCAGATCTCTCAATCTATAATGGGTTGGTTTAGCTCAGAGATGGAGATCGATTAGGGTCGTCATTGTTTTCCATTCTTTCTTCCTTTTTCTGTTGTTTTTTGGGCTGTCTGGATGAGTTGGCTTCTTGCCAACTAGTCTATACCCCCTTTACCTTTATGTTTTTTGCTCTTTAGTTCTTTGTCTTTGGCTTCTTTGTATTGTTACCATTTTCAATATAAGAAGTCTTTTGCGGAACAAAAAAAAGTAATTGATTTCGAAAATGGTTTTTCAAAATTTCTGTTTGGTCTACTTATATCATACCTATTCTCAATAATTATGTCATTTATATATGGTTTTAGTTTTATTGAAAAGTAGAAAGAAACAAAACAAAAAAAGTTGTAATAATAAGTTTATAACATGTCACAAGAAAAATGAGATCTAAGAGAATTTGCATGGAGCTCCTAGTGGGCTGCAAGATTAGTTCTTCAAATATTAGGCGATGTGCGTATAAATTGACTAAGATATATAAAGTTATATATATATATATATATAAAACATCTCCAAGGGAGAGACACCAAACTCAAGACCAAACTAGATTTGAAAAGTTATGTCATAAAAAGGTAATTCAAGAGAGATATCAAACGTGCTACACCATTTTGGTATATCTCTCTCGCGCTCACTAAGTTTGAAAAGTGAGAAATGAATCTTCAAATTGGCTTCTGGTCCAATCTAGTGTCTATAATCCTTCAATTAATTATTACTTTAAACAAGATGAGTTTCTTAAAATTAAAGAAGAATGAAAATTTTAAATTTGAAAGAATATCTTCAAGTGTACTTATTACAATAACTTCTGTACTAGCAAGATACGATAAAACCAAAGCAAAAATAATACTAAACAAGAGAAAATCTTTCTACGTTATATAAGTAAAGCTTAAATGTCTATTGAAAATTAAAATGCTAACAAGTAAGAAAGAGTCTTTTACCATAAATAGGCTAATTTTTTTAATCCTATAAACTTTGAACTTAGCACGTGTTACGGAAGTCAAATTTAATGCAAAATTTGATCACTAGAGATACTATAGTAGAAAGCACAAACAATCATTTAATTTTATAGTGAAAAGATTGCTTAAAGAAGAGTGAGAGGCATTTCCAACGCACTTAAAACAAACTAATCCTTAATCAGGATTAGGTACTTAAATTGTGCTTATAATAATAGCAACCACGTGATTGCTTACCGTACACTATTCCTGGTCTTTAACAGTCAGAGATCATGAGCATGAGTCCGTATCTAATCCCCACACACACACACACACTCTCTCTCTCTCTCTCTCTCAAATGATTCTACCTAATCCTAATTCCTAAACATTATTGTATCAGTCTTTTGCCTGGCGAAACTGCTGAACCATTACCATAGTTCAGAAGACTGAAGACATTACTCATGGTTTAAATAATTGGTAAATATCACATACTTGTAATGAGAGTTTTATGCATATTGTTAGGACACAACGAAAACAAAAACAATTAAATAATCGCACAATCAAATTAAGCACAAGACATAGAGATTTATAATGTGATTTTGAGTTAAACAAATCGCTTAATCATACTTCCACAGTTTGTTGAGGAGTTTCATGTAGTTTTATAATTATAGCTACATAAAATGACCAATTAGGAAATATCCAAAAAACACGCAAAAACAAAATTTGATGCGACACTCTGTTCAGACACACAAAATCTCGTCTGGACGTCCAAAACGGCAAGTCTACTGAAAAACCCATCTAGACGCCGTGGACAGTCTACAGATAACACATATAATATTTAACCATTTTTTTTTTAATATCAAAACCAAAAAAAGAAAACAATTAAATTGAACCAAAGAACCAACTAGAGTACATAAAAAGTCTGAACAAAAAGCATCTCTCTGGACAAAAAAGATGCTTTCCTTTTGCATTAAGCGTTAAGAAAACGATTACTCGCAATCAATAAATCTGACAGAGAGATTAAAAATTAGGACTTTCTTAACATGTAAGATCTTGGGTTTAGGAACTTTCTTATCTACTGTTTCCTTTTTAAAAAAAAAAAAAAACCAAGCCGTTTTCTTTGAGCTTTTTGGTAGTACGACAGCCAGGCCAGTTCTGAGTTGATTCCTGCTCAAGCTACAGCTCGGTCTAGCGTCACAAAACATTTATTTTAGGGTTAATTACATTTTACCTCATCTAACTATGATTTTTTTTTTTATGTTGCCTCTTTATTTATTTTTTTGGTTACAATTTATTCCTTTCAATTATAGAAAAATGACATAATGTCTTGCTGTTAGTTTTTTCATCCAATATTTAACGGTAAAGGTCATGCGTTGTGCACATATGCTCTTAAAAATACTTATTGTAATTGAAATACTCTAGACACACACGATATTATACATAATATATAATTTATGGATTAAATAAGTTAATATTAGTTTTTATTTTATGTGATTTGTATTGTTTACGTGTTAAATTCAT
Source organism: Arctostaphylos glauca (assembly GCA_019985065.2). NCBI lineage: Eukaryota > Viridiplantae > Streptophyta > Magnoliopsida > Ericales > Ericaceae > Arctostaphylos > Arctostaphylos glauca. Next base: position 10,609,568 of record JAHSPW020000014.1, read on the forward strand.
AATATTTAGACATAAATTCATAGCATTAAATTAAACTTTGATCCATTTATTTCTTGATGTATCAATTTTTAAGATTCTCGGTATGTTTTATTTTCCGGTAAAAAAAATCTTTGTATGTCATTATATCGTTTTCTTAATTTTGTAATTTTCTTCAATTTTTTTGAATTTTTAAACAATAAGTATATTATAAATCACGTATTATAAATTTTATACTTACAATGAAGGGTATTACTGTCATAATAAGTATTTTTACGTGTACATGTGCACATAAATGACTTTTATCGATAAATATTGGATGAAAAAACTAACGGAAGAATATTATGTCATCTTTCTATAGTTGAAAGAAGTAAGTTACAGTAAAAAAATAAATAAAGGGGATAGTGTGAAAAAAGTCATAGTTAAAAGGGATTAAGTGTAATTAACCCTTTTATTCCGTTTGAATGGAGAAATAAGTGGTGTCTTAATTAAGAGAGATCTTATAACATTTGCCTTTACATATTCAATATTGGATTCGGGGAGGCTTTAATGTACTTTTCTGTAGTGCGTTTGTAATGCGGATAAAACAATATAATGTTGTTTATTTTGTCCTCGAAACTATATCGTTCTCATTTACCACGCGAACTGTTATCAAAATGTATGGAATCAAAATGATACAATTTCAAGGGTAAAGCGGGCAAAAGCTATGTCGTTTCGCCCGCACTACAAAAAAGTACCGTACAGCTCCCCCAAATCCTACAGTATTTGTTTACCAAAAAAAAAAAGACGTCTTAATTGATCTCACAACTGAGACTCCTAATAAATAAGACTGCTACAAGGATCTTAGTTAAAGACACATCAGCGATGTTAATTAAGAGCCCCTTGGCATGCAAGTGTCACTTTCTCCATTTGAATTACGGTATTTATTAAATTATTTTTTCGTCTTTATGTAAAAAAAAAATTTGTAATTTTTTTATCTTTTGTCAACTTTTTGTGGTTTATTGGTTCGTCTTGAAGAGAGCTTTCAAAAGAAAAGAATATTCCAAAAACATAAATTTTTTGAGCTTATTCATTATTTTTAGTGATATTTTTTTAACTTTTGAGCATGATTTTATACTTTTTAGATTTCGTTCATCAAAATATAATCCACAAAATATTAAGATCAAAACAACAAATGCAAACAAAAAAAATAAAAAATAAAAAAATATAAATAAATAATTTAGGCCAAATGGAAACTTTTAAAGCGGTTTACATTTGGTTATGTGAGAGTTTGCTATAGATCTGATATGGATCAAATGATTAAAGTTCAATGTTTATTCAGTGGCAGGAGACATGGCTAGGTATGGTACTTCCTAAAATGATTGGTTTTGTGGTTATAACCACATTACTCTTATAATTTGAGCTCATCATAAAAAGTTGTCTAATTATCGATTGGATGAAAAAATAAAATACTTTTGTAAATTATTCTTTGAATTTTTCACACTAATTTAAGGAACTAAGTGAGATTTTTAAATTCATGATTTTTTTTAAAAATTTATGCACAAAAGTATTTGCTATATATACTTTAGCACAACTTTTTATAATGGACTAATTAAAGGACAGAGAGAGTAGCATATGTGATATTTGAGCTTGTTGTGAGTAGGGTGTAATCGGTCTGGTTTGGTTCGGATTGAAAGAGAAAACTCGAATTAAATCGGAATTTTTGATTTGGTTGTATCAAGTCAAATGTTAAAAGAATAGAGTTTTTTTATTAAAAAAATAATCATTTGAGTTATTAAAGAGTTAAGGCCCAACGTATAAAAAAATACATATTATAGTAAACTAATAGATTACATATTTAAAAAAATAAAAGTTATCAATAAATTCAGATGACGAAACAAATACAAATTACAAAAAAAAATAATAATAATCATAACAAAAAAATTGATATTTTTTAAAAACAACCAAACTGCCAACTCAATTTGATTTTCTGATTTAATTCAGTTACCGATTTAGACTTACACCCATTATTGTAAGGCTGCGAAGGCCCTATTCTCTTTGAATTCGTAGCGATTCCTCTTTGAGAAATGTTACATGTATAAAATGAATGAATAAATTCAAACCCAGGTGTATTCAAAATTATCTAATTTATGTGGACGATTTCAAATATATTTATATCTTAATCTGTGTACCAATAATTGCAGTGAGAAAGCAAGTGGGCTAAGATTACACACAAAATTAAGGCATGTTGTGAAAAAATTATTGGGTAATCTTATACTCCCTCCGTTCCAGTTTGTTTGTCCAATTTTTTACTTTTACATGTTCCAAAATATTTGTTCAATTTTAAAATTGACTTGTAAAAATTATCCTAATGCCCTCCTCGTTTTTAAAAATCCACACATTGAAAAATATGTCCTCTCATTTAATACTAAAAAGTTAAGGGTATTATTGAAAAGTTAAAACTTGGAAGAACAATTATTGTATTTTCTTAATAAGTTAAAATTTTAAGAATGAACAAATAAATTGAGACGAAAAGAGTACATGTTAGGACGCTGACTAATCGTAATCACTAGGGGAGGGATTCTAGAAGTTAACACAAACCTACCACGAACAAAACATCAACGCGGGCTTACGTGCTATACAATGCAAGTGCTGACATATAAGTTGTTCAAGTTTGACTTCAATTTTGTTATTTATTTACTATTAATATTAATTTTTAATACATTTTTATTATGTTTTTCTATATTTATAGAAAATATATTTGTTACCAGAAATTATCGGAGGCCATAAACTTGTGGGGCGTACCAGGGACCGGCATCATATTGTCTGTTCTGTGATTGCGTTAGAGTGACAGACTGGAGGGGACCCCACAAACCTTCCAAAATTCTTATTAACAGTCTGAGCTGTTATTCTGCATTACAAATCATGCCTCTGAAATCATTCCCCGGTCCTTCCCTCCACCAAATCCAATTATTAGCTGTTATTGGTCCTATATTGAGTTGAGTGTCCTTTCATTTGTCTTTATTATTATTCTTGCAAATTCTGCATCAATTTTATGCGGAAAAATTGTATCCTATGTAAGGAAAATTTAAAAAACTTAACCACGCATACGATTTCGTCCACTTTTGAACTAGTCCGGTCATGTGTGGCTTGGTTTATTTGCAAGGCCTTCAGTTCGATTGTTCGTGTATGATCTGAAACACCAAGTCAAACTGAATTTGACCGTATTATAAATCATTTAAGTACTTACCAAAATTAAAAGATCTAAGTTTTGTTCTGTACATTGCATCAATTCTTCACTGATATTTTGTAGATTATAGAAATTTATATACAAGTAATTAATATCTTTTTTTTTCTTTACATTGTGCTTAACTCGTTCATGATCCAATTGTTTATTTGTGAACTAAAAAACTTAACTTTTGTATGTTACACTAGGCTTGGTCAATTTATGGCTCAACTAAAGTGCTAAATTGAAAAATCAACTGAAATTGAGCAAATCAAATCAAACTGGACAGGGTCAGTTTGGTTTCTAAATTTTATACCGAATATTTCAAATCGATATAAATTTCTCCTCCAAACTGAACTGATCGGACCGATTACATATTTACACCCCTCGTCCTAACAAGAAAAATTTAGTAAGTAAGAAATTTTGACACCCCTGATAACCCAATAATTTTGAAGGGGTGCATTGCTTTTTGTTCTCTCCAACAATAGCCGTAATCATTAATCGATAAGACTATGTTAGGATCCAAAGTCAAAGATCAAGATTGGCCTGAAGTTATTTCTTGAATCTTTGGAAGTTTTCAGAGATCATTTAAGATTGCATGAGTTGAGTTTACCCCTTCCCTTGTCCTTATTCTCAATTCTTACCCTATAAATAGGTGTGGTCAGTGGAGAGGAAAAATCATAAAGAAGGCAGAATACAAAATTAGTAGAAAGAACCATCAAGCTTACATCGTTTATGCCTGGAAAACGATCAGAGGCACTCAATAATGAAAGAAATTAATGAAGGTCAGGGCGTTATGGTATTAACTCGAGGAGAAATACATGACAAAAAGTGTAGAGAATTGCCTTTACCTAAAGAAGAAACTCTCCTATTTGTAGTATCGAGCAGGTAGCTCTATGAATGAATACTTAAATGAGTTTAATAAAATACTTGTTAATCTTCAAAATTTAGATGCTGAAATCCTCGACAAGGACAAAGCTTTAGTATTGATGAATGCTCTTTGTAGTAGGCCGGAATAGTCACTAGTGGGCCCCGGCCCATGATCATCCAAATAGTATTCTGGAGCTCGGCATAGCCCAATCTGACCAACATGGGTTTTCTGATATTGGGCCGAACGACCTGACGGCCGGAGCATTGAGCTCGGCCTATCCGAACTAGTTCGAGCTCGGCCTTCCGAAACAGTGATATCACGTTCCGCACCGACCTTCGGTCTCTTAATGCTCGGCTTTCATTACTCGGCCGAGGGATCCCCTTCGGCAGTTTCTTGTCCAGCACGACTATAGGCGTCGTGTGGTTCGGTTCAGGACACGAACACATGTTCTCCGCTTTCTAAGGGACACGAACACACGTTCTCCGCTTTTTAAGGGACGTGCAGGCACACCCTTCCGATCCGCTCGGGCATGGGACACGTGGCAACGTCCCCGCAGTCTTCGGACCACGTCCTGCATACTGGGCCGAACACTCCGGCAACGGTTGGACTCCTACTCTATAAATACTCCAGCGGCACTCCTACTACGGGTACATGCATACTCGCGCTTAAACTACTTTCAAGTTGCTTTCGTTCTTTCTAGAGAGCTAACTTGATCGTCGGAGTGCCCACCGGAGATCCAACCCCCCGGTGTGCACTAACTTAGTGTTGAGTGTTTTGCAGATCAAACGAAGAAACCCGATTCTACAACCCGAGAAGTCAAGAGTGGATTCCAGACTCCACACTCTTCTTGATGAGTATGATCATCTGATCACTATTAATCTACTGTATCATAAAGAAGGGATCGGTTATGAAATTGTGTGCAATACTGTTATTCAATAACGAGTATCGCAAGAAAGATAAGCAGATACATAGGACATAATTGTTGAAGTTATGTTTGCGGACAGTAGGCCCTAGCCGTACAAAGTCTCCAACCCTAATAGGATCTTGAAAGACGTCTATGCCTATTATCGTAAGAAAGCACATCAGAAGAAAGATTGTCAAGCTCGCCAAAAAGCGATTCAACTGAAAAGGAGAATCTAGAGTTCACACTTGTAGCGAGCTTGAATTGTTTTGGTAACTTGTATCCTTGAATTCTGTTTGTAAGAACACTGATATTCGTAGGTTAGCTCGGCTGAGTTCGTTTCAACTCTGCCTATTTGAAGAGAGTTTGTTTATCTGCTTCCGCATGTTACTACTATCTTGACTCTCATCGGTCCGAGTTAATAAAGAATCTTATCTATTTTTTTTTTCCAAATTGTATCTGTTTGCTTCATTGATTCAAGACTTCTCACTAGAGTAGAAATTGTTGAAAACATGGATTTTTAGGAACCGAAATCAAAGATGTAGATTATAAAATCAAATAAGAAAGGCAGAATACAAGAACAGAGAATTTGAGAGTTTTTATGTAAATTATAAAATCTCTCGTGAATGCACCCGAATTTGGAGAATCACGTAAATTATTTTGTCTCTATATAATTGTGTGTGTGTTTGATTTTCTTCCTTCGAGTACAACACCAATGTCTTGCTGTTCGTGATTTTTACCTCACTTCTTCTTTATATAAATTTTGTCGTCGGAGTTTATAGTTAACAAACTCGCAATGAAGTCATATTATGGAAGGTGGATATAATAAAGCCACCCCATCCAAGGGCGGATGTGAGGGCAAGTGGGGTCAAATGACCCCATTCAATTGAAAAATGCTCCCAATAAAATACATATATTTTGGATATTTTGATAATTTACCCCTCTAATTTATCCTATGTGCTCCTTGCCCTCTCTCTAGTCTTTTACTTGTTCCTTGCCTTCTCTATAGTCTTCACATGGCAACCTGACAAAAGCAAAGAAAAATACTCTGAAAGTACTAAAAGATACTAAATTGTCATAAACAAGTTGTGTAATAACCCAAAATTTAAAATTAAATTTAAAATCAATATTTGATATTTATTCGGAACATTTAACAATTTAAGTTTGGAATTTAAAATAAAAAAGTTAAACAAATTTAAAAACAATAGTAATTAAATAATAAAAATATTATTTTAATAGGTCGCCCGAGCAAGCTACTTACAGTAACTTCGAAAATGTCATCTTTTGAAATTTTTGGGCATTCATGGCCATAACTATAGGTGTAATAGACGAAATAAACATGTCGCATCGGATTTGATAAACATTAGTGGGTTTTAATCAGAATTCATAGTAGAGATTCATATGATTTAATTTAGGATTTCTGGAAGAATAATTTTTAGTCACTATAAATATAGGGTCTCAAACCTTGAGATTCTTTACGAATTTTTAAAATCCATAAGTTCTAGAGTGTGTTATGAGTTCGTTCTTAAGTTTTTCAGAGAGAAATCAAAGCATTGTGAGTTTATCGTGTAGTTCGTAAGAGAGAAATCCTAGAAGGAGGTTCTGCCCAATTGTTTTCAAAATCAACCGTGTTCTTCGTCGATTTCTTCAAATTGAGGTATAATTGTTTACCTATAAACCTTAGAGTTTTCAATTTCATTCTTACTGCATGATTTTATATGTTGTTTTAGTTTTTGTCGCATTTTTTGTTCGATTCGAACAAAAAAATGTCAGATCTGAAATTTTTAGAATCTGAAAAAAATGATGGGTCACCTAAGCGAGTCAAGGTCGCTCGCTTTTGTATTTTTGAAATTTTTGCAAAAACAAGCTCAAGCGAGTTATAGAAATTTTTTATTGTCCACGTCAACGCCACCTTACTACCATTAAAGCACCGTAGTATAACCACACATTGATTCCACTGCTATGGTCACGCGCATGTGCGTGACGTAGGTGCGTGTGGATGTGCAAAGCACCTATGAGCCAAATAACTTTAGAATTAAGCTATTAAAGTGAATTTAATAAGTGCTCACATATATAAGTCATTCATAATTTTTCCCTTTAAGCAATGTGTGATAAAACTCAAAATTCTAAAAGAAGCCTTCTCAAGTATAATGTTTTTAATTTGATTAGATATCCAAATAAAACCTTGTTTATTTTAATAAATTTCAAAAATATATGAATGATATGAATATATTGATGATTTTCTGTAATTACTAACCATATTTCCATAATTCATAACGATATTTTCATAAATAAAATTGAAGAAGATACGAAGGAAGAGGGGATTCCTCCAAACATAATAATCTCTCAAGTATCACATATGAGTAATGCTAAGTACATAGATATATTTAGACAAAGACATGTTAGGAATCATTGGATGCAAGTGAACCCCTTAAGTGCATCAAATGGTTCTGAACACATCTGTGTCCAAATGTCTGTATTTTTAGACTTTTTGATCACATATTGAATTAAAAAATGTACAATCTTCTTACGTGTGACAAACCCTGATAATATCTAGGATGATAGTCAATATTATGATGTGTGTTTCCATTCATAGCATAGGTTTTCCATAGCACATGCATGCAGTTCCCTGTTTTCAGCATGATTCATTGGTACCACCAGACACCAGTACTCCACCATTCATCCATTCGTGGTCCATTAGGAAAGCCCCCAGCGTGAAAGTTTCAGCTCCCATCATCCTATCACCCGAGAGAGAGAGAGAGAGAGAGAGAGAGAGAGAGAGAGAGAGAGAGAGAGAGAGAGAGAGAGAGAGAAGGGCCTAGAAGAAAATAGACAACCCATCTTTACCCTCATGCCCACCACTATCATTTTCTTGTCAAATTTCTTAAATACATACAAGGGTAAAATGCAGTGACTTCTCCTGAGGTTACTGACAAATACAGAGATCTTTCTTGAGGTTTCGAAAAATAAGACGTGCATGTGATTTCTATTAGATAAAATACATCTATATGACGAAAAATAATGATATTCATTAAGAACAAGAATTTTTTAGAAAATTAAATTATGGTTACTAAATATTAAGATGTGTAAGTAATTTTACGATTTAACTAATATGATTTAAATTTAATTTGATACATCATTTAAAACTCGAATAAGAGAAAGAAATCAAAATATTAATAAAAAAGAATAAATTAAGTTAAAAGTCATAAGAATTATTTTATGAGATAGGCTAAAAATGTATATGTGCTTTCATTATGTAAAATATTCATAGAAAATACAAATATAAAAAGATACATTAAGTGGTAAATATACTTTTTGTAAAAAAAGAAAATAGTTGTCAAAATATAAGATGCATATTTATTTGCACAAACTTGATCAAAAATAAATAAAATCTAATATAATAAATATAGTTATACAAGACACATATATTATATGTAAATATCAGTATACAATATATCATACACACACATAAATAGACTAAGTATATATAAAAAAGAGCGGAAAAAAAGTTGGTCTTTTATCCATGAAAACTAATAATGTTTGTAGAAAGTTAACAACAGAAGAAAAATAGTGTAATAGTTTCAAAAGTAGAGGAGGTGAGTGTATTTTCTGAAACTTCAGGGGAGGTTAGTGCATTTTACCCTACGTATAATGCTAAGAAGAATAAATTAAAAGAATGCATATAAAAAATACTATAGAGAAAATTTAGGCAATTCTTTGAATTTATAATGAAGTATATTCAAGACTCACGTCGGTTTTACTATGTATTAAATGAAAAACAAGAGAACGAAAGATACATTAGCTATATATGACACATATTTATATTTAGGTTATTGTATCATCAATTACCGTAATGTTCATTTTAAAGTTTTGAAAGCGCGGTGGATCAAATCGATGCCAAACCAAGTTTGATAAGCCCAACAGACATATTGGATGCATTAGCTGTAGAAATTCGGTTATGATTGTTCGGCATAGAGGGTCCATATTCCAGTTGAAGGCACCAAGTCCAGTCACAATCCCGAGCCCTGTTTTTGCTGTTGGATGGTCCAACAGAAGATAAGAAATTGGACCACTGTCCGGTGAGGTAATAAACATCCAACAATTTAGCACGATTAGCAGTGGAGTTCGTCGAAGGACTACTGCACGCTTAGTACGATCGTCGACGAGAAATCTCCCTTATCAATTTAGGATCAAGTTATATATTATGTCTACGTGGCATCTACTAATTTGAACACATATCAAAATTCGTAGGATTTTTTTTTATATTTTGTTTTATAATGATATGTCACGCAGTCATGATGTACAACTTGGTGTGTTAGTAGACTTATTCAATACAAAACGATTGATATTTGGTTTTGTTTTAGGTGAGGTTAGGGCCACTTTCCAGCTGCCAATGTAAGTTTGAAATTGGCCTATAGTTGCTTACTAATAGTTTTATCCTTTTATCTTTTCTTAAAAGAATTTCGAATTATAACCAAAATTTGACGAAAAATTAAATAAAAATTAAGAAAAAGAATATACGCAAGGAAGAAAAATAATTGGAAAAGGTATGCCAAGCTTTTATACTGCAAGCGCGCACCAACTCGTCACTAAATCTTGATATGTTTGACAGGTTTTATCCTGTTGGATTTCTCGATTATTTTTTTACCAACAACAAGAATCTCTCTCATCTATTGTAAATGTCACTGTTAGTTGTCACGCAGTTAAGATTCTGGCACTCCGACTTATCTTCTTCTTATTTTTTTAACGTTTTTTAATAGTACAACATGTTTTGTCGCTATCGGCCATAGTACATAAGAAGAAAGTTCTTTAAGAGTGTAGTAATTTCTGTAAGGAAATGTCTTCATCTCAGTGTACTATGAACCCCAACACCCTGCTGTGTTCTAAAGCACAGTAAGTTACCCTGATTTCGAGAGAGTGTAGTGAAATTTCTTGTAGTGTTTGTGTCGTGCGAATAAAATAACACAGTTTTGTCTACTTTGTCTTTGAAACTACATCATTTTAATAACAATTCGCGTAATAAATTAAAATGATGTTATTTCGAGGTGAAGTGTGCAAAACTGCCATTTTTGTCTGCATTACAGGTGCACTATAGAGAACTACGGAATGGGGGGAGGTGCTGTGCACCAGTGACAACAATAAAAAGAAAACTACAAAAATATATCTATTTTGCCGCCGCCGCATTAAAAAAAATAACCGATACTGTTCGTTTGAATCCCTTTAGGTCGTGTTTTTTGAATTTTATTTTCAAAAAAATTTGAAAAATTCACTGTCGACTTAAAAGAATATTTTGAAATTAACTATGAACTCGAAATTTTAAAATAAAATTTTTTAAACAAGTTAAGTGCACAAAACACACAAAAAGACGTTTCGTCGCGACACAAAACTACGCTGTTTTAATGCATAGCACCACTACTGTGCACAAGTGCACAGCACCTCCCCCATTTCCAGAGAACTACATTACAATATCTCTGAATCGAAGGCTCCCAATTCCAATCTTATGGTTAGTCAACTGGGGCTACCTTAATTCCTCAATTTTTTTTCTCATCTAGAAAGTCAAAGGGTTTGAGTTTGACTATTTTCCCTGCCTAGGTTGGCTTCCCATGCACAAGTAATGTAAAGAAATAACTTCATCCTGATGCATGGAATTTTTAAGGAAAAACACACATATTACAGGAGAAAAAAAATCCTACTTTAAGAATAGCATGTAAAGAAACTTGCGCCGAGAAATTATAAGTGTCGATACCAAATACTTTGAAATACACATCGTGGGTATCGATGTGAAATTTTTTAACGAAAATTTCACTTGGACATATAATTTTTTTTAAAAATGTATATGTCAATATCTTAATAAATCAAAGTTGTACCGAAAGAAATACCAAGTCTTAAAAAAAAAATTGAATGATTTAGGTACTTATCGAGAACTACATGGAGACCGGATGGCGGAATTACATTGAAAATTATAGAGAAAATACATTTTAACCTCCTTAAATTACATTCGATCCCCTCTTTTTCCCAAGAAAAAACCTTTACCCTGAGATGTCGAATCTTAGTTCCACACATGTACTTAGTAATAGACATAATTCTTTGCATTTCCACGAGTGACTTGTCACCAGATTTGGGCCCAACTAGTATGGGCTAGTAAATACATGGCCAAGTTGTTTGGAAAATGGGCTTCTGATGTTCAGCCCCTGTAGGGTCTTCCTTACTAAATATTTTGAAAAAAAAAATCAAATAGTAGTAAATATATATTCGTCTTTGCGTAGTGAAATTTTTGACTTCCTCCCTGAATGTAGATATTCAAACTTCATATCCTGACGAAGCCATATATATGCAAGAAAACAGACATGGAGATTTTTTGTACAAGTTAAAAGGCGGCTTTTTGCAAGCAAATTTGTTTTCACAAGAAAAATTATGGACCGAGCTATGTTTTCACCGACCTGTTTACCAGTTCAACCCATTGTTTCCTCAGTTCTTATTTGTGAGCAGTCAAAATTTTAGAAAGAATATAACAGATAGATTAGAAAGAAAGATTTATCATAAACAAGTAAATAGTTATAAATGATTTGTTTGAGTACTTTTTTTTAAGAAGAAGAATATAGTAGATATGAATAGATGGATAAATTTTTTTTATAATTATTAATGACAGTCTCGTAATTAATAATGATATGTACATAATTAGAAATGAGATATAGAACAAGATATGATATGAATAAAGGAATGGTGGAAAATGTTTCTCTCCATACTCTGAAATCCAAATATATAATTATGATAAACCCCAATGATCATATATGGAATAGTAGAAATAAGCTCTTTTATAACTCCTAAGGGCGTGTTTGTTAGTAGTTAAAGAAGAATTCATTGTTTATCACACTGAATATGGCTATTTGGGTAGTCATATTCGGAGTTTCTTTGCCTCTTTTGAACCTCAATTATGATATGAGATACTATTTTATTCGCTTAGAACGGAATAAAATTATCCCACCCCTACTTCTATCCAAATCTCATCTCCATTTTATCTATGCAATATTGAGGCTTTTGACTAAGAATTGTATGTGGTGTGACTGGAGCCCAAAAGAATGGCCCGAACAAAAATGAGGCCTTTGACTAAAGAGCATATATAGCATTGAGGGTGATTGTGTGGCATACAGGTGCCACGTGCCCATACCCCAAGAGCACTGAGTAATTTTTCATTATTCCATAGATCAATAAGCCACCCAAAATGTCGCTAATAATCATTGATGTTGATTTACATTACCAAAAGGTCAAGAGTGGTTATTCATTTTGTTTATATCATTGCTCGGCAATTTGTAAAAGCATGTCAAATTCGCGTCAACTTTTATACAACTTAAATTAAGAGTAGGTGAGATTACAAAAATTCATCACTATTAAATAAACATATGAATCGAGTGAGTTAAAGTATTAAAAGTTCAAATTAAACACAAAATCGGCCTTCTGCATACATAAGTATTCATTTTGCTTTGCAATTATTTTCAATTTTAATTTCATCGGTCAAGTAATAGATGAAATTAAATAACAAATACTTCAAGAAATATTTTCCACTGTTCAATCCAAGCCCCAACTTCGAATAAATTAAAAAAAAATTATTTTTTTTAATTTTAGTTATTTGGGTCAAAATTGGGCCCACCCCACCCCACCCCACACGAACTGTTAACCTCTCTCTCTCTCAGTCGGCCCGTCGCTCCCTCTCCCATGACCTCTCACGCCCGCCGCTTCCTCTGCCGCCTGCCGCTCATCGCGCCGGAGGTTCAGACGAATCAGACCATCAGGACATCACGAGACCAGAATCCAGTCGGCATTTTTCAGATCTATTCTCATTTCTCACTGACCGCCTAGCCTCTGACCAGCCCGACCGTTCCTCCGCCGAGTCCTCCTTCCGGCCGCCGACAGCCCACTGTTCCTCGCTCCAGTTACCAGTGGGCAGTGCCAGGGACGCCGAACAATGACCAAACCAGTCAAGTGAGATGACTGACGACCAGACTGGACTAGTGGTAAATCTTTGAAATCTTGATTCTTGAATGAGATCTTTAAATAAATCTGCTAAAAAAGGAAAATAATGGCGTTATTTTGTTGTTAGTAGTGAGACGACTGTATTTTTTATTTTTTGTTCTGTTATTTTGTTGTTAGTAGTGCCACTCCCGTTACGAAATTCTGACTCCGTCCCTGATTCGATCGATTGTAATAATTGGTGGATGAAAAGTATTATAAATTATTGATCAGTCAATGTTTAGCTGGTTTAGTCCAAAAATGGAAAAGTGGGAATTGTGATAGTATTAGCAATAACATAGGAAAATTAAGGTACAAACAAATCATAGTTAAGGTCCACAGCGCATGCTCCAACTTGAGAACATATATATTATAGGTGAACCGTGAAACCCATGACAGATTGTCTCCATGTGCGACCGAAAAGGTCTTCAAATATTATAACCTTAATCAATTGATTAATTTGGTGATTGACTAAAGAAATCGTATCTTTGTCGGCAACGAAAAGCAGTCCAAGATAAGCATCAAAGTGGGGGTAAAAAATTAATAAACAGCTTAAAACCTAACTGATCTTAACGGCCACCATGGCTAGTAGGTCCAAATGACTTGATGCCTTTGTAGATTCTAAATTTCGTTTTTTATTTTTTGTCCAAAGCAGTGCAGAATTTTTTATTCCAATTTTAATATGTGTGGAAATGGTTATCACTTATAACACAAAATTGACGGCCTTATTGTCTTTTTCCCCCACCACTTTCCTTTTTTAAAACTTATGTTTTTCTATCAATATTTGAATCTGCCGACTTTGTGTTTAATCCTAGTACGCTGGAAAACTTTAACTCTCTCTCCTCTCTCGCTCTCTCTCTCCCCTACGTATGCTAGTGAATCTTGACGGCAAAAGTAATTTATTTTGTAGGTTGGTACGTATGTATTGAACACATAGTAGTATGGTCCATCCCTTATATCGTTCTGGTCCATTTCGGTTTGTTTCGGTCAGTATTGTACCGACCACTCATCTATATTGGTCCACCTCTTATACCTTTCTAATCCATTATGTTTTGTTAAGGTAGGTATCGTACCCTACTGGACAATTTTTTAAAAAAGATTTGTGATTTTTTTGGTAACTACACATAAATTTAGGTTACAATCATTCCTTTTATGTTTGACGATGTGCTTTAAATTGTGAGGTTTTATTGTATATGTTCTGACAAGGGTAAAATATAACTGAGAAATATATAAACTCTCCCTCGGATAAATGATTTAGTTCAGTGAAGAACTGTACATACATCAAGAAACACGTGCCAATTACATGAGGATATTGCTGAGTTAAGAGGTAATACCCATATTATATTCGGGTCGAGAAGGTCAAATATATAACTAGACGAGTTTAAGAAGATGGTTGGGCAAGCAGTCGACCTTAGAAAAGGTGGTCGAACAACTTGGCGATTTGAGAAGGACGGTCCGAGATATCATCAACCCGATAAAGCTGATGGGCAGTATCGAATCCAAGATAAGACAGAACTCTGAGCAAGTCAGGATAGAGTCCTAAATAGATGTGGATGAAAAGTCCACAGCTAATTCAATTAATATGAAAGTATTGATTGAATGAAATTCTAATAGTAGAAGATAATTTTTTGGATAAGAACCACATGAGAGTTAGGTGATCCTATTCTATTTCTGATGAGGAATCAGTGTCCTAAGATAATTAGGAAGGTTAAGTCATAAATCTATAAATAAGGATTCAGATTCATGAAATAAGGTACGTTTTAACTAGTGCACAATTTCTCTTGCTAATAAAGAATATTAGTTTAAGTTATTGATCATTTTGTGAGTTTTTGTTTGACTTAATCATCAGAGTGTCTTCCTGCTGTCACAGCGATAGAGGACTCTTTAACGATTTATTATTTTTCAGAACACAAGTCCACCCAAACTGAGAGTATTGTTTTTGCTAGATATTGAGGTATTAGTTTTCTGTCCTGATTGAGAAAATCTACCCATCTACATGTTCAATATGATTTTTGTTAAAAAATATTATTTCAAAAACGTATATCAATTTTAGCGATAAATACGTAAACAATATTGGTATGTACCATACTAGTAACAAAAATGTTATACTCATTGGTACGAAATTGATAACTTTAGATTGTAGTCTTGTACTATAAATGGGCTGAGTAGAGTCGAATATTAACATTTTTCAAGTTTGTTTATTAAGTTTCTAACAAGCTCGAGTTGAGTCCAATAAAAATTTGACAACCCGAGTTTACCTAAGCTGGATTCGAGTTTGAACTTGTCCACAATTTTAACAAACCGAAAAATACCACACACTTATGTTCACATACGGTGATGCACTGCCTACGTGGAGCTTAATTAATTAATTATTTTCTTTTATTTCCTTGTTGTCACAAGTTTTTAGAGTAGTTAGGAATGGCGGGAAAGGGAAAGGAGAGGAGGGGAGTCTCTCTTATAGTGAGGAGTTGGCGTGAGGAGGGGTGTGTGGTTTAACTGAATTCTGTTCTCCATTCTCTCTCTCTTTCTCTCTCTCTTGTTCTCTGAATTCCTCTCTATCTTCTTCCGCAATTCTCTGATTTGAATACAAGAACCATTCAATTCCCTTGAATTGGATTTATCTCTTACGATTTAGTTAAATCCATTCATCAGTGGTATCAGAGCAGTCAATCCTTGGCTGTTTTGCATTGTAACGATGGCAGAAGGACTAAGATCGCAGGACTTCAAACGTTTGGAGGAATTGGTCAACAAATTACGCCATGACTCTGAGCGTCAGGGTGGCTCGGTGGATCGCCATGGGGAGGCCATCGCTCAACACTCCGTCGCAATCACGGAGGTTCGCGATTTACTAGTATCCCTCAGCATGAAGTGCGACGGAATCGCGAACCAGGTAGCAATTCAATCGACTCGTGGGCCAAATTCTCCTCAATTGGATTTTCCCCATGGAAATAGTGGAATGAATACTGGACAGTTTGGTGGTAATTGGCCATCGCGTTATACAAAGATCGATTTCCCCAAATTTGGGGGAGATGATCCAGAAGGTTGGATTTACCGTTGCGAAAAATTCTTTGAGATCCATACAGTGGAGGATACTCAGAGAATTCAACTGGCTTCTATTCACCTAGAGGACAAGGCAATTAACTGGTTCCGTTGGTTTGAAAAGGTTCATCCTACTAATAACTGGACTGAATTTACTGAGGCCCTAACTGCTAGGTTTAGCACTAGTGTATACGAGGATGCTGTAGGCCAACTCACTAAACTCAAACAATCCTCTACTGTAAAGGAATACCAAGAACAATTCGAAGAACTAGCTAACAAAACCACGGGTCTTAGTGAAGGATTCTTTATTAGCTGCTTCATTAGTGGGTTACAGAGGGAAATCAAGGCAGATGTTCTCATGTTCAAACCTGCTACCATCACAGTTGCAATGGGGCTGGCTAGGCTCCAAGAGGAGACTATAGATGCAGTCACAAAGAAATCCAAAGGAATCCTTCCCACGCCCACCAAACACCACCATACATCCTTCCCTCCACCACCAAAGATCAACCCCTACCCTAACCCCACTGCAGCGTTTCCACCAAAAAACCTGGAGGCCCTACCACCAATTAAAAGGATTACACAATCAGAGATGGATAACAGGAGACAGAAGGGCCTATGTTTTGGCTGTGATGAACGTTATTTCCGTGGGCACGTGTGCAAGAAAAGGCAGTTGTTCTCACTAGAAGTGGAGGAGGAGGAAGGTAATTCAGAGGTGGAAGTACAGCAGGAGGAACCCGACCCACAAAACAATGATGAACTACAGATTTCAGTGCATGCTATTTCTGGGGTATTGCCATATAAGACCATGAGGATACAAGCCAAGGTTAGGAAATGTCCTGTGTCTATCCTCATCGACTCAGGAAGCACACACAACTTCTTAGACCCAAACACAGCCAGAAGAACTGGCCAAGTGGTACACAGCACCACACCTTTACCAGTAATCGTAGCTGATGGGACAAAAGTTTACAGCAAGGGTGTCATTCCTAACTTCAAATGGGTGATGCAGAACACAGAATTTGAAACTACAGTGCGAGTTCTGCCCTTGGGGGGATGTGACATGGTTCTGGGAGTGCAGTGGCTGTCAACATTGGGCCCTGTCACTTGGGACTTTGCAGATTTAAGGATGGAATTCCAGGTCCAGGGAAGGAAACACACCCTTCTGGGTGGAAATGCCGTTGACATCCAACAGGTGGAAGCAAAGGCCATGCAAGTGATGATAGACAAAGGAACACCAGGCTTCTTAGCCCAGCTCTATCCTATCAATCCCCAGGAGGGATCAGAAGCAACTCCCTCTGAAGTCCAGGAGATTCTCTCAGAATTCACAGATGTTTTCCAAACACCAAGTGGACTGCCACCATCCAGGACTCACGACCACAGAATTCCACTCAGACCAGGTGGTGCTCCTCCCAACACTAGGCCCTAAAGGTATCCATATGTGCAGAAAAATGAGATCGAGAAGATTGTTAAGGAAATGCTGAGCACAGGTATCATCAGACCTAGCACTAGTCCCTTTTCATCTCCTGTTTTGTTAGTTAAGAAGAAGGACAATTCATGGAGAATGTGTGTTGATTACCGTGCTCTTAATAAGGAAACAATTAAGGATAAGTTTCCAATTCCAGTGATTGATGAACTCCTAGATGAATTGCACAATGCTCAGTTCTTTTCCAAGCTAGACCTGATGTCCGGATATCATCAAATCAGGATGTATCCTAGTGATGTGGACAAAACAGCTTTTCGTACCCATGAGGGGCATTATGAATTCTTAGTAATGTCATTTGGACTCACAAATGCACCCTCTACCTTCCAAAGCCTCATGAATGATATCTTTAAACCATATCTCAGAAAATTCATATTGGTCTTTTTTGATGATATTTTGGTTTATAGCCATACCTGGAAGGACCACCTCACTCATATTAAACTCACATTACAAACACTGAGAGGACACAAGCTATTTGCCCAGTTGTCCAAATGTGAGTTTGGCAGGAGTGAAGTGGAATACTTGGGCCACATCATCAACGGCAATGGAGTAGCTGCAGATAACAAGAAAGTGGCCTGCATGGTAGCATGGCCAAGGCCAAGAAACATCAAGTCCCTCAGGGGTTTCCTAGGGCTAACCGGGTACTACAGAAGGTTTGTCAAGGACTATGGGAAGATTAGCAAACCTCTTACTGATCTCCTCAAGAAGGATGCTTTTACCTGGTCTGAAATGGCAGAGGATGCATTCCAAACACTGAAGCAAGCTATGACCACCACCCCCGTGCTAGCTCTGCCAGACCATTCTAAGCCATTTGTGGTTGAGTGTGATGCATCAGGAAAGGGAGTGGGAGCTGTACTCATGCAAGAAGGTAGACCACTAGCTTATTACAGCAAACATTTGTCCCCCAAGAGCTTGGGCTTATCAACCTATGAAAAGGAACTACTGGCCTTGGTGATGGCAGTAACCAAATGGAGGCACTACCTACTTGGAGGCCACTTCCTAATCAGGACTGATCATTTGAGTCTCAAATATCTACTGGAGCAGAGGTTAACCACCATTATGCAACAGAAGTGGCTAACAAAACTGATGGGATATGATTATGAGATCACTTACAAGCAGGGTAAGGAGAACCTAGTAGCTGATGCACTATCAAGGGTGGCAGAAGAGCAAGTGGAGTCCATGTTGCATGCTATCACAGCTGTGATCAGTGGATGGGTGAAAGATGTCCAGGAAAGCGTAGCTAAGGATGCAGACTTGCAGAAAATTATTCAGTTCAAGGAGCAGGACCCTCTATCACACTCTAAGTATACTTGGATTCATGGCCTATTGTACTACAACACCAGGTTGGTGGTGGGTAACAACCCAGCACTGAGGAAGAAACTGATCATGGAGCACCATGACAGTGCTGCAGGAGGACACTCTGGGGTGGACAGAACTCATAGGAGGATCAAGCAAGCTTTCTACTGGAAGGGAATGGCTAAGGAAGTTCAAAACTATGTGGAGGAATGTGACATATGCCAACAAAACAAATCCGAGAACATTAAGACACCCGGACTTCTGCAACCTCTACCCATACCTACCAGGGTTTGGTCTGACATCTCCATGAATTTCGTGGAGGGTTTACCCATCTCTCAGGGTAAATCAGTGATCATGGTGGTGGTCGACAGACTCACTAAAGCTGCACACTTCCTCGCACTAGCACATCCTTACTCTGCCACAGAAGTAGCTCAATGCTTCTTGGACACCATTTACAAGCTACATGGGATGCCCACATCTATTGTATCAGATAGGGATCCAATTTTCACAAGCACATTCTGGAAAGAACTCTTCAAGTTACAAGGGACAAGCCTAAACCTCAGTTCTTCCTACCACCCCCAATCGGATGGCCAAACTGAAGTGATTAACAGGTGTTTGGAAAACTACCTAAGGTGTATGGCAGGGGACAGGCCAAAACAATGGGCTAATTGGCTTCCCTTAGCGGAATGGTGGTACAATACCACATACCATGCCTCTACAGGAGTCACACCCTATGAGGCAGTCTATGGGCAAGCCCCACCAAACTGGAAGGATTATGTTCCAGGGTCCACTATGGTGGCAGTAGCTGATTCTACTTTGCAAGATAGACAGACCATGATGCACATACTGAAGACTCACCTACAGCAATCACAACAAAGAATGAAGGTGATGGCTGACAAGCATAGAAGTGAAAGGCAGTTGGAAGTAGGGGATTGGGTTTACTTAAGGCTACAACCCTATCGTCAGTATACAGTGGCCTACAGGGCCAATGCTAAGCTGGCTCCAAGGTACTTTGGTCCATATCAGATACTTCAAAAGATTGGGCCAGTAGCATACAAGTTGCAACTACCACCAGGGTCAAGAGTTCACCCAGTCTTCCATGTCTCACAACTAAAACTGAAGCTTGGTCCCTTGTCCAAGTCTGCTACTACACTGCCCGAAGTAACGGAGGATGGACAGCTGCATGTGGCTCCAATGGCTATCCTTGCAAGGAAGATGGTCAAAAAGCACAACAAGGCCCTCACTATGGTTCTGGTGCAGTGGTCTAACACAGTTCCTGAGGATGCTACATGGGAACCTCTCCACCAGCTGCAACAAAAGTTCCCTCACTTCCAACCTTGAGGACAAGGTTGCTCTCAAGGGGGATGGAATAATGCACTGCCTACATGGAGCTTAATTAATTAATTATTTTCTTTTATTTCCTTGCTGTCACAAGTTGTTAGAGTAGTTAGGAATGGCGGGAAAGGGAAAGGAGAGGAGGGGAGTCTCTCTTATAGTGAGGAGTTGGCGTGAGGAGGGGTGTGTGGTTTTAACTGAATTCTGTTCTCCATTCTCTCTCTCTTTCTCTCTCTCTTGTTCTCTGAATTCCTCTCTATCTTCTTCCGCAATTCTCTGATTTGAATACAAGAACCATTCAATTCCCTTGAATTGGATTTATCTCTTACGATTTAGTTAAATCCATTCATCATACGGGTGTTAAAATAAAATCATTACGTCGATATATAAGTGTGTTTTTGTACAAGTTATTAAAAAAGTCTCCATTCTAAAGAAATAAAAATAAAAACACAATTTTTTTTAGAATTTTACATTGAAAAATTAATTGTGGTTACTTGAGTGCTTAATGAGCTTTTATGAACCTTTACTGAGCCCGTATTGAGTCAAGCCATTATCGAGATTTAACGAGCCAAACCCAGCTTCGACTTACTCAAGCTCGGCTTGTGTACTGAATCAGATTGAAATTTTACTTCAACCTCATTTGTTAACTTCACAAACCGAGCCAAATCCAGCTCCAGCTTACTCAAGCTCGGCTTGTGTACTAAACAAGATTGAAATTTTACTTCAACCTCATTTGTTAACTTAACAAACCGAGCGAGTCGAGCCCTTATTGAGCCGAGGCGAACTAAGCGAGGCAAGCTCACAAATGGCTCCGTTCATTTGGAACTCTAATTGTAACGACCCGTATTTTCAGAGTATATTTTTTATTTTTTATTTGATATTTTAGATAATTTTAATTTTAGATAAGTTATTGAATTTCTTTATTATTAGATTTAGTTAATTTGATTT
The DNA here is from genome assembly GCA_019985065.2 of Arctostaphylos glauca. NCBI lineage: Eukaryota > Viridiplantae > Streptophyta > Magnoliopsida > Ericales > Ericaceae > Arctostaphylos > Arctostaphylos glauca. The sequence goes on from JAHSPW020000014.1 coordinate 10,630,623, forward strand.
ATAATTATCCTTTCGTCTAGGTTCTTTGAACCTTTGGGAGACTTATCAGATTGACTAATATTTATCCTAAATTATTTCTGTTATTGATTTTAATATATTTTTACCTATTTTATAGTATTTATCCTTATATTTATTCCTTTCGATAATTATTTGAGTATTTGATTCCCAACCGAACACTATCTTCTTGATTAATATCCTAGTTAAACCCAAATTCGTTCCCTTTTGTCTATTTATTCATCATTGTATCCACCCAATTTTTATTTTCTGTCAATTCAGATTTGTTTTTGCGCGTCCTAAGATTTCTACGAGGTATCCTCTCGATAATCTCATATTCGTTTTATTCTTTTTTTTGTTGTTCGTTTGTGTTTCCGAACCTATTACGTGCACAGTCTCTTTTCCTTCTTTTTTTCTCTCTCTCACTCGTCTCCCTCTCTCTGCTTCTCTCTCTCGTCTCCCTCTCTCTCTGTTCTCTCTCTCTCTCTCTCTCTCTCTCTCTCTTTTGCTGTTTCTTGTTGTTTTTATTTTATTTTACATTTTTTAAAGTCTTTTAGTTTTATCAATTAAAAACTTATTTTTATTGATTGTTTTTTTTTAGACTTATATTATTTATTCATATTATGTTTAAAATACTTACTTATTTTATTAATTATTAGTAAACAGTATACTGTTATATATATATACACATTCTATTCACATTACTTACGTATTATATCATTTATTAGTAAAAACTTTTAAACTATTACTTATACTATTTTATTATTATATATAGTACATTGTTTATTAGTAACACATTTTAAACTATTACTTACATGTACATATATTTATAATATTTGAGTAGTTATCTAAACTGTTATTTTATTTATTAGTAACACATAGCTTTTATTTATTTATTATATTTAATGAATAGTTTTAATTTTTTTTACAGTGTTGCGATAATCGGATCTTGGTGCGGTAGTTGATTTTGTGAGTTTTTGATAGCGCTTTATCTGTTGGATCGAGATAGAAATTTCGGACCGAGCCCTATGTGATTTATGATAGATTTGCTTTGTGTTCGAAGATTGTGTAGAAAATATGAATCGAATATTTAATACTAATTATTAGAGTAATTATGTGTATTTGATTGCGTGAATTAATCAAGTTAAAAATTTAATAAGTATTAGGTGTTAAATTGGGATTGAGTCTGAACCATAGGAATGCTGTATATGTATTATGTGTGACAATTCGTGATTTAATTTAATTTAGTTGATCAATTAAAAAACTATTATTTGTTGAAACTAATTTGTATGCTAGGCCCCACGATATATGGAACTTAGATTTGATCGATGTTGATGATATCGCATGATTTTAGTGATTTTAATTTATGCTCGATGCATGTTTAATTAAAATCGCATGATGATATTTTATTATTGCATGTTGAGTATGGCAGATGATCATTGTGCATGCATGCATGCATGAAAATTGAAAGATTAATTGAACGGCAAGGTTAGATGATCTCATTGTTGCGATAATGAGTGATAATCAGAATATTTTGGAGTTGTGGTGAATTATGGGGGATTTCGAAACCCCGATGTTTTGATATCGATGAAGGGAATTGCGAGGCCCTGAGGTTGGAAATTTGGCGGAGAGGGATTGCGAGACCTCGATGCTGCCATACCGATGAAGGGGATTACGAGACCCTGAGGTTGTAATTTGACTAAAGAGGATTGTGAGACTCCGATGCTGCGATACCAATGAAGGGGATTGCGAGACCCTGAGGTTGTACTTTTGATATGGGGGATTGCGAGACCCCTGTGGAGATAATAATAACTAAAAGATACTCAATGCGGAAAGTTTTATGCACGACATTGTATATTCATGTTTATGCATGATATTGCATATTTCATGTTGAATTATTGTTTTTGGCATATTATGTATAATTATTATCATGTATATTTATTTGTAAGTTAAGGGTAAGGTTAAATTTTTCTACTGAGTGTTAATCACTCATTTGGAGCTAGTTCTTGGCTCCTAGTATTTCACACCAGGTTTTTCAGAATAGGTCGATGGAAAAAATGACACGGAAGTTCAAGAGACGGAGTGGGATGAGAAGGATGTACCGGTACTATGGCTGTACCAGTAACAGTCTGATGGTGTAACCTTGGATGTCCCTTTAGTTATTTTTATTTAATGATAATTTATGACTTGAATTATTAGTTTTGAAACTATTTAGTGAATTAAATTTTGGGTCGGTTGTTTTGCCGACAATTAATAAAGTATTTGAGAATTGGGCCTTTGTTTTTAAATAGAAAATTTTTTTCCGCTGCTTAATTAATTATTTAATTTTATTATAACGTACCATAAAAACTGGGACGTTACACTAATTGCAGACCAATCTCCCATGTCACTGTAGCATTTGGCTCGAATTAGTAAACATGGCATGCAGCAAACACAAAATGGTCTTTACAAATATATAGAAATCCTTTGGAGCTACGAACAATCAATTTCCTTGAAGGTTCTTTTTCATCAAAAAAACAGAGGACTTTCCCAATGCAACAAGAATCAATTAATGAAGATTTGAGATCATCAGCTATGTTGAGTTAGTATATTGAATTCTGAAAGTGGATAGAACTACCGGTAGTACTGAGATTCTCTGACTTTTTGAGATAGTAGATGATACTACTGGTAGTGGGAGTATCACTACCGGTAGTAAGGGGTGCACGAATTCTGGTGATACGTTATGGGAGATTTTGTTTCTTAATCCGTTAAGGATGTTATCTTTATTCATTCTTTTAGGATTTCCTATATGTATGGAACATATGGATCCCTAAAAAAGATCTGATTGATTGACACCTTACATTAGTATTTCGGAATACAGTCGGCTCTTGTAATCTCTCTTGATCATAGTGAAAGCTCTCTCTCTTCATGCTTATGCTGACTTTTGATTATTGCTGTTGCTAGTTGCCAATGCATATGGTATAGGAAGGTGATGGTTGCAATTTTAATACATTGAGTTGGTTGACACCTTGTCAACTTAGAAGTGTTTTATGGTCTCAAGTGGCATATGATTGCCGGTTGTCTAGGTGCCAACATAGTTGAAATTCAAGTCTTGGTCGTTATGATGTCGTCATGCAGGTTTCCCTTTTAGTCTTTATAATTATTTTGCAAGATTAAAAAATTCTTTTTTTGTCAATAAAAGAATATGCGGACACAAATTCAAACCTGAACAGCTTTGTTTGTTTATCAACCGGGTGGTAACTGGTAACGACAAATTAGTATTGTTTAGGCCAACCGTTGCATACATAAATAGATGAATTAAGATAGAATGGCATTTAGGCTGCATTTAATTAAAGATGGAAGATTACATGCACGAAACTGAATATGAACTCCAAAGAGTTCTAATTAGGAACTAATACAAGGAGATTATGAATAATTAATTGTGAATAGAATGACCAACGCCTGGACTGTGTCCTGGCTCCGTGGGTCGAAAATCATTCACTTCTTCCACCTTACTGCTATCCAGTACTGTTAGCTTACCATCAGTACTCAATGGCTTCCCACCCATTTCTGCCCTCAAATTGCTATCACCACTCATCCTCTCACGCTTAAAATGCCTCCCATCAACACCCACAACCCCATTACATAGAATCAGCACAAGTAGAAAAGCACAAGCACACACCCTTAGTCTAGTTTTGTCCATGACACAGAGAGATTCTAAAGATTCTAGAGAGATAGAGAGAGAAAGGGAGGGAGATTTGATAGTTTTCTAGTGAAGCCCAAGTGTCCTCATCAACTGTGGAATTTATAAAGGCAGTGAGAGGCCGGGCCCATTTGGCCTGTGGTTATTATTGGATTATTCACTGTTTAGTTTTTTGTCCTTATTTGAATTTTTTTTTGAATTTTTTGTTTTTCATCAATTTTTTGATGATTGTTGGTTCGTCTCGACAAGAGCTTTCAGAAAAGTTATCAATCATCGGCTAAATTAGAAAAAAGTTCAGAAAAGACAAAAAATAAGCCAAAAACAGCGTCCGTGTTGGCTTATTTTCGTCTTTAGTGACTTTTTTTTAACTTTTGGACATAATTTTATACTTTTTACTTTTTAGATTCCTTTCGTCGATACGAACCAATAATCCACGAAAAAATGACATAAAAATAACAAATAAAAAAAAAATTGAATAAAGACAAAAAACTAGCCAAAAAATTAATTTTGGCCAAATAGACCTGCCAAGTGAAATTACTTTACCTCATTAAGTTAAAAAATATGCCTGGGGTGGGTTTGTTTTTACGATATTTTGCTACTTTTTTCCTATACTGGTATGTATGTTCTTACCCTAAGAGGGCCGATCGGATGAATAATGATTTTCAAGGAATATGTTATTGAGACGGAATAAGATAAAAGGAGTATTATTTTTAGAGGGTTGATCCATATTAATGTGATATTTATAGAGGGAATAAAAATATAGATGGTTTGGATGAGGTATTAAAAAATGAGGATAAAATAATACTTAATTTGGATGGAAGACAAAATGGGGAGATAAAGTTATTTTGTAGTTGTAATCAGGAAGAGAAGATATTATTCTTGGCTAATATCAGCGGATAATTTTTGGGCCAGAGGGAGGGTGCCCAACAATAATCCACCTTTATCCCTTTTAGGAGGATTATTTTTGAAAAGGTAAAAAGTTATTCCCTGCATTTTTGTCTTCCCAAATCATATTAAACATGTCACATCAATCTTTATATCCACTCCAAAAATTATTCTCTTTTCTTATACTCCATCCAAACGGGCCCTAAAGATTCGAATAAATTATAACACGTGCGCTTTTTAACCAGACTTTTTTATCTCTTTCTCTCGTCTTCTTTCCAAGTTGTTGGGAAAAAGTAGTTTTAGCATCAATTTTGCTACACATACAACACAAAAGCACAACACAAAGCACAACACACCCAAAACGACGTCGTTTTGGGCTATTTTTCCAAAAAAATTAAATATCAGCAATTTAACCCTTCTTCCCCAACCCCACTCCCCGTTCTCTCCACCCCCCACCAAATCCTCTTGTAGCGATACCACTTTCCCACCCCAACTCCAGTTCGCACACGAAATCTTCACCACCGCACGAAATCGCCACCATTGTTCGCCAAATCGCCGGATGCGATCTTCCGAAGCAGGCCAAAACTATAGTACAAGTATTTTGCTAGGGCAGCATTTAAGTCAAAACAAAGCAGATGAATATACTAATGACAAGGCAAATGTTGTGGATTTGGACTTGGAGCATTATGCTTGGGATTTGGATTAGGACTTGGAGAGCTTATACCTTTGCAATCGGGTTTGTGGCACCTCTTGACGAGGCGAACGTTGTCCTTAGCGAACTCACCCAGCAGATCAAATACGGAATCCAAGGCATCCATTCAAGATTGAAATCGAGAGAGAGATACTTTAGATCTGGAGTGGAGGAAAGCAAGAGAGATGGAGGGAGGAAGGAGACGAAGGGTAAACGTGCTAGGGGATCCATGGCGTTTGTCAGAGAGACATCGACTGAAATCAGAAAGGGATGAAGAAGACGCCTGATTTTAAGATTTTGAATTTTGGTTTTTTTTATGAAACGACGTCATTTTGGTCAATGACGTCAGCAGTTGTGCATTGTGTTGTGCTTAGTGTTGTACATGTAGCATTTCTGTTTTAGCACGGCCTTGTTGCAGGAGATTCTGTTCTGGTGATGGGTGATGACGGATCCTTGGGTGGAAGGCTAAGGAGGAGTTCAAGCAGGAGATTCTGTTCTATTTGGTTTAATTCTATGTATGGTGTTTTGGTTTTTATTGCTTATGTGGCCAAGCTTTCCTTTGTTGGCCTCTTGCTAACTTTGGTGCTTGGAATTTTCATTGTTGTATTCACTTGCTTATTTCAATGAAAAGTTCCGTTTTGCTGATAAAAAAAAAAGAAGCATGGCCTTGTTGCTCAATTTGGTGTCAAATTAAGATGGGTTCTCCACGTCGATTGGGATGGACCCAACGGTGCGCGTTAATGTCCAATGTGTAGAGATTTACATCATACAAAAAGTGAGTCAAAACTATTTACGGAGTGAAAGAAATTTAACGTTAAAATTGGTCATTTAATAATGAGAAATGAGTTTGGAACTTGAAAGTTTGTCTAGCATTGGTTAGATAGTGGGAACAAAATGGGTATTATAAGATTTTAGTGGCTATAAGAGATTGGCCCAAATTTTTTGAGCCGGCGTGTATGCACTGTATTTCAGTGACATTTCGTCTTTTCCGAACAAGCAGTTGGTTGCCTATGTAAACAATCCCCTGTAGCCAAATTATTTATTTCAATTTCTACGAGAGAGCACACAATCAAGCTTCTGCATATGGAGATTCGAAGAACTCTGCATCGTTTCCATCTGCAGTGCGCATCAACAAAGTGTTACGTCCGTATGCATAAATTATTGGGAGATGGACGTACATAATCGCCAACACTCACGTGCGAGGACAACATCTGCTTTATGAAACAATGACCCACTGTTGACATTATTCCGTCAGTTAGTATTTACAAAATCAGTGTTCTCCTATATTTTTCATATTTTTACATTAAAAGGTAGCTCTCTCTCTCTCTCTCTCTCCCCCTCTCTCTCTCCCCTATAAAAATTGAAAATAAACAGAGACACAACCAAGGGCGGAGCCAGGACATTAATCTACCCTGGGCTAACCAAAATTTAGTAAACTACTATATCTATATATAAGCAAAAAAAAGCTTTATAACTAATATCCGAGAACCTTGTATATAAATATGTAAATGTTCAAAAGAAAAGTACAAGAAAATACACTACTGAAGTTGGGCTATACACAAATATGAGGTGGGCTAAAACTTATTTGGGTATAATTTTACATATAAAATTTTTTTTTTTTTCATTTTTTTTTGCACTCCACCTGGGCTATAGCCCACCTCAGGCCCTTGTTGCCTCCGCCCTTGGACACAACTAGTACTGAAAGTAAAAAGCTTGGATATGATTTCAAACAACCTATGGTAAGCAAAGTTTGGATTTGGTTCCCCTCAACTGAAAACAATAGAGAGGTCTTTTATTTTCGTACAACAATTGTATAAAACGGCACAATTAATTTTCATCGTGCCATATCAGATACTTAAGATAATGTACTCCCAAGTTTCAATTTAAAATTCAAAATCCTTAAACCGAAATATATTTTGAAGAAAATTCGTCATTGTCTAATTAAATCGTCAATTTTTCTCGCCAAATTTCACAATAAGTATGCTGGTTAATGATTTATATTTCATGGCTTCAAGTGAATTGAGCCTTGTGGTAGAGAATTCATTCCGATGCTGACGTTTGCATTGATTTATCTAGATTTTAACTGAACATATTGAGAAAGACATTTTTTGATACATTACAAATAATGTCATCGTTTTTTGATTTAAAAAAAAGAAAAAAAAAGAAACCATCGCTCATCTATAAATAAAATTATAAATTAATTAAATATTTAGCATTTTTGGTAATATATATATATATATATATATATTGTAATTATGAGAATAAAATAAATAAATTATACATATATATACTTGACCCTACTACCAATAAATTATGGCTCCGCTTTTACACCAAGAGATCAGAATTAAGCATATGAGGGTCCTCAGTGGTGGGAAGAAAAAGAAAAAGAAAGAAAGAAAAAGAAGAGAATTAATTGGATGGCTTAGTTTTTAGGGTTTAAGCCCTACCTCTGATCATGAATAACAAAAAGCTAGGGAACATAATTTCCCTCTCTAGCTGGTTATATTCTGCCTGCCTCTTAATTTTTCAGGTAAACAATGGAAATATAATAAGAATTTGTTAATGTATTCAGATGATATCAGGAGAATAAAGTTTTCGGAGGAATTTTGTGAGTAAATGTAAAATTTGAATTTGAAAAAGCTCTTCTAGGAGTGATTTTTAGATTTTTCATTCTCCAGTTCGTTTAGAAAAATGTATTCTGGTACAATTGGTTCTACAATGTGAGAACAAAAATAAAAAATAAAATAAATTATAGGATCTAAGAATTTGACGTTCATACGGGCTTAGCATACATAGACACTAAAATACATATATTTAAATTCATTGATAATGGAAGATCAAGGAAATGATTGATTGATTGTGTACACTATTAAAATAGGTTTATTTAAATTCAATGATAATTTGAGCATTATTATGAATCTTTGCAATTAAAGTATTGTACTCCTTTCATCCTTAATTAATATTGATCTCATTTTTCTCTTTTTGTTGTCCCAAAAGGAATGTTTTTCTTGAAAAGCAATGGGTAAAAAATAGTGACTTTATTGTTTTATTGTTTTCTTTTGAAATTAAAAAACCAACATCCTAAAATGTAATGATGATGGACCCTTTTTATTAACAATTATAAGGAAAAATCATTATATATGAAGTGTAATGATGATTGGTATGAATAAGAAATAATAATTAAGTTAATCTCATACTTATATTATTTGTCTTAATTTATGTTATTTTATAATTAACTATATATATTTATGTTACATTTTTATTAGATGTGTTCAATTCGCCCGCGAATTTGTATGACTTTGACGTTTAGAGAAAAAAACTATTACTCTAAAACAAACTTAAAACTTGAATAAGGTAGCTGCTTGAACTCGTTTGCCTGTCACTCTGTTCTGCACGTTAGAACTCTAAACAGGGGAAGAACTACATAAAAACCCAGAAAGGGCCAAAATTTTCAAAAAACAAAAAAAACAAAGGACGTAGGTATAAGTTTTAAAAATTATAAAGAAATTATATTTCAACCCAACAAATTACATTCGCCCTCGTCTTTTTGCAAAAAAAAAAAAAAAAAACCTCGATACTCCTAAACGTGAGATTCTAATTCGTCCCAGATTCTAACCGTTATAAATTAGAGCCTATTTTTTAGTGGTCAATGAGAGGAGAGTATAATAGCATCCCAAATATGACTAATTTTTCATATCTAAGATGTGTTTATTTTTTTGGATATGATCCAGGAAATTATTATATCTTTTCGGATGAAGATAAAATTATTTTATCATATCTATCATTCACATTTTTTCTTCTTTATAATAAATTTTTCTTCTATGATATCTTTCTCTTATTATATCTCTGCTTAAATTATAGCAGCTTTCATTATGCTAAAATCTGAGAATGATTTCTCGTACTTCCCACTCACCACGACAGTACACAGCTATTACTGTTTATTTGGACGGTTCCTGTAAGACTTGCCTTTATTTCTAGGACTAGACAAACCCACCTTTACAGGCTACGGCCATCAACTTTTCCACTACTTCTTAACTTGCAAAAGTTTGTGAGCTCTCTCTCTCTCTCTCTCTCTCTCTCTCTATCTATATATATATATATATAGCATGCTCATTACAAAAGATTCCCTTTTGCACCTATTGCCAGAAAAAAAGAGAATCAAAAAGGTCATTTCCCCAACTTGAGGGAGTGTTTTGGTGTCCCAGACAAATATTTGGTGGACCCAAGTTAGCTTTAGTATCTCCACTCTCCACTCCACATTGGTACCCTTATATTATTTGTTTTTGCTTTTCTGTTATTTATTTTTGTCTTCAACTGTTTGGTGGGTGAAGAATTTTTAAAATATTGCGTTTGAATCTTGAATTTATAACCAAAAAAAATTAGAATGCAAAAAATAAGAGGAAGTGGAATCTCTTTTCATTTACAAACTTGTTATAAATCAACAATACGACGAAAGTATGACTAACTGTAATGATATTTTTTTTTACGAATGCTTGATAGTTGTCATCATGTTTCTGTAGATTCACTTAATTAGTTTCACCTTTTTCATTTCAGCATGATGTTGGATATTTCAAACAAACTTCAACAGTGTTTTTAGCCGGGGGTGTGGGGACAGAGCCCCCACGACACGTAGCGTGTAATTAGGGTCACTGGTTTTTTAAAGAAAAAAGAAGAGAGACAAGAGAAAATACAGATTTTAGAGAGATTGCGAGAAAAATTGTATTCTTGATTCGATTTCATAGTAGACTGATATAATTTTTCTCTGTTATTTTTATCTCCGCTCCACTTGCAATTGCGTTTGCAAGTGGAATCTCATTTCACTTACTAGTTATAAATTGATTGCTCGAACAATGCCATAAGACGAAAGTATTACTAAATGGAAAGATATTTTTTTACGGGTGCTTGATAGTTGTTGCCATATTTCTAGTTGTCTCCATGTTTCTGTGGGTTCACTTAATTAGTTTTAACTTTTTTTCTATTTATTTTCATCTTTTTGAAACTATTTTTAGTATTAGATATTTATTTCAGCTGAAATGACTAAAAGGTAAACAATTGAATTTGAAAATTCCCTCAATACAGAATAAGTCAATAAATTTAGTTTATGTTAGCTAATTTTGATACTTCTTCTTATTCTGATTTTTCTCGTCGATGCAAAATTATGATCTTAAAATCTTAACAGAAGCAGAAAATATTATACTAAATGAAAATAAGCTGGCAACAAAGTTAAAAGTAATACAAACATGAAATTAACATTAGCACACCTCTTCCACTAAAAAGTTAAAACATGCAGAAGCTCAATTAATGAACCCTTGGGGAAGGAAGGAGAGTGAATAAGAAACTTGTTCCTCAAGGTCACGAGATTGAATTTCATTAGAATCAATTTCTAGGGGCCATTGAAAGTTTGTCCGATCACGAACTTCAGGACTCTAAAAACTAGGCGGTATTAGATTGAGGTTAATTTCAAAACTGACCGAGATCTCATTGATTTTTCTCTTGTTAATGTCCACTTTCTAGTACTCAGTAACAAGTTGGTACTTGAACAAAGCCCAATGAACTTCTTAGGGTTGGTTTTGTGGAAAGAGAGAGGGTAACTAAGAAACTTCTCCTCCCATTCTCCTCCCCCCGCAAGGTCATGAGTTCGAACCCATGGAACCAATTTCTAGGTGTCATTGGAGGTTTGCTCGATCGTTAATTTCAGGGCTACAAGGACTAATCAATAGGTCATTGCGAGTAATATCAAAACCTACTGGATACCTCAACTATTAAAAAAATGAAGAAGCTCAATGGAAATTCAAGAAATTAAAAGATTAACATCACGACACCCCTTCAACTAGCTCAAAGGTCATCAACTTATTTTAGGACAATTTCTCATTGCTTTTTCTCTTTTTATTTGTGTCCACTTTACAATATTCTGTAACAAGTTGGTACTTGAACAAAGAATAAGTCTACTAACACATTACGTTATACGTCAAAGTGTACATAATGCTTACATGACATATTATTATAACACAAAATATAAAAACGACTCTTATGAATTTTGATAAGTGTTCAAATTAGTGGATGTCATATAGGCATAATGTATAACTTAATGTATAACGTGATGTGATAGGAACATTGCTCTTGAACAAAACACTAGGTACCCCATACCCCAAGAATCTTGGTCTCAGAGATTCTTGTGGGCCTTTTCTTCTCCAATGCCACTAGGTACTTGACCAAAGCACAACCACATACCCCAAGAATCTTGGTCTCAGAGATTCGTCTGGGTCTTTTCTTTTCCCATGCCTGCAGCACTAACCATAGATCTAAAGCAATGGACTCTATTCTTGGTCTTCACTATTAGACTATCAAAAAAGTCTGCAACCATGCATGCTTAAATAATTAGTTTTACACACAGAATCACAAGTGTGTGGGGACTCATATTTATGTGTGAGATCTCTCTACTCAATATATGTGGACCCTTTCTTTGAATGCGAATATTTGTGGAAATATAGTGCGACTGTAAAAGAGTTTTTAGAGTATCTCTAGTGGAGGAGAAAAGAAATAGTATATTTGTTGAGTTAGTTAGTACCTTGAATTCAATATATAGACGATCGTTTTTGGGCACTGCTCCGAACTACCGGTAGTGACTGTTACGTAGTAAGTGCAGATTGTTTTTTGAACAGTGTCTAGAACTACCGACAGTGACTGTTACTACTGGTTGTAAGAGGATGTGCGAGAATTCTAGTTATAAGATTTAGGAGATCTGTTTTTCCAATCTATTTAGAATTGTATATATCTTTACCTATACTTTAAAAGATTTGTTTTCCTATTTAGAGACTGATATCCTTTCATATTATTTGGAATTTCCTATAAATATGAAAGACAAGATTCCCTAAAAGATATCCTAGCTAGAAAGAATATTTTTTTTTTTTTTTTGCTAAGAAGCTAGAAAGAATATTGATGAGAGCAGATAGGATAGCTTTGCATAGCAAGGCTTCGGGGTGGGGAAGACCCAAATTGACATTAGATGCGGTAATGCGCAAGGATTTAAGTCTACTAGGGCTAAGTGAGCAAGCAACACTTGACAGAACTCTTTGGAGGAAAAAGATTCATGTAGCCGACCCCAATTGATTTGGGACATAAGGCTCAGTTTGGTTTGGTTTGGTTTGGTATCCCTTGGATATATGTTTAAGTTATTGCTTATTCGGAATCACGTAAATTTTTGTATTTTTACATTTTCTTATTGATTGTATCTTTTTGTTTATCGTATTTGTCATAACAATATTCAATAAATTTTGACTCAAGTTCATGATGGATGTCCCAATCACAACTGGTAAAGCTAAAGTTATGTTATAGTAGTCCGCCGCAATTACCTTTTCAATAACCTCAATTTCCACCTAAATTCTTAGTAACATGGGGCCAACTATGACATAGGTAAAAAGTAAGTAAATTTTAAATTGTGGTCTTATTAGGACCTCATACGTAACTTTCAATCTTATTCTTCCGAGTGACTTAAAAATTTAATCCTCAAATACGTAGGCTGTGTTTGGTTGAGTGTTTCTGAAACGATTTTTGGGAAAAAAAACTCTGAGATGTTGTTTGGTGTAAGTGTTTCAAAAATATTTAACTCTTGAGAGTTAAATTTTTTTGGCGTTTTCGAGGTGCTCTCTATTTTTTTATAGAGAGATGAAGTTGTTTAGGAAAAAAATAAAAATGTTTGGAAAAAAATTTTCCAAACAAGTTTTCAAAACATTTTTAGAAAATTTTCAGAAAATATTTTGAAAACTTCTAAACGAACACAGCTGTACATGTTTATCAAATACTATATATGTATACGCGCACAGATACATAGAGAGAGATTTTAACTTGTGGAAAAAGGTAATAGGCTAGCGCGGCTCCAAAGAATATGATCGAAAATTGTTCAAATGGACGGCATCGACCTTTTTTTTTAATGCAATGATGGCGAACTGAATACAATTTTCTGCTTATCTTTTTATTTTTGCCACCACCACAAGAGGTTAGATGCGAACACGACTGGAAGATTCTGGCTCAATGATTTCTCATTTTCAACTTTGCGGCTTAATATTTTACACCATTAATTTTTTTTAGTTAATAAATTAGTATAAAGTAGTATTGCCAATGTGAGGCATTAGATGGATGGACAAAAGTCATTTTGACCTTTACTGTAGATTCCCATGTGACTTTTGCTCTTTTTAGCCTTTTTTATTTATAATTTATAATTTATTTCTCTTGTTTTGTTATTCTTTTCTTTTAGAATAAAAGTGGGATTCTCTGACTGAATGACATGATTCCCAGGTCCTTTTTTTCATTGGGTATTATTATTGTTATTTATCTTCTTACTTTTTTATATTATATTAAATTTGTGTAAAGATTTTTAAACTAGTTATTAGTATTTTCTTGAAAAAATTAAAAAGTAAAAATTATGACAATAAATTTGAACAAGTTAAATAAAGATAAATGAAATATAAAAAAATATTTTTTAATTTTTACTTCTTACTTTTGTTATTTTTCTAATATTCTCGTCAATCGAATGAAAAAATACAAAAAAATAAATAAATTATTAAATAATAATCCTTGTATTTAAAAAATATGTCGCATGATATTATGAGCCATCCACCTTAAAAATAATCCCGTGCTTTAGATGCGGTACTTGACCTCTTACAAATATATGTAAAAGTGATAAATTGTTATTTTGCATTTATATATAAAAGTACTGTTATTGAAACATATTGATACTTATACACATCGTACTAATAACAAAATAGTATACTCGTCGATTCAAAATTAATAAGTTTGGAATAAATAGATAACTTACTCTGCGGATTGCTAGGAGCTAGCATTGCTTTCAAAACTAACCATCTTTCAATGTATTCATGTGTGTTTAGGAGCTATCGTTTTTTTAGTTTAGATTTTAGATCTAAATTATAAATTTTTGAGTTATAATGAGAATTTATAAAAATATTTAGATAATAAGGTACGAAATTGAATTTGTAAAAAGATAGTGGGTAAATTTGTAAGAGAATTTAAAATACTTCCCGGATGTAATTTCGAGAGAGAGGCCGGAAAACAATAAAATAGCCAAACATCCCTTATTGTCATTTAATATAATTTTAAATGACAATAAAAAGTTCCGACGGATCTAAATTCGACGAGAGACCGGAAAACAAGAAACTGGACAATGTCCGTCTCAGTCGCAAGCCATTTACGTTTCTTTGGGATGGATCCTCTTCCGTTATTGCTGGATTTTGCTGGCCACTTTGTGGTCCTTCTTTGGGTCTAGGTTATAGATAAGAGTGATGTAACTGTTAGAACTCGTCGTGATGTCCTCGACAAATTTTGAAAAATGAAGAATTGAATTTATCCACATTCTCACAAAGCTGATCCATTTTTGTCTCAATGGCCGATAGCAGCATCGAGGCATTGGCGCGAAAGATACGAAGCAATTGGGATGGTTCCCAGTCGGAACATGACAACAACATAAACAGGTAATGTCATATAATTACGGTTGGGCTGTTTATCCGTTTTCTTTGTTCAGTGGGGTTTCGTATTGTTTTGGTGACCAATTTTTTCGCTTGGTTATTCTTTTGTGGCGTTTAGTTGTGAATGGTTGATCGATGATGATTGGTTACCAAGTTTCTACATACTCAGTTTCTCCTCCTCTTTGATTTAATTAGGACTTGCATTTGAATTAATAGTATGTATTTCTTTCAAATCAGAACCCTAAGTTGTTTAATGGAAAGAAAAAGTAGACGCGCATGTGCTGTTTTATTGCTACCCCCCTCCTCCTCTTCCTCCTCTCTCTATCTATATATGTATTTGTATTATATATATGTATCTGAGTGAAGTGTATTAAGAAAGTGCAGATTGGATCTTCCGTTAGGATCACTGTTATTGATTCGGAAAATCTGAAGAAGTTATTTTCCAAATAAATGAAAGAAAATAATTTTTGGTATTGATATGAGGGAAAAGTAATCAGCGACATCAATTGACATGGGTGTTTAGATTATTACCTTTTGCTTTGAATGGTGATGCTGTTTTCAGAATTCATTTTCCTTACTTTGTACATGTTTCTTCCTCCTAACAAATCGGTACGTTAATATTGTCAGTCCCATAGAGGAGGTACATTGTACATAACCGGAACCGGAAGACATCCTACGGTTGAGTAGGGATCCCATCAAGATGTGTTGCTGCTACATAGTCTTGTGCGGGGAAGTGCTCAAGTAAATGTAGACCAAGTGACCAACATGTTGGTGTTTATTGTTTTACTTGACATGTCCAAGAAGTCTGGGACATGTTAATTGGGCGTTTTTTGGTTGTTTGGTCATCTTTGCTATGCAGTGAAAGGGGGTGTGTCCAGGAAGTGTCAGTGTCCAACATCTGAGATTGGAGATTAGAGTAGACAACTTATGCTACTTAGTGACAGTCATGACAGCCATGCACCCCATGATTGTGAAAGGGAAAAGGACTTCTCCCAGGAGCCTATTAATACTACTTAATTAGAACATGGTAATTTTCCATAAGTTTTGGAAGTTTGCCTATGTGGGAGTAACGAATATTCTATGATATGAATGGCTTTAATTGGAAAACAAAGTTTTGGTCATTTGATAAACTAATAATATGTTTTGTTTTGTTTTTCCCAAGTCAAGTGGAGAGGAATCTGGAAAAAGTTGAATCAGCCATCAGATTTTTGGGCCATCTAAACTCGAATTAAGAATTACATATACATGTACAAACATCATTACATGTATTTTCTATCTATACTAGTTGCACCCATGTGACATATTCCAAATTGGATACCAGTAGGAGAGTGCATTCTAGACTTTTCAAATGTAGTAGTAGTAAATGGAAGGAATTGTAGCTTAAAGAAGAATGGGATTTTATTGGCAAACATACTGTGGTTCGTATAGCTACAACGAACTTTTGACCCGTGCTCCCACTCCAGTTATCTGAGTTGTTCCGAATCCTTGTGCATAGGTCATCCATCAGAAGAATGATTGATTTTGATATTTGTAGCTATTGGATTTTGTTATCTTGGCAGTAATAAAATGGACGGTGTACTTTTCATCAGAATTGTCATCCATTTTTTAAGCAAATATGATGAAAGCGGTTGCACGGTTACATAGTCAACTTAATTTTTCTTTATACATGATCACCAGACATGGGTCTACAAGATAAATGGTTCGGAATATCGGAGTGGAACCTGGGGTGGGCGCAACAAGCCCAAGCTGCCGATGCTCCGCTCCAGGCTTTGACTGTAGAGAATCCTAATCTGTATTTTCCTTCATATTGCTCTACCATGCATATTAAATCCTCTTTTATTTTCATGGTGTTAGTGAGACTCGGAAGTGTGCATGCATTCTGCACTAACACGAAAATATATGCACCTGCAAGGTTGATACTTATGCATCTCTGTTCGTTTTCGAAGCACCAAAAAAGAAAAAAAAGAACTTGTGCATTTCTATGCGCACAACTGTCGTACAAATAACCAATTTATTTCCAATACAGAGAGGGGGAGATTCAAAGTTTTGTAGTTCGAATAATAAGCTATATTTGCAATGATTACACATGAGGTGGTCCAACATACATACTGGTGCAGGACTATTCACCATGAAACTAAGAAAGTCGAATACCCATACACGTCTACATTCCGAACCTAATGGAAATCTTTCTCTGTACATACAATTTTCAGTGAACTCCTGCTTATGACTACGGATTTCTTTGTGGATTTGTGGTTTGAAAAGCATGGCCAACACCAGGGCTGTGGCTTGGTCCTGTCGGTCGGAAATCATTTTCATTTCCTCCCATGGAATGGCTGACACCAGTACCTTTACTTTTTGTGTCACTCTGAACTTCATTTTTCTTTCTTGCGAAAGAATGACCAACACCAGGGCTGCTACCTGGCGTTGTAGGCCTAAAATCATCCTTGTATCCTGCAACTGATTCGTCAAATCCCAGAGTTTGAGTTGAATGACCAATACCTGGACTGTTACCCGGCTTCGTTGGTCTAAAGTCATCTTTCTGTCCTGCAACTGATTCTTTAAATCCCAGATTTTGAGGTACATGACTTGCCGGTGGCGCTGGAAGATCATATCCTTGATCATTACCTTCAGGGTTTTGGAGTGAGCCGATAGCTTGGCTTCCATGCATTCCTGCTTCCTTTTGGTCTTCTGTGGAGTACAATTTTTCCTTTGTTCCTTTTGATTTTGGTTGACGTCCCTCAATAAAAAGAATGCCATTGGATGCAATTAATGTGAGAAGCATAGCAAAGACGTAAGTGGGTTGGGTACAGGCCATTGATAGAGAAGGAAAGGTTTGAGTAATCCTGTTCTTGTCTCTGACAGAGGGAGAGGGAGAGTTGTGAACACTATATCAACTACCTGGCATCTCCTTGGGTATTTATAATGCAAGAGAGCCAGCAATATTAGGACCTTAAATGCTGATAATTCGCTAAAATAAAAATTTCCACTCAGGTTATAGGAATTGGATGGTTTATGTTTTTCAGACTTTTTTGAGGGTCTACCATCCATGTATGAGTAGTTTATTTGTGGTGACTTCCTTTATGATCATTGTCAAAGTGCTTTCTGTTTCTTGTTGTTGGTCTTTCCTTCTTCCTTTCTAATTTTTTTATGTTTACGCGAAACACTTATGCTTAACATAAATTAACTGAGTGAATTTGTGTCATTTACTTGCTAGTTTTATATGTGAAACACTGACTGAGGTTTGATGGCTGAACTTTCCTTGTTCTGAAATACTGCTTTATTGTTTGAATCTTTAACGAACAGTATCCTTTTTAGCTATGTAGCATGGACGCGGGCGTGGACACAGATACGGATAGGGACAGGGACACGGACACAGACACAGAACACGAGATTTTTTGAAAAAATGGGAACACAGACACGGCGGGGACGTGGACATAGAACACGATATTTTTGAAAAAATGGGAACATAGAAACGGCGGGGACACGGAAATTTTTTTATATATATTATATATGCACATGCATACTATATAATGATTAATGAATGGACATTAATACTACTTAAACAAAATAACAATACATTCAATATGAACCAAAGAGATACGTTCAATACATTCAGCATCGCATGTATATGTATATGTATACACGCGCGCACACACACACACACACACACCAGTGTTCTAAAAATTGGATTAATCGGCCGATTAACCGGTAATCGGCTGGTCACCTAGGTGACTACACCCAAATTGCTGACGGAAATCGGATGGTCACCTAGTCCTAATCTAATCAGCGACTAATTGGCTAATCGCCAACTATTCAGACCGTCGATTAGTCGGCCAATGGAAAAATAAAAATCGGGCAATTAAAACAACGTAGTATAGATTAAGTGTTACTAGGGTTATAAGGACTGTTACAGAACTTAGAGCTACAGTTTGTTGACTTCCAGCACTATAATGTCATCGACTTCCAGCACTACATCAACTACCCGCAAATCGCAACCTTGATCTCGTACGCCTTCCTCTCTGTCTCTGTCTCTATCTCTGTTCTCTCTTTGTATCTCTCGTCTCTCATACTCTTATTAGACTTTACAGTTTACAAATACAAATGTATTAGAGAATACCAGTTTTATATTATAGCTTATATTAGTATAATGGTGTATAATATCTGTAATATGTAATATTTGTATAATGATGTATTATATCAAAATAACTTTGAACTTTGTAGGAATATTTATTAAAAAAAAGAAAAAACCCGATTAATCCTCCTAGATCGATTAATCCTCGATTACTAGGTCTAGGCGCTAGGAGGTCGCCACCGCCCGAGTATCGTCTAGCGATTTTTAGAACATTGATATATAAACAGGGGGGAGAGAGAGAGAGAGAGAGAGAGAGAGAGAGAGAGAGAGACGTACTAGAAATATTCACAGAGCAGGCGAGAGAGACAAAATCGCTAGAAGAAATCAGATGAAGCAAGTGGACCGTGGATTTGGGTATGTTAGGATTTTAAATACTTAATTTTAGTTTTAACTCACACATCTTATGTAATAATATATTTGCCACCCCAAAATTAAAGAAAATTACAAATATACCCCCACCGTGTTCCAATCTGTGTCCTCCTCGTGTTCCTCTTCAAAAAATAAATTAAATTAAATTGATATGTTTTCCGGTGTATCCCTGACGTGTCCGACACGTACGGAGACCTCCAATTGCAGTTTTGAATTTAGATATGTGGTGGCAAAGGACTCGTGCAGTTGACAAATTCAACTATGAATCTATGATAATACATCTGTCCTTAAGAAGTTGTTGGAAGTTTTCTTTGAATTTATTGTCATATCTGCACTTTTTTAGTGATGTGTATGATTACAGCATGCAGTTTGAATTTAGATACATGGATGGCTCATGTCCTTTAGTTAGGTTTATAGTTTCTAAATCTTCACATACAGCAGCCAGAAATCATACAAAGCACCAAAAACTGCAGACACGGTGCTCAATTCAAAGAAAACATCAAACAACTTCTCAAGGACAGATGTATCATATTTGCATGGAAAAGTCCAGCCCCAAAAAATTTACCCAGAAACTTCCCCCAATCCAAGTGAATCATCCAAGTTGTTTGATGTTTTCTTTGATTTGAGCACCGTATCTGCAGTTTTGGGTGCTTTGCATGATTTTTGGCTGCTGTACGTGAAGATTTAGAAACCACAAGCATAACTACAAGGACTATCAGTAGTCCCTTTACTGTTTTTGAACTCTCCCATCTAGCGATCGAACTGCCAAAAATGGCTTCTAATGATGCGCTCCTGTTCATTTATTTTTGCACAGAAACCCACCTGTTTTAACCGAACCATATACCACCCGATAGATCTGTCCAGACTCACGTAAGGAGCGAGAAATTACTGTCCTTTCTGGTGCATTACATCCATTAAAAACCATCTTGTGCCAGAATTTACAAGGCACAGGGCACCTGAGTCCTCCACCTACTTCTCAATTCTGGAAGTCCTTTGGTAGGTTTGAATACCCGAATTGAGTTTTTTCTTTTTTTGGTGGAGTATATAGTGCATACATTTCTTTTATTCTTGACATGTGTTTATATAATTTTGTTCCCAGCGAAATTTGCTCCTCACTATCTCAGGTGTAAGTGAAAACCATTATAACGTGCGGTTTAGCATTCTGTTTGGTGATTTTTATTTTCTGAACTTATGCTTGGTGTGAACTACACTCAAATAATATTATCCCTGAAGCAAAAGCAGTATAGGCAGAGTACTCATGTCCACTTCAAGAAAAATATTTTTTTAGTAACTGATGGTTTACATACTGCGACTGAAATTGGACCAAATGTCAGTGGTTGTGAGCAAAGATATGGGAGATTTTTTGTGTTTGAATAAGCAACATTATGATTCTATAAATATCAGGGAGTTCTTTTTTATGTAAATGTTATCTCATTTAATATTTGTTTGACTCCTTTCTACTGTCGGCTCTACAATCCTTTTGTTGAGCCACTCACAGCCTGTCATGTCATGAAAGATGATCTTGTTAGCAATTGGTGATTTTGATACTGAGGCGAAATTGAAGTTGAAGTTTCTAAAGTGGAGCTGGATACTTCGTTCTTTTCATTTTGTTTAAGGTGGCATCCTCATGCCACTTATTTCGCATCCCAAGGGGCCATGTTGAACCGTAATTACTGTGATCAAGTTTAGGGACTAAACTTCTTAATGTAGGAAGGTTGTGAGACTCCAACCCGTAATTGAAGAAAAATTGGCAAAAATGGGTTAACTAATTTTATAATCGGTTCGTCTAACTTGTGCCTTTGTGACACAAGTTAAGTTGCAATAAATACGCTTATTTACTTGTAATCATGGTAATACACGAGATACTACTATTTGAAGAAGATAAAATTTAAATAAATATCGTTTAGTTTTTCCTTAAATAATTTAGTTAATTCAGCAAGAGAGTTTTTTGATACGTAGGCATGTATGTTGATCATGTGAAGGGCATGGTCGACCTGAGAAAGACAGTTCTTACTATACCTGAGCTAAAAAGGCTGGATCAGTGACCGACCGACCGACCTGGGAAAGGTGGTCTGGTATGGTGTCGATATGTGGAAGGTGGTTTAATATGTTAATGATCTTAGAAGGGTTGTTTGAAATATCACTAGCCTAAAAAGGGCGGTGGGCAATCTCCAATCTAAGATAAGATGAAATTCCGAGTAAGTCGGGATAAGATTCTAATCAGATATGAACGAAAAGTCTAAGGCCAATTCAACTTATATGCAGAATAAGAGGTTGAATTAAACTCTAATAGTAGAAGATAATTTCTTGAATAAGAATCAAGTTAGAGTTATCTTATTAGTGGTTAATCAGAAGACAATTCTACTCCAATTCTTATCGTGATTCAGAGTCTTAAGACAATTAGAAAGATTAAGTCACAAAATCTATAAATAAAAATCAGAATCCATGAAGAAAGGTATGCATTAACTCAAGTGCTAATATAGAATATTATTTGGTTTACATATATTGTTGTGAGCATTATCTGACTTAACCATCGGAGTACCTTCCCGCCATAGTGGCAGTATGTTTTTTGACTGTTTATTGCCTTGCAGGTCACAAGTCACGATATTGAGAGCATTGTTCTTGCTGGATTTTGAGATTCTAATTTTTCTCCTTGATTGTGAAAAATCAACCCACTTACATATGGCATTGTTTGTAAGAAAGCTAACATATCACGGCATGAACAGCACATAAAGATCAACTGAAGGGAAACACAGTGAAGGAGAGGTCAAAATCTCAACCCCGATACCTCCCAAACGGAGGGGAGAAAGAAAGGAAGTCCCACGAATTCCTCTGCCACCAACGCTTGCGGGGGGAGTCAACCTAGAGAACAAGACCAAGATCCACCCTAATTAGACCTACCTCCACCACCACCAACGCTTCCTTTGGCATTAGAGGGCGGGCAACAAGA
Organism: Arctostaphylos glauca; assembly: GCA_019985065.2. Classification (NCBI taxonomy): domain Eukaryota; kingdom Viridiplantae; phylum Streptophyta; class Magnoliopsida; order Ericales; family Ericaceae; genus Arctostaphylos; species Arctostaphylos glauca. The sequence continues at coordinate 10,652,805 of JAHSPW020000014.1, forward strand.
TCTGTGCCAGAAGGAAGAGGATTCTGAACTCGCGATGGGTCTCGCTCAAGAACTTGAAATGAAACAGAGGTCATCGATGGGGGGAGGTTGTGGAGGAGGGACCATGAACGTGATGACATGAAGCACTTGCGCCAAATAGAGAGGGACTACAGAGCTCTCATACGGGAAAGAGATCATGCTCGTTGTGTCATCACATGACGAGATGATCGATCAAGAATGGCGCAAGACCCGCCCGAAGATCGCCGTAACTTGGGCCACAAGAGAGAAGAGCGGCCCGAGAAGGGCAGTCGCTGGCAAGAGGCATTCCTAACATTCATCAAGAGGGAGAGGCTTCAACCAGGCCACCCCAAGTTTGGCCAGACCTTCTTGATATGAGGAAATGGCTGAATTAGCAACTGGGGCTGTGCTGACCAAAAGAAGATGTGACACAAAAAGAACTGCAGCAACTGGCGGCATCATCGCTATCAGCACTACTGATTGAAGGGGAGCCATTACGCAGAAAGTTTAGTCCCCCGAAGTTCTAGATTTACAGTGGCAAGACGGATCCAAGACAAAATATATAGATAAATCGGGGCATTACATGGCTAAAGTCATAATGCTACCGTGGTATGTGAGTAAAAGAATCACTGGATAAAAGATATAGATAAAATAGTTTCTTCATGAACTCTCATGTAAAGAATTAATCTTCAAGATCAATATTCTGGCGCCAGATCATTCTCAAAGTCGATAAATGGAATGCCCGAAGAATGGGATATGAGAGCTCATCAACGGATCAACCCCCATATTAAGTAGCAAATGGAGAAGCGCATCGAGTGATATCCAATGAAAGAAAGATTCCTTATAGCAAGCCCCCAACTAGGTAAAAACAAGGCTATGTATGCATTTTGTTAAACCTTCTATCTAGTGATAATAAACCCTTCAGTCAGATATCACTCATCTTAGGATTAAGAAGGGACATTAAGGATGACGTCCTAGGAACAGGGCACACATGCCACCCCTAGTTTCTAAAATCCCATTTTTTAAAATTTTTTATTTTAATCACCAGATTAAGAATAATTATTTAGAGGTATTGGGACATCTCATTTGGTGTTTTAACACGTTCAATCACTACACATTCATATGAATACATCTATATTTAGTATTGGGTCTCACATAAATGAATATATAGTGATGGAGAGTATTGGAGCACTACGTGACGGTGTTCCAAGATCATGCGGTGCTCGCGGAGAGAAAGAATGTGATGTAGCGGCTTCCTTTTTATTACTGAGTGTTGGTTAAGTAATTACTAATTATTACTGCTTTCTAATTATTGAGTGTGAATTTTTTAATATTAATTAGGTATTTGTGTTGCATTTTTCCCCTTATTCATAGGATATGTATATTTTGATTTAATTTTTAGATAAGATTAATTTTATAACATGTGATTTTTTTTTTTTTTTGGTTATGAACGATTAACTTAGAATATATACGTGTTCAAATTTTGTCACCCCCAAATTTTAATCCTAGCTCCACCCCTGCCCAAGAAGAAACCTTTCTTCCATAAACCTAGGCGAGACCAGAAGTTTATCTATCTACAAAAGATGCTGGAAATAGGTTGAAAGTAGGGCAGAGGGTGGGTGTAGCGAATAGGTTTCACATCTACTGCTGTCGCTAACAAGGCCCCTGAAAGACCGCTTAGAAGGCCTACCTTTTTTTTTTCCTCAATCTGTCACTTGCTCGTCCCTTCCGCACGAAAGATTGTCTCTCCTCTCCCGACGGCTTTGACTCATGGCTATATTTCTCAAATCTCTAATGGTGGTAGGATCAACCGAGATGTATGTCGTCCAACCCAATCTCAGACTCTTTTTTCCTGACATATTTGACTCTTTGGCTGCAGTTATTTGGATGGCATAACCATAAAAAAATCATTAAAAAAAGCGTGTGCCATTATTAAAACATTATAAAGTTGATGATTTCCACCAAGAATTCTTTGATATATTTCTCATTATCTCTTTCTTTTTACTTTTCTACAATAGGTTTTTTTTTCCTGAATGAAACTAAAAAATAAGTCCCCTATTTATAGATGAAGTTTTAAGAATCCGTTCTTAAAAATAAATGAACTTGAAGGACTGAAATATATTTTCGTAATACCAATTATTTATCATTATTTGTAATGCATTCTGTATTTGTTATATTTCGTATTATGTGCAGTATTCTTTTTTTACTATAAAAGTTAATCATACCTTTCTTTATCATAAATTCAGTCATATCATAACGCTTAAGAAGAGTTTTAAAGTTCAGCCGTAGCTCTCAGCAACACAGGAAGATTCTGGCTCATGATTCCTCTTTTTCAACTTTGCGGCTTAATATTTTACACCATTTTAATTTTTTTTACTTAATAAAGTATAAAGTAGTATTGCCGATGTGAGGCATTAGATTCATGATCAAAAGTCATTTTGACCTTTACTGTAGATTGCCATGTGACTTTTGCTCTTTTTAACCTTTTTAATTCTTTAATTTATTTCTCTTGTTTTGTTATTCCTTTTTTGGGTTTCCTAGAAAATTGTGTAGACAAAATTTTCTTTTAGTTTTAGTGTTCTTTATGAAGGGAGACAAATACAATTAGTTCAATAGAAGATTGATTGTGTAGCGTTTCATCGATCGAGTGTGGTGTTTTATTATGGGAGATAGGCACCAGTTCGATTTCCTAACATCCACAGGAGATGTGTTTTGAGTGGACTGTATATTCACATGACTCGATTCACTATTGTATTTTATTTTGTGAATTCTGCGTTGAAATTATGTTCAATAATTCGATTGTTGATTTAATAGAACTATTCTCTGGAATGCAATCTGATCGAACATCCGCATATTCTTTTTCTATAATTTTTTTAGTTTAGATTTTGGATTGTAACAAAAATCTGTGAAAATATTTAGATGATAATGTAAAAAATAGATTTTGTAAAAAGATAACGTGTAAATTTAAAAAAAAAAAATATTAAAAATACGTTTCCGAATGTGATTTCGGGATCATACAATCTTCACTTCATTTTGGAAAGTAATATAACTGTTGGAACTTCTCGTGATGTCCTTGACAAATTTTGAAAAATGAACAATTAAATTTACTCGCATTCTGACAAAGCTGATCCATTTTTCTTTCAATGGCCGATAGCAGCATCGAGGCAAATGGGATGATTCCCAGTCGGAACATCGCAACAACATAAACAGGTAGGTGTCATATATATATTACGGTTGGGTTCCCTTTGTTCTTGGTATATATATACTGTTATTATGTATTAATCTTTGTGGGGTTTTACATTGTTTTGGTGCCCTCTTTTGTGGCGTTTAGCTGTGAATGGTTGGTCGACGATGATCGGTTGCCAAATTTGTACCTACTCAATTTCTCATCCTCTTTGATTTAGGACTTGCGTTTGAATTAATAGTATGTATTTCTTTCAATCAGAACCCTAAGTTGTTTAATGGAAAGAAAAAGTAGATGCGCATGTGCTGTTTGATGCTCTCTCTCTCTCTCTCTCTCTATGTATATATATATATATTTATACGTATTATGTATGTCTCTGCATCTGTGTAAAGTATATTACGAAAGTGCTTTATTGGATCTTCCTCTCAATGGTCTGAACTCTGAAAAGTTTGCTTTGAGTTAGCGGCCCATATTTATTTTAAGGTGAGGTGAGGGTTCATTTTTCCCCACTTGGAAAGCTTTTTGACAAGTCTTGACGTCCCACATACCCCACTTTTTGAGTTTATGCTCTCTCTGTTTTCTTGAATCTAGAACTCTCACTATGGCCTTGAATTTTGTAACTAAAATAATGGTCTGAGATCCCTTCTTTCTCCTTCTCCTTTCCCCATTGGAAGTAGTAGGATCACTGTTATTGATTCGGAAAATCTGAAGATGTTATTTTTCAAATAAATGAAAGAAAATAATTTTTGGTATTGACATGAGGGGAAGTTATCAGCCACATCAATTGACATGGGTGTTTAGGTTATCACCTTTTGCTTTGAATTGTGATGCTGTTTTCAGAATTCATTTTCCCTACTTTGTACGTGTAGCTTCCTCCTAATAAATCGGATGTTAATACTGCGAGTCCCATAGGGGAGGTACAGTGTACATACCTGGAAGACAGGGGTGTGTCCAGGAAGTGTCAGTGTCCAAAATCTGAGATGGAGACTTTCCCGAACCTTTCTCGATATTTTTTTGAGTACACTTCTCGCGGGTACCCGTAAAACATATTTTAAACACATTGAACGATTTGGGTCATCAAAATTTAATAAGAAAATGAAAAGTCCACATTTTAGCAAAATAAGAAATTTTTTATTAGAAGTTTTCTACTAGTACGAGACTATTCACCATGAACCTAAGAAAGTTGAATACCCATACACATCTACATTACAAACCTAATGGAAATCTTTATTTGTACATACAACTTGCTGTGAACTCCTGCTTATGACTACGGATTTCTCTGTGGATTTGTGGTTTGAAAAGCATGGCCAACACCAGGGCTGTGGCTTGGTCCTGTCGGTCGGAAATCATTTTCATTTCCTCCCATGGAATGGCTGACACTAGTACCTTTACTTTTTGTGTCACTCTGAACTTCATCTTTCTTTCTTGTGAAAGAATGACCACCACCAGGGCTGCTACCCGGCGTTGTGGGCCTAAAATCATCCTTGTATCCTGCAACTGATTCATCAAATCCCAGAGTTTGAGTTGAATGACCAATACCTGGACTGTTATCGGGCGTCGTTGGTCTAAAGTCATCTATCTGTCCTGCAACTGATTCTTTAAATCCCAAATTTTGAGGTACATGACATGCCGGTGGCGCTGGAAGATCATATCCATGATCATTACCTTCGGGGTTTTGGAGTGAGCCGATAGCTTGGCTTCCATGCATTCCTGTTTGCTTTTGGTCTTCTGTGGAATACAATTTTTCCTTTGCTCCTTTTGATTTTAGTTGACGTGCCTCAATGAAAAGAATGCCATTGCATGCAATTATTGTGAGAAGCATAGCAAAGATGTAAGTGGGTTGAATACAAGCCATTGGTAGTGAAGGAAAGGTTTTGAGTAATATAAATATTGACAAAAACAATTGTAATGTACCCAAAAAATTATTATTAATACTAAGTTGACAACCAAGCTGAGGTCGGATTTGGACAACCCAAATATCGGGACTGACACTGGGTTTGAGTAATCTTGTTATTGTCTAACAAGAATAACAGAAGGGTGGTTAAAGCTGAGAGAGGGAGAGGGAGAGGGAGAGAGTTGTGAACACTATATTGGGATCTCCTTGGGTATTTATAATGCAAGAGAGCCAGCAATATTAGGATCTTAATGATGATAATTCACTAAAATAAAAAACTCCACTGAGGTTATAGGAAATTGGACGGTTCATGTTTTTCAGACTTTTTTGAGGGTCCACCGTTCATGTATGAGTAGTTTATTTGTAGTGACTTTCTTGATGATCATTGTCGAAGTGCTTAATGTCTCTTGGTGTTGTTCTTTTCTTCTCCCTTTCAATTTTTTTTTTTTTTTATGTTTACGTGTAATGCTTGTGCTTAAAATAAATTAATGAAGTAAATTTTTGTCATACTTGCCAGTTTTATATGTGAAACATTGTCAACACAATTAGTTCAATAAATGATCGATTGTGTAGTGTTCCATCGACCAAGTGTGTTGTTTTATTCTGAGAGACAGGCACCGGTGCGATTCTCCAACACCTAGTGACGGACTTTGCTGCTGACCCCACTGGATTGAAATATTTCTGAAAATTTTCTTTTTTGTATTGTTGTTGAATTTTGCCCCGCATCTTTCTCATATGTACAAGTAAAAAGTAATTTTTTGGTACTTGCCTCACATTGAATCCCTCGAGCAATGGTACAGTCCCAAAAAATAGACCAAATTTTTTTTTTCGAATTCAAAATCAATGGTCATAATTCACTTGAACTAGTAGACCACAAATATAAATCTCTCTCTCAATATATATATATATATATATATATACACACACACGTATTAATTATGTATGTCTCTGCGTCTCTGTATATTAAGAAAGTGCTTGATTGGATCTTCCGCTCAACGGTTTGAACTCTGAAAAGTATTGAGTTAGCGGTCCATTTTTATTTGAAGGTGAGGTGAGGGCTCATTTTTCCCCACTTGGAAAGCTTTTTAACAAGTCTTGACGTCCCACTTTTTAACTCTATGCTCTCTTTATTTTCTCGAATCTATAACTCTCACTATGGCCTTGAATTTTTTAACTAAAATAATTGGTCTTAGATCCCTTCTTTCTCCTTTTCCGTTTCCCCATTGGAAGTAGTAGGATCACTGTTATTGATTCGGAAAAGCTGAAGATGTTATTTTTCAAATAAATGAAAGAAAATAAAATTTTGGTATTGATATGAGGGAAAGTAATCAGCCACATCAATTGACATGGGTGTTTAGATTATTACCTTTTGCTTTGAATGGTGATGCTATTTTCAGAATTCATTTTCTTTGTAGATGTAGCTTCCTCCTAATAAATCGGTATTTTAATACTGCGAGTCCCATAGGGGAGGTACAGTGTACATACCCGGAACCGGAAGACATCCTACGGTTGAGTAGGGATCCCATCAAGACGTATTGCTGCTACATAGTCTTGTGCGGGGAAGTGCTCAAGTAAGTGTAGACCAAGTGACCAAATGTTGGAGTTTATTGTTTTATTTGTGACACGTCCAAGAAGTGTGGGACATGTTAATTGGGCGTTTTTTGGTTGTTTTGGTAATCTTTGCTATGCAGTGAAATGGTGGTGTGTCCACGAAGTGTCAGTGTCCAAAATCTGAGATGGAGACTAGACAATTTATGCTACTTGGTGACAGTCATGACAGCCATGGAGCTCATGATTGTGAAAAGGAAAAGGAAACTTCTCCGAGGAGCCTATTAAGTAGTATTAATTAGAGCATGGTAATTTTCCATAAGTTTTGAAAGTGCACCTATGTGGTAGTAACAAATATTCTACGATATGAATGACTTAATTGGAAAACAAAATTTTGGTCATTGGATAAACTAATAATATGTTTTGTTTTTCCCAAGTCAAGTTGGAAAGCAATCTGGAAAAGGTTGAATCAGCCATAAAATATTTGGGCCGTCTAAACACAAAATAAGAAATACTCTACTGCCGTATACATGTACAAACTCCATTACATGTATTTTCTATCTGTACTAGTTTCACCCATGTGACAGATTCCAAATTGGATACCAGTAGGAGAGTGCATTCTAGACTTTTCAAACGTAATAGTAGAAAATGGCAGGAATTGTAGCTTAAAGAAGAATGGGATTTTATTGGCAAACATACCGTGGTTTGTATAGCTAGATTCTCTTTTTAGGTTTGTATTAGCTACAACGAACTTTTGACCTGTGGTCCCACTCCAATTATCTGAGTTGTTCCGAGCCCTTGTGCATAGGTCATCCATGAGAAGAATGATTGATTTTGATATTTGTAGCCATTGGGTTTTGTTATCTTGGCAGTAATACAATGGACGGTGTACTTTTCATCAGAATTGTCATCCATTCTTTAAGCAAATATGGTGAAATCAGTTGCGCGGTTACATAGTCAACTTAGTTTTTATTTTTATCTGATCTCCAGGTATGGGTCTGCATGATAAATGGTTTGAAACATTGGAGTGGGACCTGGGGTGGGTACAATAAGCCCAAGCTGGGACGCTTCGCTCCAAGCCAAGCAATTGACTGTAGAGAATCCTATTTTATTTTTCCCTCCATATTGCTCTACCATGCATATTTAATCTTCTTTTCTTTTCATGGTTTTAGTGACTCTCAGAAATGTGCATGCATTTCTGCACTAACATGACAATATATGCACCCGCAAGGTTGATATCTGTTCGTTTCTGGAGCACCAAAAAAAATGAACTTGTGCATTTCTGTTCGAACAACTATTGTCCAAATAACCGGGGAGGATTCAAAGTTTTGTAGATTGAACAATAAGCTATATTTGCAATGACTACACATGAGGTGGTCCAACATACATACTAGTGCGAGACTGTTAACCATGCCTAAGACAGTCGAATACCCATACACGTCTACATTCCAAACCAAATGGAAATCTTTTTTTATACATACAACTTGCAGTAAACTTCTTATGACTATGGATTTCTCTGTGGATTTGTGGTTTGAAAATCATGGCCAACACCAGGGCTGTGGCCTGGTCCTGTCGGTCGGAAATCATTTTCATTTCCTCCCATGGAATGGCTGACACCAGTACCTTTACTTTGTGTGTCATTCTGAACTTCATCTCTCTTTCTTGCAAAAGAATGACCGACACCATGGCTGCCACCAGGTGTTGTAGGTCTAAAATCATCCTCGTATCCCGCAACTGATTCGTCAAATCCTAGAGTTTGAGTCGAATGACCAACAACAGGGCTGCTACCTGGCATCGTTGGTCTAAAGTCATCTTTCTGTTCTGCAATGGATTCTTTAAATCCCAGATTTTGAGGTGCATGACTTGCGGGTGGTGATGGAAGATCATATCCATGATCATTACCTTCAGGGGTTTGGAGTGAGTCGATAGCTTGGCTTCCATGCATTCCTATTTCCTTTTGGTCTTCTGTGGAATACAATTTTTCCTTTGATCCTTTTGATTTTAGTTGTCGCCCCTCAATAAAAAGAATGCCATTGCATGCAACTAGTGTGAGGAGCATAGCGAAGACGTAAGTGGGTCGGGTACAGGCCATTGGTAGAGAAGGAAAGGTTTGAGTAATCCTATTATTGTCTAACAAGAATAACAGAAGGGTGGTTAAAGCTGAGAGAGAGGGAGAGGGTGAGAGTTGTGAACACTATATTAACTAACTGGCATCTCCTTGGGTATTTATAATGCAGGTGAGCCATCACTATTAGGATTTTAAATGCTGATAATTTGCTTAAATAAAAATTTCCACTTAGGTTATAGAAATTTGGATGGTTGATATTTTTCATTCTTTTTTGAGGCACCACCGTCCATGTATGAATAGTTCATTTATAGTGACTTTCTTGATGATCATTGTCAAAATGCTTAATGTCTCTTGGTCTTGTTCTTTTCTTCTCCCTTTCTAAATTTTTTAGTGTGTACGTATAACACTTGTGCTTAATATAATTAACTGAGTGAATTTGTCTCATTTACTTGACAGTTTTATATGTGAAACATTGTCATAGGCTGAGTTTGATGGTTGACTTTTCCTTTTGCTGAAATAATGCTTTATTATCCGAATCATTAATGGGCGTGCAGTATCCTTTTGACCTATGTACCATGGACACGGACACAGATACCGGCACATACATGGGACATGGGATTTTAGAAAAAAAGAGAACACAGACACGGTAGGGACATGACAATTTTTCTATATATATAATACATATGTGCATACATACTATATAATGATTAATGAATGCATATTAATAGTACTCAAATAAAACAACAATACATTTAATACAAACAAAAGAGATATATTCAATATGTTCAGCATCGCGCGCGCGTGTGTGTGTAGATAGTCCTAGAGAGAGAGAGACACGTACCAGAAAGATCCACAAAGCCGGCGAGAGAGACGAAGTCGCTGAAAGAAATCAAATGAAACAACTAGATCGTGGATTTGGGTATGTTAGGTTTTTAAATACTAATTGCAGTTTTAACCAACATATGTTCTGTAATAACACAATTGTCCCAAAGAATTTTAAAAAATAACAAATATACCCTCACTGTGCCTCAATCCATGTCCCCGCTGTGTCCCTTAAAAAATGAATTAAATTAATCGGACACGCCATTCATTTTCCAGTGTATCTCTGGCGTGTCTGTGTCGCCGGCGTGTCCGACACTGGTACGGAGACCTCTGAAGAGTGTTGGTGCTACATAGCTTTTCACAAATGAGAATTTGCTGTACTTTTCTCTTGTAGTTTTGAATTTAGCTATGTGGTGGCTCATCTCCTTTGGACTCTTGCAATTGACAAATTCAACTATGATCTAGGAAGCATTGATATGGATATGGGATACGGATATACCACGCTACGCTACGGTTACGATAATACGACAAAATCTAATGAAATAAGATATGGATACGTCGGGGATACAGCTATAAATGTTATTTATTTATTTATTTTTATAATTTTTGGTCATGTACTATGCTTAAAAAGGAGCCAAAGTGGAGCATGATCGTCTTTAATTGTGGACATGCTACTTTCACTTGTAAAACTTCCGGTTCCAGTCATAATCTTAAAAACAATTAAATTTTATGACAAAAAATACAAACATCAATAATTCGCTATGCATAATCTATTAATCCATCTATTACTGTATAGTCTAAATACAAATACTATTTATTACAAAATTAAACAATTTATGAGTTTGTCTGTATGTTTATATCTATATTTTAGATTCCCATTCCAACAGCATGAAATGAGAGAGAAAACTAATTGAATGTGTGACATCTATGAGAGAGAGAGAGAGCACAACGAGAGAGAGAGAGAGAGAGAGAGAGAGAGAGAGAGAGAGAGAGAGATTGAACCTGAATTGTGTGGTGATTGAAGAAGTCAAGAAGTATCTGGTGTAGACCCACTAGGGTTTTTACGTTTTTAGGGTTTGTTTACTCTTGTCATTCTAAACAGCGATCAGCGACATGTGTTTTACATATATACATGTAATTACAGTTTTTCCCCTCATACTTATTTTGTATTTTTAAATTTGTTTTACCCCTGCTGCATCCTAAAAGTATCAGACGGTATTCTAGAAGTATCCACTGCATATCTGAAATATATCCGAAATTAAAATAATTCAATTTTAATGTTGGATACTTATTTGGCATATCTGATATGTATCGGTACTCAATAAGTATCCGATACGCATACATGACCAGTTTAAGAGTATTCGTGCTTCAGAGACTATGATACATTTGTCCTTAAGAAGTTTTTTTGATGTTTTCCTTGAATAATGTATCTGCAATTTTTTAGTGATGTGGTGATTACAGCATGCAGTTTGAATTTAGATATGTGGATGGCTCATGTCCTTTGGACTCGTGCAGTTGACAAATGCAAATATGATGCATCTGTCCTTAAGAAGTTGTTTGATGTTTTCGTTGAATGCATCAACGTATCTGCAGTTTTTTAGTGCTTTGCATGATTTCTGGGTGCTCTATGTGAAGATTTAGAAACTATAAGCATAACTACAAGGACTATCAGTAGTCCCCCTAACTGTTTTTGAACTCTTCCATCTAGCGGACTTAGGGGTGAAACCGGTCCGGTTTGGTCCGGTTTGCCCCAAAAACTCAGACTAAACTGATAATTTCGGTTTGAGTTTTTGTAAACCGAAACCGAACCGAACTATTTCGGTTTGGTTCAGTTTGATTTCTCCTGTTTCGGTTTGGTTTTGGTCCGGTTTCAGTTTGGTTAGACTTGGATCCAAAATTAAAAAACTTCTAAAAAACTAAGAGGGCCGTGTTAAATGGATAAAGTCCGGATTAGTTTTTATTTTAAAATAAATTTTTAATTTGATTAGGCCTAAGCCCAAATTAAAAAAAACTTAAAAAATTAAAGCCCAATGAAATTAATATACAAAATTCTAAATCAGAGTAAAATTAATACCCCATAAAAAATCAAAGTAAAATAAAAAACTAGTTTGAGACTTAAAAAAATCATGTATGAAACTAGATTTTTTATTTTTTAGGATTTAGTATAGGAACCGGTTTGATTTGGTTCCTAGGTGACTAAAACAGAAAACCGAACCGAACCGATTAGATTGAAAAACCGGACCAAATTGCCGGTTCGGTTTGGTTTACCGGTTTGGTTCAGTTTTCCGGTTTAAACTTTCACCCCTAAGCATACTGCCAAAAATTGCTTCGAATGACATGCTCCTGTTCATTTATTTTTGCACAGAAATTCACCTATTTTAATCGAACCATATACCACCTGATAGATCTGTCCAGACTCACGTAAGGAGCGAGAAATTACTGTCCTTTCTGGTGCATTACATCCATTAAAAACTGTCTTGTGCCAGAATTTATGAGGCACGGGGCACCTTAGTCCTCCACCTACTTCTCAATTCTGGAAGTCCTTTGGTGGGTTTGAATACCCTGAATTGAGTATTAATAAAAAAAACCAGGGGTGGGGGGTGTTGGTCTGGGGTGGTGGTGGGTGGAGTACATAGAAATACATATAAAATAATTAAGTGTATGCATTTCTTTTATTCTTGCTACGTGTTTATATAATTTTTTTCCCAGCAAAATTTGCTACTCACTATCTCAGGTGTAAGTGAAAACCATTATAAGGTTTAGCATTCTGGCTTCCGTCTCAGATAATTTTGGTGATTGTCATTTGTTGAAATATACTTAAGCTTGGTGCAAGCTAGACTCAACTAATATTATCCCTGAAACAAAGCAGTATAGGCAGAGTACACATGTCCACTTCAAGAAAAATATTTTCTTAGTACCAGATCAACTAGCACTATGAAAAGAAAATTTGGTTAGTAACTGATGGTTTACACACTGCGGCTGAAATTTGACCAAATATCAGTGGTTGTGAGCAAAGATATGGGGGATTTTTTGTGTTTGAATATGCAGCATTATGGTCCTATAAACATCAGGGAGTTCTCTTTTATGTTAATTTTCTCTCATTTAATATTTGTTTGATTCCTTTCTGGTGTCGGCTCTTCAATCCTTTTGTTGAACCACTCACAGCCTGTCATGTCATGAAAGATGATCTTGTTACACATCCTAAAGCAATTGGTTGTAGTGGGTGTTATTTGAATCCATATTCAGACATATTTCCTCTCTTTTAATTCATTCTAGTTCTTCTGTCAATGATACAGAATTCCACTCTGCACCGGGATGAATTGAACCATTCAGCTGTGGAATGCCAACCTGCCTAAATAGCACAATCTATTGAAATGTGAAGTTCATATGATTGGCTTGATTTTTCAGAAAACCTCTGGGTCAAGAAACAAAAGGTTAGTCAAGCCCACTGAATGCCCACTGAATCCACCAACCTTTGGATGGCCCCAGCACTCCTTGTCATGGGATAACTAGTCAATTTTTTAAAATTTGAATAAGTCAAATGAAGCAAATGATGGGCTGAAAGTGCCAGGACTTCAACCACTTATTCCTCTGTTAAAAATGGATTCCTAAGTGAAGAAAGGTCCCAAAAGGACATGCTTGGTTGGCTCCTCTATTTTTGGAGCCCCTACCCACCTCCTCCCACTAAACTAAAAAAGTCATAAATCATGATAGCATATTAGTAGAGGAATTGTATTTGATTTTGTTTTTCTGCTAGGATATAGTGCATGAGCACTGTAAATCCTCATGGTTATTCTATTACCAGAATGTGCGATGGACATTTGGTGATGGTGACAGTGTCACCAAAATAAAGAATCTCTCCTGTCCCTTTCGAATCACAACGGTCCAAGATACTACATTGTTTTTCATTATCTAAATTCGTTGTATATATGGCTATTATGAGGGAATATTTACTGTTCATTGATGTATTTAGGCTTTATGTTATACGAGGAAGTACTTGAAAGCATGTATATCTCTACGTGGCTTTTGACATAGGAAATGGTGATTTGATTACACTGCTGCACAATACGTCAATAACGGATATTGGATCATACCAGAATTTGCAAAGGTTGCACATTTCTGGTTTGGTACTAGAATGAACGAGGCCGAAAACTTTGCTTAATTTCAAATTAAGCGGTTCATGAGCACATTAGGCAATCTCTTTGTAGACAACAAGTTGTTGTGGCAGATCCCTTTACTTGGAGTTGAACCAGAAATTACCTAACTATGAGAGCAAAAGTCATGGCAGGAATCTTAGGGAGGATTCTGATACTCTGCATGTTTAGCTTTTAATATATTTGAAATGGTTAATCTAATAGCAGCTGCAAAATAGTCACTGCATGCATTTGCTGCCTAATGTGTCTTCCTTTAGAATGTTGTCTAGTCCTAACATGATTTGACATCTCAGATATTAATACTTGGGGGCACTGCCTGCATTTGCTCCCTAATATGCCTTCCTTTAGAATGTTATCTAGTCCTAACATGATTTGACATCTCAGATATTAATACTTGGGGGCGCGGCGGGGTTGTGGTTGTTTAGCAAATTGACTTCCTCCTTGATGAAACTTGCTGTAGTTATGGTTTGCATTTGCTGGATTCTCTTCCTGTAGTCAGTGGAACACCCTACCCGTGTTTCTCTGCACTTGCTTTATTTATTTGCAGAGGCTGGTGTGGTTTCAGTGTTCAGTGTTGTGATGTATAGTTCTGGCCATTTATTACAACAGCTTAATATGGAGATGAATGCAACAAAAATTAGTAGCCCAAAGAAAGACAAAGTTCTAAAGCTATATCGTTGTCATTTTGCATCGTTCTCGATGAAAGCATCGTTGTCATTTTGCATTGTTCTACAAAATTTGATGGTAAATTGGTGATACACAAACCCACCATAAATTTTTGGTTTCCTTTAAATATGTGATTTAGTTGACTTGAAATTCGTTAAGAGGTCTCATACACTCAACTAATCTTCTTGTCTCAAATAGGTCTTTAGTGAAGCAGCAAGAATTGGGGAAAATATCATACAAGAAAATCTGATATCACCAAGCAAGCGACAGGTTTGATTTCCTCCTTTTTTCCTTTTGTTGTATTTAGAGCACCTGGTTACAAGCTCTGCCCCAAAGTTGAAAGACTTTTTGGAGCAGGGCACCAGGTTGCAAGACCCCTTATTCTACTATGTTGCATATATGTTTGTTGCCTAAACACCTGGTATTGACTCTTGAGTTGATTGTGTGTGAGCATTGGTGTATGTATATAATTCTAATGGTATGTGTAGCGTGTGAACATTGACACATAACCTTTAATTAATTTGTAGGTGAGAAGAAATGGACAAGAGTTGGATGATGATTAGGGATAGGTGGTCAAGTAGAGAATATAAAGGAGTAGAATCATTTATAAAGTTTGTGATGACAAATTTGGGACCAGAGGCTAATATTCGGTGTCCGTGTATTGATTGCTTGAATAGCAAAACACTTAGCATTGGAGTTGTTAAGATTCATTTGATACGGAAAATAATAGATTCTTCTTCTTACAAAACTTGGGTGCACCATGGGGAACTTGTTTCTAATTGTCAGCCTCAAGTACACAATGACGATGAACTTGACAATTATGTAGGTAGTGGGGACGACATGGGAGGGTACGACAAGGAATTACACATAAGTATCTAATAATATTTCATGTTTTCTCCATTCATTTTTTTTTTTTTTATGTTTTTGTTTGAAACGATAGTAAAAAATGGTGGTAGTACGAGATGAGGCTTCTGAGTCCAGGACTCCAATGACTCGAGGAATTTTCAAAAACAGTGCTTGGGGAGAAGAAATGGTACATAAGAGGATTTGGAGTTGGCCCGAGACCTGCTTCCTATTCTTCTACATTTGATGCCAACATTGCACGCCAGGAGGAGCTTGAAAAACTTCTATCTAAATCGGAGTTGCTTCGTGAGGAGCAGCAAAGAGAGTGGGAAGAGGAGCAGAGACGATGTGAGGAGGAGCAAATACGTCGAGAGAAGGAGACACATAGACGTCAAGATGCCCAACAAAAGGAGATTGATGAACTTAGAAGCTTTATGATGCAATTCAAGGATAATTGTGGACACAATCATTTGGCTTCCGGATGATAATGGTTACAAACTTAGGTAAGTATATTAAATGTTCAATTCCCTATTTTGATTATAATATTCGGTAAGTTTGCGTTCTATGGACTAGTAGAATTTTGCTCCCAACGAATTGAGCTGAGGGTGGTAGGATTTTGCACTAGTAGGATTTGTCATTCAGTGGTTTTTACCTATAACCAGTAGTGCTTCAGCCACTTAGTTATCCAATTTCCTAAGCTAATGAACATGCACTAGTAGTACCAGTGAAGATGTTAGTGAGAAGAATAACTTCGTTTTTTTACAACTCTATTTATAAATATGGCCCACGCTTTTTGTTTGGCAGTTTTTGGCAATCCAGCATCCTACCACCAACAAGCCATGCATGATAACTCTGCATATGGTAGGCGGTTGCAAACACCATACTCCACCTCTCTACACGTGCTATGCCTTTTTCGAGACAATAACCCCTCCACTACAGGAGCATTCGGTGCCACTGCCACATGCACGTCCGTTGGGATACAATAACAGAAATCCTTTTTTTCTGAGAACTACCAACTTATTCTCTTTTCTAATGGTGATAGCATGCGATAACTCCATAAAAGTGTCCATAAATTTTTCACTATGGTTGAAGTGTCTCAAGAACAAGGGGAACAATGTAATGGTACCAATACGTTGGCATACAATATTATTTTAAGTCATTTGTTATCATATCGTGCGAGGAAATTTTACTGACTGATTCCTATTATTGCCGTAATTTCTTTTGCCAGAGTTTAACACTTTGAAATATTACTGCCTTTGTGAAATTTTTTATTGATAGGTTGCAGATGATGCTCAAGGTAGAGGAATACTAGAGGGAACTAGAAGCCGATGGTGTAGATGCTTCTTTTCTTGTGGTAATGCGGAAATCTATAAACCAGTTGTGATTTTTTGAAGCCTTCTGTTCATGGCCTGGAACCTATTGAAATGTTTCCTTTTTCTTTGTATTATATTTGTAATCCTTGTGTGTAATACGTTTTGTTTAATGCAAGTTGTGGTAGTTTAACGATTTTGTTGGATGGGAATGCTTGTTTGATTTTGGTAGTTTTAATGGTTGTTCACTTGAAATGTAGTTTGGGTGGGTTTGTAATGACTGGTAGAGATTGGAAACCTGTTATCGCTGCAGTTTGTTGTCTATGGCAACCTGAATTTTTGGTTGCTATTAACGATAGGTTGTTTGTTTCCCGACCAAATAAGGTTGGTCGCCAAAAGTGCCTTCCATATTCTAAATACTTACAGACAAAAATATTCGTCGGCATTTAATGTAGTTCGCGATGAACTGAATTTAGTCGCCAAAAGTCAAGTTTTAGCGACTGCCAGACGGTTTGATCGCCAAAACTATTACTGACCACATTTTTGGTTGGCATTTTGTCATGCTTTTGGCGACTACACTCGGTTGGTCTCCAAATACATTTCCCGCTTGAATTTGTGACTGCGTTTGCTACTAAACTTTTTTGTCGGAAAAAGATTTTGGCAATCAAATATGTAACAAACGGCGACAAATTGTTCGTCGGCAATGTACATTTTGTTGTAGTGAAGAGACATTTTAACCGAATTGTGAAACCACACTCAACGAATTAAGCCTCCATTGCCGAATCCATGTACACTACAACCTGTGTTGAAAATGCTGCCACTTTGAATTCTCAAGCTCTCCAGTAGCCTCTGAAAATCTACCATAGGACTTCGATCATGCCACCTTGAATTCTCAAGCACGACGCATGCCTAGGAATTGTCCATGGGAATTTCTCCTACCTTTGGGAACCCGCCAGTAGTTTTCTCTTGATTGTAGCAAGAAGAAATGACTCCTGGAGGATCTTAAATAACCCTAAAAGATAAATAGATCTACGTTAATCTCTAAGCACAATGAAGGAATCACTCTTATGTACAAAAACTCTATAGATCTTTCTACAGTTGGTTCCCCTTGAGGGAGAGTGTTTACGACAATTCTTACATGTGAGACAATATTACATGCTATTTACAAAGTGTTCGACCGACATAGATTGCTCGTGTGGCTAGAAAACTTCCGCGAACATATTTTTACTGCTCAAACGACCTCTAACTGCTCAAGTGACCTCTCAATCAAAATATCACTTAAGTCTCACATGCACTGCTCCAATGTAGTTGGAAAGTCTTTTTCATGCTATGCATAATATACTGTCAACTATAAACCAATTCAGAATTACTAATTTGTTTGCCGAATTAAAAAACCCAAGAGGATAAGTCTGCTTCGGTCAATCAAGTTACCACCAACACAGAAAACTGTCATTTTGAAAGGCATGAACCTGAGCATTCCAATCTTATGATTGAGCCAAAACATGGCGTTCAATCTTAATCCATTTCAATGTGGGAGTATTGCCATGTAAAGTTCACATCCGAATTGAATATTTTCTTCACTAGAACCGAAAACCAATAGCCAATTCTTCTTATAATTGGACTCCACCTTTCAAGCTCATGAACTGGACAATGATAATAGTTATCACTGGGGGTGGACGGAAGGGGTGGAACTGTGGAAGGGAGTCCAGTTCCCTATAGTATTTAAAGATTCTATGGACTATCTTTTTGTTTTCAGTTGTTTCTGTAGAGTATCTCAAATGGTCTCTACATGTAGATGGAAAAACGGTTTAGCGTGGTCCGGTTTTGAAATATTTGAAAATAAAACTCCACCAATTATTAAATGAACTGTGCCGGTTCGGGTTGTTCACATCAGCGGCTTTCTGATGTATTTCGATTTTTGGTCACCAAAGATAAGAGGGAGAGAAGAACAAACACATGAGAGACAAAGATTTTACAGGGTTCGAAATACACAAATTAAGCTTGTTCAAGCAACCTTTTGACCTTCTCTAAATTTGTCGCACCGCCTTAGGAAGAACTATGCTGAAATTGCTTGAACGATCTCCTACCTCGCTCGAGCAGTATAGTTAACCTTTCTATTTTGATTAGAAGTACGTCAAAAAATGAGCCAAACCTCACACCTATTTGTGAGCACAAACTGACATTCTTTAGCATTATCAACTCAAAATTACAAAGCAACAATTTTCAAGATGTTCAAAGAGGTGCGAAACAAAATAAAAAATCATGTGCAAAAACACTTATATATTTCGTCCTTATGTTCAAACAAAAAAAAGGGTGGAAAAAAATAATTTAAGTATCAGGAGCACTTAAATATTTTTAAAAAATACTTAAATATTCGGCTTTAAATTTTTAAGTACCACGGAATATTTAAAAGAACAAAAAAAATAATTTTCATCAATAATCGAGTCTATGGTTGATCTTTGAATATTAAATTTGAAGATAATAATAACATTGATGATTTTGGTATTCATGTCGACTTTTAAGAATCGATGTTATTTTTATTTTTTAATCATATATCTTTTTTAAAACGCAATAAAAAAGAGTGAAATCAAACAAACTGTGTTTTTGTAATTTGAAAAGGGGAGGGGAGTGTTATTTTTGTAATTTAGAGGGGGGGAAAAGGGAGAGAGAAGGGGAGTGATATTTTTAAAATTTCAGGGGAAGGATTGGGTATCTGTTTAGGAGTGTGCTTTTTGTCTTTGGGAAGGGGTGAAAAGCAATTTTTGCAAAATATATATGTAAAAAAAAATTGTATCCTATTAAATGAACGATCGCCGATTGCAGCTGGAGAATGAAGAATCAGGTGTTTTAGCTTTCAAGTCCCAATTTCTCAAGCTCCATTGTGCTGGTAATATATTTCAGGTTTAGGATTTAGTATAAAATGACATCGTTTTGATTTCGGTTGGGTTGGGAGAATGATTCTATTATTTATCTAAACCATAACCAAACCAAACCCGAACCCGAACGGGTATTCATCCGTTCCTACCATATCCATACCCAGGGGAAAAAAATGGTTATGATTCAGGAAAAATTAAACGACTGAGTGCAAGTAACCATAAGTTCGGTCCAAATTGCCATCCATCGAGATTGTTATCGCTACAACCACTTCTTTGGCCTTTTTTGTTTTTTGTAAACGTTTACATCCTTACTGAAGTACTACCTTGTAGATTTTGGATACCCGAACAATAAGGGATACATTGCGCCATGCAAAGGTTATAAGTACCACCAAGCAGCTTTCAAGCGCGGGACCAGGTAGCTGCAAGATGACAAAGAATATTTCAACGAGACGCACTCGTCTCTAAGAAGTTGCATGAAGCGTACATTTGGAAGAAATGAGGGATAGTGGTAGAACAGATGCTGTACTAATTGTTGAAAATGCATACTGACATATTGACATGGTGATTAGATCAAGGAGGTATACAATTACATCAAAAGGATACAGCCTGACGATTAGATTTTCAGGAATATGTGTTGAACGCAAGGGAGGCATAGCCGATGCATATGTCGTGGCCAACAATGTAGACGGGCACAGTGAATAGTTGGTGCATGTGTTCGGCCTTCCGAGAAGTTTGTACATCGGGGTTTATTTCCTTATGCTGTTCATGTTATACTCAAGCACGTATTGGTGTCTGCCCATGAGGGATGTGTGTGTGTGTGTGTGTGTGTGGTGGAAAGCTATCATTTGACTCTTGCTTTTCTTCAGGCAGCCCATGTGGAAAGCATAGTTACCCATGCCTTTACTCATATGCCAGAGCATTGAAAGCTCTTGACCTACTTTTGCTATACATAGGAGTGTTTAGATAGCAGAAAGAGAGTGGTCTGGTGGTGACTGGTGACTGGTGTGGCAAGAGCAAAGTATGTGATAACAGAGCGGGAGTAGAGTCAAGATTTCGATTTTCAACCTTCTCCTTTACGAGTTTCTGTAACCTTATTGTTTGTATTCAATATAGCGAAATTTTTCTCAAGTATTGTTCTAGTGTGTTTGTGAGATTTCTCAATTCCCAACAAGTAGTATCAAAGCGTAGGTTGAGCGTAGAAATCGTCCAAACACCAATATCGACTTTGCCAATTTTTTGATCAGGTGCTCGGAAATTTGATTTGACCACAACGAGACTAACACAATGGTGTTTGTCCTCCGATAGTTTGACCATTGGAGACCCTTCACGCGTTGGAAGAAGGTGGCGCGTGGTCGTGCGTTAGATCTACTCGCGTGTAGGGACATAATTAGAATTCGACGTTTGGGGATGAGATTTTTCTTTGAGAAAGAGAGGCTATTGAATGTAATTTTGGGGGGCCAAAGTTTCATTTTTATATAATTTTCAAGATTTATATCTAGGACCTAAATGTTTTTGAATTTTCTTTTTTTTTTGGGGGGGTGGGGTGTTTCCCTTGTGGTTCCGGCCTTATTCGAGCACACGGGCGGGCTAGATATGACATCAATGCCACGTTAGTGAGGGTGACCTAGTCAACTGCATTCTCAACCGACACGTGTCACACAACTCAACACTATGTCAGGTCACAAAGCGCCATGTTAGCGGTAAACAATGAGTCAGTATCTAGGTGGAAGCCAACTCTCTCTATGTGAGGCTCTACCCATTGTATCAATTTCATAGTTTTATCTTTATGATACATGAAACGTATTTATCGGATAAAAAAGGGTAAAATGCACTAACCTTGCATGAGGTTTTAAAAAATATAATGATCTTCTATGCTTTAGAAAGTATTTGATCGTTACCTCCCTCTGACTAACTTTCATTGATTATGGATGGAATTTGCTGATGTCACTAGGAGTAGTTTTGTAAATTCGGAAAATATCCTTCCAATATCTATAAAAACACAATTAACTTGCCCTCTCCTCTCTTAATAGACACAAAATCCCTTTCTCTTCTCATCTCACATTAAGGTATGAAAATTTATCCTTTATTTTTTTATTCTATAAATGAGTTCATCAATTTTTTGAAACGGGTATTAATGTTTTTGAAAAAGAAAATCGACTGAAAAAAATAAATAACTAGTTTAGCAAATTGATTTTTAGCATGTTCTCTCACTAGAAAATTTCATATTAGTGGTAATATAGATTAAAAGTAAACAAATTATATTCAAAAGTTTAAAAAAATTAGTAAAGACAAAAAATAAATCAATACAGAATATTTTTAAATTATTTTTTATTTTTTGAATGTTTTTGAAATTTGATTTGTATTTTTTGAAACTTCTTAACAAGATGACAAAATAATCATAAAAGCTTGATGCAAAATAAAATATAATTGCAAATAAGAACAAAAAATAATTTTTTTTGTGTTTATTCAATTTGTTTTTGTATTTGTTAGTTATATATCTAATTTTTATGGATTATTGGTTCATCTTGACGAAATGAATCTAAAAACTAAATAATTATATCCAGAAAAGTCAAAAGAAAATTTACTAAAGACGAAAATAGTTCAAACAGACAGATTTTTTTGGATTATTTTGAATTTTTCTTAATTGTTTTTTAAAATTTAGTTCCTACGTCTTTTTTATTCTTCTGAAACTTTACTAAAGACAAAAATAATTCAAACAGACAAATGTTGGAGCTTTAACATCTTCCGTTATTCTTGGAGCTGAGTTTTCGTGCCTCTCACTCCAGAATATCTTTGTTTTTGGTTTGCCGTTCTTTCTTTCGTGATGAGAATAAAGGGTCCCCTATGTGAGCGGCAAACTTAACATTAATCCATGATAAATTAAAATACTTTTTGTAAAATAAATAATTATTAATATATAAGATGTATATTTATTTGTACAAACTTGATAAAACTATAACTTAAATCTAATTTTACTTAAAAAATTTAATTTTAAAAATTATTTTACACTATATAATATATATAATTATAGAATATATATTTAAATGCACACATAAATAGATTATATATATTTAAAAAAGAGGTAAAAAAACTTAAGATGGGGCATCTTAAGAGGGGCATTTTAATATTTTAGCAATAAAAACTAGCGGTGTTAATAGAAAACTAACGGTAGTGAAGTAATAGTCATAGTTTAAAAAACATAGGAGATAAAGGGAGATGTTGGAGCTGAGTTTTTGTGACGCTCACACTAGGATTTCTTTGTTTTTCGTTGCCCTTCTTTCTTTCATGATGAGAATAAAGTAGAGATGTTGGAGCTGAATTTTTGTGCCGCTCACGCTAAGATTTATTTGCTTTGTCCTTCTTTTATGATAAAAATTAAAGGAAGATGTTGGAGATCTAACATCTTCCGTTATTCTTAGAACTGAGTTTTCGTGCCGCTCACTCGAGAATATCTTTAGTTTTGGTTTGCCCTTCTTTCTTTCGCGATGAGAATAAAGGGTCCCTTGGCTTTATACGGTTTAGGGGCAATTGGGTCCTCCTATTTATAATCCAAAACACCGAAGCAGTAGTTCCGGCCCCGTGGGACAACCCCCTTTGCAAAAGATGTAGTGAGACCACCGACACCCCATTTATTCCATTGAAATTACAGTGTTCACCCCTTTATTCTTTTAAATCACAATTTCCTTTCGTTTTCATTTTTTGTGTCACAATTTAGTCAATTTGTGATTGTTGACAAAATGTAAATTAATGATGTAAGCAAAAAGAAAGTAAGAAGTACCATTTTTTCCCCTTACGAGAGATTCTGTTGTGCGTCAAAATAATGTTATTTTAACGCACAAAAATTATCTGAATATTATATGAACACTGCACGACTATTTGAGCAATTTTTTATGCGCCAAAACACGTCATGATGTGCGCAATATACAACTAGCTACCCATGGTCTCTACTAGCACATATGCCCACTCCCATAAATCATTAAATTCGTTTCTAACTTTTTCCCTCCAAATTAGGTGAGTTAAACACTTTGCCATAAGTAAGTGAACCGTTGTATTTATTATTTTTTAAAAATTTTGTTAGGTTCGGGTCAAAGTTTTTAACTAATCATTTGTCCCGATAAGAGCAATATATATCAAAAGCAAGAAAATTATAATCGAAAGATAAAAAAATCACTAAATATGAAAATAATTTAAAAGAGATAGTTTTATTGACTTAATTTTAGTTCTTCTCTACATATTTTTTTATAACTTTAATCTACATTTTTATATTTTTTAATTCACGTCGTAGAGATGAATGTCTATTTAAAAACATTATCCATAAAAGCTATAAAAAAAAAAAAATCATCAACTACAAGAATAAATCACTCTTTTTGAAAATAATTAACTTTGTTCAAACACGTTCTAAATGGCAATGCTAAATACTACCAAAAGAGTATAAAAATAGATCATAATTGAAAGAATTCCAATTAAACGACGCTAAAAATACTAAGAAAAGGTGAAATTTTGTTTTTTTTTTTTTTTTTGGATCTTTTTCGTTTTTGGTGAACTTTTGAGGCTTTTGCTCATACTTTTTTACTTTCTAGATTTCATTCATCAAGACAAAAAATTAATTCAAAAAATTTAACGCAGACTTAATAAAAATTAAAATAAATAACCAAAAAATAATGCCATTAATACAACTCAATTTAGGCCAAAATAGAATATTTACCCAATTTTATGTCCACCCTTCAAGAGTTGCAACAAACAGAAAAAGTTAGAATGAGGCTTGTCTCTTACCCAATGGGATTTTTTTTAGATAGTTTTCGGACCAGCCCCGTGTTGTCGATATTTTGTTGGTCTCTGTCAAGTCTACTTCAATGATTATAATTGTTCACTGTGTAGATCTCGTTGAGAAACATCAAGCATCCAAAATTCATGTCAATCAAATACGATTGCTACGTGATCAAAATGATGTATCGCTATAAAACTGGGTTTACAAGGTTTGATCCAGTCCAACGGAATTCAATTTTATGAAACAATATACATTTCCAATAAGTAACTAATCAATGTGCAATCAACATCTTTTTTTATAATTGGTGTGCTTGATGAGTTCTATCAAATTAAAAATTTTGATCATTGAATTTTTTTTTTTTTGGGTCATTGAATTGCACCCAACATAAATGCACTGGAAGCCTGACCGCGAGGAACAATTCCAAAAGGATACTATAAGAAAGTCCATATAGGATAAAAATCCTGACTTTAAATAGAGCTATCGTAAGTGAATGATGGAAGTAGTTCTTCGAGAACTAGTGGCATTAGGTTGAGGATAATTTCAAAATCGGCCGGATACCTTGGCTACAAAAAAAAAAAAAAAAAAAGCCTCTTTAGTTGTTTCAAATACATTTTTCACTATGTCCAACTTTTATTGGTTATCTTAATTGGCCCCTCAAGTCTTTTAATCACTATATAAACTCACTTCCTCTCTTTCAGCATATAATCCACCTCCAAGTTTTCACACAATATTCTTGTTCCATTTCCTCTCCAAATAGTAACCACCAATGGAGAAAACATTTGATTCAATGCCACCACCAACTTATGGGAATCTTATTACAATACTTAGTGTTGATGGAGGAGGGATAAGAGGAATCATACCAGCAGTGATGCTCTCATACCTAGAATCACAACTTCAGGTAAATAATAATTCAAACAACTTTTATACTCACTCTTGAAGTTTGAGATCGTATATTTAATCACTATGTCAACTATTTGATTAGAATTTTGATCGTACGATAAAGAGATGAACTAAAAGATATCAAAGAATCGTACATAGTAGTATGTTTTTTCGTGGGCCGAGATCACTATTAATTTAATTTCAATATCTGGTTATCAGGAGTTAGATGGAGCGGATGTAAGACTCGCAGATTACTTTGATGTGGTAGCAGGAACAAGTACGGGTGGCCTAATAGCAACTATGCTAACTGCACCCAACAGTGATGGGAGACCTTTATATGCTGCAGAAGAAATAGTACCATTTTATCTTCAAAACTCTCCCCAAATATTCCCCCAAATAGAGTAAGCACAAAATGCATCAACATACAAGGGACCTAAAATTCATGCAACCATTTTGTTTTTCTTTAATTTCCATTTTTTTAATCATTGGTATTTGGAATATGCAGGGGAAGGTATGCTTGGATTATAAATATGTTGAAAGTTTTATCTGGACCTAAATACGACGGAGAGTATCTCCATCAATTGATTAAAGACATACTAGGAGAGACAAGGTTGCACCAGTCCTTGACAAACATTGTTATTCCAACTTTCGACATCAAGAAACTACAGCCGACTATGTTTAGCTCATATGAGGTTCCTATTTAAACATACCCCCCCCCCCCCCCCCCCCACACACACACACACACACACACACACACCCATGCAGGCTTTTTGTTTTAAGGTATTTCTAGATGAATACTGAAATTAATGAAATCGAGAATAAAATACCCACAAGTAAATTGATAAAGTTAATACAAAACGAATCAATCTATTGATAACGGATGACTGATCAAATTTTTGTCCGTCAATGCACGTTACCCTTTAGAAACTGACACATTCTGAAAATTTGGATTTTTTTTTAATCCATAAAGAGAATTTATTAATTTGTAAATAAGAAAATTACAAAAATTAAAGGGACTTCAAGCATGATAGGATCACAACGATTAGATTCGAATTCCAACTAAGTTAGCACCCGAGAGATCAACAATTATATGTCCCTTGAAGGCCCGAGAGATACACAGGGTTGGCAAGATGCCAACCAAGAAAACGATTACAAAAACTTTGTTTGAGCAAAAAATTACGGACACAAACAAATTTAGAGGACAAAACTCTAAACTACCTAGAGTACTAGTGAACGAAATCCATTGCGAACAACTCATAGACCAAAACAACACATTTACAGCATTATTATCAACATAAACCACGAATACTCAGCATCCAAACAACAACATCCAATCAGCATCAGCTGGACATCCATAATACTCATACATATCCCAACAACACCACCTCCATCAGCAACCTCATTTCATTCAATTTCAGTACCAGCATTAAGATAAGGCTGCTGCATCCACCATGAATGAAAATCCAGCAATAAAATCATTGGTGAAATCAGCAATATCTCCAGCACCAAAATCATTTGTAACTGCTCCAATGAGTATGTTAACTTGCATATTTATCCAACATTATCAATCATAGCCTCAGAGTTTAAGTCCATGAATAACCATCAACATCAATCCATTCCAAGTTACTCAGTAGCCTCAATCTCATAACCATATGCTTCTTGTTGCCATAGCCTATCATTAGCAGCACCTTAATCTCCTGCCATTCAGACTGCCTCCTAGAACCCTATGTCAACACCAGTATTATGCAACATCAACCTCAATTTTTTTGAGAGCCCAAACACCATTCACAATACAAACTCCGCAGCTATAAAGCTCAGGTCCAAAAGATCACCCAATTGAACAAATACCATCATGATCAGCATCAGCCATGAATCCCACTCTCTACCGAATCATCTAATTATAAATCAACATCCCCAGAATGCAATATCCTCAATAATTCCACCTCTTAGAACAACACCTTTTTCTTTATCACCCTTAGCTAACTCCATTAGTTCTCAACCTTCTTAACCTGTTTAGGTTACACTTGAATTCTTCCACTGTACATGATTGCTGCAGTAGTGAACTTCCCTTTGATCCATCGTGCAATTCTAATTTTAGCCAATTACTCCTTGACTTCTATTCCCAAAGACTTTCTGCCAGCTTTAACCATTTCCAAATTCGGACATGCACTTATTCTTCTCCAGGTTTTCTTGATCGGTGAGTTGTCTTGATTCTTCCAAAAATTCATCCGATGTATTTTCATCCCAACATTTTTTGATCTAAAATGTATGTCACAAAAATCCTCCTTGTTCCAAATTTTTAGCCCATTTTTGATAGCATGCAATTTTTCACTATATTGTATCCATCCTATCCACAAAAATCTTTACACTCGCATGCTTCTTTGGCCACTTTCATGCAAATAGGTTTGGATAACCATGTCTAAAAATCTGAAAGTTATTTGGCCCCAGTCTATGCAATCATCATGAATCATCAGTGGACAATGGTCGATATTGCCCTTGGTAGTCTCCTTTGCACTAGGTTGTATTTTCCAACATTTTTGTGAAAGTAAAAACCCACCTGGTCTAGTCTAAGTGCTTCTGTTATGCATGTTTGTCCAAGTATATTTCCTGCGTTCCAATGGGATATCTTTAACCACCATGTGATTGATGAACTCCAAAAGTCTTTCATGCCACTATAATTCCTCAGAAAACCAATCCTTTCTTCCATAGCTCGAATTTTATTAACGTGTCCACCTATGCACCAAGGAATTTGTGAGGAATCGTTAAGACTAACCATCTCATGACATACTTTCCTCCTTTGTACAACCTCATTTGGGGCACATATGTTGAGCAAAACACATTGGAAAGCACTTTGTACTTTGCCTTTGATCATGATGTAAGACTTTTATATTTTCAAGTCTTGTGATGTTACCATCTCTTTATTAATGGAAGACACCCTGATGATCCTTTTGCTGGTGAGGCTGCAAAATCCACTTCTAGATTACCCCATAATCTATGTATTATAGGCTTATCCACACTTTCAATCTCTGTTTCCTGTATAAACATATCCATAGGTCTTTGGTCTCGAATTAGTTTTGATAGAAATCTTCTTTTGAGGATACTTCCCATTCCTCTAATGGTCCATGAAATCAGCTTCATAATAAAATGGGTAATTTATATAAAACCCCCATTATATATCACTTAGTTTCACTTAACCCCCTTCATCTTTTAGTTGTCCCAATGTACCCTCTAATCTTTTCAAATATAACGATCGACCTCTTTTGGATTGATGCAGTTAGAAAGGGATACGATAAGTAGTTATGTTCGTCAATTCAAAATGGGTCAATCATTACATTTGGAAAACTCAGGGTTGCATTGCGACAATTAGAAGATGAAGGGATTGAGTGAAATCTAGTGATAGATGAAGTGGATTTTATGTAAATTACCCTAATAAAATTCTTATCTCACAAATAGACACCTTTGAAATTCTAAGGATTACCTTAGTTCTGGCTGCCACTATACTTTGCATCAAGCTGTAATCTTGAGCTTCTTTTTCAATCATTCTCTTGAAAATCACTTCTTAATTGCCTAAGAAATCTAGCCCCAACTTCTTTCCAACTGAAATAGTAACTTTTCAAGTAGATAAAACTTCCTCTGGATCTCTATTAGTTCATTCATCCTTCTCCTCCTAGTTCTTCTGTTTCGTCCTGTTTTCAGCTCAACCATTAGATTGATATCTGGTAATTGGGTTGAACAAATGCACATCTTGGAATTGTTCTGGTTCAAGAAAACTAGGCCCATCATCCATATGGGCTATTTTGCAATGCACATTTTCTCAATTTTCTGTCTCCTTATCATTATTTTGGGTTGTCTTCTTATCGGGCCCAAATGAATCATCAATCCAAGATTCTCAACCAAAGTCGGCCCAGTTAAAACAAAGGGCCCACGAGTGACAAAGTATTGCTAGAATTAATGTTAGGATGGCAGCTGTTATTAAATTTTCATGGCGGTTAGCAAAATTTCAACAAACTAGTCTTTGATAAGGTACATTTATATTTTAAAACACATTGAGGGACAAACTACATATCTTTAAATCTTTTGAAAAGAACTAGTTTAAACCCTAAAAGAATGAAACTTGACGGAAGGGTCATCCAGGTTCATTTGGTCCATCCTTGTTTGATATTCCCTTAATTTATGTGTTAGAATACAGAGAGATCTGGTAGAAAAGTTGGAGAGGATTTTTTGTATATGATAATCAAAGGGAGTGGAAAAGTTGCAGCAATTTTTTGAAAAAACCCAATTCTCTTTGTTTTCAAGAGTTCTAAGCAATAGCAGCTCAAAACAGATATAAATCATAGTATTGTGTTTTTTTCTATTTATTTTGTCTGAAAGAGAAAAATCCAGATTCATTAATGGTCATCATACCAAATATGACATGAAAAAATTGATATGTTTGATATAATAGTAGATGTGATCATATCCATACACACAAGTATGAACAACATATATTTGATTGGTTCAATTACGAAAGTTGGCTAGCTTGTCCATTGGAATCAACTTATTTGAAGTAGTTGTCATGACATTTATGGGTTCCTTTTTATCCTCCAATTAAACGCGCGTTACAAATATTTGAAGACAAAACCTAAAACTATGAGAATCAATTTATTTAACTTTTGAAAGTTTAATGTTAATTGTAGGTGAAAATCGATCCGATGATTGATGCAAAGCTATCAGATGTATGCATTGGCACATCGGCAGCACCAACTTATCTTCCTGCCCATTATTTTACAAACTCTGACGAAGAGGACAATATCAATGAATTTAACTTGATCGACGGTGGTGTGGCTGCCAATAATCCGGTAAATTCCACCTATATATATGTATAGGATATTCCTGAACTTTTGGTTAGCTAGCTAGGATGAAAATAGAATTAACTTGAACTAATGGATGGTATACTTGGTGGGCATCTAAAAATGCAGACTTTGGTTGCCATTAGTGAAGTGACAAAACAAGTGTTGAAGGAAGATCTAAACTTCTCTGAGATAAAGCCCAACGATTATGGTCGGTTTCTTGTGATTTCACTAGGGACAACTCGAGCAAGGCTAACAAGCATTACAGTGCAAACATGGCTGCCAAGTGGGGGCTTTTGGATTGGCTTTTTCATGATATGTCTCCTCCTTTAGTCAATGTTTTCAGTCAGGCAAGTGCAGATATGGTTGACTTCCACCTTTCTGTGGTCTTTCAAGCTCTTAGTTTACAAGAAAATTACCTCCGAATCCAAGTATGCCTTCATCCTTGCTCTTTCCTTTCTTAATCTTATTTGACATTTTTGTTAACTATATCAGAGCAAGCTATCACACACACACACACAAGAAGAAGACAGTAGCTTGAATTTATTACGGGGAGATTTGATCAAAAGTCCATAGCAACGAACTTTTAGCGCAATTAGTTCATCTCAAACTAAACTATGGCCAGAAGTCATTTTGATTCACGGTTTCAAAAACACCCCCTTGTATAGAGATCAACACATAATGTTATCAAGTAATGTTATCCGATAATGTTATTTGGACATTTATCCGATAACATTATCTGATAATATTATTTGGCCATCAGATAATATTATTTGGGCATTTAACAGTCCAAATACTAGCATATATATTAACAGATAAAATTGTACGTAACAGACTTAAAGTTATCTATTAATATTCTTTGATAAGATAACATTATTTATTATTTGTTGAAATAATAAAATTTACAGAATAAATAAGTGTTCAATATCTATTTATTGTTTTAACAAACTAACTTTATATGTTTGTTTTGATATTTTTATCATTATCTGTTGCAACAGATAACAGAAAAAAAAGAAACCATTGAACAAGAAAGGAGACAAGGGTAAATAAGGGCAATTTCGTTCGCAAAAGGACCTCACGCATTAAGATTTTTAAACTCATGGACTTAGCCCATTAAAACTTTTAAAATGATGGACCTTAACTCATAAATATTTAAAATAATTTATCCTTAATAAGCCAAATCGGCCAAAATTTGTCTTTTTATCAATCTTCCGATTTATTAAGGACCAATTTTGGACATCACTAATTGGTTAAACTTCATCTTTAGTCCCTAAAGTATTATTCTAGTGTGAATTTAGTCCTCAAAGGTCTATTGAATCTATTTAGTCCTTAAAATATTTTGTCCGAGGGATCGGTGTGATCTGTGATCCTTACATGCATAATCTTCTTATATAAGCTATCTATCCGATCAAAATAGAATAGCCTTCAGAGTTATGATTTAAGGTAGGAGACGAAACAGATATATGACATACATGATATAAGGAGTCCATACGATGTCTACGTTCAGGTAAGGATAGAATCCTTTAGATACTA
Organism: Arctostaphylos glauca; assembly: GCA_019985065.2. Classification (NCBI taxonomy): domain Eukaryota; kingdom Viridiplantae; phylum Streptophyta; class Magnoliopsida; order Ericales; family Ericaceae; genus Arctostaphylos; species Arctostaphylos glauca. Next base: position 10,684,176 of record JAHSPW020000014.1, read on the forward strand.
TTTTAATTTTGAAAGCATAGTGAGAGTACTACTACAGACTAATATATAAGAATATAAAGGTAGAAAATAACTGAATAGTGCGCTCGTTGTACATAACAATCATAGTAGCACACGAGTTTGCGTGATGAGAGTATAAATAACAAATCTATCTTTCTCTTTCGCATAGTTTGAATTTCAGATGAAATAGAAGTTGCCCTTGGAACAAGTTGATAATGACATCTTTCTCATAGTTTGAACAAGATTGATAATGATAGCTTAGGACCAGGGCCCTCTCTCTCCCTCTCTCTCCCTCTCTCAAATAGCTTTTTATTGCCCAGCTTGTCTATGATTATGCTTTTGAATGTTCAGTATTTGTGTTGAATCTAATGATTACGTTGTGTTCTTGGAAATATTTAAGACGTTTGATTAATTCCTATTTAGTTGTGGCCGGTTTTCTTGTGTACCTTTTCTATTTCTTCAATTGATTAGGTAATTGTATGTAAGAACTAGGCTTTTCATTTAATTAAAAACAAAATTCCACGTCTAAAATCTAAGAAATATTAACTGAAAATAACATTTGCTTAATTATGGGCAAACATTTCGAAAGTTATGATCACTAAAGTTCGTTTGGTAATGTTTTCAATTTTTTATTTATAAAGAAATAAAAGTAGAATTATGTTATTTATAACAAAAATAAAAATAAAAAACATGTTTGATAACATATTTTTATAAACAATACAAAACAAAAATAACATAAAACATGATTGTCACAATCATTCTGTTGCTTTTCGAAAAAAGATATATATTTTTCATCTTTGTCCTCCTAAAAAAATGCACAGAAAAAGAAGATAAGAAAGAAAAGGAAAAAAAAAAAAACTAATTCACTGAGAAAAATGCACAGGCCAGGGATTTAAGTTTCAAGTCTAGAAGTATGATTAATTAGTTGGTGAAGAACAGTAGCGACACCTTGTTTCCTGGTTAGAATAGGAAAAAAGGTAAAACGTCTGAATTGTGACTAGGGTCGGTCTTGGGTAACCCCCGCAAGGTAAGAATTTTTTTTTTGTTTATAAATATAGAAAAAATAATATAAATTTACTGAAAAAATTATTATTTATACTAAGTGGACAACCAAGTTAAGATCGGATTTAAACAATCCAAATATCGAAACCGACACTGATTGTGATTCACCAACTACCTGATATATTGAAAATGATTAAAATATCACTTGAAGTGCATAATTTAGATCCTCTTTGATAATCACACTTTGATCATGACTTGCTATCACAATTCACAAAAGAACATAACTAAGCACTCATTTTCAAGGGTGTGAAATGATTACAAGTTATTCAAAGAGTTACACCTAAAGATTTTTTATGATTTCCTTGTAAAGGTATTCAAAGAGTTGTTGATTTTTGATGATTTTGTTGTGATACCTGAATTCAGGATGACACGTTAAGTGGGAAGTTGTCATCCGTTGATGTAGCTACAACAGAGAACTTGGATAATCTTGTAAAATTTGCTGAGAAATTACTGAAGAAACCAGTTTCAAGGATGAACATCGACACAGGTTTCCAAGTACCATACCGAGCTGGTATCACCAATGAAGATGCACTCAAAATGTACTATTCTCTAACATATTAGTCATAATTATGTCTTAATTAATATATAACTTCTCCAATTGTGGCATCACTCCAAACTCCCTTTAATGATCACAACGGGTCATAATATAGACACCTCCAAATTTAAATCCCAGGTCCACCCCTGGGCGCCACATACGTATATCCACAGAATTTCAGCAAAACATCTCTGCTAAAAAACTTAGACATCCAAGTGGGATATCTTGAAAATAACCAGTTCAAATTAATCAAAAACGAAATTAAGTTTGATTGGTATTAAAACAGTACCGGGATAAATAATCTCAGGACTATTAATTCCGTTAGTTTTAATCCGCAAAAGCCAAAGAATCTAGTCAAACTCATCCAAAACAAGTGCAAAGACTTGATTCCATTTTCATCTCCTTTTGCAGGTTTGCGAAAAAGCTTTCAGGTGAAAGGAAGGTGCGAGTGTCAGAATTCCAGAAGAAGAATGAATCCAAGTAAACTGTGTGTTTACCTTAATTAAGTTGGTATAGATTGCTGGACCTTTTGGTGTGTTTGTGACTTTGTGTGCTTGTTTTCCTCTGAATGTAGCTTTAGTACATCAGAGATTTGCTGTTTCTTTGATTGTAATAACACTTTCCACTTGGTGAAAAGTGAGAGTAGGAATGTCAACTTGACCTCTATTCATTTATGTCCTTGTGTTGTTAAATTAGTTTCATTATGACGTTGAAATTTTGGTTAGTTCATTTTATAGCCGTTATGTTGTCGATTTTATTTTTAGAACTCAGTGTATTAGATTGAGGAAAACCTAGAGTCATACGTTAAAAATACTGAATCGATCGGATGCCGCTTGTGACACGGAAGCAAAGAATGTTAGAGCGTGCATTGTATTCAAATAATGTGTAGAGACACTAAGGAACGTTAAAGGAAATAGTAAAATCAATTTGGCTATAGTGGCAGTTTGATTCGGGTTTTAACCCATGTGTTTATGGTGTAATTATGCCAAGTTAGTGATAATTTGATTATAAGGACCCCAACTTAGAGGAGCTAAAGATGGTTGGAGGTGACTTCGGCACGTTTGCGATGGCAGCTTTGAACCCGAGGGAGTGACAACCTGTGTCTTGGGCGTCCTTGATCCAGTAAAGGGGAAGTGGTTAAGGTTCGTTAGTACTTGACCTAATGAATCCATGTTGTGAGTGAAGGATCTAGATAGGGTAAAGTATGTATTAACCTGAGTAGATGACAGAAGGTCTCTGCCTTGTTGAGTCGATACTCGATCAGGTATATCACTTCAGACTATATATGGGCCCATGGTAAGTAAAAACTGGATAATATCAACTGATTACCTATGCTAGTGTTTAAGAGATAGGATATGATTGGATTCTCATGGAGGTGAATCCTAAAAATTTAAATATAAGATTCATAATAAACCTATGTGTTTATTTTCATTACTTTAATTACTCTATTTCTTCAATTTGATATATCATATATGTCAAATTATATGTTTCTTGGGTTAGTATTTTGGTATATTTTTAGCTGAGTATTATGTACTCATGGAACAATTTTCCCACCCCTAGCATTCATGCCAGATAGAGAAGCACAGGAAGAGTGACACCCCGAGCCGGAAGAGTAGGACTTCTATGCTAGGAGCTGCAACAACACCTAGATCCCTTACCCGTGGCAGCTTTATCCTTAATTTGAATTCACAATGTAAACTCGAAAGGGGTAGTTTAGTAATTTTTGTCAAACTTCCGCAAACAATATTTTATTTTGATATTCACATTTATGAATTAATGTTTTAATTATATTTTATTTAAAGTAATAGAATTAAAATATTTTCAATAATGTTCTGAAAAATGGGAGCGTTACAGTTTTATATTAATATATGAAACGAACTTATAAGCTCGGACTTGTAAATCCGTTTCGTATATTAATATATGGTTTCATTTTGCAGATAAAAAGATAATTAGATTGTTTCCCCTTACTATATCGTACTTAATTATAACACCAACACTCTTATAAGTTTAAAAATAACAAAGCAACCACTTAATTATTTTACTTAATTAATTTACTTCAATTGAAAACTAAGACTTTTGATTAATTCCTATTTAGTTGTGGCGGGTTTTCCTTGTGTTTTCTATTTCTTCAATTAATTAATTAGGTAATTGTATGTAAAAACTAGGGCTTTTCTTTTTTAGAAAACAAAAACCCGCCTCTAAAATCTAAGAAACGTTAACTGGAGATAACATTTTGCTTAGTATTTATGGGCAAACATTTCGAAAGTTATGATCAGTAAGGTTCGTTTGGTAATGTTTTCAGTTTTCTATTTATAAAAAATTAAAAATAGAATTATGTTATTTTTAACAAAAATAAAAAATAAAAATATGTTTGATAACATATTTTTATGAATAATACCAAACAAAAATAACATAAAACATGATTGTCGCAATCATTGCGTTGCTTTTCAAAAAAATAATTATTATGTTTCCTCTTTTCTCCTTCGAAAAATGCACAGAAAAAGAAGAGAAGAAAGAGAAGAAAAAAACTATTTCACTGAGAAAAATGCACAGGCTAGGGATTTAAGTTTCAAGTCTAGAAGTATGATTTTAGTTGGTGAAGAACAATAGGTGACACCTTGTTTCCTGGTTAGAATTGGAAAAAAGTAAAAGTAAAACATCTGAGTTGTGATCAGGGTCGGTCCTGGGATAAGCTTTGCAAGTCTCTGGGAGGGGGCAACAAAATTTTTCTTGTTTATAAATATAGAAAGAAATAATAGAAATTCATTGAAAAATTATTATTAATACTAAGTACACAACCAAAGTAAGATCAGATTTGAACAATCCAAATATTAAGGTCGACACTGATTATGATTCACCAACTACCTAATATATTGTAAATGATTAAAATATCACTTGAACTACATAATTCAGATCTTTTTTGATAATCACACTTTGATCATGACTTGTTATCACAAGAGAACATATAACTAAGCACTCATTTTCAAGGTATGAAATGATTACAAGTCATTCATAAACTTACCTAATGATTTTTGATGATTAATTTTCTTGTAAAGTTATTCAAAAAGTCACACTTGTTGATTTTTTGATGATTTCTTGTGATATCTGAATTCAGGATGACACGTTAAGTGAGAAATTGTCATCCGTTGATGTAACTACAACTGAGAACTTAGATAATCTTGTAAAATTTTGCTGAGAAATTATTAAGTAAACCAGTTTCAAATATGAACGTCGACACAGGTTTCCAAGTACCATACCGAGCTGGTGTCACTAATAAAGATGCACTCAAAACTTACGTACACGTTAATTCTCTATTGTAGGGTGGATTTTCTCAATCAGGACGGAAAGTCAGAAGCTTACTATCTAGCCGAAATAATGATCTCAATATGAATGGGCCTGTGATCTGCAAAACAATGAATTGTCAAAGAGCCCTCTGCCGCTGTCGCAGGAAAACACTCCGATGATTAAGTCAGGCCAAAGCTCACAGGATGAACAATAACTCAAGCAATATTCTCTCTTAGCAAGCGAAATTATGCATTAGTTAAAACATACCCTTTTTTTTTGTTGATGTGGAGCTTTATTTATATACTTTTCTTTAATCTCAATTCTCTTAGGATTCTGATTGGAGTGAATTGTCTTCTGATTGGCCACTAATGAGATAACTCTCTATCAAACAGTTATCTTCTATCATTAAAGTTTCATTCAATTAATATTTTTAATGAGATAACTCTCTATCAAACAGTTATCTTCTATCATTAAAGTTTCATTCAATTAATATTTCTCATATTAATTAAATTGGTCGTAGATTTCTCATCCATATCTGTTAGAACTGTGTAAGGACCCGGAAAATTTGAGTTTTTAAAATGTTTATTTGAAGGTTTATTTTGAATAAATAAAATGAATTTAATGTGGTAATTATCGGGTTATGATTTAGGAACCGGACCCGGAGTCTTTTATGTTATTTCGTACGCGTATTCTTATTTGGCTAGGCTATTGGGGGTCATTTGGGGATGTTAAAAATCTGATTTTTTTTTTGCCTAAGGGAGAAAAATTCCCAACTCTCTCTTAGCTCTCTCTCACTCCCCTTTTGCTCTCCCCTCCCTCTCTCTACAAATTCCATCTTCTTCCTTCACCATTGTCAAATTCCTTGGAGATTTAGAAGCTTTGCATCGTGTCTAACAAGGAGCTAAGGCCGGATCGTGGAGTGAAGCTAGGAAAGTTCGGGTTTGGAGCTCGGGAGCATCATCAAAGCTAGGGTTTCATTTCTTGGTCAAATCTTCCATTTCAAGGCTTGAGGTAGGGATTTCTACCTTGTATTATGTGTTTGTGAAGTGTTTTGGTACCTATTTCATGGTTAGATTGCTGTTTTGGTGTGGTTTGGTTCGTTGGAGAAATCTGCGATCGCGCAGTTTTTCTGCAGATCGCGTTCGGGCGTCCGGACGGGAGTCATGGGCGTCCGGACGGCTGGCCCAGGATTTTGGACAGAGAGATGGTAAAACTGGCGTCCGGACGGGAAAGCCTGGCGTCCGGACGGAGCCGGCCCGGCGTCCGGACGGGACCGGACGGTGACCGGGCGGCCGGTTGTTTTGCGTGCTGAGTTCATTTTTATTACGTATATTACCGTGGAATGTCATTATTTGGTGTTTTGATATGAATATAGGTCATTTGGAATTGGTTGTGTATGAATGAAATGATTGTACGTGATATGGATTCTTGACTTGTCATATGTTGTTGGGAATGGAAGGACAACGAGACTAGTACCCGGAATGGGATTGTGCTAGGCGGATGATGAAACTAGTACCCGGAATGGGATTGTGCTAGGCGGATGATGAGACTAGTACCCGGAATGGGATTGTGCTAGGCGGATGATGAGACTAGTACCCGGAATGGGATTGTGCTAGGCGGATGATGAGACTAGTACCCGGAATGGGATTGTGCTAGGCGGAGGATGAGACTAGTACCCGGAATGGGATTGTGCTAGGCGGATGATGAGACTAGTACCCGGATGGGAATGTGCTAAGGGAAGCCATGAATTGGCATTGCCCAACCTCCGTTGGGAGAAAAGCTAGGACATAATACATATCGACTCGGTGAAATTGGGATTGATGGGTATTGGGTGTGGTTGATGGATAGATTGAAACCCGTGTGGGTGTGTATTGTTTTGTTGAAGGTGTTGCATTGTCATATCATGTTATATTGCGTGCCATGCATCTCACACATACATAATCTTGGCATAGATTTTCCTACTGGGCTAGTAGCTCAACCCCTCCATTTCAGGTACCGTTGCGGAGGATTAGCATGGATTGCTTGGCGTGGCACATTTTGAAAAGAATGGTGAAGAAGTTACTAGCATCTGCATGAAAATCTTTTGGGGTAGATGCACCGTAACATTATATGTATTTAGTTAACTCTAGTGGAACTTCTTATCTTTTGGAGATTTATGAATTATGTAACTTGGGCCGATAGTGCCTTTGACTTTTCATGGAGACTTTAAGGATTTATGAGTATTATCTGGTGGTTTTTATTATATGAAATTTGGGGCGTGACAACTTGGTATCAGAGCAGAGTTGGAATACCTTGAGACCGTGGGGAGACTTAGAGTCTCATGGGTTCAAACTCGCATTTTAAAAGACATGTGTGTGCTTGTGTGCATGACATTCATATGCATCATACAACTTGTTTCTTATGAGTAAGCATAGAATTGATAAAGTAAGTTGGATTTCCGTGTTGGGCATTGGCCTCGTATTGTGTGATTATTGATCTTGTTAGTGTTTACACATTGTAGAGATATGCCTCCTAGGCGTGGTGTACGATTGGGTGGACCGCGAGGCCGAAGCCAAAGCGATGGGCGTTACCGTGAGATCCCATTGGAGGATGTAGTAAGTCAACATAGGGAGGCTCCTCGTATGGAGAGGGCAAATGAAGAAGTTGAGCAAAACGAGGAACCACCGGCTGCTCCGGAGGTGTTTGCTCGGGAGTTTGTGGCGGCTCTCGCCGAGGCCAACATGTTGAGGACCGGTACGAGGGCCGAGGATGGAAACAGGGCAATGGATGCCATGAGGGAGTTTCGACGTTTGAACCCACCACTGTTTGGCGGGGAATGTGGTGATTTTCTAGCTGCTGATTATTGGTTGTCCGAGATCAACAAACTGTTTGATGCCTTGGATATTGTGGAGGATAGCATTAGAGTCAAGATTGTGGCGTGCCAATTGACGGGGGAAGCAAATGAGTGGTGGAAGTCGGTTTTGGGATCACGGAAAGATGCGAGGAGGGCTGCGAGGCGGGCAGCTGGAACTAGTGAGCCGGACAGGGAGACTTTGACTTGGGCGGATTTTGAGGTTCTCTTTGAGAACCAGTACTTCCCGGAATCTTATCGTGACCAGTTGCGTGAACAGTTTGAGACATTGGAGCAGGGAAGCATGACGGTGTCAGAGTATGCTGCAAGGTTCCAAACCTTGTCCCGTTTTGCACCAGAGCTTGTGGCTTCGGAAGCCCGTAAGTGCAGGCGATTTGAGAGGGGTCTTCACTCCTCAGTTAAGAGGCTCGTGGTGAGCCAACGGAAGATGAATTTTGTGGACGTGGTGGAGTGTGCTAGAAGTGTTGAGTTGCCCAGAGAGGCACAACGGGGTTCCAGAGTGTGGGAACCAAGGCAGCCGAACACGGTGCCAAATTACTCTTCATCTTCGGGGAGTTCGGGAAGTCAGGGGCGTAAGCGCCAGAGGGAACAGTTTCAGTCCCAACGAAGCCATTCAAACCTTAGGCCTGCTGTTTCATCGGGCTCGCGGAGCACTACTTCGAGGCCTTCGAGTGTATGTTTTCGATGTAATCAACCTGGTCATATCCGTGCTCAGTGCCCGGTACCTCCTAAAGTTTGTTATACTTGTGGAAAGGAGGATCACACCTCGAAGTTTTGTCCTCAAGGGGGAGGGACCCGTAGTGAGGTTGGCTCGGTGCAGCAACCGAGGCAAGGGCAAGGACAGCAATCCCATGGGGCCCCACAACGACAGCAACAACCCCATTTTCGCCAAACTACTTCGGTGCAAGGTTCACAAACTGGGAGAGGGGCTAGTTCATCGGCACCAGTAAATTTTGGTCGACGGGGAGGTGGGCATATGCAAGGGCATCAGGTTCATGCTAGGGCCTACAACATCACTACTGCTGTGGCACCTTCGACTTCCCAGAATCCAGACCCGTCGGTTGTAAGGGGTACATTTCTCGTATTCAACTCTTTTGCAAGGGTTTTATTTGATTCTGGAGCATCACATTCGTTTATTGCTGCATCCTTTGCTTGTGATTTGGGTTTGGAGACTACATTGTTAGACTCACCGTTGTATGTAGAGACGCCTATTGGGGGAAAATCATTACTTGACCGGGTATGTAGAGACTGCGAGCTTATGATCCTTGACCGTCGCTTTACGTATGACTTTATTGTATTGGGCATGACTGGGTTTGATGTTATTTTGGGTATGGACTGGTTGTCTACCCACCGTGCTATGATAGATTGTTTTAAGCGCAGAGTCCGCATTTGTTCGCCGGTTGATGGTTGTTTTGAGTTCCTTGGAGAACGCCGAGAACCGCTAGAACCTTATCTTTATGAACCCCAGGAGCGAGACTCCATTTATGCTTTGTTGGCTAGTTTGACTCTTGATGAGAATGTGCTTGAACGAGGTGAGTTGCCGTTAGTGGTTCGAGAATTCCCGGATGTGTTTCCGGAGGAGTTACCCGGTTTACCTCCCAAGAGAGAGATTGAGTTCACAATAGATTTGGTTCCGGGTACCACACCAATTTCCATGCCTCCGTATCGTTTTGCTCCGGCCGAATTGAAGGAGTTAAAGATTCAATTGCAGGAGTTGCAAGATTTGGGCTTCATACGTCCAAGTACATCGCCGTGGGGAGCTCCGGCTTTGTTTGCGCGGAAAAAGGATGGATCTTTACGGTTGTGTATTGATTATCGGAAGCTAAATCGTGTCACCGTGAAGAATAAATACCCAATGCCTAGAATTGACGATTTGTTTGATCAACTCCGAGGAGCTAGGTGTTTCTCAAAGATTGACTTGAGATCGGGGTACCATCAGTTGAGAGTCCGGAGTGAGGACATCCCTAAGACTGCCTTTCGGACGCGTTACGGGCACTATGAGTTTGTGGTGATGCCATTTGGGTTGACTAATGCTCCGGCCACGTTTATGGATCTTATGAACCGTATCTTCCGAATGTATCTTGACCAATTTGTGGTGGTGTTTGTCGATGATATTTTGATATACTCAAGTACGGAAGAAGATCATGAATCGCACTTGGCTATAGTTCTTGGGCTTTTGAGGGAACATCGGTTGTATGCTAAGTTGAGTAAATGCGAGTTTTGGCTTTCCGAAGTCAAGTTTTTGGGGCATGTTGTTTCGCAAGGAGGGGTGTCTGTTGATCCGGGGAAGATAGAATCGGTAATGAGTTGGCAACGACCGAAGAACGTTTTTGAGATTCGGAGCTTTTTGGGTTTGGCTGGATATTACCGTCGTTTCGTACTTGACTTCTCTCGCTTGGCGGCACCTATGACCCGATTGACTCGAAAAGGGACGCGTTTTGTTTGGGATGACGCATGCGAGGCTGCGTTTGAAGAGTTGAAGCGGCGCTTGACTAGCGCACCAGTCTTGATAGTACCCGAGAGGGGGGTTGGCTACTCGGTGTATTGTGATGCATCGAGAGAGGGACTTGGGTGTGTCTTAATGCAGAAGGGACGAGTCGTGGCCTATGGATCAAGGCAACTGAAGATACACGAACGGAACTATCCAACTCATGACTTGGAGCTGGGCGCAGTGGTGTTTGCTTTGAAGATTTGGCGACATTACCTCTATGGTGAGAAGTTTGAAGTCTTCTCCGACCACAAGAGTTTGAAATACTTGTTCTCTCAGAAGGAGCTGAATTTGAGACAACGCCGTTGGATGGAACATATTGAAGATTATGACTTTGAATTGCAATACCACCCGGGAAAGGCAAATGTGGTAGCGGATGCTTTGAGCAGAAAGCCAATTCAATTGGCGAGCTTGGCCATTCGTGAATGGAAGATGGTAGAGGAGTTGGGAAGTTATGCGACGTGTTTTGAGGAGGCTGGTGATGGGGCAATGTTATGCAATATGACGATCAAATCCACCTTATCCACCCGGGTAGTGGATGCTCAACAACATGATGAGGAGACGGAGGAGTTGCGCCGGAAATTCTTAAGTGGAAATGCCCGTGATGGATGGATGATCTATGCGGACCGAGGCCTTCGCTTCCAAGGAAAATTGTTTGTACCCATCTCTTGTCGGGAAGAGATTTTGAGGGAGTTTCACCATTCTCCTTTAGCTGTTCACCCAGGTGGGACAAAGATGTACCATGATTTGCGTCGGCAATTTTGGTGGTGTGGAATGAAGCGGGATGTGGCGAGTTTTGTGGCGAAATGTTTGACATGCCAACAAGTAAAGGCTGAACACCAACGACCCGCAGGGGAGTTGCAACCCTTGCCAATAGCGGAATGGAAATGGGAACATGTGACGATGGATTTTGTTACGGGTTTGCCGAAGTCGCCGAGAGGGCATGATGCTATATGGGTAGTAGTGGACCGTTTGACCAAGACCGCTCACTTTCTACCAATTCGGGTTACAGATTCAGTGGGGAAGCTCAGTCGACTGTATATTCGGGAGATTATCCGATTGCATGGGATTCCAGTTTCTATTGTGTCCGACCGAGACCCTAGATTCACGGCACGGTTTTGGCAAAGTTTGCAAGCGGCACTTGGCACAAACCTATTGTTTAGCACTGCTTACCACCCCCAGACCGATGGGCAATCTGAGCGTACAATTCAAATTCTGGAGGATATGCTTCGGGCATGCGTTTTGGACTTTCGGGGAAATTGGGAGGATCACCTGCCTCTTGTCGAGTTTGCCTACAACAATAGCTATCAATCGAGTATTGAGATGGCACCGTTTGAGGCTTTGTATGGTAGGCCATGTAGATCACCCGTGTGTTGGACCGAGTTGGGTGAGGCAACACTGGTGGGACCGGATTTGATTGGGGAAACTTCCGAGAGTATGAGGTTGATTCGCAAGCAACTTGCGAGGGCGCAAGAGAGGACTACGGAGTTAGTCAAGACAATTCGCCAACGATTACTTACCGCTCAGAGTAGACAGAAAAGTTATGCTGATCGACGCCGTCGTCCATTATCATTTGAGGTGGGGGATCATGTGTTCTTGAAAGTATCGCCACGACGAGGTTTGTCGCGTTTTGGGCGGAGAGGGAAGTTATCACCGAGATATATCGGGCCGTTTGATATCATTGAGAGAATTGGAGAAGTTGCTTACCGTTTGGCTTTGCCCCCAAAGCTATCGGGTGTGCATGACGTGTTTCATGTTTCGATGTTGAGGAAATACGAGCCGGATCCTTCTCATGTTTTGGAGTGGTCCGAGTTGGAGCTAGAGGCTGACGCATCTTATGGCGAGCAACCAATTCGTATTCTAGATGCCCGAGAGCAAGTGTTGAGAGGTAAGACGATACCTTTGGTTCGGGTACTATGGGGTAACCAAGGTAAGGAGGAGTCCACGTGGGAGCGTGAGGATGAGGTTCGGGAGAAATACCCGCATTTGTTTAACCCGTGACTTCTATGTACTTATCATTGGGTTATTGGGTTGGGGCGTGTTTGCCACCATGTTTTGTGTTTATTGAATGTGATTTCAACTTGAGTTATGTGCTGGTTTATGATATGGGCTGTGGAAATTGAAAATTTGACTATGCGTTAATTGTTATGTACTCGTTGAGCACGGTGCGTGCATGCTTGTTATATATGCTTGGTTGGTGTTACATGAAAACTTGATAGTTGACATCCGTTAAGCTTTGTGAAAGTCCGGATTGGCTTATGGTAAAGATTGAGAAATAACGGCGTGTCCGTATCTGGGAGTATCTGTGTCTGACTTATGGATTATGTGTAGAGGTATCGGTATCGGTGTGTTGTATTAAATTTCGAGGACGAAATTTCTTAAGGAGGGGAGGATGTAAGGACCCGGAAAATTTGAGTTTTTAAAATGTTTATTTGAAGGTTTATTTTGAATAAATAAAATGAATTTAATGTGGTAATTATCGGGTTATGATTTAGGAACCGGACCCGGAGTCTTTTATGTTATTTCGTACGCGTATTCTTATTTGGCTAGGCTATTGGGGGTCATTTGGGGATGTTAAAAATCTGATTTTTTTTTTGCCTAAGGGAGAAAAATTCCCAACTCTCTCTTAGCTCTCTCTCACTCCCCTTTTGCTCTCCCCTCCCTCTCTCTACAAATTCCATCTTCTTCCTTCACCATTGTCAAATTCCTTGGAGATTTAGAAGCTTTGCATCGTGTCTAACAAGGAGCTAAGGCCGGATCGTGGAGTGAAGCTAGGAAAGTTCGGGTTTGGAGCTCGGGAGCATCATCAAAGCTAGGGTTTCATTTCTTGGTCAAATCTTCCATTTCAAGGCTTGAGGTAGGGATTTCTACCTTGTATTATGTGTTTGTGAAGTGTTTTGGTACCTATTTCATGGTTAGATTGCTGTTTTGGTGTGGTTTGGTTCGTTGGAGAAATCTGCGATCGCGCAGTTTTTCTGCAGATCGCGTTCGGGCGTCCGGACGGGAGTCATGGGCGTCCGGACGGCTGGCCCAGGATTTTGGACAGAGAGATGGTAAAACTGGCGTCCGGACGGGAAAGCCTGGCGTCCGGACGGAGCCGGCCCGGCGTCCGGACGGGACCGGACGGTGACCGGGCGGCCGGTTGTTTTGCGTGCTGAGTTCATTTTTATTACGTATATTACCGTGGAATGTCATTATTTGGTGTTTTGATATGAATATAGGTCATTTGGAATTGGTTGTGTATGAATGAAATGATTGTACGTGATATGGATTCTTGACTTGTCATATGTTGTTGGGAATGGAAGGACAACGAGACTAGTACCCGGAATGGGATTGTGCTAGGCGGATGATGAAACTAGTACCCGGAATGGGATTGTGCTAGGCGGATGATGAGACTAGTACCCGGAATGGGATTGTGCTAGGCGGATGATGAGACTAGTACCCGGAATGGGATTGTGCTAGGCGGATGATGAGACTAGTACCCGGAATGGGATTGTGCTAGGCGGAGGATGAGACTAGTACCCGGAATGGGATTGTGCTAGGCGGATGATGAGACTAGTACCCGGATGGGAATGTGCTAAGGGAAGCCATGAATTGGCATTGCCCAACCTCCGTTGGGAGAAAAGCTAGGACATAATACATATCGACTCGGTGAAATTGGGATTGATGGGTATTGGGTGTGGTTGATGGATAGATTGAAACCCGTGTGGGTGTGTATTGTTTTGTTGAAGGTGTTGCATTGTCATATCATGTTATATTGCGTGCCATGCATCTCACACATACATAATCTTGGCATAGATTTTCCTACTGGGCTAGTAGCTCAACCCCTCCATTTCAGGTACCGTTGCGGAGGATTAGCATGGATTGCTTGGCGTGGCACATTTTGAAAAGAATGGTGAAGAAGTTACTAGCATCTGCATGAAAATCTTTTGGGGTAGATGCACCGTAACATTATATGTATTTAGTTAACTCTAGTGGAACTTCTTATCTTTTGGAGATTTATGAATTATGTAACTTGGGCCGATAGTGCCTTTGACTTTTCATGGAGACTTTAAGGATTTATGAGTATTATCTGGTGGTTTTTATTATATGAAATTTGGGGCGTGACAAACTGTATCCCGACTTATTTGGGATTTTGTCTTATCTCGGAGTAACAGGTACGCATCACCTTTCTCGAGTTGATGGTGTTCTCGGGCCGTCCTTCTATTGTTGGCAAGATATGGGCCGCCTTTCTTAGGTCTGCTAATTGCTAAACCGTCTTTCTAAGATCGGCTGACTAGATATTTGACCTTCTCGACCTGACTAAAGTACGGATAACACTCTTTATGTCGGCCATACCCTCACGTGATCGACACGTGTGTCTTGATGTATCTTCTGTTTAATGTCGAACTAAATCTTTGTTAAGGGGAATAAATGAATTTTCCTCGATTATAGTTTTACCCCCGTCAATTGCCCCTAGCTTCGGCTGCTTTGTACCGAATTGGTGGAATGGTCGAAGCTATATAGGGTGTACTCATAAGGGGGTCTGTTTCGAATTCAAGCGGTTTATACTTGTAACCATTTTATACGGAGCGTGCTCTGTCTCATTAAATGCGACGTAACCGTTTGTCAGCTGCTTTACAGACGGACGCTCTTCCCGCACGTGTTGGATGTGTCGTTTCGATGCCCCCTCAGTAATTAACTTGATTTCCAAGGGCGAAAAACCTTCTGATCTTTAATTTTGAATCCAGGGGTGAAGAATTTGCCGCATTTTCCCTTCTCATTCGCCTATAATTCTTATTCCCTCTGTCCTTGTTTTTTTCTTTTGTTACCATTTTTTATTTATTTCGTCTTCATCGTGCCCCTGTAAGTCGTACGTTCCGCTTCTTGTCTTCTTCTTCCTTTCTTGTGCGTATCTCTCCTGTATTCATCCTCTGAATATGGGAGTCTTCCATAGACACTTCGCCACTCCGGCAAGCATAGCAGAATTCTTCGCTTCTTCTTCATTACAAGGCCATCCAGTTGGTTCGGTTCTGGTCCATCTAGATCAGGTTGCTTGCAACATCTCTTGTTTTGGTCTGGCTTTTGAGATCATCCGGTTGGTCTAGTTTATGACCATCCGGTTGAACAAACTTGTAGCATCTTCCTTTGGTGTATGCATTTTAGGCTCATCTAGTTGGTCTGTTTTGGACTATCTGGTTGGCTCTTTTTCATAATTGCAAACTTGTCCTCTTCGCTTCAATCCCCAGTGCCTCGGCCTTCTTTCGATCCTCACCCTTTTTCGATGCGTTGACAGGTTTAGCAACATGCTTTCGGACTTCAAAATTTGATAGGAACTCTCGGGAGTCATATTGACTATCCGGGCTACTCCTTAAGCATGATCAACCTGTAATTGGTTAAGAAACACCTCACGTGCAATATCAACATTATTATTTGATTAAACTCACATCCGCATGTCAAAATAGAGAGAATGAGCCTGTAGATATGCAATATTGCGCACTCATCTCATATTAATACATATCGTTTTTCTCTGTTCAAAAAACAAAAGAAGAGTGCTCGTTCTTTCTTGAGCTTAACTGTATCACCCTTAAGTTCAATGATTAGGTGTTAAACACTTGTTGGAGCTTAGAGTCAAAGTATGAATAATTTGTTTGGTAAGAAAAGAAATTTTCTTAGAGTTCTTTAATAAAATCCTATCAGTTGGTTGGCTAGCTCTTCGAGAAAGCTAGTGATTGTAATCTATATTTGAAGAATATTATAAACTCAAGTGGTACCCTTAAAAAGTGGACTAGAGACTCGTCTCAACGGTTCGTTGAACCACTATATATATATATATATATATATATATATATATATATATATATATATATCACGTGTTTTAATCTCTTTATCCATGCTCGTTACTTATTATGATTTATTTATCGCATTAACAATATAAATAATGAAAAGTTAAGGAGTATGTTAAGAAATTATCAGTAACAACTAGAAGAGTTTATGTTTTTCTTCGAAGCGTTCTCATGCATTTCTTTTCGTATTATAGCGAGTTTACATTTTGATATTTATGATTAGTAAAATTTTCTTTGCCAGTAAAATAACATAGAATAATTTCTATTTTTTATTGCATCATTAATATTTAAATTGGTCATTTTAGCTTAACAACACAATTCACTCTCCTTTTTAATTGTTTTTGGGATCGTTGGTTTCTAAAGAATCTGATAGAGTACTTAAAAATCTAACAAAATCTTAATTTATTTTACATTTGACATTTTTACTTTGCTGGAGATTCTCTCTCTCTCTCTCTCACTCACACACAGTTACGCTCGCGCATATATATATATATATATATATATATATATATATATATATATATATATATATATATATATATATATATATACAGTTCACTTCCGGTCCAGTATCCTGGACACAGCTTATATCCGGACTTTTATTGGCAGCCCTTGGATTTCATCCAAGGGCCAGGATTTGTGCAACTAAAAAAGCCTTGAAAACCCAATACCCAATACCCATGGGAATAAACCCGGATCCTGACCCGGGTCAGGAAATAAAAGTTACTGGTTTCTTGGGTTTTTGAAATTGTGTACGTGAACCCAATTTCTCTCTCTCTCTGCCTCTCTCTCTCCCCGACTCGATCCGGCCGGCCACGCCTCCCTCCTGACCCCGGTCTCCGGCGCTGCCCTACTTCTCCGGACTCCGTCGCCGACGACGCTTCTGATTCCGCTGCCGCCGGCGGTCAGTTCCAGATCTGGTATGGTTTTGTTCCTCTCAAGTTAGGGCTTTTTCAGTTCCATGAAGTTAGGGCTTTTTCATTAACTTAGGGCTTTTCCAGAACTGGTATGATTTGTTCCGGCTTCGAATGGTGAACCATAGTTTTTGGGGTGGATGATGAGCTTTTTCAGTGGAACTTAGTTTTTTCATTAACTATGGTGAACCTTAGTTTTTTCAGCCGGAACAAAAGCCCTAACTGTGGATGTAAGCTCTATTTCAGTGGATGAACAGAACCATATCTTTTTGTAAGGACTACTTTTGTCTCCTAAGTGATCTGGTGAACCATAGTTTTTTCAGTGGATGAGCTGTTCTTGAAACTTAGGGCTTCATCTATTACGTTAGAAGCAAGTTGGAAGAGACTATTTCGTCTAACTAACAAAGAGGTGTCGCAAATATCTTTTCCCGTGCCACCCAAATCATCTCGAACTCGCATAGCTTTTGCTGATTTAGTCCACCTCCGTAAGATATACTGATTAGGCAATTGTATGATTTGCATTCTCGTAAAATATGCCAACATGTGTCGACACGGGATACCATCGCATTCAAACTTCTTGCAACTACAACTAACACAGGTTGATGACTTGTCTACATAAATCTCGTGAACCCTTGCACCACTTTCCGTCGCCCTCTCAATATTGCACAGACAACGATGTTCATCCTCATACGTTATCGTTACTATATATGCCGAACTGTGAAAGAGTTCCTCTTGAAACTTGTAAAATATTGTCCGTGTATACAATTCACTCATTTGTTTCTCCATTACCCAACATGTTTTCAAGACAGGTTTCTCATTGATATCTTTATGATCAAGATCCAATTCGTTATGCCATACACGTGACAGTGCCCTCTCAAACCGTGTAACGAAATCCCACAAACAATTATGTGGAGACACGTACCTCTTGAAAAATGCATGCGAAATTTCAGCCCTTTGACTGCTAGTCATGTGGGCCGAAAAAATGTGATTCATATATGCAGGGATCCATCGGTCACGAATTTTGTACATTCCACTTAGCCATTCATTGCCAGATAAGTTAGTGTTTTCTAAAATAACTGCCCATCTTGCTTCAAATTCTTCAGGGGTCTCGGATTCCCATATGCATCTTTTGAACTCATCATAATGTTCTTTATAGCATACCGCACTTATTTTTTCTGAAAATTTACTTACAATGTGCCAAATGCAGTACCTATGATGTGTATTTGGAAGAACATTAGCAACTGCTCGTGTCATTGCCGGGTCCTGATCAGTTATGATCATTTTGGGAGGGCCTGCCGGCATTGATTTCAACCATTCCTTCAACAACCACTCAAAAGAATCAATTGTCTCGTCACCTTGGAATCCACACCCAAAATCGTTGTCTGTCCGTGGTGATTAACACCTAATATAGGTGCAAATATCAAAGCATATCGGTTTGTGTTGTAAGTTGTGTCGAAGACCACCACGTCACCAAAATATTGGTACGACTTCCTAGAGGTAGCATCAGCCCAAAAACAATGAGTCATCCTGCCCTCGTCATCTTTCTCTATTGCAAACGTAAAACCGGCATTTCTTTGTTGTTCAATTAAAAAATGCTCGTACAACATATTGGCATCATGTCCAGCTAATGTTTTTCTCCTATCCCTTTCAACATTGTAAA
Source organism: Arctostaphylos glauca (assembly GCA_019985065.2). Lineage (NCBI taxonomy): Eukaryota > Viridiplantae > Streptophyta > Magnoliopsida > Ericales > Ericaceae > Arctostaphylos > Arctostaphylos glauca. Next base: position 10,702,793 of record JAHSPW020000014.1, read on the forward strand.
GATCTTGTTCTAAAAATCCTACATTTTCTAGTCCTCCAGACTGCAACTCTAAAATACTCATTTGTTGGTGGGTTGGCATATTTGCAGCTGCAAGTTGTTGTGTTAATGCTTTTTTCGCAACTGACACTGTACGATGAGAACGCAACAAATGTACCCTTTTTGGCTTCGTGAGAGGATGGTTATGACCCTCGACAAATTGAGAAACAACAAACCTCTGCTTTAACCGGTCTTTCACAACAGACAATTTTGCCCCACAACCCTCTCTACTTATCCCCCGCCGCCGTACACTGGGTCCAGAATTTGTTATTCTCCTAACTCCCTCTTTGAAACAAACGTACTCTTTCTGTATGATATCATTATTTTCCCTACTCCTCTTACTGGAATTTACCCGAATACCAAATCCAGATTCTCTCGCATAATTATTGTAAAACAGATGAACGGCTTCTAAATTTTCAAAGTCTTGTCCAATTTTTGGTATTAGGTCGCCCTTTACTTGAGGATTATAAATTACCTCACAAGAATTTGCAGAAGATTCCGTAGGTTGATTCGGTGTCGGTGACAATTGCTCAATATCTTCATAATACTCCATCCTTGCAAAGTGTAACAATCTGTAATAAAGTTCAAAAGAGACAATTTACAACATATATTGATCCGTGACGGATATAAAATTTAATTGTTTGAATACACAACAAACCCAAACCCAACGAGACAAACAAAGTAAACTATTTCAATTATTGATGGATCCTCACTCACAAATGCCTGTTAAATGATCCCTATAATACAAACCTAAACCAGCCACTAAATATACCTAAATTAATGATAGCTAGTAATCCGCAAAATGCTCCTAAACTCAATATTTTTTCTGAAACTCAATATTTTTTCTGCTGCCTTTCCTCACATCTATATACCAAAGAGAATACATACAGGTCAAACAGCAAAATTGTAGAAGAAAAGCAAGAGTTACATCAAGAAACCGAACAACAAAATTTTTTCTGCTCAACTCAATATTTTTTCTGAAAAAAGATGAGGACGGCATAACGAATGATCAAGATCCAAAGTCATTTGGGTTACAAACGTGTCAACCGTATACTCATTTGGGTTTTCAGAAAAACCAAAATCTAGGAACTGAAAAAAGCCCTAAACAGTTGAGAGATTCCGATCTCCGTACCAGATGACCGCCGGCGGCAGCGGAATCAGAAGCGTCGTCGGCGACGGAGTCCGGAGAAGTAGGGCGGCGCCGGAGACCGGGGTCAGGAGGGAGGCGTGGCCGGCCGGATCGAGTCGGGGAGAGAGAGAGGCAGAGAGAGAGAGAGAAATTGGGTTCACGTACACAATTTCAAAAACCCAAGAAACCAGTAACTTTTATTTCCTGACCCGGGTCAGGATCCGGGTTTATTCCCATGGGTATTGGGTATTGGGTTTTCAAGGCTTTTTTAGTTGCACAAATCTTGGCCCTTGGATGAAATCCAAGGGCTGCCAATAAAAGTCCGGATATAAGCTGTGTCCAGGATACTGAACCGGAAGTGAACTGTATATATATATATATATATACATACATACATATATATTAAATTAGTCACTCTTGAATAATAGTGTTTGAGGTCTACCTTTTTATAATTCAAAAGCAAATAAACAAGGCTCTATGACAGCATGAAAAATCCATCAATAGATCTTGAGGCTATAAATTTCACGAAAAAGAAATTCAGAAATACTCCATGAGGTATTGACTCAAATACTCCCTACTCCAATAAAGTGCGGGCTTCTCACCTATTTAAATCTCATGCAACTATCGAGTACTCCAATCACTATTTCTTTTTGTTGAAAGACAAAAAGGAAGATAATTTTATTAATTACATACGTATAAAATGATTAAAAGGACAACTGTCAAAAGAAAACATCGAAATGGAATAAGAGGAATTCAACTACGTTGGCACAGTAACAACCGCCAATCATTTGCTAGACGAACATGATATTATAAGGTATATCCCACTTTGGCTTAACTTCATGTATTTTCTTTTACTCTCTTTTTTTTTTTCAAACAAAACTCACATTGACAACTATCAAACCTAACAACATGCTCCATTTCATTTCTTGGGTTATTAAGGATGGGTGTAGGATAGTGGGATTTGGCAAAGGTCATACTTTGGTTTGCTGAAGACTGCACAAATCTTATTTGCTGCTGAAGGCTCTAAATTGGTTGCTTCATTGTTTCTGTTGGAGATTCTGCTGTGGTTGTTACATCTTCTCTGCTAAAGACTAAGTTATGATCATGCTATATTTGTTAGGTGTTTTCTTTTGGTTTGATCTGTTTTATTTTCTTATTTTCATTGATATCTTGTCAACCTTTAGGTGTTTGGGGGCTCAAGCTGCATGTGATTGTCGTTCGTCCGGGTGCCAACTTAGTTGGGATTCGGCTCCGGTCATTGTGATGCTCTATGCTTGTCTCCCTTTAATCTTTGTATTAAATTTCAAAGATTAATAAATTTTTCTTTTGCCAAGCCAAAAAAAAAAACTAATTAACAACATGGGAAAACTAATATAATATACATAGACAAGCATGAACATCTATTACAAGTATAAAGAAAATACCACTCTTATCATGGATAAACTAAGTCCCCTAGATGACTTGATTAAATCAACAAATTATCTTTTTTATAAAGAGAAAATCAAATGACAATTTTAAAGCCCGCTAACACTTTCGTTTTCAAGGTTTGTTCATATTAAATTGAATGTTTTTGAAAGAAGTTAGGTAAAATCGTAATTAAAACAATTAATTGGGGATATAATTGGTCTACTTTGATAGTTGACCGTAGAACACATGATGGATCATATATTGTAGTTGACTTGTCGATTCATGTTAACTGGCAGAATTTTATTAGAAGTTGATGGGTCACTTTTGATGCTTCAAACGTTACAAATTGTAAGAGATTACGTATATGTATGTATACATATATATATAAGCAACCATATCTAGTCTAAGCAACCACATATAAATATGTGATAAGATATACCATGAAGCAACCACAACTACTGGTCTGAGCAAATCATAACTTGTATCATAAAATATGCAATAAAAAAATGTATTATTCTCGTATCGTATATCAAATTATCGCGCGGAGTTTCTTCATGTACTTGTTATAAACGTGTCCAACTTTTATTGATTAACTTTAACTAGGCCAAGTCTTTTTCTACAAAACAACAAACACACTCTCTCTCTCTCTCTCTTCCCCTCTCTCTCTGTCTCTGTGAACATATAATCACCTCCAAGTTTTCACTCGTTCTTGTTTCATTTCCTTTTCAAGTAGTAACCACCAATGGCGCAAAGACTTAACCAAATACGTCCACCAACTTATGGGAATCTTATTACAATACTTAGCATTGACGGAGGAGGGATTAGAGGAATCATCCCCGGAGTTATCCTCTCGTACCTAGAATCACAACTTCAGGTAATCAATGATTCCAACAACTTATATTAAATCTTGAAAACCAAGTTTGGATATCCCTACTACCTCATCAGGAAATTCATACGCGGCAAATCAAATTTTGTTCAAGATCGTATCTAATTGCATGTTATTTGTGTGGCTTGACTTTGAATCCTTTACATTGTGGTAATTAGGAGCTAGATGGTGCGGATGCAAGACTCGTGGACTACTTTGATGTGGTTGCGGGGACGAGTACAGGCGGTCTAATAACAGCAATGCTAACCACACCAAACAATGATAATCGACCTTTATATGCTGCGAAAGAAATTGTGCCCTTTTATCTTCAAAACTCTCCTAAAATTTTCCCACAGACAACGTAAGTACAAAAATCATCTACATCATGACCTAAAACTCATGCTACGTACTAGTTTGTTTTTTTTCTTTTGATTATCCTTCTCATTCATGGAGTTTTGAATCATGCAGGGGACCTTTTGCTGGTGCTATAGATACGTTCAAAGTATTAACAGGGCCTAAATATAACGGCAAATATCTTCATAACCTGCTTAGGGACATCTTAGGCGACAAAAGGTTGCACCACTCCTTGACAAGCATTGTTATTCCAACTTTCGACATCAAGAAACTACAGCCGACTATCTTTAGCTCATATCAGGTTCTAATTGTTTAAACATAAATATCTGTCGAATTACTTAAATTGTGTATTGCACTCCAATAGACTCTTCAAATGCTAAATCACTATTTGTAGAATGATTTAGACTTGGGTTTAGAATTTGAAGGTTGCTACCAATATAGTAGCAATGGAGAGAAGAATTTTAACAGTAGCTACGTTGGAGGTTGAAGAATCTGCCGGATTACTTTTTTTTTTATAACCAAAGTATCTGGGTCGGTTTAAAACCCAACAAAATCTTAAATTTTTTTACATTTGACATTTTGAAGCGCGCGCGCGCACACACACACACAGATATATATATATATATATATATATATATATTTATTTATTTATTAGTCTCCTTTTAATAAGAGATCTCTTATTTTACTACAGCGCGGATCTTTTCTTTTCTGATCAAATTTTGATGATCTGAACTTTTTAATGTGTTTAAAACATATTTTAAAGAGTTAACGCGAGAAATCAGCCCAAAATATTATCCGTAAATGCTTGATCCAATCAATTTTTTATAAAACTATTTTTGTCAGCACTTATCAAAAATTGTTTAGATCAAATCCTTCTAAATCAAGCACTTCTCGATATATATATATATATATATATATATATATATATATATATATATATATATATATATAAGCTTCTAATACGAAAATTTCTCATTTTGCTAAAATGAGAACCTCCTTTTTTCTAATCAAATATTAATAATCCGAGCCGTTCAATGTGTTTAAAACATGTTTTTAAGAGTACCCATGAGAAATTAGCTCAAAAAATATCCGAAAGAGTTTAATCCAAGCATTTTTTCATAAATTATGAATTTTCATTTCTCGATTATATTTTAATGATCTGAATTGTTTAACGTTCTTAAAACATATTTTTAAAGGCACCCGCGAAAAATAGACTCAAAAAATACCGGGAAGAGTTTGATCCAAGCAGTTTTCCATAAATGCTGACAATAACAGTTTTATGAAAAATTATTTGGATTAAACCATTCCCGATTATATTTGGAGCTGATTTTTTGTGAATACCCTTAAAAATATCTTTTAAATACATTAAGCGGTTCGGATCATTAAAATTTGATCAGAAAATGTAAGGTTCTTATTTTAGCAAAATGAGAGATCCCTCACTAGAAGAGAGAGAGAGAGAGAGACTAGGTGCTTGTTTTTAAATGATTCCATAGGGAAGGATTGAAGGATTGAAATGTATGGCTTTAGTCGTTCTTGATCACTATTAGTGTTCAAAGAAGTTGATCAACAAGGCCCTGGAAAATCTAGCAGCAGATCTTTAGGCTATAGTTCCAAACTAGTATTGCTACAGATACTCCATGACTTATTAAATCCGACACTCCTCCCATCGTAACTAGTGTCGAGTTCTCCATTTAGTATTTCATGGAGGATTCCTAACAATATTGACTCACTCGATTTAGGGAGACTGTAATACAATTTCCTGTAGTTAAAAAACGTCGAAGTTTTACCTATTTTGTTTTCGAAACTATATCATTTTGACTTATTACGCGAATTGTTATCACAATTTATGATATCAAAATGGTGTAATTTTGAAGATAAAACAAACAAGGTGCTAAAGCTCAATCCTACTGCAATTACATCGTTCGAGGGATATAATAAGTATTCAAATTAATGTAAACTTTTCTATTATTTGTGTGAGATTATACGGCCAGCCCAACACAACCAATGCCGGCTTACAAGGGATAAATTATCGTATGAGTCCGAACCGGGTGACACTATTTCACTCACACTCAACTTCATATCTTTTCTTTTACTCTATTTGGTTTCAAAAAGTCTAGGAACAGACATCCGAACACATCCGGACACAGATGTGTCCAAAACCGTTAACCGTTAGATGTACGTAGAGTCCTCAAATTATTAAGAATCTCACGTGCATCTAATGATTCCAAACACATCTATGTCCGAATGTCCAGATTTGTTTGCGTTCCTAGCATTGCTCATTTGATTTTTCAAAACAGAACCCAGGTTGACAATTTTCAAACCTAGCAACATGGAAAAACAAACACTTCTTTCGATGTGAACAACAATTTTGAAGCCAGCTTATACTTTCATTTTTTACTTTCTTTGCATATATATTAAATTGAATGCTTATAAGAAAAAATTAGGATAAGATTATAATTTAAATAATCAACTACTTGTTTTCTTCATCGTCACTTGCACACGCTTGATGCTGGTATAATTTATTGGTCAACTACATATGATAGTTGGCTTGTCGATTTATGTTAACTTGCAGAATTTATTTGAAGTTGAGGGGTTACTAATTTTGATTCTAAACACGCTACAAATTGGCAAAGAATATTAAAAAAATAAGATCATATATTTTGTGATATTATATATATGTTAATGCAGGTGACATGTGATCCGGTAATTGACGTAGCGTTATCAGATATATGCATTAGCACCTCAGCAGCACCAACATATCTTCCTGCACATTCTTTTACAAATACTGACCAACATGGGAATGTCCGAGAATTTAACTTGATCGACGGAGGTGTGGCTGCCAATAACCCGGTAATTAAATTACAAATCAGGTTAACTTTTCCGGTAACATATTTAAGTAATTATTGATTAGTAGAGATACATGTACGTAAGTTGGTCCGAACGGCGAACGCTTCTAAGTGATTCATCGTGTATTTTGACAAAAAAAAAACTATATATTGGGTTGGAATATTATTGTGATTGCAGGCATTGGTTGCCATAAGTGAAGCGACTAAACAAGTGTTCAAGGAAAATCCAGACTTCTTTCCGATAAAGCCCATGGATTATGATCGTTATCTTGTGATATCAGTAGGGACAGGATCGGGCAAGATTGAGAATAAGTACAATGCAAAAATGGCTTCAAAGTGGGGAATGTTTGGGTGGTTATTTGACAATGGGTCTACTCCTTTACTAAATGTTTTCAATCAGGCAAGTGCAGATATGATTGATTTTCACATTTGTGTGGTCTTTGAAGCTCTTCGTTCTGAAGATAATTACCTCCGTATCCAAGTAAGCCCCTCTCCTCTTGCTTTTATAATTCACTAGTGTCCGTGTGCAAACAACATGCGCGTATGAATACAATCGCAAGATCTTTTTTTCTCAAGCAATTTTTTAGTTAACAATTTTAGGAGGCAGTGTTTTTGGAACAGTGTTTTTACGTAAAGATTCCTATGTTATTACGATAAAAGAGAGTTTTTAAGGGTTATTTTGGAAAGTAAAAATGTGACGGAACTTCATTCTATAGTTCACACCGACAAAGGGTACTAGTCCCTTTCTATTAGTATAGATATAGATAGATATCATCTTAATTTATGTCGTAGTTGTAAGGTCAGAGACCCCTTTTTTTGATAACCAAAGTATCCGGCCGGCTTCGGAATTATCCTAACCTAATGCCGACTAGTCTTCATGATCTTGAAGTACTTAACAATCGAGCAAACCGCTAGTGGGCCCTAGTGATCGATTCTGATGGGATTCGATCTCGTGACTCTGGAAAGATAAACCGCTTAGTCACCCTCTGGAGAGCGAAAAGTTATTGAGAAAAATACATTGAAAATTAAATTTGGAGGTGTAGAAGTATGATTCGTTGACGAAGAATTAGAGTAGATGACACCTTGTTTCGCTGGTTGGAATTGGAAAAATTAGAAGTAAACCTGTGGACTACGATACACCAGCTACCTGCCCTGATATATGTATATACACACATATACATATATTGTGTATGTGTGTGTGTGTGTGTCGTCAATGAAATTTAAATATCACTCAAACACAATCATGCAGATCCTCTTTCAGCAATACACTTCATCAAACAAGTGCGGCATATATACATATTATGTGGGGGAGTATTAAAATTTCTTATTAAACTACAAGTTAATATTAAATATAAAAAATTATTAAGAAAGAGTTTGAAGGTGGAAAGAAGTGTGAAGGTTTTTTCTTGCTAGTTGAAAAAGGAATAAAGTGGAAAGAGAAATATGAGTGTTGATGTGGATTTTTGCGTGATTTTAATTATTTTATTAAAAAAATATATCACGTGTCATACACATACTTAATATATAATATAGATAGATATGATCAGGATTTCTTGCATGTACAATACAGTTGGTATGGGCCTATTGTGGCCTTTTTAGATTATCTAAAATGCTTATAGATCTTAATAAGATTATTAGTGTAAAAATTTAAATTGATTGTAGTCACCCATCAAATTAGATTTGTCTTCAAGAAATGAACGGCCACATTTCAAAGTTATGATTATTGTCCAAGACGATGTGACCCAAAAACATTGCAACTGATGTTTAATCATGTGTTACCAAAAAACACGAAAATCCTAGTTATTTATGTATTGGAATGTATGTTCCAAAATATGATACAATTTCATTCTGAGAAGATAAATACAGCAGCGCAAAGAAATTCCAAGTTATTTAAATGTATGTCAATAATGAAAATTTAGCCAGAGTAAAGTTTTGGCAAGAAAAAAATGCCAGTCTTCCATGTGTTTGACATGAATAAGATCAAATATGATGTGTTGTTTTTGTGGGTATCATAATGTATAAAGCCTAACTCTATCGTATCACAGTTTACGGTGTGTGACATACCACGTTTTCGTTTCTTATTTAGAAATTAATGATCTGCATTTTAGATAACTTTCGTCAATCAACATTTTGAATGGATGATCTTCTCAGTGTACATAACTGTAGAGCTCTTTCGTTCATGTAACGATTGCACTCACGATTTCATTTGTTCCAAACTCAATGTACCTAGATATGCAACTACAACTAAAGGTTAGTATCCCATTGGCCAGAGTTTGCTCAGGAAGAACTCTGATGCCTAAGTCAATACTTGAAGAAGAAGATAAGCAAGACTTAGTTAAGGTTTAGAATGTTGTGCATACCATACTCCTTCACGTATTGTTCATTTTATACACTTCTCGGCTTGAGTACCAAGACTAGATTAACATGTGTGGAGCACACCCCTGGTGACAGTGATTCATAACAAAATTTCGTTATGACATCAGCCAATAACGTAATGTCTTCCAGCTCACACATCACATGCTACAGCCTATACACAAGCTTGCCAAGTGGACTCTAATTTGCTGTAAATTACCTTAGCTAGGTAAATTGGGCACAGAGTCGGCCTAAGCCCATGAATTAGGCTGGGCAAGAGGCACTACATGTCATGGAGCTAGCCTGAGCTCGACTCGGCCTACTGAAGATGTTGACCTTGGACTTGGCTTTTCCCAGCCCAATATTAACTTGGTTTGGCCCATTGCTTGTCTCGGTTCAATCCTCAACAATAGCCCCTCAACTTCTCTTCAGCTTGGTCGAGGAGGGGTTGATTACCACTACTGAATCAATAATCAAGATGTCAAGCTAAGAGATTTAGCAGATGATGGTGTCATTCGTGAAGGCAAGCTCAACTCACCTATGAGACACAAGAACACATGTCGATCATCCACCCAACTGATGTCAATCGAAAGGAGATGTCGCATGCATTAGTCTACAAAAACACGCAAGCCATCTCCTCACATTAAATGTGATGCCACGCGTCAGGCAATGAGAGGCTCAAATGTCACGTCACCTCAATTCCCATGGTGGCTTTTTAAATTGATGTCTTTTGGGACTCCCTCCAACATAATCCTATAAAACGGGGGTCCAACTTCCCAAATCACACTTTTTTTAAGCTCCTTTTCCTTGCACCATCTGAGTTCCCAGAATTCCCAGAGTTATCGAATCTCCTCCAAGTCCCGCAGCGACTCCACTGCCTTCCAATTTTTGCGTTCAAGATCGTCAGAGTTCTGTGTTGTGCCTCATCTTTGATCTTGAAGGATTTTTTTAGGAGAAAGCTCTCAGCGTGATTCACATGGGCATCTATTCTCATTCTTCTCTATTTTCATCCATCATGATCCCTTGGTTGCTCCATCTTGTTCGTTGTTATAGTTGGCCCTGTCACCTCTTAGTTACTGGTTAATTTTTTGATGGGTCTCACGTTGAGGCCCACTTAATCAACAAACCAACTTTGTGTACCGTACTTTGCAACACATCATTGCTAAAAAAAAATAAACAATATCAACCAAACCCTAATCGTTGGCCCATGGTTTCTTGCTAGCTGTCAAAGCATGGCTCTTGGCAAATATCAGGCCATATTTGGTGATGAAGATTCAATTAGAGCTTTTAGAGAGGAATATCGAATCCTAGATGATGTACAGTTAAAGCTTCTTCCAGAGGGGTTGGCATTGACTCCAAAGAACGATCGGATTCACATTCCCATTGTTGCCATCATAGACGGTGGTGTTCGGTTCCCCGTCTATCCTTTTCTATGTTCAACATGCATAATTTTTTGAATGAATATTGATCTTCTCAATTTAACTATGGAGCCTTTTAGTCCGTGTAACAATTCCACTCACGATTTTTTCTGTTCCGAACTCAATGTACCTAGATCTGCAACCATAACAAAAGGTTAGTTTTCAATCGGCTAGTATTTAGAAGGTTGTGCGTACCATACTTCTTCAAATATTGTTCCTTATATACACTTTTTCACTTGAGTACCAAGCTTAGATTAGCATGTGCAGAGCATACTTCTTAGTGACAGTGATCCATAACAAAATTCTATTATAACATCAGCCAATAATATAATGAATTTCAGCTCACGGATCATGTGCTACAACCTATACACTAACTTGTCAAGTGGACTGTAGTTTGCTATAAGTGACCTCAGCTCTATAAACTAGGTACAGACTCAGCCTGGAACCATTTGCGCTCTTTAGCTGGTCATGAGTACTACGTGTCATTGGTTTTATTCTGCCCGACCTGATGAAGATGTCAATCTTGGGCTTGGCTGCCCCAGCCCAATATTAACTTAGTTCAGTCCTTGACATTAACGTACAAGTTCAGTCCTTGACATTAATGTACAAGATAATTAATTGATTCAAATAGCCAAACTAATCCGAGCTAGGATCATAGAGGAGAAATTTATTTCATGACTTGCTATCACAACATATGATACAAGTTAATTAAAGAGTTAGACCTAATGATTTTTTATTATTTTCTTATTATGTATGAATTCAGGATGACACATTAAGTGGGACACTATCATCGGTTGATGTATCTACAACCGAAAATTTGGAAAATCTTGTCGAAGTTGGTGAGAAATTGTTGAAAAAGACAGTTTCAAGGGTAAACATGGACACTGGTCTCTACGAACCAATTCCAAATGCTGGCTCAAATGAAGATGCACTCAAATTGTATGTACACTAACTCTATATTTATTGCTTTGAGTCTTCGCTATATAATACCCATCAAGCTAAACCTATTTTCTTTGAACAACTCTACTAATACATCAAGTTATATATTAGAGGGTACATCATGCCTATGTGGTATATCATTATAAAACAAAATATAAAAGTGAGTCTCATGAATTTTGACAAGTGTTCAAATTAGTGTATATCACATGGACATGATGTATAACTCGATATATTACTCGATGTACGTGATGTGTTAGTAGCATTGCTCATTTTTTTTGCCACGAGATAGCTTTAGTGATCTTAGTAATTAGTTAAGAATAAGTCTACTAACACATCAAGTTGTACATCAAAGGTACATTATGCTTACGTGGCATGTCATTTTAAGTATAAAATATAAAATCAGACCCTATAAATTTTGATCCATGTTCAAATTAATGGATCATGTAAGTTTTTCTTTGATGGTGTTAAATAAATAATAACCTATTTTTATATCAGGATCTTAAATTATCATGATCTCACAAAAAAATATTATGCGGAAATAAAATAATTAAGAACAATGTACCCGGATCCATAAGGACGATTAACATATCCGGATCTATCCGTGTAGAACTTGAATGCCTCAATAATTAACAATAGCATCTATGAGTTTGCAAAGAGCATCAAGCCTTAGGTGGAAAATAGGTTTCTCTAACTTACCTTCTTTTCTTGCAATCAGTCACCTCTTATTTGATGGAAGACCAGATGCACTTTTATAGGTAGAGAGAGGACCAGTTTCCTAATTGAACTGTAATTTCTATTTCCCATCAAAGTAGAACTCTTATTGGAAACTGCTTCATCTATTGACCAATTAGATAAAGATAAGGGCCTAAAGATATAGAGTCCTATTGAACCTCTAATTATATATGTGACACACATAATAAGCAGGCTAATTTATAGACTAAATAAAAATTAGTTTTACATTCTCCCACTTGGCACATAGAATAATTAGGTATGGTTCAACAAGAAAAACATAAGACGCGCCATAAGTCCATATATATCCCTTCTGTACTTGGTCATAATCATAACACTATAATTAAATAACCCACTAATGCGAGTCATGGCGGTTCTACATCATCATGCGACATAGTTCCTTCCATGTACTACAACACTAGCAACCTATTTAATATAGTCCATAACTGAGAAGCATTCTTTATAGGGTCCAATTCTTGTTATAATTCGCATATACGTACGTACACATACATAACAAGAAAATTATCAGAAACACTTAAGTGAGATCTCTCATAGTGTCAACAACATAGTTACCATAATGCAGTCCATAAAACGTAAGTTACAGCTGTAATGAGGTATTGCTCAAGACTTATTCAATCAGTTTATTCATTAATAGTCTTTGTCAATAACCCCTTTCTAAGTGCATTTGCAATCATAAACTGTGCTTTATGCCTTTTATTGACACTATTTGTCTCTGAAGATTCTTCTTAAAGAAGAAAATAGTTGTGGAGTCATAAACTCTCAGCGGCTTGGTAATGGTGTCGACAACCTCCAAGTCCTGAGATAAATTCCCAACTTAATTTGTGAAATGTAGCATCAAACCATGCCACAATTCAATTTTCATAATGACAGTTTCTTTAATACTTTTGTGTGTTCATCCACGTGATATGAACAAATAATCAAAAGTAGACTTTCTACTGTCAACGCATCAAACAAAATCTGAATCTGAGTAGCTGATAAACTCAAAATTCCCAAATATCCTTAATATGAGTGAGCATATAATCTTTTATCTCAAATTCATGAGAGAAACTCTTAAATACAATCAATAAAGATTACAATAAGTAAGCAAAAATATTATCAATATGAAATAAACTAACTCCCACTAACCTTAGAATATATACATTTACCAATGTTATCTTCCTTAATTTCAAAGGAAATCAAATCTAAGGTTACATTGATGGAAGTTTGTTTATATTCATTTGACTTCTCAAATTTGCACCCCAGTATTATATGCTCACAATATTATACATAAATTGACAAAATAAAATTTATTTTTGTCAAAGCCATAATAAATAGTATAACGGTGACCAACCTTTGGACTTATCTAATGTCATACTATTAACCATTATGGTGATTCCGTATCACCTATAGGACTAATCAATAAGAATTTACAATTAAGTAGATCTGTAACCTTTGGGTATCTAGTTCGAACCTCAATTGTAAATACTTATTAATTATCCAACTCCAATTCTTTAATCATTAAGAAGTGGTGCACCTTTGGGCCTACTTTATATCTCTTTGATCAAAGAATTACAATTTGCAAAGTCACTATTACCAACACATGGGATAATGTGTTAATATTCAGTAATTTGATTTTAATCTACGAATCATCCCGGTTGGGTCACTTTGGTGGCTGCCAACCGTACCTTAATGTAAATTTAAAATCAATATATTGACTTTTGCATGAAATTTAATGAGTATGAAAAATCATTATTTTAACACTTAATAAAGGGTGTTAAAATTCAATAATTTGATCTAAATCTATAAATCATTTCGGTTAGGTCACTTTGGTGACTAACAAACCATACCATAATATAGATTTAAAATCAAAATAATGACTTTCCTACAAACTTTAGGTGAATCACATTATTCACTGATAAATTCTGTAATTTGACTTGATATTTATGAAACATATCGATTGGGTCACTTTGGTGACTACCAAAATTACCATAATAAAAATATCTAGTCAAAATATGATTTTATGATGCATTGAGTGAATACTAAAAAGGTTTTATTCACAATCAAATAATATAATCTGACTTGATATCTATAAACCATACTAATTGGGTCACTTTGGTGACTACCAAATCCATAATATAGATATTCAGTCAAAATGTTAATTTTACATAACATTAGATGAATAATAAACAAAAATATTATTCATAGACAGTCATCACAAAATAGATACTCGGCACAAATGTATCTCTGTTTAGAGTTTTTTACAAAATAAAAGACAACATTAATTCTGAGAAGTATAAATAAAATTTATCACCAGCATGTGCAAGATACCGATTATACACCAACGGTCTTAAATAAAATAAAATCACCTTATTTATTTTATTTATCTATTTATACTCAAAATTGATAAGGTTAATTATGATATACGTAATTACATGCATCACTATATCCATCATACATGGCCATCATACTATTTACCCAAAATTGCATAGATAAATTCATAAAATAAGTTTGGGTTACTCCACCACGTCATATCATAGTGTCTTACAATGCTCAATTAATATATATGAATATGTATTCATATCATAAGCATATATAGCAATTATAAGAAACCCTTCAACAATACACGGAATAGATAAACCCAGTGAACTTGATATATATCCGAAGAACATATATCCAATTACTACCACTACCTAATCTCCTATTTTGAGAAGTTATTGTCAAACTTCCAATAAAGGAACACAGGCTCACAACGAATATCATAAACAAACAGCCTTGTCGATCTAGTGGTAAAATTAGTTTCACAATTTTATTTTATTTAAGCCAATCATATCATAAAATTGGATTACCAAGTCAATTAATCGGTAATGGAAAATCATGATGTTCACAAACCTGATGCTCTGATACCACACGTAAGTTTTTCTTTGATGGTGTTAAATAAATAATAACTTATTTTTATATCAGGATCTTAAACTATCATGATCTCACAATAAAAATATTATGCGGAAATAAAATAATCAAGAACAATGTACCCGGATCCATAAGGACGATCAACATATCCGGATCTATCCGTGTAGAACTTGAATGCCTCAATAATTAACAATAGCATCTATGAGTTTGCAAAGAGCATCAAGCCCTAGGTGGAAAACAGGTTTCTCTAACTTACCTTCTTTTCTTGCAATCAGTCACCTCTTATTTGATGGAAGACCAGATGCACTTTTATAGGTAGAGAGATGATCAGTTTCCTAATTGAACTGTAATTTCTATTAAGTAGAACTCTTATTGGAAACTGCTTTATCTATTGACCAATTAGATAAAGATAAGGGCCTAAAGATATAGAGTCCTATTGAACCTCTAACTATATATATGTGACATACATAATAAGCAGGCTAATTTATAGACTAAATAAAAATTAGTCTTACATGTCACGTAGACATAATGTATAACTTGATATACAACGTGATATGTTAGTAGCATTACTCATTAATTAAGCAAGCATTGAACCCGACTCCAAGCTCGAATTTCAAACCTATACTTGAAATCAATGTGTACTACAAACAACTTGAGCTAACCTTAGTATCTACCTAAACCCATACTCAAAATTGCACATACTGATAAAATTTTCATGTCTATATATTTGCAGGTTTGCGAAAAAGCTTTCAGATGAAAGGAAATTGCGGGAGTCAGAATTTCAGAAGAAGAATTAATCCAGGATTAACATTAGTATTCCCCCTAATTTGGTTTAGAAATTGATGCACCTTTGGCTGTGTTTTCCTTTAAATGTAACTTTGTGATAACAATTCTCACTTGATGAAAAGTGAGGGATATTCATCAACTTGATTTAACGTTAATTTATCTCGGTATTTTCCCCTTTTTTTAACTCGGGATAAAATCCGCGAATAAAGATGAGAAAAAATAAAAATCATAGTTTTAAAACCGTGGTTAATAACAAAATATCATGGATAAAAACTGATATTTTTGCTTCTTTGGTAGTATACTAGTAGGTCTTGTTTGATTCACGGATTAGGCACGCGGGATTAGACTATATGTGTCTAATTCCGCGCAATCCTATGTTTGGTTATCCAATACTGAAATTATTATAATACCTATATGTGAAGTACTATTTAATCCTAAAGGGAGAGGTGGGACTCATTTAATTCCGTCTGTACCAACCATTACTCTATCGCCTCTGACCACCACCATGCCACCACTACCTTCGATCACCGCCGCCGCCGCCTCCACCCGCCACCACAACCTCCATCTCCACCTCCAACCACCGTCACCGCCACCACCTTCAACCACCGCCGCCGCCGCCACCACCTTTGACCACCTGCCACCACCACTACCACCACCAGAACCACCCACCGTGCCACCACCACATACGTATATTCACACAACTCCAACAAAACATCTCTGTTCAAAATCCTAAATATCCAAGTGGGATATTATGGAAATAATCCAGTCCAAATCAAATATGGGAATAAGCTTGACTCATTAAAATAGTATCAGGACAAATAATCTCAATACTATTAGTCCCATGATTATTAATCCCACCAATTCTAATCCACAAATAAACAAGGCGGTATTGTTTATTTTTTGAACCAATTAATAGCCAGGTATTGCGCCTCATTGAATTTTTTTTGTTTATTCTTTCACCAAGGGGGCTTCAAATCCAAGCAACCAACAGCTAACTGTGATGCACAAGATCCTTAAGAAAAGTGTCAAGCAATGTAATGAAAAACAAGAAGTAAAGATCATTTCTTAATCCTTTAAAGTCAAAGTTACTAATCTCGTACCAACAAGAGCCTCATTTTTTGTAGCTAGTGTTTTTAAAACTGGTATAATACAAATCAGTACCAATATATACCAGTAGGGACGGAGCCAAGATTTAAACTTGGAAGTATCACCATCAAAATAAATAATTAAAAATAAAATTTGTATTAAATAACCAAAAAATACAGGTGTTTAAAATTTAACTAACTAGATTAGAGAAACTTTGACAGAGCACGTAGAGGTGTCACGACGCTGCTACGCAATAAGTTTTGAGCTGTTAAACCTTAAAAAAATATATATTAGTGGAGCATCCGCCCATGTATACCAGCCTATCCTTTTATATTTACCCTTGCAAAATAGTGTATGCTTCTCGAATAATGACATTCAACAAATAAAAAAATCATATTGTACCTGAAAAATGGCATCACAATTTTTAAGTTAATTAAAAATAAAAAATCATAAGGTTCGAGTATTTTCTAAAGACAAAATGCATATTGGGTCATAGTTAAAAATTAGCAACCATAATGAGGCATGGCTTTAAAACCATGGAATGAGTGAGGCGAAAATTATAGTCGAAACAAATGAATGGTATATAACTGAATTACAAGTCAATGTCCTTGAAAAATAACAAGAATTTTCTCACCCTCAACTAATTCCCCACCCCAAAAAAAAAAAAAAAAAATCAATAAAATAATCTATTGCATGACAGGTTTTGTAAACAAAACACCCTAATGAAATTGTATAGTTGGGCTTTCCCTTGACAGCTAACAGTTTCTATACCTACGTTGCAATATATGCACAAGTTAAACATTATTTGAAATACAATATATACACTTCAAACTACCCAAATATCTGCTGAATGACTGTCTCGGCATTTCCATTGTACTGTCCAAGAAGGTGGATGGCATCCGCTCGCGGCAAAGCAAGAAATTCCTGCATTGATACAATTATATAGCTAGTAAATCAAGCATCAAAGACCTATGTTCAATTGAGTGAAATTTGGATTTTGCGGTGCTTACGTTAGCATATAAAATTATTGTTTACTAGTTTCTTCGTCTTTTACTTTTACTTGTTAACTCATGTTCATAGTAATTTTAGCTCAACAATTTCTACATATTGGATTATAAAATTTTTGTAAATGCTCTACAGCTCCCACTTCCAGTAGTATATTTAATTTTCTATTTTCCTCGTTAGTGCTTGGTAAATCACACATTCGTCAAATAAAAAACATTAGAGATTCACAGACGCCATGCATACCAACATTAAGAACTAAAAGCAACAATTTTTTACCCTAACATGTTTGGACCTAAAATGTTTCACTTCCCAAAACTACCTTTTAACATTTTCAAGTTAAATGCAGTCTTGAGTCCAACTTCAAAAAGGGAAGAGAAGAAATGAAATTTTACAGATTTTGAAAATTTACTTTTGGAAATTGACAAGCATTGTGGAGATGGAAGGAGTAACAACATACCATTACTTTAAGTATTGCACTTTCGTCACAGACAACTTCTGTGGATGACACTTGTGTCAGACTGCTGCCGTCTTCTTGAATCCTACTGCTTGAAGATATTGTAACTGGAGAAGATCCATGAGTAGAAGTGTCTGCATTTGACTTAGGAGCAGCAGTATGGGTAAGCGAAGGGCTACTAATGTCTTTCAATGAATCGATCTTTAGAAGTCCGTCAAACCGATCTTTACACATTTGAAGTTTAAACCACTCTGTGTGTGTGTGAAGAGTTGCTCTCATTATCTTCATAAGCTGGGGTTCTTCGATACCAAGCCTCCTACCTATTGCAACCTGCGCATCCCAAACAAATGTTTATGTTCCAGTGAACAGGTGGAGGGAGTTGTCTAGTGTAATAAATCAATGAAATCTAAGTAGGAAGCCCAGAATAATTCAGTAATTTTGAAGTTAGCATAAAGTAGAGAAAATGCTGCTACGGTATGAACATGTATACTTAGTTATGCTTTGGCTAATTTCCTTCAAACAAAACAGGATGGCAACGCTATGGATCCATGGCCATGTAACTGCAAAAGGTGGAAATATTTGCATTTGAAATGAGAGAAACTGAAAATAAACTGTAAACTGCTCCTGTCATATTATAACAAGAGGATAATAATCACCAACTCTAGATATCCCCTCCACACAATCAGGTGATCAGGACTGAGCTTTCCTACAAGACAAAGATCTTTACAACAGTAACTAATTTATTTAAAGAAAAGAACGAGGGGTGGGGAGGATGAGAACAAGAGCGCGAAAGACAGCAACAAAAGGGATAGCGCGAAAGAGAGCAACAAAAAGGAAGTCCATCTCAGACAGACAGACAACCTTCAGCAAACCCTCTGTTTCATTACTCATGCTTCTTCCGCTCCCTCTTGCTGAATTTTACCTCCACTTTGCTACCATCATGGCCATATGTTGCCCTTCCTCTCTGTTTTCTTTACTTCCTCAACCCATCCCCTTTTTCCTAGATCACACCCACACCACTGAAAGTCTCCAAAACCCTCTATTGACAAAATTGCAGAGTTTCCTAGATCACACCCATACCACCGAAAGTCTCCAAAACCTTCTACTTGACAAAATTGCAGAGTATAGACCTCTGTTCTCTTCTTCCTCTTCATCTCCACCATTTACTTCATCACTCTTCCTTTCTCCAACACACACCCAGTCACCATGCTACCTTGCATTCTACACATCCCTTGGGCACCGACCCATAACTATTGACACCTTAAGCCACAACAGCAAAGAAGGATCCACAAGGATTAGCAATTCAGAGTTGTTCAGAGCCCAGAGACCCTCCTCCAGGGGGACAAACCACCGGTGCCCTACCATCAACTTGACACTTGAGCTCATTTGACCAACACTAAGCTTGAGCCCAACCCTACAAATATGAAGAGCCCTGTTGGAATATGGAATGTAAGAATAGGGCATGATTTGATATTCCTTTTCTCATTATCTTTAATTGTTTCCTTTTTTGTCATTATTTGTTTCCTTTACAAAAGCTCTTGTAAACCCTATTTAACCTAAAGGGATCTTAATAATAATACAAGTTTTCTCTCTCTTCATTCATCTTGGTATCAGAGTCTAAAAAAAAATCCTAAAAACGAAATCCTAGCCGCCAACTCCTCTCCCACTGCCGCCCCCGCCTACCTCTTCCTCTATGTGTCACTGTCTCAGCCGCCTCTCTCGCGATATCGCCGCCGCCGCCGCCGCCCACCACTGTTGCTGCCACTATTCTACTAATCTATGATTTTTCCATGGTTGCTTGATCTGAACTTTTCCACTGTATACTTCCTCTCTATTCTATGATGTTCTAGTCTGAGGAGACATCCACTAGAGTTGCTTGATGGTCTGAGGAGACTTCTTTGTTTCGTTTTTTGGTCTGTGTAGACAATTCTTGCGTGGTAACTTATTATTATGGCTTCTGAGTCCACTACCTTGACGATTATGAATACTAGTGGGGCCCCATTTTCTGGCTCTCCTCATTTTTCTGATTCACTAGGAGTCCAAGTTACCGCGGTCAAGTTTGATGGTACGAATTACCTCTTGCGGGCTCAGTCTTTTGAGATGTTTGTTGGTGGGAAAGGAAAGATTGGCTTCCTCACGGACACTGAGGCCACCCCCGCCACCACTGCTACTACCTATGCTGCTTGGTTTGCCAACAATTCTATGGTTCGTTCCTAGTTGGTTAACTCCATGCACCCTTCCATTGTCGTTGGATTCATGTTCTCCAAGAGTGCTACCTATCTTGGGGAGTCTGTCCGAGCAATTTATTCTCAGCGACAGAATAATGTTCGTATTTTTAACTTAGAGTGAAAAATTTCTCATTTATCACAAGGTGATTTATCAATTACTACATATATTTCACAGATTCGTGCTCACTGGGAGGAGTTGACCTTTATTCGTCCTTTCATGAGTAGAAAGATCCGGGGATGCTACTCTCTATGCTTCTATTTAGGATAAATAGCAGGTGTTTCAGTTCTTGGCAGACCTTCGTGACGAGTTTGAGTATGCTAGGGTTCACTTGTTGGGTATGGATCATTTTTCGTCCCTTCAGAATGCTTACTCTTATGTGCTTTCTAATAAGAGCCGTCGGCCCGCCTCGACCGTCCTTCCTCCACCTGGAGATCATTCAGCTATGGCAACCCGTGCTAGTCCCTTGCAGTCATCTTCTAGTTCTACCTCATCCACCAAGCCGCGCCCACGGTGCCATCATTGTGAGAAGTTCGGACACATTAAAGCTCGGTGTTATGCTCTTCACGGTCGTCCTACTAACAGCGGCCCTCTGCTCATATGTCTGCTTCTAATCCGCCACCTACTGTTCTTCCTACCCCAGCGCCGGTGACTTTATCTCAAGCTGATCTTGACAAGTTCCATCACTTTTTCAATCAGATGGAGGCTTCATCTCAGCCTGTCTCCACTTTCGTTGCTTCAGGTATTACTGCCTATGCCAATAGTGTTATCGCTACCTCCTCTCCCTAATCATCGATTCGGGTGCCACTAATAATATGACAGGTTTATCGTCTTTGTTTTGTCGTTATTCTATTAATTCTGGCAGTCGCAAGGTCCACCTTGCAAATGGTTCTTTTTCCTTTTCGGTCACGGTTATGTCTCTATTACCCCCCCCCCCCCCCCCCCCTCTCCCTCTTTCTCTCTTCATGATACTTTACATGTTCCTAAATTAGCTACTAACTTTGTTTCTGTTATAGTTCTGTTACTAAACATTCGAACTATTCTGTAACCTTTTTTCTCACTGATTGTGTGTTTCAAGATCTGGCAACGTGACAGACAATTGGACATGGGCGTGAAGTACAACAGCTGTATCTATTTGATGTTGCCCCCGTCTCTGTTTCTCCCTCCACCTTCCATTTATTCAGTGATCCCTCGAATAAAATTTTGGTTATACAATGGCATCTTAGATTAGGTCATGTTTTTTTTCCTTATTTAAAACAATTATTTCCTACTTTGTTTAATAATTTGCCACTATCTGAGTTCATTTGTGAAACTTGTCAGTTGGCTAAACATGTTCGGTCGTCCTATCCTGTTAGTTTGAGTCCTAGAACTACTGCTCTATTTGAATTAATACATTCTGATGTTTGGGGTTCTTTCCTATTTCTTCTACTCTTGACTTTCGTTATTTTGTACTTTTTATTGATAGTTATAATCGTGTCACGTGGGTCTATCTCATGAAACATAGAGTGAAGTCTTTGGGATTTATAAACAGTTTCTTATCATGATTCACACTCAATTTAATCAGCCGGTCAAAATCTTTCGCTCTGATGATGGTACTGAGTACACCAATAAGCAGGTTTCTTCGTTGTGTGTGGAACGGGGGATTATCCATCAGTTGTCCATGCTCAGACTCCTCAACAGAATGGTGTGTCTGAGAGAAAAAAACCATCATATTTTAGAGTTAGCTCGTGCTATGTACCTTGGAATGAATGTTCTATACGGATGCTATTTTGACAGCCATCTATCTTATTAATCGGACACCTTCTAGGGTTCTTCAGTTTGCCACACCCTACTTTGTTCTCTATCTTGATGCCTCACTTTTTCCTTTTCCTCCTCGAGTATTCGGCCATACGTATTTTGTTCAGCTAGTTGGGCCTTTTAGGAGTAAATTGGCTCCCAAAGCAATCAAGTGTATTTTCTTGAGTTATTCCTCTACTAAAAAGGGCTACCGTTGTTACCATCCTCTTACACAGAAACGTTTTACTTCCTGTGATGTCACTTTTTTTTAGCACCTTCTTTATTATTCAGGTGAAGGTAGTTCTCCCACTGAGTGATTACCATTTCCCGTATCTAATGAGGATCCTCTTCCACTTCCTGTGTCGTTACCTACCGCTGATCCCTCACCTGCTCCTGTCCTCCCTTCCTCTGAACCCTCTGGCCCTACTCGACCTTCTATTGTGCAAGTTTACTCTCATCGACCACATGATACAGCTCCTCTCATCCCCGACTGCCCCGCTGTCTCGCCGCCTGATCCGCCTCCTCCAATCCATTTGGATGATCTTCCTATCGCTCATGACAAGGGTAAGCGCACATGTACTTATCCTACCTCTAATTATATTTCTAGTGCTGCTCTCTCCCCCTCCTATCAGAGTTTTTTGGCTTCTGTCTCATTTGTTTCTCTTCCTACCATTGTGGCAGAAGCTCCAGCTCATTCGGAGTGACGTTCAACTATGACTGAGGAATTATAGGTGCTTGACAAGACTCAAACTTAGGAAATTGTTCCTTTTCCTCCTGGGCATAAGACTGTTGTTTGTCACTGGGTTTTTGCCATCAAACACCATCCCGATGGCTCTATTGCTCAATATAAGGCCCGTCTAGTCGCCAAAGACTATGCTCAGACTTATGGCGTGGATTATACGGAAACCTTTACTCCTGTTGCGAAAATGACTACTATCCGGGTCCTGTTTTCTGTTGCTGCTATTCATTGATGGCCTCTTTTTCAGCTGGATGTAAAAAACGTCTTTCTTAATGGTGATTTGAAGGAAAAAGTCTATATGGTTCCCCCTCCTGGTTTTCTCTCTCTAGGCAATTCTGGGAAAGTCTGTCGTCTTCGTCATTTTCCCTATGGCCTAAAACAATCCCCGCGAGCATGGTCTGAACAATTTGTTACTGTTATGCGCCAAGTGGGCTTCCGTCAGAGTTCGACTGATCATACCTGTTAGAATATTAGTTTAGTCATTAGTTTAGTCCCACATTGGTTATGTGAGGAATCTTGTGTAACCTAACCAAACCAAACCAAACTGAGCCTTGTGTCCCAAATCAATTGGGGTCGGCTACATGAATCCTTTTCCTCCAAAGAGTCGTTGTAAGTTTAGGATTCATGTCATAGGAATCTTGTGTAACCTATGCCTATATATTAATAAAGCTTGTGTTAGGGTGTTTAACCACCTAATACACTTTTATCCATCTCTCTCTCTCTTTCCATCTCGCTAACATGGTATCAGAGCGGGATCGTATTCCACCCTAGATAAACCCTAACCCTAGAAATTAAACCCTAACCCTACGTCTAAACTCTAAACCAAACCCTAACTTTTTTTTTTTTTTTGATATCTACTCTCCAGCTTGAGGGGGAGTGTTACTTTGTGACAAGCTGGGACTTATTGATATCTACTCTCCAGCTTGAGGGGGAGTGTTAGAATATTAGTTTAGTCATTAGTTTAGTCCCACATTGGTTATGTGAGGAATCTTGTGTAACCTATGCCTATATATTAATAAAGCTTGTGTTAGGGTGTTTAACCACCTAATACACTTTTATCCTTCTCTCTCTCTCTCTCTTTCCATCTCGCTAACAATACCCTTTTCTTATGTCATACTTAGGGCAAGACTCTTACTCTTAGTGTCTACGTTGACGATATTATCCTCACTCATGATGACCTTGTGGGCATTACTACTATGAAGGCATACTTGGGCCGTCAGTTTGAGATTAAGGACCTTGGTCCTCTTCGGTAAATTTTGGGTATTGCGGTTGCACATTCTTCTACTGGTATATTTATCTCCCAGGCCAAGTATGTTCTTGATCTTCTTACCGAGGCAAGTCAGCTAGCTTGTCGTCCTGCTGATATCCCAATAGAGCAGAATCACCGGCTAGGAGATTCTGAGGGGGAGTGTTTAGCTAATATTGGACAGTATCAGCACTTTGTTGGGAAATTGATTTATCTGTTTGTGACGCGTCCTGACATTGCCTATTCGATAAGTGTTGTCAGTCAATTCATGCATTCACCCCGCACCCCCCCATCTTGCAACTGCATACCGTATTCTTCGATATCTCAAGGGATATTCGAGTAGGGGTATTATGTATGCAAATCATGGGCAGCTTCGTATTGAGACATGGACTGATGCTGATTAGGCTGACTCTATTAGTAACAACCGGTCTACATCTGGTTACTGTACGAAACTAGGTGAAAATCTGGTTACTTGGAGGAGTAAGAAGCAAGATGTCTCCCGCTCTAGTACAGAGTCTAAGTATCGAGCTATGGCTCTTGGTGTCTGTGAGTTGCTACGGCTCAAGAAGTTGATGACTAACTTATGTCTCCCTGTTTCCATACCAGTGTCATTATATTGTGACAATAAATCAGCAATCAGTATCTCAGTGAACCCAGTTCAACGTGATAGAACAAAGCATATTGAGATTGATCGTCATTTTATCAGAGAGAAAATTCTGTTAGGATAGCTTTGCACTACGTTTGTCCCTTCGTCAGAACAGCTGGCTGACATTCTTACTAAAGGTATTAGCAAGACCACGTTTGAAAAGCTACTATCCAAGTTGGGCGTTTCAAATATTAACACCAACTTGAGTGGGAGTGTTGGAATATGGAATGTTAGAATAGGACATGATTTGATATTCTTTTTCTCATTATCTTTATTTGTTTCCTTTTTTGTCATTGTTTGTTTCTATTACACAACTCTTGTAAACCCTATTTAACCTAAAGGGATCTTAATAATAATACAAGCTTTCTATCTCTTCATTCATCTACCTATCATTTCTTTTTATGAGCCCATTAAAACTATATTGGGCACTCCACTTTATCAACCCATCAAATCTCAACGTAGCCTTATCCCTAACTAACCAGTCAATTAACAAGTTGAAGCTTGGTAGCAGGGAGCTTCTGAAGTGGCGCCCTCCCATGCTCCCAACTAACGAGCTTGATGGAAACCTGCTCCCATCGAGATGGGAGCACGCTCCTTACAAATATGGGAACTTTTTTATGATCCTTGTAGAGAAAAACAGGAATTTATCTAACCCAAGTCATCATATCTTGAAAAGAAAACCACAAATTGTAACACTAGCCTATTTCTTACACATATGGTAGATCCCTATCAAGGTCCCAACCTTGGGAGCTTCCATATTCCCCACTCCAGCTTTAGCTTTCCGCTCAACTCTCGTTCCCGCTTTGTGCAACTAAGGGCTAAAGTGTCTGCATAGCCCCGTGACCCCGTCAGTGCTAACTCACTATTCACTTGAGTGTTCTTAAGCCCACATCCTTCAAAACTTCCCAATTGGACATATGCCATTATTCTTCAAGATCGTTGGACCTTCTCCAAGTGGACATATGCCATTATTCCACCATACCCAATCAATTCCCTACTGTTTTTCAGGTTTCAAAATTTGGCTTCCAGACTTCCCCACTGACTCCCACTGTCCCACCTCTCCAAACCCCCTCAACGCCCATACTTGAACTTCAACGCGGAATCGCAATCTGTAACCATTGATCTACTAATGTTACATTAGTTCTTCTAAACGCATTAAGTACTCATGTTGGACGCTCGACACTTGGTCTAACGGTAGTTTCTGAACAGAGGTTGGACATCCACCTTCAAGCATACTTCATAAGTTGAATTTACAACACAATAACGCATAAAACTCCACACTATGCATGAAATTCCCCGTGGAGCCACGTAAATACCGATTTACCCTAAGAAAAGAAAAAGGATATGATAAACCATGAAATACTTTGTCGTCTCCAAGTGTCCTTCAACAGAGGAATTAGTGTCTAACAACATTGATGGGTGTGTCCAAACATCAATATGATTGATCATCACTATCAAGGTTTTCAAAATACTAGATATGTTTCACTTTATGTTAGCCCACATGCACAAAGATGAACAGACAGCTCAAAGAGAGTGAAAGAGTTACGCCTAAAATATACTAATCCTTCCAAATGACAAAAAGATGGACTTGAAATATGCTCCTGAATTAGAAGTCAAGAGGAATATGATGTCCAGAACGTTAGGATCCACAATCTCAAGAAATATAAGCATCCAGACTACTCGTTGATATCTGTCAGGTATACAAGACCAGTCCCCCATTCCCCCAACCCAATCTGACAAAAAGGGCCACTTGACTACAAGGAGAATGCAGCTCCAATTTCATTGATGGCACTTCTATTCCGTTCCAAGTGGCCTTCCAACTTGTTGCAGAGACAAAAAAAATGACCATAACCTACTAATGGAAAAATTAGATACCTGAGTAAAAGCAACAAAACAAGACTAGAAAAGAGTATTTTCCTATATGGTATTCCAGAGACATGAATACCGCATCTGAATACAGCAGGACAGGTCATAAGACTCACACCTGGAGAGAAGTTGCAAGCGCATTCAAGGGCAAGCCTCCCCCAACTGCATCTTTATTAGGTCTCAACAAAGCCAGCATAGTCTCCTTCAAGGGCTTCAGCAAAGCCTTATCATTAGCTGCCAAAGGACCTAAATGAGCGCAGGCAACCCTTAGTGCTCTAGAATGATCACCAGAGCTGACCAGCTTCAAAAATTCAACCTGTGCCAGCAGAAAGTCTAAATCTGAATATTTGTTCCAAATTTCCAGAAAGAACCTGTTCCACTTTTTTCTTTTTTTTTTTTGGGTCACTGCCATCGTAATATAAAGTCACTTACCTGCTTAAATTTGAATAGCAAAAGTGGATTGTGTGTGAAAAAGTTTGGGTCCATGGCATTTACTTCTTCCACAACCTCCGCAGCCATTCCTCTGCTAGCTAGTTCCTTCACAGCCAGCACAATCTCATACTTGTCCTCCTGATTGCTATTCACATCCATTGCGGCAGGGGACCCAGAAACCTATGAGAACAAAAACTTTTAAACACCAATCCACTCGAACACTCAGACGAAATAATAAGAAAAGAAAAAAGAATGCGACAAGATACATGCTGTTCCTTCAACAACACGGTGCTGGAGAGTGTAGCCGTTCTAAGCTCCTGGTTGCTGCTTCCGCTGAGGACTTCAGGAATGAGATCAAGCATCTCTTCTCTCTCTCTCCAGCGCTTTCGCTTGTTCCTTTCACCAAGTCCACGACTTCTATTTTTTTGCAACACCCTTGAAATAACAAGCTGATTGGTATCGCTGGTGCTGCAGTCTTCATGATTGCTCCTCATCTCACAAGGGTATCGCTCTTCAGTATCCGTACATTGCATGCTCACATCACTACTAATTTCAGGAGAACCATCCATGTGAGCATTACAGATGGAAGTTTCACCATCTGAATGTTTGCTGGTTGCAGACTCAACTTCAAAAGAACTGTTTCTTGATGAACCATATTCAAGCTCTGGTTGATTAACTTTACAAGGGCCAGGTAAATTTTGCATTCTTGGTGCTATAGAAATCAAAACGTAATGGTTGAAATATCAACTAAAAACAAAAAGAAAAACCAGAATTTCAAAGATCCTATAAAGCTTAAGCATTCACCAGGATGGGATGCAAGACCAGAGTCAACAATACCCCTGTACACACAGTACTCACGAACAAGCTCATCAAGCACTGAAACATCCAATCTCATCCGGCATAATTCATTCTGTGACATACAAGTACAATAAGCTATCAGTTCCAGCTGCTCAGCCCATATTTAATATTTTAGTGAAAAACCCAGCAGTGCATTTGCCAGATGACAACTAGACATTTGAATGAAAAAGGAAGCAAAAACTACAGCTATAAATACAAACATAGGTGTATCTATACAGGGAAAAAAGCATTCGAAGCCTTTAAGAAAATGCCATTGTTTTTATATTGATAAGCTAGAACCATAGGCACCTGTAACTGTCCTTTATCAATTGATGAGCTAAAACTAAACTACAATCCTGGATTACAAACTCACTAAAAAAGCTGCTCTTATAGTCTAACACCTGCAGAGGTTTACTACAAAAGATATTTCTCACAGGAAAATAATCATCAGAACCATGTTGTAGGACATCATATTTGCGCATATAATATATGGACCTCCAATTTGTCCATTAGGACTAGGACACCGTACTCGACAACCCCCCACCACCACAACAGAAGCCCCCCCCAAAAAAAAAATTGTCCATACTGGCATACTCTCATCTCTTGGGATATTAGATGTTTTATTTCTGTACGTTTAAATTTTCCATCCTAAAGTGGCAGATTGTGGAATTTAGTTTGAACAGCAATCTCAACAACAAAGAAATTGCTGACATAAAACCTGATTGTTATGCGTACCTATGATTTGCAATCCATATTTAAAAGTGCACGATCATATGACTCGTGATACCACAGGCCACTACGAATTATTATGCGTCCCTGTATGACAAGTTTGAATGCCACTATGTGTACATGAGTGGATACGGCAATTAAGTAATATTTGCATCAAAAGAGCTAGTTATACGCTCTCTTTGAAATGGAAAATGCCACAAGGGTCAATGATTTAGGGCAATGACCAAAATATATAGTAAACCCAAGACCCGGAGGTTCACAGCAGATATGGATATGCCACTAAATGGCACATGACTTTGAAAGTTTTTGAGAAATTACAGATGAGCAGAAAAGGGGCTACCTTCTCCTCACTTGGACACTAAAATCCGACATAGCAATATCTAGAGCTACAGGAGAATAAACTCATTAAACCTGCTCTTTGGGAATAGAACTCGTTGTTCCCTCTCACTCAATTACATTTGTTCATCTAAGTTCTAGAAGAGCTCGCCTAAGGACTCACCCACATCAAAACAGATCTATCCGGAAACAAAAGGCACCCACCTTGCTCACACAACTCTTAGCATCCATTCAAGAACATTTGTTGAAGTTGAACTTAGCAGAGCTCATAGATTTCAAGATCATCAACAAAGCTAGTTTCCGCAGGCTAGAAGGCCGGCTCTTAATATCTCACATGTTATTGCATTCAGCTACTGATTGAAGCAAATCTACCCTCAAGCTTTAGACAAGAAGCTATTTATTATTTAATATATGAAAAATAGGATGGCGTAACCTAACTTGCTGCTGAATCAGTAAGTTTGGCTTATTGTGCAGTAAACAAATCCATGTCAGGATCAGGAAGTTCGTTTGGGCTGCTATATCCTACTACGTTTGGTAGGAGAGAGACAACAGGAGTTTTAAAGGCATTCAAGGGCCTCCTAACTTGCTGCTGAATCGATATAAATTATGCTTGGACCAGAGCAACTACAAAGCTAACACCTAACACTATTAACCTTCGGCTCATTGACAATTGGTCTTTTCCTCACTTTATTTTTTAGCACCATTAGCCCCTTAACTTATTCCCTGGTTTAATTGATTCATAGATGGAAGGGTAAGCCCTATTTGATATGTCGTGTACCACATTATACCATTCTATAATACCTACTCATTCACCAAAAAAAGAAATAGTGCATCCTGCTCAGTGATGTCACGAGTACCTAAAAGAAATGTGATTTCATAAAGCCCTGTCATTTTACAGGCAAAAAAATAGTAACCCATTCTTACCCATATTAAGTTTGCCAACTTCCCTGACCATCCACGGAATACGGCATACGCCAATTTGTAAGACTTTTGCGGTCGACTAATTTCTAGATGCTTCCAATGGCCTCTTATAAGCATAATGAAGTCATTTATACAAAAATCTCAGGCCATGTTCTACCCGGGAAAGTGATGAACTTTTAAATAATGATTATATAAAGGCTACAAGATCAGAAGATTTCATTAAGGAGTAACCTGAAATGCTTGGAATAAATCCCCCTTGGCAACTCTGAGGCTATCAACGGCTGCTTGTCTTGTTAGCTCAACAGCATGTGCAAGGGCTTGTATGTCCACCTGAAATCAAAAGACACCAGTTGCAACTATGAACTTGGGTAGAAATTTAGATAGGTGAACAACCAAGGAGCCAATGACTTAAAATGTAATGAAACACCAGTGTGCCCAAATGGATCCTCATACGTCTACAGCATTCTGCTTTCCTTCCCAGTGACACCATAGGGCAAATAAAATTTTGTAAAATACTAACCTCATCAAATGGAGGTGCCTCGTACAAACTCTCCAGGGGTGTTGCAGCGGGATCACGCTCCTCAAGGAGCAACCTCTCAGTGAGATCTGAAATGGGTGATGAAATTCCTTGACGTAAGCAAAATCCTTTGTGTATGCTGCATATCACGGGGAGAAGATCAAATAACAGCCAGAACAAATACGAGCAAAAGCGACAGAGAGAAACAATACTCACTGCAGGTGGAGGGATGAGAAATTAATGAATCACCTTATCAAATATCTCAATGTCATCGAAATGATTGGATCATATGCATGCAAATGAGCTCTTAAAACAGAGGATATCGACCCAGCAATGTCAAACCTTCTCCTTTCAGACCACTGAAATAATCAATGTTAAGCATATTAAACATCCAACAAGAACACTAAAACAAGTCCAACTAGTGAATATATTCCAGAAAGAAGTTAATACAAGTGTCAAGCCTGAATACCTGATTAAACCGCCACGTGAACAGCTAAAAAAGCAAAGTTATGTTTCAAATCAAGGAAAATCAGAAGGAAAAAAATTACAAACAGAAATGGAAGAAACCAAGAATGATATATGAGGCAACAGAAGAAAATTTTCATAAAAGGTGGGGACTTGGTAGAATGTTAATTGGCTTATTTGGAATCCTGGTTCTGACATTTCTCACAAATATTAAAAGAAGAATATGGCTATGGCATTATTAGGGAGTTGGATATGACAGTGAGGCCGGTTGGCACTAGGGGAGTCGAGTTGCATAGAGAGAGGAGGGGAAATTAGTTGGAGGCAGAAGGTACGGGCTCTATGGCTAAAGGAAACAGATAGAATTCCCTTTTCTGCCAGTTGATAGTGTCAATGAGGAAAGAGGATGTAACTTACATGTGGTCCAGTAAATATGAAAGGTTGTACTCAGAGACCTATGAATCATCTAGACAGATTCGATTTCTCTTCATCTCGGCACACAGCAAGGGGGCTAGAAAGAGCTAACAAAAGAGGAGTTAGCAACCATACAACACTGCAGTGGGATAAGGTCCTGATCCAACACCATTTATTTTGGCGGATGGACGCGGCCAAAGAAGAGGTTATGGTATTGGTACATGCTCTTATGAGCATAGTGTGCCATTTTGGCAGATGGATGCGACCATATTTAAGTTCATAATCATTCCCATCTATGTTAAGACATGCCTTCTTCAGAAACCACATACCACAAAACATCTTGGTTCCATCAAGTATCTGAATGAATTCCATATCCTACCATCACGACATCATGTTATACCAGGTATCTTCATCTACCATTAGTTGTCACCTAACTTAAGTCCACACTCCACACCCAGTTTCCGCCTGTCCACTTTCTTTCCAATAGTTCCCTTGAATTCTACAACTTCCATTTTTGCTTAAACTAAACTGATTGCACTCACGCACTTGTCATCCAACACTTTGCCCCCTAAAGCACAGTGACCTCATTAAATGTCGAACAAGGGCAAAACACATAAGATCAAATGTACACTGCAATGTCAATGCGGTTTGTCTCACAAAACATTACTGTGTCATTTTCTCACATGGTCAACACCTCAACAGTAAGACAATATGCCAAAGTGTGATTAAGGTAAGTAAAGTTCCACCACAAAATAATTGTATATCCCGACTTCCAAAAAGTTACTCAAAAAAATTTCCCCTTTTCCGAACTTCTTTTATGGAAACAAAAATACAAAAACCAAGTACAGTTAAGATATTTGCACAACCTTGAGAAGAGGTGTTTCCTTGAGAAGAGGTGTTTCCTTGAGAAGCTTCTAACCAAAAAAATACGACCCTATCATAGCCATTCCTTTGTTGATCCCTTATCTTGCCTATCAATCTTGCCTTATTTCAATGCATCCACAACATTTATTATCCTATGATTCCGCAATCACTTTAAAACCTGCTACATAACGCCTAAGAAGCACCGGCACGTCTACTGGCTCATTGATTCGGGCATATATGGGACATAAACAGGCTCGGACACGCTCGGAACACATGTAAGCCAAGCCTCAATGTGACTCAGGAAAAAATTGCGGTGGAGTCTTAGTTCTTGAACACTTATTTCCTTACTTTTTTTATAATTAAAGCTACATCTCCATAATGCTAGTTTTGTTTGTGTTTTCTTATCCCTAATTTGATGGACACACTAATTATGTTTCACAAATTAATTTATATTCCATACCAAGAATAAGTTTATTCCAAAATTCAGCGCGCCACTGATATTTGTGCATCCTAATTTGGGGAAAATCTGTCTCCGTAGTCAGGATCATGACTTCTTGTGTCATGTTGTGGCACGGCGTGTCCATATCCATGGTTTTAGGCATAATACTAAATTGTGACTTCACAAGTTTCATAGCCCTAAACATTGGGCAAACTATAGGAAAACACCTGGAAAATAAGCCAAGGAAAATAATGACCCCAATGCATCAAAAAGATCCTAACAACCCTTAATAGGTCATAAATCGACGTTAGCGTCTCTTCATTTTACTTGCTTAACTACAATGTTGGTTTGTTTTCTTTTTTTTTTAATTCAATTATATCGATACGAAACTAACAAATACTAGATGTCAGGCACTTCTATCACGAAATAATAGATGGATGGTAAACCCTCCAATTTCAAACATATATAAACAACACAGCACTTGTATTATTATCTATCACAATTTATGAGTAATTGTGCATGGATAAGCACAGCTGAGAAGCGGCAAAAAAAAAATGAAGCTGCACAAAAGCTAGTACACCAGATGGTTCTTGTTTCGAAAAAATGCACGGTGACAGTTGTAGATATTTACATTTTCAAACATATCATGGATTAACATCAAGTGCAAATCAATAAGCAAGTAGACCAAACAGAAAAGGAAAAAAAATAGAATACTAAAGCAAAAAATATCATAGTCATAACCTTAAGAGCCTCAAAAATTTGCAAGTGGAGAGATCTGATTATACGTGCTACCAATGACAAACAACTAGGATGAACAAGCTTACATGTTTCATTGAAAAGGGATAAATACATAAATTGTAGCCTACCTCATTCGCGACTGGAGAGGTTTGGTCATCTTTGTCAAAGATAAAGGCAAGAAGAATGTGCTTAAATTCCTCGTATGCTTCCTTAAACAACCACAATGTAAAAACCGAATCAGAACAAATGGACAGATATGCATTAAATTAATTATGGGCTATCTAGTTGTTCATTGACAGGCACAAAAGAGTTGGTCCAAACTAACAGGATAAGGCAAAAAAATGCCATATCAAGACTTCACATTTACTGCTCCAAAGAATTTTATTACTTTTGAACTCTAATATTGGACAAAACCGGCACAAGTATATCCCTCTTGCCAAGAAGGGGCAACCACAAGGGCACTGGGTACTAACTACCCTGCCAAATAAGTTTCAAATTGATGGTAGGAGAACACATGTCAAATCATAGAGAGATAGAGGCCCACAAGTCTACCCTCATAGTAATAACAAAATGCTAAAAAAATGCTGACATCATGGTCAAATTCTCAAGTCCTATATTTTGTACTAAGAAGCATTTATTAGAGCTAACTTCACAGTAAACCCTAACTCATAATACTGTAGAGGCATAATTGTATGGAGCACGGATCCTTCCAGTATAAGGAACAAAGAACGGGAACTTGGTACGCTCCTTGTCCTAATTTCTTGTAAAATAGGATTAGGCCATTTTACACATCACAATAATGTATATGTTTCAAGCGACAACATTCAACAAATCATTTTCCCAATTATTCAAGTAACACCCATTCCAGGATCATTATGATCAATTTTTGTGCATTTTGTCAAGTTAGAGAGGCCCACAGCTTCCGATATTTTGAGTTTATTACATTGAATTTAAAAGTTTTTTCTTCTACGCTATGGAGCATCGACACACCTAACTACTTGCCATATCCGTGTTGGACACACCAGGACTAGCGTGTCCACTTAATTTAGTGAATTTCAAGAAGCGGGAACACGGGGAATATGTTGGGGACACATCGGAAACATGACGGAGACACTCATAACTCAACTTAGACACGGGAAGGAAACATGATAGAGATCAATTTATAGTATTAAAAGCTTCCATCAGGGTCAAATTGTGTATTCAAAAAATACAAGGAAAGAAATACAAATAAAGAAATTCCAACCAAATAAAACCCTCATTTATATCACAATATTTCAAAAATAAAAGTAACAATTATCAAGATTCTGATAGTTTTTATGTTTCGGAATAGAATGTTTATACAAATAACAACTAAATATATGCACATATTTTTTATTGTGTCTCCTTCCTTGTCCTTGTCTCCATTTACTTAGAATTTCCGTGTCCTGTCCCCATGCCCATGTACGTATCCGTATCCGTATCCATATACATATCTGTATCTGTATCCATACGTGCTTCTTAGCTTCTAAGAAAACTGATAACTAAATTAACAACAGAAAAGCTTTGGAAATTCTTGAATCACTAAACTCCCCATTTGGAACAAAGGTGAAAGGTGTACAATGTTTAGGAACGTGCGTTCTGAAACTTAATCCGCTAGGCTTTAGTTTCTGGTATCAAAGGCATAACATAATGTTGGTGAACCCCTCGTCATAGAATTAGCATCCTAAGAAGAAAATGAAATGTAATCAAAGGAAGTCAAGAAATGGGGAAAAAAAAGTTGTTGAGCATACCGGATAGGCATCCAGGGCACAAGGGGCAACTGCTGTCCGCAGGCAGTTGATTGCAGACTCACGATCCTCAGCAGTTCCTCTCCGCAGCAGCTCAATAAATTTCTTCCCAAACAATTGATCGAAAACATAACAAACCAATTCAATAGGCACAATAAAATAAAAATTGGAGAAAAACACATCATTTCTTTGTTTACCACTCAAGTTATACAATTCAGATTAAAAGCTTCCTAGTCAAGTGTGAGTGCATTATAAGCAATGGTCGAATACCAAAAACAAAAGAATAAACTTACAACTCTGAATTTCATATTCTTTCTTCTTACCTGCTTCTGTAACCGGAAGAGGAGTCGGTGATCGTCGAGGACTGAAGGTGCATGGGCTCTGAGGAGACCCAGGGCGGCGTCAATTTCGCCGACCTCCACCAACCGCCTAATCTGACGAATAAGCAATCGGGAATGGTAAGAGGAAGATGAAGGTGAAGATGATGGAGACGAAGAAGAGGAAACTACTGAGTCTTCGATTAGGTTCTCAGATTTGGCGAAATCAATTACTAGAGCGTCCAGAGCTTCCCAATTTACAGGCATCGATTCCATAGCTGCGCACACAGAGAGAGAGAGAGAGTCGGGGAAGGGATTCGCTGGATGCACGAAAGCCGATGAGAAGAAAATGGATTGGAGGGGGAACATACGGCGGTGAAGTGTCTTTGTTTCGATCGTTAGACTAACGTCACAGGTTTGAATGGTGCGAATATCTCACCGACACCTAACGTGGACAGTTTAGAAAAGGATCTGTCGTGTATGAGTGTCCTCGAGGGTTAGATTATCACAAATCCACGTGTGACACAATTTTCGTTGCGTAAACTGCACTAATCATTAGGAGTGAAAGTGTAAATCGAAAAACCAAACCAAACCGACAAAGTGAGCCAAATCGGTTGTTCGGTTTAGTTTTTTAGTTAATTTGGTCCAATTTAATCCAGTTTGAAAATTTAGAGAAATTTCGGTCCAGTTTTCGGTTGTAGACTTTTCCAACCCAAATCAAACCAGACCGAATCAGTATATGTAAAAAAAACTTAAAATTTTAAAAATATACATACAGTAGTACACTGCGTGTAGTCGTGTATATATATAAAAAAATCTAATAGTTTCTCTCGCTTTTACTTTTCATTTATCCTTAGTCTCCCGCCGCCTCCACTTCTCATTCTCAATGCTTTGTCTTTCACAATCTCACTCACCCTCAGCCTTCCAGGCCCTCCACCTCTCGGCTCTCAGTGTTTTTTTAATAAAATTTAATCTGGACTGAGTTTACTTGACATACACCTATTAATTATTTACAATTTTTTTTATTTTTGGTCCAAGCCCAATTATACCGAAAACCGGACCGGACCAAACCAAACCATTTCTGTTCGGTTTTGATTTTAAAACTTTCAAACAAGAATAACCGGTTTGGTCCAAGTTTTTTGGTCAAACCGGACCGGTATCACCCCAAATATGTCTGAAAAATTCAAGGACTTCTGATAAAATATACTTTTCGTCCCTTCTTTATAAGTATTGTTCAAGGACTTACCCTGAATTTCCGATAAAATGTACTTTTCCTCCCCACTTTGTAAGTACTGTTCAGATTTTTCATTCCGTCAAGTTGACTGCTATTCTGTTGGTTTAAATGAGCTAAATAGCAATGTCTTCTTTCTTAATTAGAGTTTTAAATGTTCAAACCAAAATTAGACTTTTAGTAATTAGATATTGCTTTTTATGATATTTTCAGTTAATCTATCGTGTTCTATTTTGATCTTTTGCGTATTGAATTTCAGAAACATCTTAAAAATTAAATAAATGTTATTTCGAATGTGAGATAAATTATATTAAAGTTTCTTTTGTCAAAAAATTCTAAATTTAAAGTTTTAATTATTTAACTAATTTTAACAGCAGAACATGGAACTACATAGTAGTTTTAAAAACTATGAAATGTTATTCGCAATAATTTCTTCCCGCTGAAGTATTGTTTAATTCTTTTACAACAACGTGTCAAAAAAATGGGACATTGCAGTATTTTTTTTTTTGCACCAGTATGTCACGTGAGACCAGGAGATACCAAAGAGTGACCGTTTTAAATATTTAGGCTCTATTATTAGTCAAGATGGAGAGATTACGGATGATGTGACCCATAGGATCCAAGTGGGGTGGCTCAAGTGGAGAAGTGCTACTGGCGTACTGTGCGACAAGAGGGTACCCACAAAGTTGAAGGGAAAATTCTATAGAACTGCTATAAGACCAGCGATGCTTTACGGGACAGAATGCTGGCCTATGAAGAAACAACAGGTGACCAAGATGAGTGTAGCGGAAATGAGAATGTTGAGGTGGATGTGTGGTAAGACTAGACGATATAGGATTAGAAATGAAACAGTCCGCGAGATGGTAGGCGTAGCACCTATAGACGAGAAGTTGAGGAAAAATAGGCTTAGGTGGTTTGGGCATGTCTATCGTAGACCTACGGATGCAATAGTTAAGAGAGCAGATAGGATAGCTTTGCATAGCAAGGCTTCGGGGTGGGGAAGACCCAAATTGACATTAGATGCGGTAGTGCGCAAGGATTTAAGTCTACTAGGGCTAAGTGAGCAAACAGCACTTGACAGAACTCTTTGGAGGAAAAGGATTCATGTAGCCGACCCCAATTGATTTGGGACATAAGGCTCAGTTTGGTTTGGTTTGGTTTGGTT
Source organism: Arctostaphylos glauca (assembly GCA_019985065.2). NCBI lineage: Eukaryota > Viridiplantae > Streptophyta > Magnoliopsida > Ericales > Ericaceae > Arctostaphylos > Arctostaphylos glauca. The sequence continues at coordinate 10,740,773 of JAHSPW020000014.1, forward strand.
ACCAGTATGTCACGTGATTTGTTAATAGTTATTAGTCCATTTGTTTTAACTATTTTATGATTCTTTGTCTATGTGAAATATGATATTATTTGAAATTAGGAAGATCGAGCATCGAACATGTTGACCCTTAAATCTTGATTTATGTTCTCTCTCTGATAAGATAATATAATGTGATTATTTTTATTTTTTTATGAATTTTTATAAAGCATATTTTTTTAAGTTCATGTACGAATCTCCTTTTACAAAATAGATATGGATGAGATATCATATCTACTGATCAAATATCCACTTAAATACTCAATTTTACCTATAATTGAACTATATTTTTTGTTTTACCTCTAAATAAATAGGCCACATTAAAACGTAAATTTGCCTAATTTAGGTGTTTTGACTTCTTTTTTTATTTTGTTGAAGTTTTATAATTATTCTATTTTCTTGTGCAAGGATTCCAAAAACCAAAATAATTACACCAAATAACGAAAAAAGAGTAAAAAGAATGATTACCCACTGATCTTCTTTATTTTTTTAACCAAAAAGCAAACAATATTTTATCCATTCGTTTCTAAATTTGGAAAAAATTTGTATTTTTATATTTTTAATTTGTTATTTGTAAAAAAGTCATTATTAGAAAGGAAACTAAAATATGTTATAAGCAAAAAAATTACCAAAATAAAGTAGAGTGGTTACTAAATAACAAGAAGTAATTAATCTTTTTATGGAAAAAAATAGTTACTCATAAAATCTAAGAACGAATTTACAGCTAATAATATATTTTTTAAGTAGAGTTATTGTTATGTATCGATTGATTTAGTGTAGTGTAGAGATTTATGCATTGACATCCCTGGCTTTGATTTATGTATCGAAGATTTACGCAAAAAAAAATTACTAGCGACGGATTTGACCACTTTTGGATTTGATTTTCGAACTTGATATCCCTCACAATTTCCATCTCATTATCCGAATATTTATGAACAATCAAAATCACAAAAAATCTTCTAGACAAACTATTTCCTTTAGTAATATAACCAATATCCATCCATTGCAGTGTTTCTGAAAGACTAGATAGGGCACAAAAACTTCCAACCTCACGAAAACTAAATAAATCTGGAAGTCGCCGAATATCAAAAGTCAAGGTTCTGAATATCATATCGGTTTGAGTTTTAATTTTTCTATTTGTACGGTACATGCCGGTACCGGTCATATACCGAGCACCGTTATCAAATTTAATGCAATTATCAATATATGCATAAACCGGAGAGAGATAGCCAAAAAAGTTAACCTTTTTTTCTTAATTATCAATATATATATATATATACACACACACACACACAAACACATATACATACATACATACATACTTACATACATATACATACCAGTACAGACAGGTATTTAGAACGATACGGTATTAAAGATATTTGATACTGTTTTTATGCCAAAATAATATATACCGAACAGTACGATATGATATTGATAACTTTTGACCAAGACAACTTATGTCTTCCATCCATGTTGCTAAAATCCCTTCTAGCACTCTCTGTGTCCCCACATTTCAAATACATGCATGTCAGCACTACAAGTAACCACTAGAAAATATGAAGTCAAGGGGGACAAATGGTGTTAATTAGTCACCACCCTAACAATTTCCAGAAAATATATATATATATATATATATATATATATATATATATTCTATTATACTAGAAATTTTTTATTTATTGTCAAATTATATATGTTTGCCACCTATCAATTTTTTAGTATAAAAGAAATTAAATAGTAGCTCAATCACCCTTGACTATTAATGACTTCTAAGCGATGAAGTATATAAATCATAATATGAATATCTTTCGTAACTTATAATTTACTAGTGGTTTACTTACGCTATTATGGCATCATTCGGGTATCAGAGTAAATATTAAGCGCTTATTTTGTGTAACATAACTTGTAGGGTTAAAAGATGATAGCTTATAAAACTTAAAATTAACATCATACGTAATTATCGTTGCATATTAGAATTCAAATATCGTAGCATTTTAGGCACAAATAAAAGTCAAAGTATAATGGCATGAAATATATCTTATCACCACGTCACCTGGTGTGAAAATCTTGGGTCCATCCCTTGCTGGTAAACAGTAGAGTGATTGTGGACTTGAATCCACACATTGGGTATAAAAGTGGGGTGATTTCGAATTACCAGAAATTTTGGGGTTCATCAAAATATCTTGGTCTAGCCCATGAGGAATGATCTGTTTATGGGCTTGTCGTCTTGGTCTGAGTTGCAAGTTGAGGCAAATGGTCCAGCCCATATCCCTCTGTGAAAATTCCATATTTTGATTGTCAAGGCTGGTGAGTCTGTGTCTTGAGCAATATACGGACTCATCACGTACTATTAGAGTTAATTTTTCATTTACTTCTTAATAATTTTAAACAAATTAAAATAGAACTATTATAAAACTATATTTTTCCAATAGTAATTTGTTTGAGGTTTTTTTTTTGGGTCACGTGAGAAAGATCTAAATCACCTCAACTGCTATCCAAACTCATCGGTATCATTTTCAGCTTCCTCTCTAAAAAAATTGAAACCACAATGTCACTGTACTTAAGTGTAACTAAACAACAATTAAAATCAAGTGTCTTGATTTGTTTGAGGGCCGACTCTCCAAATTTATGACTAATTTTGTAACGCCCCGGATTTCCGGAGACGTTAATTTAAAACAATTGGTTGTCTCGTAAAGTTTGAAGTACGATCCTCAAGTGCTGCTCGTGAGCTTCTTCTGATGCCGAATATATCAAAATATCATCAATGAATACCACAACAAACTGGTCCAAATATGGCGCAAAAATCTTGTTCATCAAACACATGAAGACTGCCGGCGCGTTGGTCAAACCAAAAGGCATCACTACAAACTCGTAGTGGCCATAGCGAGTTCGGAATGCCGTCTTAGGTATATCCGATCTCGCTATGGCCACTACGAGTTTGTAGTGATGCCTTTTGGTTTGACCAACGCGCCGGCAGTCTTCATGTGTTTGATGAACAAGATTTTTGCGCCATATTTGGACCAGTTTGTTGTGGTATTCATTGATGATATTTTGATATATTCGGCATCAGAAGAAGCTCACGAGCAGCACTTGAGGATCGTACTTCAAACTTTACGAGACAACCAATTGTTTTAAATTAACGTCTCCGGAAATCCGGGGCGTTACAGAGTGGTATCAGAGCTCTAGGTTCCCCTTTACTTGAGACCTAGGGTAGAATGGGTAGCACACATTTTGAGCGTCGTATACCGGGATAGTTACTATTATGCGATTAATTATCTTGACCGATATCATATAACATAAGTTTAACGCATATACTTATATTTTTCTTGTAGATGTCTTCTGACTCTGACTTCGACCCTGTGGAGCACTACCTTGTTGACCTTTCCGATGAAGAACTGGACGGAGTTGATGCGATATTACCCGCGCCATTGGCTTTACCAGCACCTGAGATTATTGCACCCTTACCACCTTTTGAGGGTGACATGCTGCTAGAATGGAATGAGGATGATGATGACTCTGAAGAGGAAAACCATGCTGATGACGAGGCAGATTCGGATATGGATGGCGATGACTTTGATGAGCTTGACATTGAAGAAGAAGAGCCCATTTCAGCAACCCATTTCCCATGGAGCTTGTCACATGGGATAATTTTCCCTTAATGATTCCCCCCTTCTCCAAAAACAGACGTTTACTTCCATTCCTCCCCACCAAACCACCTTGTATCCTTGTTTTATCACAAATCTCCCTTCCAAATCTCATCATGACTGAGCTATGCCAACACTCCACTCCAAAAATCTGCAACAAGTTTCCTCCCTCCAATGGAGCTCCATGCAAAGCTTCCTTTTACACTCAACCTCTCTCTACTTGTACTCTATCATCCTCACAATTCAAGCTACGAAATTTCAGAGTTTAGAGAGTGGAGAGAGTGCCATGGCTGTGGTTTAAGGGTGAGAAATTAGGAAAATAACAGTAGAGGGAGAGAGAAGAGAGCGAATTTCATTTGAACTTCTATTATCTTAATCCAAGCCAAATCCTTCGAATTCAACCTTTGATTCTTCAATACTAAGGTGAATGAATCTATCCTAACCTTTAATTTATGCCATTGATCGATTTTGAGCTCCACGGAGCTCGGAGAAAACGAAACCCAGAACTGTAAATTCGTAGAAGATGATGTTGACACTGGTGCCTTAGTTTTGGTGACACCGGTGCCTTTGCTCTCTGTATGTTTTAATGTTCTGTATTTGCATGGTTACACCGGTGTCATAGTTTTTGTTACACCGGTGTCTTTGCTTTCTGTATGTTAACGTGTTCTGTGTTTTCATGGTTACACCGGTGCCTTAGTTTTTGATACACCGGTGCCTTGGCTCTCTGTATTTTACAATGTCTTGTAGTTTCATACTTACACCGGTGCCTCTGTTTTGGTTACACCGGTGTCATACCTCTCTGTATCTCAGTAGTACACTGCAGAATAGACCTTACACCGGTGCTTCTGTTTTGGTTACACCGGTGCCTCTGTTATGGAATTTTGACACTTAGTTTCTGACTTAGGCTTTGTTAAGGCATGGCATGTGTTATGAAAATATACTTATTTTCTATAAATAAATTTAAGTAAATACATTATTCTATAATGTATTTACTTTAATTTTATTTAATGAAAATAAGGAAATACCCCCCATTTGGAAACAATGGCATTTACAGAAATTTGAAATTCGATTCGAATCAAAATGTCGCCCTCCCTATTTTAGTACAAAATCGAAAAATCACCCGTTTTCTTCCTATTCTTTGGCCCGAAACTCACCCTAAACTTATGCGTTTGACGCGTATAAATATACCATTGTGCTTAGAAAAAATCAAGGAATCATTTCCGGGACTTTTTATCCCCTAATTCGAAACTTGAAAAATTCAACTTTTTCTATACTTAGAAAAATTTTCAGACAGTGAAAATTTTCAGAAAATTAGAACATCGCCCAAATTCTTACATTACGACCACTACACTTATAATCAAGCTTAGATTATCATTTTGAAACTTTAGGTATCCTATATCATTAGGAGATGACATCTTATTCAAAAATTAGCGTGTTAGAAGTTTTCTTACGAAGTGAAAGCATGCGATTATTGTTTATGTGCCATAGCTAGCTTATTTGTATTGTCTTGTTTGTTTGATTTAACTTGCATCTCCAACACATCATCATGTTATCATGAGTCTAGTCGTTTAAACAAAACTTAGATGGAGTCAATGAGAAACGTTTGAGTTTAGTGAAAATGACACTCGAGATTTTGACACGAGTCATAAAAAGGTCACAAGCTTTGTAACGAAAATCGAGAATTTGATAAACTCTTATGTTTGGTGACTTGAGATTTGACTTACTCCTTGGGGGAGACGTGTTAGGATGTCTTTAGCCGGGATATGGATTTTAGCCGAACTACGTCTGTTACCACCGGGCTGTGTCTTGGAGCCGAGTCGGTCACGTCTCATGTATTTAGCCAAGTTATGTCGTGAGCCGGTTATGTTCGTAAGCCGTGTCGTGTCTTTTCAAAAATAAAATATAGTTGAAGGGGAGGAGTTAGATATTTTCCGAGTCAAGGCACGACATATGAGAGACATAATGCTGGGAGCATAACGGTTGGGAGCATGGGATACGGGAGCCGATGTTTGGGTACACTAGCGCCGGATACGAGGTCAGCGTAGGGGTCGGGGCCATATTGGTCGGGAACATCATAACACCACTTTGGAAAATAAAATTTTGATGACGGGCAATGCTTGTGTCAACCCGAACTTGGCATTTTGAAAAGAAATTTTGGACACTTGTCAACAATGGTGAACACTTATGGATATAAGTCGGTTGCGTGTGTCAGAAACTTAGAATCAAGTCATAGAGTTTGACTTAAAGTTACATTGTCGACATTTCATTCATTTAACGTACTTACTTGTTTAATGCTTCCGCTTATTTGTTAAATCTGATTATGTCAACTCTGATTATTTTGTTCTGTTCATAATACTTGATTTACTGCTCATACTATCTTCATGATCATGCATCAGTTGATCCATTGCATAGATTTGAGATTTAGGGTAGTTCTATTTGCTGAGCGTTAATCGCTCATCTGGTGCAACTTCTCTGCCCCTGGCCTTTCATGCCAGGTGTCGAAGATGACGTTGCTAAGCCCGTTTATCCAGATACCAACGGCGGTACTTTCGAGGAGGATGTTGTAGCCCCGTGGTTCACCTAGATATATTTTGAGCTCTTAATTTCAAATTTTAATGTAATTTCTTTAAATTCGAATGTTGTAATCAAACTTTATTTTGACTAAGTAATAGAAATGTGGTTGACTTTTGATAAATTGTTTTAAATTAACGTCTCCGGAATCCGGGGCGTTACAAATTTTTCCTTCACTAATCTTACAAAGAATATGAGTTTTTTCATTATAAATTTGTACGGAGCAATTAACGAATTCCAGCAAAATAAAAGATTTACTTCACCAATTTTTCCTGTTTAAAAGAAGATCTCTCTTCTCCTTCATTCTCAAACAAGAATGCATCAAGAAAATTGTCATTCCACATAGATTGTTGTGGCATGAACCTAGAATTTCTTCACCGCCTGTAGTTCCATTAAAACTTACATAATGGAAAACAATTAAATCTAAATTACCATGCGGTTTCGCAATCACAAGGTAAATTATATTACCCTGATAAAAAAAGATAGGTAATATTATTTTATGTATAATTAAATGAAGAATCAGAGTTTGAATAAAACCAAAAAATTTTACCCTCAATTAATTTGATTTCACTCAAATTCAAAGACTCAGATTATAAACTTACTTTAAAAAAATGTCCAAGATTAATTTATCCCCCTCAACAAGCCTGCCAATAATCAACATCCTGAGTATTATGTGACGTTACTTACATGGCACTTCCAATTAATAAATAATCACGATACATATTATGTGAGCCACTTATGTTCTCACAATAATGCAACAAGAATATACATTGATGTAATTTTCATAAAATTTATGGCTACAATACAACGTGGCAATCTAGAATAATTACTCACCGAAAACACACAATCCCAAAGGAATTACTTCCATCCACTACTAAATCAAGAGAACCGAGAGAACTATCAACTCTAACAACGACAATTATTACCTGTTAAATTTTACATCCTATGTGATTCATGTATCATACTTTTCACCTAAAGTTACCTTTTATATACGGATCAAACTTGGGCTCCAAGCTAGTATATGCTGAGCACGCTCTCACATGATGTTAGAAATAATCGTCCCTATACCCTAACGTACATCAGGCATGACGTATGGAATGTCAAGGCAGAAGCCATGTGTCTGTGTCGAGCTACTTAGACGCCATGTGAAAATGGGTTGGGCCACATTGTTCTGGTCTCTCAAGTCCTGACTCAGTCCGGGCGATAGGGCGCACGCTCACCAAGCAAGCTAGTTGCACGTTGGGCCTCGGTTTGACCCATTGGGCTTGTCAGGTTATCGAGCCTAATCCAGGCTACAATCCATACCCAGGCCGACTGAAGCAAGCTAGTTGCACGTTGATAGAATTGCTGAATCAGGCCTGTAGGTTGGCCTAGAAGCTGAATTTTGTGATGAGATCTGTACAAGCGTAGAAGTCGCGCCTTTGTGGTATAGTGCCACATGTCACCTTCTAACTGGTTTGCAGTTAGACCAAAGGATGCTTTGCAATGACATTAGAAGGGTGATTTCGCATTAATGAGGAGCAAATGTTGCTCATTGGTTGGTCAAGCTTTGCATCACTTCGACTCCTGCACCTCTCATTTCAAACCCGCGACGTTTTGAATTCCCTTAGTTGGCTTATAAATAAGGGGATCCCCAAGTTCAAGTCTTTATGAAATTCGAAGCTTTTGAAATGGAGTTGTTGCTGAAATCGCAAGTCTCAGATTTTGCATCCTACCTCGTTCCAGAAGGCTTTCGTCATTAGTCTTGGTATGTTTTTTTTATCTATTCTTTAAATACACACATAGAATCTTCGTTATAGATTTTATGTATTTTTTGGCACACACTTTTTCTGCAGGTTCCATGACAGAGCCTATCCAATCTTCAAACTTTTCGATGGTTTTGCTGTTTCATTGCTAAGATGAAAAGATAGCGACCGAACCCTAACATAAGGAACCATGCCACTTTTGTCTAGGTGCCAAATGATGACGCACTCCTCTACACATAGATTTCAGGCATACTTTAGCCATGCCGATTCGATCAGAGAGTTTTGAGAGTTCTATCATGTCCTCGATAATGTGATACTTGAACTTCTTCCCAAAGACTTTGATCCCAGCCTAGCTCTGGACCATATCCTTATCCCCTGTTGTAGCAATAGTAGAAAGAGGGATAGTTCCCTCTCCACTATTTTTTATGCCGATTCTTTTATGAGATGGGCTTTACGACGTCACAAGTCTCGATCAACCTCTTCAAAGTAACCTATGGGATTATTCGGCTCATGGAGGATAACCGACTAGACTTTTGATTCTATGATATATTCGATTTCTATGTGATGAAGCAAAATAAGAAGTCGCCCCAGTACCATCTCTCTTGTTGACCTTAATGAGAATCAATCATCACTTCACTTTTAGACTGCGATAAGTATGCAAATGACTTCCTCTTTGGTAAAGAAACTTTGAGTTTGGAAATAGTGTCGATAGACATTATCTTGTGCTGAAAGAACTAGAAAAAATAGGTGTTTGGTCCATCCTTTACTTTTCATGTCTATGAATTTTAAATTTTCTTACCTTTCCATAACTTGTGGCTTACTTACCGAAATTACGGTGTAAACTGGGCAGGTAATTGTGATTGAGCCGGCACAAGTTGCTAACTTACAACATCTAACCAAACTTTATGAGATCTAGGATTGAGCCACCTCAAGGCTACTGGACTACATCCTCACTACACAATTCCACTATGGACGAAGACAACACAAGTGCCACCTAATCGAGATTCTTAGTTTGGCATTCTTCTGATCGATCAGCCTCAGATCCACACGAAAACTATTCAGTCAGAGAATTTTAATTGATGGGTTTTGCTCCTCTAGATTTGGTATGGCTTTGTGCACCACATTGTTGTCTCCAAAATGCTATAGATAGCTCTTTGAAGATGAGATAAAAACAGTCGACAACTTGTCAAACTAGAGGAGGCTGAGCTCTTCTAGGCTAGATAGGAAGAGTTCGTACATGAGTGCATCATCGGTGTTGCACAGAGATATTATTTGGCAGAAGTGGACTAGATGAATGTATGCGTCATTTCGGGATTGTAGTTTTGAAACCTACTCAGCTGACCTCACGGGGGGTTTTCATTGACTCAATCTCCCTAGAGAAAGGGGAGAGATAAATTGAGCGTCAAATCAAGACCTTGTCAGCCAAGTCACTTCTTCGGCCTTCTCCTTCTTTTGTTTTCCAACTGTTCCCAAAGGTCGGCTCAATGTTTGTGGTGCTCATGTCAGGGAGATTACTCCCGATGCCTTTCTAGCTAAGGGGACCTCTCTCAACGCATATAATCATCTTCTTGCCAATTTTCTTGTTGCCTCCAATTGTCATGATGACTATGATGGTTGAGCTAACTCTTGTGGGTGGTCATCCTGTTACTGGCTACACCCCAAACATAGTGGAGAGAGAGCTATCAATAGAGGGTTCACCAAGCCGTTAATAGGCCGGAACACATGAATGTTTTCGATGCTCGTCGCGAGGACACTGATCACACTCGAGGCTACACTCCTTACGGAGTCTACCCCTATCACCCTCACGGTGCCCATCGTCACCAAGTTCACCCAACCTATACATAGCAAAAATCCTCTTGTCATGGCATCGTCGTTGGGGGACGACGTCCATTGTTGGTTGACCGGCCGGCAAAAGTGTTTGTCGTTAGGGGTGCCGGCCTCGGGTCAGTGGTTTAATTTCATTAAAACGGGACTTCCCTCAAAATATGTAAAACGAGTATATTGGAGAGTCCGGAGTATCGATCCACAGGGAAAAAGAACGTTGGATTTAAAGAATGCGCAAATTGGTGTTTTCGACGTTTCGGACGTCAACCTCAAATTTGTTTGGGGATTTTGTTAACAAGTATACTACTAAAAGAGGGAAACTAGATTAAGGAGCGGGGTTAAGTTCTAAGGTTTGGTCTATTCCAATTCTTCCGTCGGTCTATCTCTTCTCCTTATAACTCAATCTATCCCCCGTGTCGGGTTTTAGATCGGAAAATACTTCGATGAAAATCAGGATTTTAATTCACAAAATGGTTTAATGGATTCTTTCAAGTTCAAGGAAATAAGATTAAAAGATGAAGGACATCGATTCAAGTATTAGATATACCAACTCTAAGGATGGCTATAACTAAGCAAGAACTTAACACTTCATTTTTGTTTCAACAAAAGGAACTTAGAAAGATCCATCAATGGCATTAATACATATGGAGAAGAAATAGACTAACATGGTTTTGAACTAAACCTCACCTTTAGACTTAACCCTCACTAATTTAGCTACTCATATTAACTATAAACATGATATACTCAAAGGAAAACATGATAAAACCAATTTATCTAAGTCTAATAAGAAAGATTTAGTCTAAACTATACTAGAGAACACTAAGAACAATCAGATTTTAGGGTAAGAAAATACTAAAATGGAACTATATGAGTGAAACTAATCCAAAACTTAAATGATTCCAAGAGAATACAAGGATCTTCAAGCATAAACAATAAAGATTAACAAAACTTACTTTAAAACTTCAAGAACAATGAAGAACAACTAGAAAAGCTAAAAAGGAGGCAAGAAGAGCTCTCAAGAGGGAATACAATCTGATATATTCTAAGATATTATGTTTTCTAATGAGACCCCTTGGCCAAAAGTAAAAACCTAATAGAAAATATCCTAACAAACTAGGCTAGTTACAAAATTATCCTCCAAAAAGGCATAATAGAAGCTTCTTTTCCTTTCCCCGGGCTAAATATCCCTTTTGTCCCCTGATTTGGCACACATTTTAAGGCAAAGTGGACCCCCCAACAGTCAGCCATCCCAAGGCAAAAGTTTGCTTTTGTCGAACTAGATACACCGGTGTCAAGGTATTGAGGCACCGGTGCCTCTGGTGCTCTGTATCTGGTATTCTGTGAAAGGGGTGACACCGGTGTAAAGGAATTGAGGCACCGGTGTCACTATGGCTCTGTATCTTGATCTTCTTTGCATTTGGCAGAGACACCGGTGTAAACGATTTGAAGGCACCGGTGTCTTGGACACTCTGTATCATCCTCCTTCCATTGGCATTGCATAGATACACCGGTGTATAGAACTCAGAAGCACCGGTGTCTTGGACACTCTACATCTTGGCCTTCACTTGGAATAAGGGGGAGACACCGGTGTCACTGGAATTGAGCACCGGTGTCATTTGGTCTCTGCATTCTGGCTTCATCAGTGGAATAAAGGGAAGACACCGGTGTCAAGGTATTGAGGCACCGGTGTCACTGAGCCTCTGGACATTGCTTCTCCCAACCAAGTTCGGCTTCGACCATTCGGACCTCGTTTGACTTTTGGAGAGTTGATTTAGGCACATCAGGGTCCTCTTTTCTCTGTTTGACCTACACGGGACATGAGATACCTTTTCGTGCAATTATCGAGTATAAACATGGAATAATACGTGCACGCAAGTTAAACTAGACGTGTTGAGCCGTAAAATACACAATAACATGCGCTCATCATTGGTCATATTGTCTGTCTGAACAAGATCCTCTACATGAGCATTGTGAGTGGACTTTTGTCCGCAACTTCATAACCTATTCATGGATTGTCAGAAAAAGTTGATCATTCTCGTTGATCCTAGCTTCGAGACACTCAATGAAGGCTCGAATGTGAGGGTCCATGGTGGTCCCGTCAAGAGAAGAAAGATGGTCTCGTGGTCCACTGGCAATGTGTTGTTGATTCACACCGTCTTTTTTCACATGCAGTGGCAGTTTGGCGCAAGTTATCACCGGTTGGAGATCTCATCTCGTACCGAAGAGAGGTTAGAGAATTTTTGAATGTGAGGGAAGGTGAGAGAGACGAGGAGAAAGGCTCCTACTGTGGTCGCCAATTGTGGAGTCCTTTAATTGAATTTTGTCTAACCCGAGCTTAAATTCAAAGCTTTTCTAAATTACAAGTACTGCAAAAACAAGAACCAGTTAGTGCTTGTCCCGTCGGTATCAACCGAAAAGCACTCTGATGCTTAAGTTAGTCTATAAACCAGAAAGATAAGTTGCAAGTATTGTTTGAGAGAGGATAACATGGACAGTACTTTCCGCCTAAAGCTACCTTTTATAAACGAATCAACAGCTTGGGTTCCAAGCCAAAATATGTTGAGCACGTTCTCCCATGACGTAAAAAATAACCATCGCTACATTGACATCATGCATGACGTACCAAACGCCAGGTCGGATACCACATCCCTGAGCCACCTGGAGGCCATGTGAAAATGAGCCAGATTATGCTGTCTGGTCTCTTTGTGAATTCCCAACTCGACGCGCCCCCACAACGTGCGCCCGACAAGCAAGCTGGTTGCACAACATTATGTGGGCCAATTGGACTTCGATCCAACCCATTGAGCTTGCCAGGCTATCAAGCATGACCCAGGTTACGATCCATATTCTCCGTTCACTCGACCCACCACATATGTTTATATCATTTATGTGAGCTTATTCTTAATAGTGTGTACTACCTATTCAATAGAATAACTTACTGTATCTTTTTTATCGACCTATTTTTGAATTTTATCTTGAGATTTTCTTTGCAGCTACGTGTGTTTTTTTTTTTTAATTAATAAAGATACAAGCACTCAACCACTTAGACACAACAACAAGATTGCTTTGTTATTACGTGTTAATTGAGTTTGAAACTCCCTTCTAGATATAGATAGTTGTGTTTTACTAATCTTTTGTATTAACTTCTTGTAAGCGTCATATGGCTCTGATAACTAAAATTTTTAATGTTAAAAAACAAACCAATGCATTATATATGAAAATGAAACATTTGACATCTAAATTTAGGAAAAGTACCATGCAGTGTCGGCTACAATATTTGGATTGTCCAAGTCCGACCTTAGTTTGGTTGTCTCCCTTAGTATTAATAATAATTTTTTTGATGAAATTCTATTTTTTTCTATATTTTAAAAAAAAAAAATTATTGCCCCACGCTGGTGGTTGCCCGAGCAGGGCTTACCCGCTGGCCCACCCTAAGTCTATGATGCAACTTTGACCAATATTTGCGTAATGTAATTAAATAATCCATAACTAATGCCAAATTGTATAATTAGCAAAAATAATTCGTAATGTTTAGGTGCATATCGTAAACACTTATTCTCAACTATACTAATATGATACGTAACAAACACCATAAACAGTCGAAATAAATGAACTAGAAAAAAAGTGAGTAAATAAATTATCCATAAAAAATGAATAAAATGAGAACCACAAAACTCGTAACTTAACCATATGAATGTACAAACCCTATCGTTGCACTAAAATGTTACGTAATGTAGCCTAAAATAGACATAACATTACGTGCAGGTGTACCATAGCTTGTTTCAATAGCCATTTAGAACTGTTGGAGTTGTGTTTTTTTGTATACATAAGCAAAATATACATGTATCTATATGTGTGGGTCTCCCTAGTCCTTCCCCATAGTTTTTTTTGTTTTGTTTTGTTTCAAAAAGGACCACTTTGCATTGCAGACCCACAAAGGCAAAGCCATTGGCAGAAATACTAAGCTGATCCAAGCATCTGTAGGGGTGGATTTTCTCAATCAAGACGAAAAATTAAGAGCTCACTATCCAGCCGAAACAATGCTCCCAATATGAATGGACTTGTGATTGCAAAATAACGAATCGTCAAAGAGCCCTCTGCCGCTGTGGCAAGAAGACACTCCGAGAATTAAGTTAAGCAAAAACTCACAAGATGAACAATAACTCAAGCCAATATTCTCTACTAGCAAGCGAAATTATGCACTAGTTAAGACGTACCTTTTTGTGTTGATGTGGAGCTTTATCTATAAACTTTTCTTTAATCTCAATTCTCGTAGGATTCTGATTGGAGTGAAGTGCCTTCTAATTGGCCACTAATGAGATCACTCTTTTATCAAGCAGTTATCTTCTACCATTAGAGTTTCATTCAATTAATATTTTTTGTATTAATTAAATTGACCGTAGATTTCTCATCTATATCTGTTAGAACTGTATCCCGACTTATTCGAGATTCTGTCTTATCTCGAAATAACAGTTGCTCATCGTCTTTCTCAGGTCGATGGTATCTCGGGCCGCCCTTATCAAGTCGGTGAGACGTAGGACCGCCTTTATCAGGTCGGCTGGTTGTCAAACCATCTTTCTCAAATCGGTTCGCCATATATTCGACCTTCTCGGCTCGAATAGAATATGGATAACCCTTCTAAGGTCGGCTATAACCTCCACGTGATCGGCACGTGTGTCTGGATGTATCTTCTGTTCAAAGCCGAACTAAATCTTTGCTGAAGGGGTTAAGTTTATTTTCGTAATTACATTTTTACCTTCGTCAGCTCCCATTTTTTCTCTTTGTCTACACATTTGGGACTAGTAGGGGAAATGCAAAGCTTGCTCTACAGTAAACATGTTCTGTAGTAAGATGATATCATTCTGAGTCTATCCGAAATAGTATTTAATTTGTATGTCACAATGACACGTGTCTTGTTATATATTGTGCACATGACAAAGCTCCAAATTAATCCGTAGTAGGGGTCTCTGCATGTTTTGGGTCATGAACCACTTGATCATCAACACGCTTGTACCTAGCTGTTCCACGTGCATATACCAACCCCTGTGTTTCTTTATGATTTGATAGATACCCCAACTGAGTGTAGTGACTGGTGAGAAGTCTATTTTCAATAATTATTTTGGACGTTTCCAGCAATAATTGGGTAAGGTTTCACATGTAGTGCCCCTAGCTTGTAAATTCTTCAAAATGAGGTAATTATTTTAAGTAATGGTATTCCGTATATAGAATTTAAAATATTACTTACTCAATTTAAATGGTTAAATTTTAAATTTTGGAAGTCAAATAGAGAATGAAAAGGAAAATTAAGTGGCTTTTTTATTTAATTACAACTTTTCAAATCCATATTTGAATCTCCAAAAAAATAATTTAAGATTTGAATTCAAATTTTGTAAAATTTTCCTTGATCTTAAATTTTTTTTATAGAAATAGTAATGTGTCCATACTTTATTAATATTTGACAGTTTAACCATAAAATTCATATTGCTTATCTTGACAAATAAATAAATAATAATAAAGTGTGGGTTTATTTTTATAAGGCCTAATTTCTTTAATACGTTATACAAAATTTACTCGTATAAAAGTGCACCCCACTATCTTTTTTTTTTTTAACTTAAGAATGTAGAGAAAAATAAGAAAGTTTTTTATAAAATAAAGATATCAAAATATCTCATTAAACAATTGCGTCACGGTAATACTCTGTCACCATTGTGCCTTCACTATGTGGGAAAAGACCTTTTTCTGTTATTGAAATTTTAAAAAGGTGGTGTAAATGAAAGATTCTATATTTTACCTTTCAAGACAGTACAAATTAAATATCAATTCCCTGTAATAGTTGTCTCCATCTAAAATGAAAATGCTATGACATATATACAAAAATCTTATTTGCACCACTTTTTTGAGCTACTTTCAAATTAAATAAATTTAAAAATTAAAACAAATAAATATAGTCTAAAATAAAGCGTAAGGTATAATCCCATAAATTTTTCTATCCATATCACATGAAACAAATTGACAAATCCTAGAAGCCTAAGCTTTTTTTTTTTTTAATTCTATGTTAAACTTTCTTAATTAGCATCTATTTTTTGTATGCTCTATCTCTAATATTACGTTGTGTTTATCGATTTTCATAAAGAGCATTGTTTTACTAAAAATATAAATTTATTTACAAATAATCTACGTAAAAATAAATAGAAAAAAGATCTATAGCAAAGATACAGTTTAGTGGCCTCTTCTAAGATAGGATCTTCCTCATTCATGATTGCTATTTTTCGTTTACAAAATGATAATAAATATCATCATTATTGTGTTTGTTAATCATTGGTAGTGTAGTACCAAAATCAGAGTGAGAGAGATGTGGACTCACGTTGGATCTAATCCCCTCTCTTGTGTTCAAAATGCAATGTGATTGTTTTGAAAGTTGCATGTGTCGAATTTAATTTGGCATTTTTCTATTTTGAATTTTTAGAATAATAATAATAATAATAATAATAATAATACGATATACAAAAGTTAGAGAGATAAATATAAAAAAATTCTCTCTTTTTAGATCCCATTATAAAATAACTCATTACAATTTTTAACCCTTATTTGGAATTTCATTAAGTTTTTAAATAATACATATTTGTGAGACTACTCATGAGACACCATCTAATTTTTCAAAGAGATTGAAAATAAACAAATGTAAAAAACATAGGGATTGAGATAATTTAAATGTTATGATGGATATCACGAATTCCATAAATAATGGATTATGTAACATCTAGAATTTTTAAATATTTTTAAATTCTAAATTGTTATATGGTTTTGTTGACCAATTCAATTCAATTCAATTCAAGTTAGCTACTAACTAATAGTTTCAAAATTTTAAAATGATGTCACTTATCGTTTTCGAAGTCATTCTCACTAAAAGACCTCATGCAATATTATATAGTATAGATTAATCTAAACGTCAAAAGAATGTAATTTAGATAAGATACCTTTAAAAAAAAATAGATATTTTGTAAGACAGAAATGTGGGTATACAAGAAATTTATTGAAAATACAAAAATAAAAGAAAACATACAAAGGAAAATCAATAATTTTAAAGATTTTAAAAATTAAGTACTATATATAATTTGGTACGGAATTTGCATTAGTAAAAAATATTTTAATTTGTCCCATGCGTAGCAAACAAAAGCACAAACTATATATATTTATGTATAAATAAGGTCTTCGAAAAAACTTCCTAAAGAAAGACAAATCGGTCAGCTTAAGCGATAACTGTTGGGGAGATGAAGACCACTTTTATTAGAATAAAACACAAATCTCAAGAGAGATTATGAAAAAACTTGTATTCATTTATTCGATTCAATAGTGGATTAGTGTGGCTCCTGTGATTTTTCTCGCATTGAGGTTTTCCACGCAGATCTGTGTCTCGTTTCTTTTTTTCTATTTTTTTATTATCCTTCTGTAATTGTTTTGTTTTTCATTTAGCAATTTATTATTTTCAAGATCCGTAAGAGACGTTGTGGAATTGAACGTTGTTCGTTCGATTTCTTAACAATAACATGCTCTATCTCTAAGATTTTTTACATTTGTTTTCGAGTCTTAGGGTTAGCGAGTTACGGCTTTCATTTTTTTATTTATTCTAATTCTACGAATAGTTTACCAAATATACCGGGGGTAGAGAGAGAAAGGTGACATAAATTCCTTTGTCTTTTCATTTTTCTTTTCATATATTCAAAGATCAAATCCGATGATTTTAGTGAGACGTGACAAAAGATGTACCGAAAAAGTTAGGTGGCACACAACATCAAACAACTTGGTGAGTGTCCAATTTCGAGAAAGGTTCAAAGCATCTGTTGGAATGAAACAGAAAATTGGGCAACAAAAATGGAGAAGCATTTAATATTCAGTTTACGACTGTCTCTCTGTCTCTCTCTCTCTCTCTCTCTCTCTCTCTCTCTCTCTCTCTCTCTCTCTCTCTCTCTCTCTCTCTCTCTCTCTTTCTATTTTTTTTTTAAAAAATATTAAGTAACTTTGAATTCATAACATTTTGTATGAAATTCATAACACTCCAGAGAAATTCTTAACATCTCCAAGAAAAAAAAAACGCATTAAATACAGAGGTTATGAATTAAAATGAAAGGTAGAGCAATGCTACTAACACATCATATTTTATATTATTAAATTATTAAACAAGAACGGTCCAGAAATTTGTGTTCTCAATTTCGTACAAAATGTCACTCTTTTCCGTAAACCAGTAGGGTCTCCGAAAGGGCCGAGCCCATTGTATAGTTTTGAAAGAGAAATGAAAGGCTGAATTTTGAAATTGAGGGGACCATATATACCCTTAATTGTTTGAAGAGAATCTCACTGTCATCTGCTTTTTCTTCCCACTTTTTTTCTTTACCTTTGCCTTTTCTTTCTCTTACCCTTTCTTTTCTCTCTTTCTTTCTTTCAGTTACATATCTTTCTACTGTTAATGTTCCATAAAGAAATGGAAAAACTCCCAAGTGGTTTGGCCCAGTAAAGAGGTCTAAAGTTCGATCTACGGCCCCCTAAAATCTAATCTTTTTGAGAAATTCAACTGTCATCCATTAGCTTTTTTGGTGGGGTAGTAGAAATCTACAAGTGATTGGTTCCATCACAAGATGGGCGCTACTCTGGAATCCTCAAGGTTATACCTGTAGGGAAAAACACTTCGACAAATTCAAACACACTCGGAAATTTCAGAAAATATATTTCTATTTCGTTGATCATTGAGACCAAATGTACAATGCATAAACGTAATCAACACGAATAGAAAATAAATCGGAAAAAACAAACCAAATTGAGTCTTGTATTTGATCACACGGTCTGATCTTTAAGATAAAATTGCCGCCTCACCATGAACTTGGAGATTTGCTTCGGCTTCTATCTCCTAGGATAAAACGGCTCGCACGAACAGATCTAGTTACACCTAACTATGTCTATTTGTCAAACCTTCTTGTTTCTGTCTCTCTCTTACTTGAAGAAATAAAATCATAGAGTTCTTTCGTAGACAAGATTATGCGTATATTGTGTGTACCAAAACTAAGAATGAGATTAGTATAAATAGAAAACTTTGAGATGTTGAAATTGAAAATATTTTAGATTGCACACCGTGAATGGAAAATAATATAGTCATTATTGGAGACTCTTAGACTGCATAATTGACGAGACATTCTAGTTGCCGAGAGACCCTCTAGTGTCCTATTTCATTTACAGCCTCCGAATCCCTTTTACAATACCCAATGAAAATTGCTATAGTCGGCTGTCCCCCTCCACCCTTTTACCGAGGAAAAAAAACCCTCAAATTCTTTGGCCTGGCCCTATTGCTTGTATTTATCGATTCTCTCTTAGTGATTTTATCTCTCTCTCGCGCGCGACGGAGTGATGATCTTTATTTTAGAGGAGCAAATTAAGATGCACAACTCAATTATAGATAAGTATACATAAAGATTTATCCCGACTAATTTTTGAGTAATATTCAATGCATTCGGAGTATCAAATTATATCATTTAAAAATGGTACTTCCAATAAATAACACCCGTGTTGAGTTTTTGGGAGACATAAAATGACTAATAGTGTGCGTTGAAATAATTTATTATTCAGAACTATACCACTTAAACGACAAAATGTGATACTCGGAAAGTATTAAATAAGTAATCCTAACTTTTAATCACGTAATTTTTAGTTTACCAAAGAAATCAAATCCGTAATCATTAATTCCTTATCATTGGTGGCCCGGGTGTACATTTAAATTAAAGAACACCTAGCATTCACTTTAGTATTGTTTATGATTTTGTACAGTTTAACTAGTACGAGGTTTGATTAAAGTTCTTTTGTGTTTGCTTGTGGTTGGGGCCGTTTTTTCTTTTTTCTTTTTTATATTTTTATTTCCAATCTATTTGTTTTATATTATATATACTAAACACTTCAAAACATGCTTTATGAAAAAGAAAAGTATCACACACAAATCTATATCAATGTTAATACTTTTCTTTCCTATTTATTCATTTTACTATTCACATGGAAAACCTTTAAATTTTCCCTCATGTTCAAAAGAAAATTTCTCTATTATGTTTGTCTCTATTTAAAAAAAATAAGTTTATTTAATTTTGTGACAAATTTTTATGGACTATTGATTTGTCTTGATGAGATAAATTTAAAAAATTTAAGAGTTAATTATGACCAAAAACTTTAAAAAAATCATTAAAGATGAAAATAATCTAAAAAGGGCACCTGTTTTTGAATTATTTGTCTTTTACTTTTTTTTTAATTTAGTACATATTTTTTAATTTTTTGAAATCTCTTGTTGAGACAAGTTAATAGTTCACAAAATTTGACATAAAACTCACAAATACATTAAAAAATTAAATAAAAACAAAAAAATAATCTAAAGAAAAGTTAGAGCAAATCCAGCTCAACTCGATGTCAATGACTCATAATTGGCTTGAATCTCGTCGGTAAACAAAATGGATAGAAAATGTTGATATTATACATAGTACTACAAAAATTTTAATTATTATTTAAAAATACTGTAAGCATTGTAGTACAAACGAATTTGTCTAAAAGACATAGTATTAAAACCCTAGCCTCAGATAACTTTCAATGCGATTTGCCATGTTCAGTCTATGTGCGCGTGAAAAGTATAGCAACCTAGTTATTTCAACATAAACTAGGCTTTTGTGCAGAGTTTTAGCACAATTAATCACAACATATTTTTACTGCGGAATATCATATTTTAATCACTAGTACGTCTTAGCCTACATATAGCTTCCTATATATACATAAGGAAAGGCTCTATAGACCAAGTTTTTTTTAACCAAGCTTAAACCAATCATAAGGACTCTTGAATTTGAGTCAATCCAAGAATTTTTTTAAGAGTTTTGGGGGCTATTGATCTCAACACATATATACACACACATATATGAGTCCTGTTCCTATGAGCAATTTTTTATTTTGTTAAACTATTTTGATGAAACCCTTTTCGATATTATTTTGAGCCGATTTCTTGCCGATACTTTTAAAAACACGTCTTAAACACTTAGGGGAGACCAATCCAAGAAGTCTTCAATGCATGAGATCCTCCATGTTTTCACCAAATCAGAGTCTGGGGGCTCAGGTCGAGGATCAACAGCTTCAGCCATTCCAACCACCACAGCCACCCTTCAACACATGTGGGTGGACCCAATGAGTATGATAGATACCTCTTGAATCCTGAATGTTAAATTAAAGTTAAAATCACAAATAAACGTGAATCTGACATTTAATTTAAGGGTAAAATGCACTGACCTCCCCTGTGATTACTAACAAATACAGAGACCTCCCCTGTAATTTTAGAAAATGCAATGACCTCCATTATTTTACAAACTATTTGACTGTTTCCACCCTGGTGTTAACTTTCATCCAAAATGAATTATGCTGATGTCATCATAGTGATTTTCTACATTCCTAAAATACCCTTCAAATGTTTATAAAAAGACCCTCAAGTACATGTTCTTCTCCTCTCTCAAGTCACCCAAATCATCTTTCTCTACTAACCTCATATTAAAGTATGAAAATCGTCTCCCTCAATTTTTTTCCTATTAATGCATTTGTTAATTTTATTTATTTATTGATGTTGTTTATTTTTTCATTAATGGACATATTGTCTTCTAATACCGAAAACGTCCTCAGGGTTATGAATAAAATGTGTCAGTACTTAATTGACAAATGCATATTAAAAAAAACTTCTTTTAATATTATTTTTTGTTATTTTTTGAATTAATTAATTTTTTCATCAATGTTTTGTGATTTATTAGTTCATCATGATGACAAGTTAAAGATGTGTTCTTTTAATTAATTAATTTTTTAAATTTGTTCAATGTTTTTTAATTAATTAATTTATTATTTTTTCTTCAAACATTTATGGATTATTAATTCATGTTGATGAAAGTACTCTAAAAAAATAAATTTATGTCAAAAAAATAAAAAAAATTCACTAAAAATAAAAAAATAAGTCAAAATAGATTGTGTTTTTTGAATTTTTTTTTGTCGTGAAGAAATTCCTAACTTTGGCCTTCATTATCTTTTAGTGTAATACAATTTTGTCAATGAGAAGTGTTATATATCTTGAGGTTTGGGGAACGCAAACATAACAACATACATTAAGTAATAAATATCACTTTTGTAAGAAAAATAATCATCAATATAGAAGATATATATTTATTTGCACAAACTTGATCAAAATATAACATAAATCTAATTTTCTTTGATCAACATTTCAAGCTTTGATTTAAATTTTTTATATATAATATACGTACATATATATAACTATAGAATTCTCGGTCCCAACCTCAAAGTAGTTCAAGTTTTGGGCAAGGTTGAGTTTGTGAATAAAAAAGTTAGGGTTTGATTATTTCATTCTGTAGAGAAAGTGAGCAGTAAACTGAAAACATTTCCTTCCAGTGGCTCTGCTCTAGCAAAGAGAAAATCACTTGAGTTTTTACTCTTAATGGTGATGATATTCCCTGACAGTGTCCCCAAAAAGTCTTAAGTCGGCGCGCACACGTACAAATAGACTAAATATATATAAAATGAGATGTAAAAATACTAAAGAAGGGTATTTTAGTCTTTTAACAATCAAAACTAATGGTTTTTATTGGGAATTAACGGCGGGAGAAATAGTCAAATAATTTCTAAAGTAGAAAAGGTGATTATATTTTTTGAAACCACAAAGAAAATCCCCCCATTTGTTAGAAATCTTTGGGGAGTTCAGTGCATTTTAGGTTCCTTTGTAGACCTTTCCCTCTGTCAGTTAACCTTTGGGGAGGTCCCTGAATTCTCAAACAGTAGACCTTTCCCTCTATAATGCATTGAGTGATGTTTGGGCCCATATGTAGGTTCCTTTGACAGCATTTCACGTAGTCCCATCTACCAAGAAAATTGTGAATTTTTTTCCAACTTGATAGTACCACCATATATATATATGACAGGAACAAGTAAAAATGAAATGATTATCAATTACCTCTGAAACTTTTGAATGGCAAATTGACAAAAAAGAAAAAACAGCTGTGATTGGTTTACTTCTTATTCATGGACCTACCTGAATTGCGGACTACTAAAAATGATTTTTGGGGTCAAGAGAAGGATGTCGCAAAAGCAAAACAATTTTGTAACGATAATGCGACGAATTTTGAGGGCCATAGATAATGGGTTGTTCACAAGTTTTTCGCGTCCGTGCAACGCCATCGCTAATCATGCGCGATAGTAAAATTCATTTTAACGTTGTCCACTTTCTTGACTCGAAAGGACAAAAAAAAGCACGGGACTGTTAACTTAGTTTGTTCTGCTGTCCCAATGAATAATTTTATTAACATCTGTAAATGTCATCGCAACAATCCGTCAAACATGCATTAACTTTTTGCTTTAGCGTCTTATGCTGCCGCAAAACTGATCCATCGAACAGCAAATGTCTTGCATATGAATTTTTATGCCGTCACGTATCCCAAGACAACCCAACAATAATTGGTAATTCGATTTTTTTCTCAATTACACATACTAACCTTCGTGGACAAAACAAGGTAATTTTTCATCAAAAATGACAAAAACAACCCCAAAATTAGATTTTGTTTGATTTCCATGAAGAAATCGATCCCAAAATACAGGATGTCACAAGAAAGATGAAGGGTTTTTTCTTCTTCGTTCGAATTGATGTCCTGAAGAAAAGGTGAAATCATAAAGGAAGAGAACGAAAGAGATAACGAGGGGAGAGTTTTACGGTTTCGCAACCTACCTAGCGTGGTGTTCGCAGTTGCAATAAAATAATTATTTGCAAAGGACTTCTTTGTCAACGCAAAAAACAAAGGACGAAAAAGGCCATTTTTGTAACGCCCCGATTTTCGGATATGTTAATAAAAAGAGTGAAGTAATTAAAATACCATCATTATATTGAAATACGAGTTTGATACAGGAGGTGTTCAAAAATACATTTCAAAAGAAACGGTTTACGTCAAAAAGACTTTAAAAGTAAAGTCAGAGCAATCTAAATGAAGTTAGGTAGATCACGGCTCCACCGTGTCTTCTGCAGAATAAGCGTCATCGTACGGTGTATACTCTGGTCTAACTCCATCGTCGTCGGTACCTAGTTATGAAACACCAGGGGTAGAAGAAAGTTGAGCCATGAGTTTTGACACTCAATAAGTTACCCTAACCCTTAAGTTCCCTTTTGAATATTTTAGCATAATAACATGATGTGCAGCGTGCAAAGTATGAAAATATTCAAGGTATAATCAGGCGATAAGATAAGTGCGAAAACAGTAAATACATGCTTTAACTCGAAATAGTGTAATTGAAATCATCAGAGAAATTATCACATTGGATATCAGTTTCAAACGTTCCATGAGTTTTTAACTTGAATCATGTAACGTCCCATGTAAACCACTGACCCAACAATTTGTTGGAGCTCAACCACATGGTCCAAAATGCTTAAGTCCAAGTGTTAGTAGTAATTTACATGATTCCTTGTATACCCAGAATCACCCATGTAGACTTTCCATGTGGGACGGGACATCACAAATCAAATATTCTAAAGTATGACCACATCATATAATTCCATCAATTGTTTCATAAATGACCTTGTCATTTATTTTGAATAGACTTTTCTAATATCAATGACCTCGTCATATATTCCGAATCACATTTTTAAATCAATAAAGTATAGTATGGTGCTCCCGAACGATAACGATCCCGACCACTCGACTAACCGATACTTTCCAATCACCCTGCTCCCCAACCATAACATTTCTCGATCATTATTTTTCCAATCAATATACTACCCCTAGCATTATATCATGTTGTTAATGTGCTGGAACAATATAAATTTAAAGTTCAAGGGTACGATAGGACTAGATACAACTTCAGCTTAAGCGTAACTTGGCTAAATAATAGTGCTTGGGTAATACAAAGCTTGGATCTATCTGTAACGCCCCGAATTTCGGACACGTTAATAAAAAGAGTAAAGTAACTAAAATACCATCATTATATTGAAATACGAGTTTGATACATGAGATCGTCAAAATACATTTCAGAAGAGACTGTTTACATTCAAAAAGACTTTAAAAGTAAAGTCAGAGCAGTCTAAACTAGTCTAAGTGATCCACGGCTCGATCACGTCTTCTGCGGGGTAAGCGTCATCATAAGGTGTAAAGTCGGGTCCGGCTCCATCATCGTCAGTACCTGGTTATGAAATACCAGGGGCAGGAGGAAGTTGCACCATGAGTTTTGACACTCAGTAAGTTTCCTACCCTTAAGTTTCCCTTTTAATGTTCTAGAGCATTTTACAAGAATATGCAATGTGTAAACGTGTAGAAATAATCATGGTTTGGTAGTATCATACAATAAGTGTGAACAGTGATAAATACAAGATTTAACCGAAAGAATAGAATTGCAGTTATAACTAACACAGAGTATATAAATTCAGAATCTTCCACAGTACTTGACTTTAATCAAATATTCTAAAGTATGACCACGTCATATAATTCGAAAGGACTTTTCTAACATCAATGACATCGTCATATATTTCGAATAGGCTTTTCTCAATCAATAAAGTCCAAATGGTGCTCCCGAACGATAACGATCCCGACCGCCCAACTAACCGATGCTTCCCAACCGCCCTACGCCCCAACCGCACCGCTCCCGATCGTCGTGTTCCCAATCAAGATGCTTTCCCTAACATTATATCCTTTCCTATCGTGCCGGACAATATAAGTTTAAAGTTTACACTAGAAGATCATTAGGCTAGAAAAGGCACGATAGGGCTAGATATAATTTCGGCTCAAGCGAAATTTGGCTAAACGCACGACACGGCTAAATTACAGCGCTTGGGTGATACAAAAGCTTGGGTCTATCACACCCTCTGGTTAAAGTCAAAGCTCGGCTCATGTCGCATCACGGCTACAAGACACGCATAATATTCCCACGGGGAATACTCCACAACCACTAAACGTATATTATTATCAGTGTGTTTACGTTCGGGTATCCACAGGACACCCTGAGTCAAGTAACCATAGCAATAATCAGGATAATCTCATGCTCGACTAATATTCAACTATTAAAGAGAAATTGCATAAGATAGTTGTGCAAATAAAAATTTAACTAATATCACAGTGTTTTAATTATAATAAAATAAAAAGAAAATTTACTTATAATTAAATAAATTAGGACAATTTGTAATTTAATATTTTAAGGATAAAACTGTAATTTAATAAAAATAAGGACAAATCTGTAATTTATAAACTAATAGGATTAATGTGTAATATAATAATTAATATTACTTTATATTTAAACTCGGGGTGCAAATAGTAATTTATACAAAATAACTTATCCTCATAAATAAACTAATAACTACGGGGGAAAAAATATAATTTTGTTTTAACAAAATAAAACAGAAGCTTCGTCTGAATTTATCTGGCCGGACTGCCTTCTCACGTTCGGCACCGTTTTCTTCCTACAGTACCTCGTAATACTCCGAACATTAAAACGGACACTCCAGAGTAAGAATCTTACATTGGTTTGGAGTTTCGAGTTGGTTCCGCGGGGTTTCGAACACTGGTTTGGTTCGCCGGATTTGGCTGCTCTTCTTCTCCTTCCTTCCTTCCTCTTCTTCTTGCTGCTTATTCCGGGGTGAAGAAAAACAGAGAGGGGGGGTGTCCTATTTATAGAGAACGGGAGGGGACGAGATCAACGGCTGGGAGGAAAACCGGGAAAACCAACGGCGGGGGCAAAACAATGATGGTTTAGGGGTGGCTGTGGCAGGAGTAGCTGACGAGGGATGGGAGAACGGCGACTTGACGGGGAGGAGGTGGCTAAGGCAGAGAGGAGTAATGAGGCGGTTGATTTGATGGGTGCGGCGATTGACGGGGATGAGGTGGGGTGGTCAGAGAGGAGGCTTGGGGAAGACGCTCCGTTTCTGTTCCCAGCGCGCGCACACACACAGATATACACACAAATATATATATATGTATATATAAAATATATTAGTTTAAATATATATAATATCATATCCGGGCAAGAACCGGGCAAAACCGTCCCAAAACCGGCCAAAACCGGACGGAAAATAAACCGGGCAGCCAGCCGGGCACGGCCCAGGAGCCGGGCACGGCCCACAAGCCGGGCACGGCCCAGGCCCAATCCGAACCGGCCCAAACCCGGCCCAGAAAGCCCAAACCCGGGAGAGAGAGAAAAAAATAAAAATAAAAATAATTTCGTGTACGCAAACGAAATAAAAATAAA
This sequence comes from Arctostaphylos glauca, assembly GCA_019985065.2. Classification (NCBI taxonomy): domain Eukaryota; kingdom Viridiplantae; phylum Streptophyta; class Magnoliopsida; order Ericales; family Ericaceae; genus Arctostaphylos; species Arctostaphylos glauca. The sequence goes on from JAHSPW020000014.1 coordinate 10,767,873, forward strand.
ATAAATTTAAACGTGGAGTATAAAAAATTGTCGAGCTTATTTATTTATTAAAAAATATTTACGGGTTATTACAACCTATCCCCCTTAACAAATTTCGTCCTCGAAATTACAAAGTATCAGAAAAAAGGTGTGGGTGATTGGCTCGGATAACATCTTCTCTTTCCCAAGTAGATTCTTCAATGTTGCGATGACGCCATAAGACTCGGACAAGACGGATGGTCTTTCCTCGTAAAGTTTTCTCTCCATGGTCAATGATGCGTATCGGCTGCTCTTCGTAAGTGGTGTCCTCATCGATGGTGACTTCTTCCCAATTGAGAATGTGAGTCGGATGTGACATGTACTTGCGAAGCATGGATACATGGAACACATTGTGCACACGATCGATCTGAGGTGGAAGTGCTAAACGATAAGCAACTTCTCCGACTCGTTGCAATATCTCAAATGGTCCAATATATCGTGGCGATAACTTCCCTTTCTTTCCAAATCTGATGATTCCTCTACGCGGTGAGATTTTCAAGAACACATGGTCTCCAACGTTGAAAATCAGAGGTCTGGTTCTTTTGTCGGCGTAACTCTTCTGTCTACTCTGCGCTGTCAGAAGTCGCTGTCGGATAACTTTGACTTTCTCTGTGGTCTCTCGTACAAGATCTGGTCCTAAAAGACTAGTCTCTCCAACTTCAGTCCAACATATAGGTGATCGACATGGGCGTCCGTAAAGTGCTTCGTACGGTGCCATCTCGATACTCGCCTGATAGCTGTTGTTGTAAGCGAATTCTACTAAAGGTAGATGTCTCTCCCAATTACCTCGAAAATCTAGGACACACGCTCTAAGCATATCCTCCAAGGTCTGTATGGTTCGCTCTGACTGCCCATCTGTCTGAGGGTGAAAAGCTGTGCTCATACGAAGATCTGTTCCCAAGGCTTTCTGTAAGCTCTGCCAAAAAGTTGACGTGAATCTTGGGTCTCTGTCTGATACAATTGATACTGGTACACCATGCAGTCTGATGATCTCCTTGATATACAATCGGCTGTACGAATCCATTGTGTCAGATAGCTTGATTGGTAAGAAGTGTGACGACTTAGTCAAACGGTCAACGACAATCCAGATGGCATCGTGTCCCTGAATTGACTTCGGTAGTCCTGTCACAAAATCCATCGCTATATGTTCCCACTTCCATCCTGGTATAGGCAACGGCTGTAGCGTTCCTCCAGGTCTCTGATGTCCTGCCTTGACTTGCTGACATGTGAGACAAGTGGCTACGTACTTGGCCACGTCTCTTTTCATTCCGCTCCACCAATAAGTTCGCCTCAAGTCCTTGTACATCTTATTCCCTCCAGCGTGGACAGCAAAGTTTGACTTGTGAAACTCTTTCAATACTGATTCCCTGAGCGTACCGAAGTCTGGCACGAAAAGACGTCCAAGATATCTCAATCCTCTGTCTGCTCCAATAGTCCATCCTGCTGATGATTCTCCTTTAGCTAGTCGGCTCTTGACGAGATCTGACTCCGAATCAAGGGTCTGTACCTTCAGAATTTCTTCATGAAGTACCGGCGTAACTATTACTGCACACAGATAAGCTTCTCCTTGCTGTTTATTCTGCTGGAGTCCGTACTCCTGTATCTGGTTCATTAGTTTCCATTCTCTGACTGCCAAACTGGCAATGTGTCCTCGAGACTTGCGACTAAGTGCATCTGCTACGACATTAGCCTTTCCCGGGTGATAGGACAAGGTGAAGTCGTAATCCTCTAGATACTCCATCCAACGTCGTTGTCTCATATTCAGATCCTTCTGAGTGAACATGTACTTGAGACTCTTGTGATCCGTAAAAACTTCAAACTTCTCACCGTAAAGGTAATGACGCCAAATCTTAAGCGCGTGTACCACCGCGGCAAGCTCTAAGTCATGAGTCGGATAGTTTTGCTCGTGTATCTTCAGCTGGCGTGATCCGTAGGCTATGACCTGTCCTTCTTGCATAAGCACACAGCCTAATCCATCCTTTGATGCGTCACAGTAGACGATGTACCCAATATCTCGTCGTGGAACGATAAGAATAGGGGCATTGGTCAATCTATTCTTCAACTCTTGAAAAGACCTCTCACATGCATCGCTCCAATCGAACTTGATTCCCTTCTGAGTTAGCCGAGTCATTGGTTTGGCTAAAGCCGAAAAGTCCATGATGAATCGTCTATAATAACCGGCTAGTCCCAAAAAGCTACGAATCTCGAAAACTGAAGTAGGCTTCTTCCAATCCTTGATGGCCTCGATCTTGCTGTCGTCGACGGAGATTCCTTTCTCTGACACAACGTGTCCTAGGAATTTGACTTCTTTCATCCAAAAGTCACACTTGCTAGCTTTGGCGTAAAGCTGATTATCTCGTAGAATCTGAAGTGTGGTCCTTAAGTGTTGCTCATGTAGCTCTTCCGTTACTGAGTAGATCAATATGTCGTCGATGAATACTACCACGAACTGGTCCAAGTACTGAGTAAAGATCTTATTCATGAGGCACATGAATACTGCTGGTGCGTTGGTAAGTCCGAAAGGCATCACTAGAAACTCATAGTGGCCATACCTTGTTCGGAAAGCTGTCTTCTGAATGTCAGAATCCCTAACTCGCAACTGATGATACCCGGATCGTAAATCAATCTTTGAGAAACAAGTTGCTCCTCTAAGTTGATCAAACAGGTCATCGATTCGAGGTAGTGGATATCGATTCTTGCTTGTGACTCGATTGAGTTGTCTATAGTCAATACAGAGTCGAAGTGTGCCTTCTTTCTTCTTCACGAACAGTGCTGGAGCTCCCCAGGGTGAAGTGCTCGGTCGAATGAATCCTTTCTCTAGAAGCTCTTGAAGCTGAATCTTCAATTCCTTCAATTCGGCTGGTGCCATTCTGAATGGTGCCATGGATATTGGTGTTGTTCCAGGTAGAAGTTCAATGGTGAAATCCAATTCTCGAGTCGGCGGTAGTCCAGGTAGCTCATCGGGAAATACATCAGCGTACTCACAAACTACGCGTGGTAATCCCAATTCCATCCGATCTTCTTCTCCTAATGTCAGACTAGCTAACCATCCGGTTAGGTTGTCATGCCATCGTGATCGGGTCTTCGATAGTGACAAAAACTCTTGCCTATCCCCCTTAAATTTGAAACAAGTTCCATCTAAGGAGTAGGCCGTCACTGTCTTCTGGTGACAATCGATAATAGCGCAGTGAGTGGATAACCAGTCCATGCCTAGGATGACATCAAAGTCGGCCATGGCTATGACTCGAAGGTCACACGTTAGGCGCAATCCTGAGACTTCTATCTCACAGTTCTTACAAACTAAGCCCACAGAAACTAGTCCTCCTAAAGGTGAGGTAACGCACATAGGAGTTTCTAGTGGTTCAGGTACAAGTTCTAAAGTACTAACACATGCTGTTGATATAAACGAATGCGAAGCACCCGTATCAAATAAAGCTGTAATGCACGAGTTAAACAGTACTAGTGTACCTTGTATGACCGAAGGATCATACACTTCTTCTTCTGTGGCTTCAGCTTCTCCTTCTCCTTGGAGGGCAAAGATCCTTCCTCCATTGTTCGGCCTGGGCCCAGTCGGTCCTCTGTTCTGTCCGGTTTGATTGTTCTGCCCGGGCCTCTGCTGGTTGCCAAAATTATTCCGTGGCTGCCACTGTCCTTGTGTCTGCTGTTGAGGTCCTCCAGCTGGAGTGGTCCCCACTCTCTGTTGGTTAGCTCCAGTGGCATTGGATGGACACTGAGTTTTGATATGGCCTTCTTTGCCACAACCAAAACAAGTGACAGAATTCTGCTTCCCCGGGTGATGTGGTGTGGAATAAGGAGCACTCCTCTGTTGAAACTGCTGGTTCTGCTGGGGTGGTGGTTGATTGTAGTTGCTGACATTGTTGCGGCTGACAGTGTTGTTGCGGTTAAAATTTCCAGTGTGGTTGTTATTGAAGTTGTTGCTGTAAGACCTTTGCATGGGGTTCTCTCTTGAATTTCGCATTGGTCCACCTAACTGTGGTCGATTGCGGCTGTCAAAGATTCTCCTTGAATCAGATGCTTCTTGCTCTACCAGTAGAGCACACTCTACGACTCCAGCGTAGGTTTGTTCTCTTTGAGTTACTACACCCTTCCGGATGTAGGGGCTGAGTCCCCACTCAAATTTCCTAGCCCTGGTGGCGTCAGTTGCCACATGCTCAGGGGCATGTCGAGAAAGTTCTTCGAAGCGGGCGGCGTACTGAGTAACCGTACGGTTGCCCTGTTTGAGGTTCAGAAACTCTAGGACTAAAGCCTGCTTCACAGGGGTAGGAAAATACTTAGCCAAGAACAAGGTCTTGAAAGTCTCCCAGTCTATCATATCATCATCGTGTGTTGTCTTTACTAGGTCCCACCAGTAATCTGCCTCTCCTTGAAGCTGATACGTCGCTAGAGCCACTCGATCTCCATTGTCAGGGACTTGCATGATGTGCAGAAGTTTCTGAGTCTGCTTAAGCCAAGCCTCTGCAGCTCCAAGACTAACATCGCCGGTGAAGACCGGTGGTCGTCTTTTGCAGAACTCATTGAGCAAGATACTACGGTTGGGTTGCCCATAGTAATGTGGAGGTGCATATGGTTGGTATTGTTGCTGTGGCGGCGGAGCTGTATGATTAACTGAGATAGGGGGTGGAGGTGGTGGTTGGCAGTGTTGGTTATGTTGATTTTGTCCAGTTGTGTCACTCGTGTATGCTCCATTACGTGTTTCTACCATATTTCTACAATTTAAACAAACATATAGGCCTAAATAAGAACGAGTAAAGAACACAATTTATAAAAGAGAATACTTCATTAAACTTAAGTCATTTAAACAAAGCTAGGCCGAATCATGCATACTACAAAGTGAATGTATGCTATGATTTATACGTTGTGGAGTATTTTACAAAGGTTTTTCTAGTTAAGCTCGCAAAATAACACTCTTTACGCTACGCAAATCCGTCACTGAAAAAGACGGGGATAGTCTAGGCGGAGGTGAGATTCACGCTCTCGGGTGGTCTCAATGCAGCCGAAACATCGCCAGTAAGTTTTGTAACTCCAAGAGTTACGCTCCCACGAATTCTGCAGCTGACGATCTTCAATCATAAAAGGGCGCTCTATGTAGACAAACCGATTGGTGAAGTCCAAATTTCCTTCAGGATCCACGATCCTACTTTCGTCATCCGGCCTTGCTATCTGCACCCATGAGCGGGGCGCGGTGTTTCCCACTTTCTCTACAAAACCGACGGGCAAGCTCAGTAGGTAGTTGCCGTTGGGATCTTGGTCTAGGAGCATCACTGGCCCCAAGAAATAAGGCTCCGAACGCACTTTCCAAGAGCATCTCTTTGCTGGTGAGATCTTCACATATACCATAGTGCCTGCCTCAATGTCAAGGGTCCAACCCCACTGTCTCCACGTTTCGACTTCCATTGGTATCTTCTCGGGTTCAGGTGTCGGTGGTTGTTCGACATCGCTCTCTGGGTTGGCATCCTCGGCTTCTTCGTACGCTCTGATTTCTGCAAGGTAAGCGTCTTCGCCGTCGTCTTCCTCGTCGCTATGCACTGGCTCGTACTGGATCCACTGTGCTGCTTCCTCCCAGTCTGGTAATGGCTCTGGAGACGCTGGTGGTATGTATCCCGGTGCGTCTTCAGGGAATTCCATCTCTGGTGCCTCGAAGGGGGGAATATATTCGTCATCTCCTGGAAAAGGAGGCTCTTCAGGATCTTCATCCTCGCTGTTGTCGTTAGCGCTACTATAGTCAGTGCTACTATTGTCAGTGCTGCTGTCGCTGTCGTCTGAATATGGGACCAATTGTGGCCCGTCCACTGGTAGTCCGTCCATAAGTTCGTCTTCCGAGATATCGTCGTCTGAGTATCGCGGTCCGCTCCTATAATCCATCTGTAAAGTAATTATAAATTAGACTTATGTATATCGTATCATAAAAGGAAAAAGACAAATAAAAGTCTAATTACTCGGAGTAAGAACGCTCGAAAGTGTAAGCTACCCAAGTCTACCCAAGGTCGAGAGGTGGTGAAACCTAAGCTCTGATACCAAGTTGTAACGCCCCGAATTTCGGACACGTTAATAAAAAGAGTAAAGTAACTAAAATACCATCATTATATTGAAATACGAGTTTGATACATGAGATCGTCAAAATACATTTCAGAAGAGACTGTTTACATTCAAAAAGACTTTAAAAGTAAAGTCAGAGCAGTCTAAACTAGTCTAAGTGATCCACGGCTCGATCACGTCTTCTGCGGGGTAAGCGTCATCATAAGGTGTAAAGTCGGGTCCGGCTCCATCATCGTCAGTACCTGGTTATGAAATACCAGGGGCAGGAGGAAGTTGCACCATGAGTTTTGACACTCAGTAAGTTTCCTACCCTTAAGTTTCCCTTTTAATGTTTTAGAGCATTTTACAAGAATATGCAATGTGTAAACGTGTAGAAATAATCATGGTTTGGTAGTATCATACAATAAGTGTGAACAGTGATAAATACAAGATTTAACCGAAAGAATAGAATTGCAGTTATAACTAACACAGAGTATATAAATTCAGAATCTTCCACAGTACTTGACTTTAATCAAATATTCTAAAGTATGACCACGTCATATAATTCGAAAGGACTTTTCTAACATCAATGACATCGTCATATATTTCGAATAGGCTTTTCTCAATCAATAAAGTCCAAATGGTGCTCCCGAACGATAACGATCCCGACCGCCCAACTAACCGATGCTTCCCAACCGCCCTACGCCCCAACCGCACCGCTCCCGATCGTCGTGTTCCCAATCAAGATGCTTTCCCTAACATTATATCCTTTCCTATCGTGCCGGACAATATAAGTTTAAAGTTTACACTAGAAGATCATTAGGCTAGAAAAGGCACGATAGGGCTAGATATAATTTCGGCTCAAGCGAAATTTGGCTAAACGCACGACACGGCTAAATTACAGCGCTTGGGTGATACAAAAGCTTGGGTCTATCACACCCTCTGGTTAAAGTCAAAGCTCGGCTCATGTCGCATCACGGCTACAAGACACGCATAATATTCCCACGGGGAATACTCCACAACCACTAAACGTATATTATTATCAGTGTGTTTACGTTCGGGTATCCACAGGACACCCTGAGTCAAGTAACCATAGCAATAATCAGGATAATCTCATGCTCGACTAATATTCAACTATTAAAGAGAAATTGCATAAGATAGTTGTGCAAATAAAAATTTAACTAATATCACAGTGTTTTAATTATAATAAAATAAAAAGAAAATTTACTTATAATTAAATAAATTAGGACAATTTGTAATTTAATATTTTAAGGATAAAACTGTAATTTAATAAAAATAAGGACAAATCTGTAATTTATAAACTAATAGGATTAATGTGTAATATAATAATTAATATTACTTTATATTTAAACTCGGGGTGCAAATAGTAATTTATACAAAATAACTTATCCTCATAAATAAACTAATAACTACGGGGGAAAAAATATAATTTTGTTTTAACAAAATAAAACAGAAGCTTCGTCTGAATTTATCTGGCCGGACTGCCTTCTCACGTTCGGCACCGTTTTCTTCCTACAGTACCTCGTAATACTCCGAACATTAAAATGGACACTCCAGAGTAAGAATCTTACATTGGTTTGGAGTTTCGAGTTGGTTCCGCGGGGTTTCGAACACTGGTTTGGTTCGCCGGATTTGGCTGCTCTTCTTCTCCTTCCTTCCTTCCTCTTCTTCTTGCTGCTTATTCCGGGGTGAAGAAAAACAGAGAGGGGGGGTGTCCTATTTATAGAGAACGAGAGGGGACGAGATCAACGGCTGGGAGGAAAACCGGAAAAACCAACGGCGGGGGCAAAACAATGATGGTTTAGGGGTGGCTGTGGCAGGAGTAGCTGACGAGGGATGGGAGAACGGCGACTTGACGGGGAGGAGGTGGCTAAGGCAGAGAGGAGTAATGAGGCGGTTGATTTGATGGGTGCGGCGATTGACGGGGATGAGGTGGGGTGGTCAGAGAGGAGGCTTGGGGAAGACGCTCCGTTTCTGTTCCCAGCGCGCGCACACACACAGATATACACACAAATATATATATATATATGTATATATAAAATATATTAGTTTAAATATATATAATATCATATCCGGGCAAAACCGCCCCAAAACCGGCCGGAAAACCACCGAACCGGACCAAAAACCGGCCAAAACCGGACGGAAAATAAACCGGGCAGCCAGCCGGGCACGGCCCAGGAGCCGGGCACGGCCCAGGCGCCGGGCACGGCCCACAAGCCGGGCACGGCCCAGGCCCAATCCGAACCGGCCCAAACCCGGCCCAGAAAGCCCAAACCCGGGAGAGAGAGAAAAAAATAAAAATAAAAATAATTTCGTGTACGCAAACGAAATAAAAATAAAATAAATTTAAACGTGGAGTATAAAAAATTTTCGAGCTTATTTATTTATTAAAAAATATTTACGGGTTATTACACTATTACACCATTTGGTTAAGACAAAGCTTGGCTCACGTCACATCACAGCTATAAGACACGCATAATATTTCTACAAAAAAATATATCTACAACCACTAATCGTATGTCACTATCAGTGTGTTTACGTTCGGATATCTACGGAACACCCTAAGTATCAATATCTAAACAATTGTCCAAAATAATCAAAGTGATAATTATGGTAATTCATTCTCAACTAATATTTAAGCAATTAAACAGAAATCACATTATAATAAGATGAGTGTGTAAATAGTTAATCATAAAAAGTTTATTTAATAATACACGTTATAAGATAAATATATTTATAAAATGAGTTTATGATAATTTTTATAATTTTTCGAAGAGAGTAAAAAAGTAGGGAACTAAAAAGGCGTAATAATTGATAAAATAATTAATCTATAATAAACTATAAAAAGTTTACTTATAATAATTATAGTAATAATAAAATAAATCTAAAATTTAGGTAACAGTGGTACCATCTATAATTTATAAAAATATAGGATAAAAATTGAATATATCAAACTAATTTAATTCCAGCCAAAAACTCCTCTGGAAGTCTGTCCGGTTGAGGATCCGACCGGGGATCCGGTCAACCGAAATGAAATTCGGATTGGTGACTAGACATGGAAAAAATCGGTAGTCTCTATAATTCGCGATTTTTTCTCCGGTAAAACTCCATTAAGGCTAATATCATACAAAAACACTCAAAATTGGTTTAAGAGAAGGAGTTTATAGTTGGTTCATGGTTTGAGTGGGTTTCGAATGTCAGCTCGGTTCAGCGAAATTTTGGACAAAAACTCCCTCCTCCTCTTCTTCTTCTTCTTGTTTTTCTTCTTCTTCTTCTTCTTCTTCTTCTTCTTCTTGTTGCTCCAACAAGTGTTAGTACGATTTAGAACTGAGGGGAGGGGGCTCTATTTATGGGGAAAGGAGTATGAGGAATTGATGGTTGGGATGTGATGGTGGATTGATGGTTGGGATGTGATGGTGGGATATGGCGGTGGGAGGTGGTGTAGCGATGGATGATGGCTTTGCTAGGGGAGGCTAGACAAAGGTAGGGGGAGGCCACAAGGAGTAGGATGGGAGGTGGGTAGATGACGGATGTGATGTCCCTTCCCATATCGAAAGTTTATATGGGTGATCCTGGGTATATAAAAAACCATATAAACTATTACTAACAACTTGGTCTTAAATATTTTGGACTATGTGATTGGACTCCAACAAATTGTTGGGTCAATGGTTTACATGAAGCATTACAGCGGAAGAGGGGATAGGTGGTGGCAAAGCTCTGGTGATGGGAAGGTGAGAGAGATAATATATATATATATATATATATATATATATATATATATATATATAATTAACAGTTAGAAATAGTATTTACTATATATATAATATTATTACACATACTTATAAATACATAAAATATGTCAAATGTATAGATGTATGTGCATGCATCAAAAATTATGCACACGAAGTAATTAGTAAAATACACTTGAATTATATATTAAATCGATTAAAAATTTCGGGTCATTACAATTTCTTTAGTAGTGCTTGTATTGCGAATTTTGTGTTTTGTTAGAATGTGATAAAATATGATTAATCGATCTTAAATATGTAAATATGTAACTATTGGTCTAGAAACTTACATGTTTCAGGAGTGTTGGCTTTATATTTCTATCATTAACTAAATGTAAGTAACACAAAACTATAGTGTTAGAATGCTAGGATGATATCAAAGATAGAGCCAAAAATTTCACTATGCAGAGGTGAATTTATTTTGTAAAATATTTAGCAGGAATAAACCTATATATTTCATAAAAAAAAATTTATATAATAATAGAGATTTTCTTTTAATTTTGCTAGGGCGACCATCCCACACTGACTCCATCTTGAAGGAAAACTGAATAGCATTGCTTCCATCCCTAGACTCCGTTTTGTATTTTAGTTACTTTTTATAGTGGTGAATGTTATTGCAGGGCAACTTTTCGTGAGAATCGCCCTGAGCATGACAAGTGTCAGAAGTTAATTGGTTTGTGATCAAACTTTATAACTACTACATGTTACTTTACACTAACAAAAATATTTTAGAATCTTTTTTGAATTCAAATTCAAAATCTTACCATATTATATATATAATATTTTTATTTCCATAACTTTCTCTACTTATCTATATCTACACATATAAACATATAATTTTTATTTTTATGTAATTAGCATAATATTTTAAGGAATTACACAAAATTAATTTTTGAAATGAAAGTACAAATAAATAGACTTTTCTAATATAGAAAATAAATTTGATAAACAACTTCTTACAAATAAATAAAGATATAATTATATCACTTTTCATTATCATGATTTTGATTTTTAAAAAAAATATCACTTCTTTTTTTACTTTTGTTTATTTTTCATAAATAAATTTTATAATCTAAAATTTAAAAATTATAGGAATAACAGTTGAGATTGATTTTTATGACAAAAAAGTATATGCTATTATTTATGAAGTTGTAAATCGACTGTACTGTCATTGCAAAGATACGTTTGGTTTAAATTAAGTAAGTTGAAGTTATATTTTGATCAACACATCATAGGCGCGTTAATATTCTTTCTACTCACTGTAAAATCACTCATCTTTAAAATTGACGAATTAACTAATTTTTTAAATAATTTTAATTTGGTTAGTTAAATAGGCTGACTGTTAAAAATAAATTCAAATAAGATAAAATAGAAAGCCAGAAAATATTAAAAGAAATTCCTCCTTAGATATTTTTTTTAAAATTTAAAATAAAATGATATAAAAAGGTCACATAATGTTAAGGATAAGAGAAATAAAAGTGAGAGATTAAACTAAGTATATACGAATTTTGTTAGATGATTAGTATTATCCTTTAATATTTCTATGATTGAGTTGGATAATAAACAAGTAACTAAATTTTATTTGCATTTATACTCAACTCTTGGAGTTAAATTGGATAAAAATCTTAATTATGCTATAAATTCATAATTTTATAAAATATTAAAAGTATTTTAATTAGGACTTTTATATGCTTCTTAGCTAAGTTTTTAGATAGGCCATTGATAATTTATTTTTAACTAATATGTAATTTAATTAATAAATGTTTTACTTTAATTTTTTTTTTGCATATTTTTAAATATTAGGTTGAATTTCACTTTTAATAAAATTATAGCATAGATAGATAATTATCGCATTAACTAATTTTGTAAAAATTATATTTATTTTTTATTCTATACCAAGAAAATATTGAGACTATTTTTATAGTAAATGATGGATAACATAATTCATAATTAGACAATCTTTTTTTTTCAAAAGTTATTCTTATTTACTAATTTAAACTATTACAATTCTTGAATTTGATTTTTTATTTTTATTTTTTTATAGGTGAATTGTATGAATATTTGATCAAATTAGTTTAATTATTAAGATACTAATTTTAATATTTAAATATAAAATAGAGTTAAATTAGATATTGAAGATTTTTTAAGTCGTACATGTTATGAAAATTACATGCTTTATACTTGTGTCGTAAAAATTTATTATTAAAATTCTAAGAAAATTATAGATGGCGTAATGAAAAAAAATTCATTTTATTTTGCACGTCCTGTGCATAGCACGGGTTTTTGCTAGTCTAAAATTTAAGGGAATATACTTGGTAAAGAATATTGGCTCAGAGACATTTATGTAGTGCATATTCTAGAAAATATGTCATGGTTACAGGAATCTATATATCCATCGCATATAGAATTTAAGGACATTATAACTGTCAAGGTAAAATTGGGACCTAAAAGATCGAATAGAACGATCCATAGACAAATAAATCTCTTATTAATCCCAAGGTACTCCCTTAATTAAGTAAGGGATATGTGCCTCGTTTTGGGCAATATAGAGTGTATTGTATGGTAGCTAAGAACAAGTTTTCGAATATCGTATCGGTTTGAAAAAATATTGAACATTGAACAATTCGAATCATCAAAATATAATCAGAAAATAAAAAGTTCTTATTTTAGTAAAATGAGGGATCTCTTATTAGAAGGTAACTATATATATATAGCCCAAAAAATTAATTTTTTTCATCAAAAATATTAATATATATATAGGTATCGGCCAGTATAAGCTGGTACGGCCAGTATCCGACCAATGTGGGTCGGCATACAGAATGTCATGGTATTATAGGTATTTGGTACCGTTTTTACGCGAAAAAGGTACGTAGCACTTGATACGGTACGGTATTAACCACTTTGGCTGATAATGATCCGAACCGTTCAATTTGTTTAAAATATATTTTTAAGGGTATCTGCGATAAATCAGCTCAAAATATTATCAGGTAGAGTTTGATCCAATCTGTTTTTTATAAAATTATTCTAATCAATATTTATGAAAAACTGTTTGGATTAAGCTCTTTAGGTATTTTTTAGCCGATTTCTCGCAAGTACTCTGGAAAACATATTTTAAACACATTGAACGATTCGAATTATTAATGTTTAATCAGAAAATGAAAGGTTTTCATTTTAACAAAATAAGAAATTTCTTATTAGAATATATCTCTATATATATGTATGTATGATTATGCGAATATTCTACTCCCTTTGGTATGAAGTTAGGGGTAAAACTATTGGTCTATTCCATAGCGTATTGTAACTGTATTGTCACATTGATGTCAATGGATAGGGTAGTGGACCACACAGTTTGAGGATCCTCAGGCTTGACAACTGCATGACAAATGCATAGGAATAGCAACACCGACACGCCCAAAATGGGGAAAAAAAATTGGGTAAATTTTGAACACTCCCTCAATTCTGACAGGATTATATTGTATATATCTCTGTATGTTTTATAATTAAGTTGCACAACCTTTTTTTTTTATCTTTCTATACATTATTCAAGTTCACGTATCATAATATACATATTCTACCTTTTATTTAGAGAATGGTGTGAACATGCCATTAATATACTTTATTTATTAATATACATACATTTCTATTTTTTTACATAGTTGATTTCTTATTTTTTCAAAAAATTAAAAGGTAAGTTCATACATTAAATACCCAATGACTTTAATTTTTGTAAAGAATTTTATTTAACAAACATTTTTTTAAATTAAATATTATAAAATTATTAATTCGTACCTGAAAGAGAAGCATAAAAAATAAAAAAAATTCTGAAAGTTTTTAAAAACTTCACTAATCTCAATTTTTTTATTTTTAAATTATTTTTCTCTTTCCAAAACTTGTTAAAAAATTTATTTTTATTCCTCTATGTCAAGACTACAAAATGATAAAAAAGAATGACCAAAAAGTTACATTTTAATAGATCAACAAAAATAAAATTGATTGTTTGTTCTTTATACTTTTGTTTATCTATTGAAATAATATTTTTTTGTCATTCTTTTTATCATTTTGTAGTTTTGATGAGAGAAATCAAATATATATAAATTTGTGACAAGTTTTGAAAAGATAAAAATAAGTCTAAAATACAAAAAATTGAAGTTAGTGAAGATTTTTGAAAAACTTTCATGTTTTTTTTTTTATATTTTAGGTTCCTCTTTCTAAGGACCCAGAAATTTTTGCATTTTAATTAATTATTTTGAAATATGTGACAGGATATGCAGTTGATTTATTTTATGTGATTCAAAACTGTTAATAGCGAAGCTTGGACCTGGGGACGTTATGTTGATACATACGCGTACGAGAATATCGAGTTTTATTTGGGAATCCCATTGGTGGTCTTAAAACTCAAATTTTTGGAGGGGAGGTCACACAACACTTCACTTTTCCTATTTCTCACTCTCTCTCTACATTCAATCTCCCTTCTCTCTATAATACCACTAGAGTTATTGCTCCATTTTCAAATTTCTTCAAAATATTGCGGGATTGTATCGTGCTTGAGGGGTATCTGAGACTTGATCGTTGATTCGAAGTTTGGAGGAGAGAGTTTGTAGTTCAAGAGGACTTGGAAGCTAGGATTTTGCATTCTTCATCAAATCTGTCAATCTAAAACTTGAGGTAGGAAAATTTCACTTCTTATTATGTATATATGTTATGTTTTGATGTCTTGATCGTGTTTTGGTTGATGATTAGGAGTGTAGAGTCCATTTTGTGCGATCTGCGATTTGTCAAAATTTTCTTCGCTTAAGCGACCTATGTTTTGTGGGTGTCGCTCCAGCGACCTTTACTGACTTTGGGTCACTCGAGCGACAATGCCGAATTTGAAATTTTTGTTTTGAACTCTAGGATGATAGGTTTATGGTTTTGGGCCATTGTTTGTCGTTACGTCAAATTTATGAGTTTGAGTTGTGGTGTATGGTTTGAGGGTGCAATATCGTGAAGTTATGAGATAACTACGTTTCGGAGAGTTGTATGATGAACATATGAATGTTTTGAAAATTGTGGATGTTTTATCAACTGATCGGATGATAGGAGGACTGGCTATGGACTTCGAAAGATTGGCAGAATTCTATAACATTTTACGGAGTGATAGGACAATTCGAGAGTCGGGCATGGATAAAATTTTAATCAATTAAATAAAAGTTATTTTGAAGATTCAAATAAGAATCTATCTTATTTTGTTAAAGCTAAACCCTATATTTTATAAAGTTACTGAATGATAGAGGAATTTGATATGAGTCATGTGTTCAACATATGACAGGAAAATTTT
The DNA here is from genome assembly GCA_019985065.2 of Arctostaphylos glauca. Classification (NCBI taxonomy): domain Eukaryota; kingdom Viridiplantae; phylum Streptophyta; class Magnoliopsida; order Ericales; family Ericaceae; genus Arctostaphylos; species Arctostaphylos glauca. Next base: position 10,783,053 of record JAHSPW020000014.1, read on the forward strand.
CAAACTTAAATGAGAACTTACGATATTTTGAAAGAGGTGAAAGTGGATTGAGTTGCGAGATGCATCCTAATAGCGGGATTACCTGGTATTAACATAGTTATCCGTCTATATATTGTATGAGGACCGTTCACCTACTCTTAGACCGAGACCTTGCTTGTGAGGTACTGTTGTGTTGACCATAGTTTGAGTCGTGTTGTGAGATGTTCGTGCTAGAGGTTCTTCCTCTTTAAGTTTATGCTTCTCATTAGCATTTCTAGAGATGGTCCACTCTATGTTATTGTTGTGAAGAGTTCTCTTGTTCCATGGAAGAGTGATAGGCATTGACTTGCCGTAAGCATTGTGCCGTGAGTGGTTTGAGGTAGATTGTGGGTTGATAACACCTTGCGTGTGAGATGCCTTGTTCAATTCCCTTGTCACTTAGGAGGATAGTAAGTTTGTAGTGCCGTGAGATGTTGTACTCTATGTAGCTTGAGGTGAATTATAGTTTTATGTCCTCGCTTGTTGAGATGTCTTGTCTGTCATGATTGATACGCGTATATAAGTTCATGATGAGTTCCAATAGAATGACTTTGACGGTGAAACGAGTTATGAGGATTTGGCATGGATATGATGTCAGTTTATTGGTTAAGATGTGTTAACGTATAGTTATTATTTTATGCTTCAGTTGCTCGTTTCTTTTATTATTGTAATGAATTATGGTATTGACATCATAGGCCGTTGATTTCCCATTAATTGCTAAATAGCATGAGATTTTTAGACTTACTTGGTATAATATTGGACCTACATCAACGTCTGAGGTAGGACACTTTACGTTTTTGTCTTCCTCATCTCATGGTGATGACAGGATTGGTCTATCACCCTTACTCAGGCCAGTTATTCAAGTCAAGATTTCTCCAAAGAGTACTGGCTCAACGACTATCGACGATCGCTTTGCCAAACAAAAGAGTCTCGAGTAGTTCCCTGACTGTCAAGGTCTGTCTCACTAGTAACGGAGACTATAGCTGGAGCAAGAAGTCAGCAAGTGAGTGTATTGTGGAGGACTACCAAGCACATTCGGCAAAGAGCAAGGGTGATTTCGTTGTTGCATAGCTCAGGTCGGGGCAAGGTGCCATCGGACGACATTGCTTGTATGGATGACAATGCTTGTCAGAATGGATTGTGAAACATGAATGAAAGAAACTAAATGGAAAATGTATGGAGATACAGTTAGCCTCTGATGGGAGATGCGCTAATTATGAATTGTCTAGCTTCTATTCGAAAATGTGTTAATTGGATTTTAATATTGTCTAACTTTCAATCAGAAATATGCTAGTTGGAGAGATATTCTTTGAATTAATATGAGTAGTGTGGATTGATTAGTGTGAAGAACTTAGCGTGAGAACATCATAAGTATTACTGAAGGAACGGATGACAACATGTCGATAATGAAATATGAAAATCTTGGGTTGGTCATATGAAATAATAGACAGATTGATAACACTATTACTGAGTATATTAGGCATGCATATTTTGGAATATCTTGCGTGAGTTTATACTTTTGTTATTATGTCGTGTTGTGCAGCATGTCAATTCATTGCATATGTTCATAATATTGATGTAGTTTTTTACTGAACTGTGTAGCTCACCGTATCATTTTTAGGTATTCCACTAAGAGTTTAGCATATATTACTTAAAGTGCATGAGATGGTGCATCATTTTAAAAGCTACATCGATAGAGTTCATGTAGTGTTTTGCAAACTCATTTTGAAAAGTGTAATGACTTTTAAATATTCTATATCTATTTTGGGACCAAATGATGTGAACATTTAACTTTAGTTTTCTATCGGATATATGTATCAGGCCGAGATTTGCCCATTTTTATGTAATACTCTTAAACTTAGATTTGGTATTATTTCCGTAGATGAAAAAAATTGGAGAGTTTGGGCTTATCTTTAAGTATTTATGATGTTTTAATTACAATAAATAGTGATTATATATGTTTGAAATTGAAAGTGTGACGCTCTTCTCCAGACGAATTAATAATCCTACCAAATTTAACGTAAAATTTATAAAAGAGAATTTTTAAATAAATTCTCAAAAAAAAAAATTAAGGTAAGAGTGTATTTAATATGTGAACCTGCCTTTTTATTTTTATAAAAATAAGACATCAGTAGAAAGAGAGAGAGAGAGAGTGGGGTAATTTTGTTAATAAATAGGAGGTATTAAAGGCATTTCAACACCATTCTATAAATACAAAAATATGTAATGTGATTCTACTAGAATCGAGAGAGTGCTTCTAAAATTTATCCAAAATAAAAATTGACCACCACCATTTTCGATATTTAAACTTGACGTTCATTTCAATCTCTATTCCCTTCTCCAAATGAAAATTAACTCCACCCTCCATCCTCATCATGTCTCAAAAAAATTTCATGACAAAAAATAAAACAAAAATGAACTCTCTGTTTTTGTGATTCCAATCAAATAGTGATAAAAAATAATTTTCAAAACTTTAAAAATAATAATGATAAAAAATAAATAACAAATGTTTTGTATATACTAATAACCAGGACGGATATTGGAGTGAGAATTAGGATGAAAAATGAATCAGAGATATGTGGATTCACCTTTGATTTATTTTTGTCTTTTCTGAATTTTTTTCAAATTTGGCCCATGATTTATAATTTTTCTGAAAACTCTTATCGAGATGAACTAATAAATCACAAAAATTTGATGAAAAATAAAATATTATAAAAAAACTTCATATAAGAATGAAAAAAATTTCAATAAATAGCACAGTTCAAATGGACCATTTATTCTCTTTCTTTTGCATTCATTCTGTTACCTACCTGACAGATTTTGTGCGCACTGTCCCAAATTAAATGACCATGTCTCCCTTGCCCCATGTTCAAGCATTCATCTCTTAAAAGAATTCACGTACCTTTATTATTTGATTGTCGGTAATTACAAATTACTTTTTGTCAATGTCATATTTTTTTATGTTCGGTTTTAATAAAAATCATTTTGACAATATTAATAATCTTATTATTTTTGTGGGTAACAATAGATATACTTAGGCCATGTTTGTGTAAAAGGTTTTGCCCATGATATAGGACTTTCATTAGAAATAATTCCTTATTGTTTTGATCAATACAATTCAAAACATATTTATATTAGAAAAAACAAATGCAATCACTCAAAATAAAAAATATGTCTATTTTGTAACTGTGACATTAAAAAAAAAAAAAAAAAAACTAACACCGTTCATTTTTGAACTTCTTTTAGTAGTGTTTTCTGAATTTTATTTGTAAAAAATTTAAAAAAATTCACCGTTGACTTAAACGAATATTTTGAAATTAATCACGAACTCAAAATTTTAAAATAAAATTTTTGTTAATAAATTTCGTGCACGAAACTCAAAAAAAAAGAAATTTGGTGTAGACACGAAACTGTGTCGTGCGTTTCATGGCACAGCACTGTGCGTTTGAGCACAGCACCTCCCCCATTCCGTAAAGTACGTACATTGCCATGTTTGGTCAAAAAATTTGGCTGGTAGTGCCATGGTACGTTGAGAGATTCTATCACCGATGTATAATACTTCTAAAAGTAGACCCTGATATTCTCTGGTTTCAAAATTGGGCTGGAGGGTGGTGCAGGTGCTGGGATTTTATTGGGCTCCTATTGAGCTTATTTTCAATAATTAAAATTATTTATTTTTAAATCCATTCAGAGCGTAAATAATGTCTGACTTTAGAACTCATTTGACTTAAAAAAAAATCAATTAGCACACTAATGGAGTTAAAAAAAATATTTGAATTTTTTCATATTTTTTAATTTTACATCAAATTTTTGTAAATTATTAATTGTCTTGATGAGAGGTATTAAATATATATATATAAACCAATTTTTTTAAAAGTTCATAAAATAAAAATTAATCACATAAATTATCGATCTATTTTGAATTATTTTTGTCTTGAAGAATTGTTTTTAGCTTTTGAATGTATTTTTTTACTTTTTATATTTTTCTCATCACGATAAATTAACAATTCGAAATAATTAAGTACAAAATTAAAAATTAAATAATAAAATAATTTATTGAGGTTAATTGAATAAAATAAAAATCTGAAAAAATATTTTTATATAATTTCATTGGCTGATTTCTAATGATAATAATTTTTTGCACTCTAGTTTTCAATATCAGGGAGCAAAAAAAAAAGTAACTAGTAACGTGCACATTACACGTGTCAACCAATCATTAGATAGTCACGAGGCTGGCTGACACCCGGCTTTACGTAACGGCGCCGTCAAAATTTTCTCGTCACGGCCACCAAACATCGGTCACTGCAGATGAACCTGGGACCACACGTAACGCGCACACACGTTCAAGTGAGCCAATAACAACCCAATCCGAACCGTTGAACGGAATCCCTGCCATCCGCGTCGTCATCATCACCCTATCGCTCCTCTCTCTCTCTCTCTCTCTAAACTAACAATACAGTAGTAAAAGGCGCAGAATAAGATGAAAATCACAACGCTTCCTTTAGAAGAATTCAAGTACATTTAGAGAGTGAAAGCAAAGAGTTTCGATCGAGCAATTCGAGATGGTGTAGAGATAGATAGATGGGGAAGTACATGAGGCAGAAGTGTAAGGGAATTAGAGAGATTGCAGTAATGGAGGTGGCTCATGTCGGTGTAAGGACAAGAGCTCGAGCCTTGTCCATGGCGGCTGCGGCGAGCGCCAGAAAGGTAAAGAGGAGAAAGGTTTCTGGTGGAGAATCGACCTTCTCTTCGTCGCGAAGTCAGCTGAGAAGTCGCCGACGAGAGGTGGCTCCGGAGAATTCTGTTTCGCCGGCGGCGTCAGGAAATTCCTATAGTGCTCCGGCTTCTTGTTGCTCGAGTAATGCGTCTAGCGACGTCGCTAACGAGAGTGTGGAAATAGTAGATCTGGAGGTACGCGAGAAGTCACGCACAGAACGACAGAATTCACCTTTCTCTTGAATGAATTTTCGAGTATCGTGCATTAATTGCTCTGTTTTGTTCATTTCCAAACGTTTTGAAGTTAATTTTGCAGGATGCTAGTTTTGAAATTGAAACATCAACGTGTAACTTCGGCAAAAGAGGAAGGTGTTTCTTGAACTTCATTTAATTGACATTTTTAATGTGATTATCTTCTTCTCGTCTTTTCAAATGGAAATTCAAAAGGAGTGATCCTAAACATTCTGTCGTTAGATTCTCTCTCTCTCTCTCTCTCTCACTCTCTCAAACAACGTCTCTTGGATCGCTAAATTTTTGCAGGAAAAAATCGACGCCGCCGAGTGATATTGAAGCAGAATCAGGCGAACTGGAGTCAACGGTGAGGCCAACGGAAGCTAATTCTCGCCGGAGATTGTTGGTTGGGAATATGCCGTCCGAAACTGAACTTGATGAATTCTTCACGGCTGCAGAAAAACACTTACAGAAACGGTTTACAGAGAAGTAAGTTGCTGCTTACTGTAACCCTAAATCCACTCCGAAGGTAACATATATAGCCTCTAAATTCAATTTTACAGGTACAACTATGACATTGCAAAGGACATGCCGTTGGAAGGTCGTTACGAGTGGACGCAGCTAAAGTCATGAAGAAGGAAACAATCGGCTTCTTTCAAAATTACCACTGATTTTGATTGTAAGGCTGCTTTTCTAGAACTTATGTCATCTAGTTATTGACTTATTGTACATGCTCTCTCTGTTTATTCTGGTACTGGCTTATAAAAATGGAGTAAAAGTTCAGCTAGTTTTTAGGCCTTTGAATTCCATCTCTTCTGCTGCTTCTCTGTTCTTTCTCCCGGTACGGAAACGTATCAGAGTCAGCTATGTTAGCCTTTTCTTCCACAATTATTATCTTCCCACTTTTAAGACAATTTCATCAGTGAAAAGCCTTCTCTTGTTGATTAGTCCTTTGTCTTTGCCCTATTATCTATTACTCCATTACCATATTCTTGCTGACGCCGGAGCTTTTTTGGGAATTTGAGATGCTTCAGCATGAAAATATCAGCAGATATGTTTTTCTTAATGTGAATTTGCAACACAGTCTTTTTATTGACGTCATTTTTACCCATAAAAAATAAAATTATGATTAATGAAAGCATGCAATTTGTCATTGGTTTGTTTTACTTAATTCTTTTGGGGGTTGGTGAGAGGCAGGTAATTACGCGGCCTGCTGGGTAAGCTAGGCACAAGTACAACTAGACTTGAATTCTTCCACTATTTACAACAAATACTGGGAATTCCTATCAAAAAAAAAAAAAAACAAATACTGGGAATTTTTTACCATTAGAGGATGGTATTGAAAAAATAATTTATCCAAAGAAATTTGTACCAAAAGTAATAGGGTAATGATAGTTTTGATATAAGAGTAATGCTACATATATAGATGTTAGGGACACATTCAGATACAGATGTGTTCAGAATCGTTGGATGCACGTGAGACTCTCAATAATTTAAGATTTTCACTTACATGCAACGGTTCCGGACACATCTGTGTTCGATTTGTGTCTTTAACATCTGTATATAAAGACTTTCTATTGATATAAACATTACCTTATAGTACCCTACACTCACTCACTATGAGTGTGATGGACCTGAGTTTTTAGTGTATTTGACAGTTTTCTTATATGAAATTTTGATTTTTTTTCTAATTCACCTTAATAAGACAAATTATACAAGTAAAACAAGTACGAAAAATTAAGGCAAAATAAGTTACTTTCAAAATGTATGTCTATAAAGTCATCTTACATCTACAACTCTTTGTACCTAATCATTTGCATAGAATTTTGCATGAAATTGACATTGTTTATGTAATCAAGTCATAAAATAGAAACACCATAATGCTTTTTTGTTTTTTCTTAAAAGTCATTAATATGGAGGCTTTTGTTAATCTGAATCTACTTCTATTAAGTGCAGTAGAAGTAATCTATATATCAGACTATATTGGACAAATAAAAAAAAAAAACTTGTTTCTCGTGAGACCAAAGTACCCATTTGCCCTTCTCACCATTTCAACTTTTTATTTTCTTCCCCTCCATTTCTCCTGCTCTCAATTTCTCAACTCTCACGAGTACATGAACAGATGAGGAACCACACGGAACAATGATTTGATTATGATCAGGTTTTAACACAATGGGGACAATGTACTGGAGATATTGGCACAAAGGGCCGGGATTTGTCTTTCGACGATTGGCACGTAATCTTTGTTTGGACCAGATTTTGTGGCCACAATTAAATCATAACGTAAATAGAAAATTGTATCAATAATGGTTATGGGAGGAGATCGAGGAGATATCATATTCGTTCGCAAGGGTACTGTGGGAATATTTTTATAAAAAAGACGAGTGAAAAATAATTACTGAAAGCAGGTAGTACCATTAACAACTTGTAAAATAAGGAAAATTGCAATGATGATTGATGAGGAATCGTAACAGAAAGAAGGAGCACATGCTCACAGATTCGGAATCTGCTGTGGTTGGCTTTGAGCTTAGGAACGTGCGAAGGGCACTTCTTTTGTGTAGGTAACAAAGTCGTAATAAACAAAAACAGGAAATAGGCTTCAATTTAAACACGAAAATGAGAGAAAGCGAAGTAAAACAAAATACATAAATTTATTTTCCTGCAATTAGAATCAAACGTCGTAGAAATATTTTGACTTTCTTGTATGAAATGATTTTGGTTACAATGAAAATTAATATATTTGTTTTTCTAAATTAACCCCTTACGTATTTCCAGTTTAAATTAATTTCTTGGGAGTAGATTATTAAAAAAGAGACATAATTTTGAAATTCAATTTGCAGATAAGTAGCTTCATGAGAAAGTTTGAATTTGCTTTATTTTTAACAAGAAAGCAAAGGGCAACTTCCAGGGACGTACATAAATGGGTTGTACAAAAAAGCTATTTCTTGTGTTTCCCCACCCCCCCCCCCCCCCCCCCCCCCCCCCCCCCCCCCCTTTTCTTTCTAATCAAGCACACACAAAAGGTTGATATATTTTCTCTTTCACGACTTTCTATCATTTTGTTGCTAATCAAACAGCCCCTAATACTAGGAATACAAACAATAATTAGCTAAAAACCAAAATAATGATATACAGGCATCGTAGCTTATAATTACATAAGGGTATTTCTAACCTTCTATAAGGAACCGGAAAATAATTAATCCAGTAAAGATAATGGTTTTCGCAATTTTAAGTATTTTTATTATTTTTCGGTGTGAATACATGCACACACATATATATAAATACATTCATTAGCATAACACTAGTATGAATCTAGATATAAAAATCTACAATTTTATCATGACTAGTACTTAATCTCAATTATAAGCAATTTATTAGCATGTTAAGAATGTTCGTAAATTGATCCATGGGTCGTGGCCGATGACATAATAAACAGTTCACAATTTTCATAACCTGTGGGTTATATCATTATTTGATCCAACAATCTGTAATGCATTGTGACGAAATCAACCATCGGTGTATATGCCGGAACTAATAAAGGGAGCGACCCTTGAATAGTAATACGAAATTTGCATGATGTCACCCGATGCCACCTGGTCGTGGGACCCAATCTTATCCCAATCCACTGCTTGTCACGCCCCCAACAGTTAGGGAACCACCAAATTCCACGTGACATCATTACATGATCATTATTAACAGGATTCATCAATTTATAACATAGTATCATATGCTAAGCAGTCGTGTGTCGTGTGTAAGCATGGTTTCAACATAAATGAGCTTTTAACTGTATTTAGCAAATTACATGCTCAATCACGTTTTAAAAATGTACAAGTAAAAACAAGCATATCCGGAATCACCTTCGATTGGGTGGAATGATCAACGTGTAATCCCAACCTATGTGTCGCGAGTGTCACCTATCATTAACAGGTATTGAATGTCAAGTTATGCTTTCTAACTTATAAACATTCTAACCGATGCTTTGTTCTTATATCGACGGTTCATTGGTATAACCCCATGTTTCGATGTTGAAACGGCCTCGGGACAATCACGTTCACCCCAATCCAATATTAGGACAATAGTCGGGTTGAATATCAAATGGTCTAGGGCTGATCATAGGACATGTCTCAACGTAATGCCTCCGGTTAGGCTTAATCTATAACATAGCCCACGTCCAAACGTTGGAGCGGCCTCGGGAAAGTCGTAACTCATCCTACTCCGATGTTGGGACAGAATTTAGGTCAATATTTCCCATATTGGAACCTTCCTTGAATATCTAGTTCAAGTCTCGTTTAAGAATCACGAGCGTTAATTCCATTTGTTCTCTTTAAATATAATAGCATAGCCTCACATACTGGCATTGCAACGCGGCTTGGGGTCGTTCACATCTCATTCTGTTTCTTAACAATAGCCAAGTCAGGCTTAAAAGGTCTCAGGTGGTTACGAAGTCAAAATGGAAGTTCCGGTATCAAAAATAACTTGAGTGCAAAACCTGACAGATTTATTGGAATTTAGCTCGACGAAAATCAACTCGAGAACCTAGTCAAATAGGGCTCATAGTTCACCAAATTTGACAGAGTGCTAGTTTGTGATGTGGGGAACACTTTTTATAAAGAGCACAAGGTCCAAAATGACCTCTAAATGGGGTAATAGCTCAATGGAGCAAAACTAGTCCAAAATGGACATAGTTTAGAGAAAATGTATTTTCTAATAATCCGATTGTCGAAACTTCGTGATTCTATTGGAAATGTTAAGTAAAATATCAAGGTAGTTGTGTGTCAAATTTCATGGTTATTCGACGTCCCAAGAGATCCAGGAAAGATTCCAAAGTAGGGGGAAAATTTGCCTAGTCCTGAAGCACCATCCGGATGCGCATGCCTATCTAGAAATTCGGATACGTGACCGGATGACTCTAGGTTCTGGTTTCAGCCATGGCTGCTCACTATTTCGAATTCTAACCCTTAAATATTACCCAACAATTGTGTCATGTAAAGAAAAATCACCAAATTAATCATAAAATGTCGAGTTAATACACAAAATACCATGTTGGTCAAATAAACAAAATGTGGGATGCTTGGGTTGATTCAATTATCAAATTTTAACACAATGGGGATAATGTATGGAAGATATCGGTACAAGGGATGCGTCTTCAACTTTTAGATTACTTCAAAACGTTTTAGTTGTTTTCCCGATTGGTTGGTTTTGGTGTTCCGACGATTAGTGCGTAATCTTTGCAATGGATATTGTTGTTTGGACGGGATTTTGTGGCCAAAATTGAATCATAGAGTAAATAGAAAACTAAATCAGTAAGGGATAGGGAAAGAAAAAATATCATTCCTTCGCGAGGGTTGTAACGCCCCAAAAATTAGCAACGTTAACTAAAACATTTTAATATATATTTTTTAAACAATTATTAAAAAGATAACTCTTTTATTGTAACCGAAAATTTAAATAAGTACCAAGTTTGAAAGTGAAATTACGAAATACCCTTTTAGTTTTACATCGTATATTCCAAAATAAATTAAACGGGAGAATAACTAGGGATAAGGAAGCCAGGGGAAGGTTTTTCCGTCAGTGACCTCCGGCTCCATATGATATATCGGATTCTCCTCTAGCTCACTTACATCTGGCATGCAGAGAAGTTATACCGATGAGTTTATAAAACTTGATAGGAAGGGTTATTCAAAAATTGAACCCATAGGTAAGTGCACATACAATATAAGATATGACATAACAACAGAATACATGAAATTAAGCATAAATAACAAAATTTAGTAACAGATGTTGATATGTCAACAAACTATAGAACAACACTTGAAGAGTTTTACGTTCATTTTTATTCATTTTTTTAATCGAGACGACGTCCGGTGAAAATCAAATCCATGTACAACACAATATGACAGTCACTGGGAATCTAACTCACCTTGAGAATCGAACCTAGAATACAAAAGTGGAGGAGAATCGAACCACCAATCACCTCGAAAATTTAATCCGGAACAAAAATGAAGGAGAATCGAACCACCAATCATCTCAGAAATTTAATATGAAACAAAAATAAAGAAGAATCGAATCATCAATCATCTCAAAAATCTAGCTCATAACAAAGAACGGATCCGAAGAATCTAACCCACGGAGACCGTCGTAGAAATCTAACCCGAAATAACACAGGAATCGAACTCGGAACAACATATTGGCATGACAGCCTTTAATACTAATTTGTTATGTTTCGTTAATGTTATTTCTTTCCTTTACGTGCTTCTAATGTTTTCAAGTAAATCATATTCAGAAATCTACTCATCTATTGTAATTAGCAACAAGATGACAGTAAAATAGAAGCATGACATGCTCAACATTTCAAATAATCAAATTTAAGACCAACGGTTGAACATATTGGTTATAGCAAATGCATTATTCTCATTACCTAAACTTACAATATGAACATATCACAATTGAAAATAATGATAAATCAACAGCAAAATAATTTTCATAAGCCATCACATATTATAACCAACGATTTAAGCAAAGTAACTAAACATATCTCAGATGGTAATCATGTCCTCTCGAAACCCATAGGGATCCAAGGCATCACTAAAGTCACACGTAGATACATATGCATGTGAACAAGTGTCGGGGTCCATTAAAGTCAATGGCCCAAGCCCGAAAAAGACAATCAGAGGAACAAAACCCGAGCCAAAACCATGGCTAGTTGTTGGGCATGTCGACCGGGGTGGCGATAGGGTCCTAAATTAACAACTCAAAATTTACAATTGACAATAGAAATTAGGTATCTAAGGTTTAGAAATAAATGATCCTACCTTAGATCTGAAAGAAGATGAATGAACAGAAACGATTCGGCAATTTAGATTTGACAACCCTCCCTCCCTCTCTCTCTCTCTCTCTCTCTCTCAAAATCCACTGTATTCTTGGTTTCTCTCAAACTCACCCTATGAACTATGATTTGCTAACAATTAAACTACGTATGAAAAAAAAAAACTACTCACTCCCTTATAAAGGCCCTAAAAAATCTACCCCCATTAAGCATTGTTAATTCCTCTACTAAAAACCATTATCATGACCATGAAAGTCCCAACAAAAACTGTTCTTCCTTTTTATTTTCCGAAACCCAACGTTTGTAGAGAATTGAAGAAGAAGATAGAAAGATAATCTTACGGTTCTCTCTCCATCTTAATCCGTGCAACCTCGTGATTAGGGGTGAAAGTTTAAATCGGAAAACCAAACCAAACCAGTAAACCAAATCGAACCGACAGTTCAGTCTAGTTTTTTAATCTAGTCAGTCCGGTTCGGTCCGGTTTGAGATTTTTAAAAAATGTTTCAATTCGATTTTCGGTTTTAGTCACTTAGGAACCAAACTGGACCAAACCAAACCTGTTCCTATACTAAACTCTAAAAAATATTAAAAAATCTAGATTGATACATGTTTTTTTTAAGTCTCAAACTTTTTTTTTTACTTTGATTTTTTACGGGACTTTAATTTTGCTATGATTTATAATTTTGTATATTAACTTTACTAGGCTTTAGTTTTTTTTAATTTTTTTAACTTGAGCTTAGGCCTAATCAAATTGAAAACCGGTATTAAAATAAAAATCAATTCATACTTTATCCATTTGCAAGAAACTCTTAATTTTTTAGAAGTTCTTTTAATTTTGAATCCAAGTCCAACCAAACCGAAACCGGAAAAACCAAACCGAAATAGTTCGGTTCGGTTTCGGTTTACAAAATCTCAAACCGAAATTACCGATTTGGTCCGAATTTTTGGGCCAAACTGGACCATTTTCACCCCTACTCGTGATCTCAACCATCAATAAATCAAATAATCTAAAATGTTCAAATAAATACAAATACAGATTAAACATGAATATCTAAAAAAAGTAAACTTTAATATTATTATTCTTCTTTTATTTTTTTTAGGTTTTAAAAACCCGGGTCAGGGTACTGTGGATTTTTCTAAAAGAGATGAGTGAAAAATAATTACTGAAAGCAGGTAGAACTATTCCTTATTTCTAATAAGAAATGAGACTAAAAATAGAAAAACTCCAGAACTTTACATTCTGATTTTATGATATACTCTTATGGGCCTGTCTTGATTATTTAAATATTTTTGTAATTTTTTATCTAAGTAGATTATTAATTCGTATTGCCGAAAGATTTCAGAAAAATCATATATAATAGACCAATTTTAAAAAGTTCAGAAAAAGTAAAAATAATTCAAAAACAAAATTTTTTATACTTATTCGTCATCTTTAGTGATTTTGTTAAACTTTTGAACATAATTTTATATTTTTTAGATTCGTTTCATCGAGACGATCTAAAAATCCACAAAAATTTAAAACTAAAATAATAAATGTAAAAAAAATTTAAATAAAGACAAAACTTACTTATTAATAAGCAAGTTAAACTAAATTGAGATAGCGACGTTTCACATGTTACCAACTTATAAAATAAGGAAAATACCAATGATGAGGAATCCTAACAGAAAGTAGGAGCACATGCTCACAGATTCGCAATCTGCTTTGTTTAGAGCTTAGGAACGTGCTAATGAAAGGCTGGGTAACTTCCAGATACCTACATAAAATAGTGTACTATTCGTTATTATGATACTATCAATAATATTAAATTAGAAGACTCGATCAAAAGTCTATAACAACGGATTTTAAGCACAATAAGTCTATCTCGAGCTAAGTTACGGACGTAAGTCCTTTTGGCATATAAGTTTTAAAAATACTCTTCCAGTAAACACACGATAAATTTATATGTTCGTTATATATAAAAACGATAATTTCATTCGATAAAGTTATATGTTCTTATTTACTAGTTAAGATGTTAACTGTCGCTTTTAACAGATATCTTAACAAATAATTTTATCTGTTTTATTAGATTATTATATATGTTAGTGTTTATCAGTCAATATTTCTGTCGATTTAAACAGATACCTTAACAAACAATATTATCTGTTAATTTTTGAAGTAATATTTTATCAGATAAAATTATATGTTTTATATTTTCTAACTTGACTAATAGATATATCAAAACAATATATAATGTTATCTGACTCGTCTATTAAGAAAATAGTTTTATCTCTTAGCTTCGAGACCATAATTTTATTTTATAAAGTTACCTGTTAGTGTTTACCAGTTAACATCATCTGTCGCTTTTAGCAAATACCTTAACAACTAATGTTATTTGTTAATTTTCAAAATAATAATGTTATCAGATAAAATTATATTTTCATGTTCAGGGACAAATCTATCTATAAAAGGACCTCGAGAGTTAAAACTTTTGAAATAATAAACCATGTCTCATAAATTAAATTTACATGTTCTAAATAGGACAAATCAGCCCAGATTTGTCATTTTAATCAATTTTTCATATTAAATTTTTGTTAGTATTATAATTCAGTTATTAGCATGTTGCATTGTATAATTTATTTTTTAGTGAATCTCAACCATTAGATCAAAACAATCTTACCCATAGTTCTGAAAACGTGTTTGGAGAGCCCAAACTATTGTGTATTGTAATATATTGGTCTGAAATACGCAATATTTTTTCAAAAAAAATACATATGTACTATATCTTGGAAAGTAAGTATTCATAAAAATTGATTAGCTTTGAAAAATAGAGTGTTCAACTAGAAAAAAAGAGAGAGACAAATGGCAAGCATTAATGTACTTTTTCTTTAAAGTTGTGGGACTAATAAATGCTAATTGAGATTATTGTGTAACTTTTTTTAAGTGAACCTCAACTATTAGATTAAAACAATCTAAGTCATTACTATGAAAATGTGTTTGAAGGGCGCCATACAATATAAATGGTTGTACAAAAAAAAAAAAAATAGTTTCTTGTGTTTTTTCCCATTTTATTTCTTCTAATCAAGCACACACAAAAAAGGTTGATATATTTTCTCTTTCGTGACTTTCTATCATTTTGTTGCTAATCAAACAGCCCATAATACTAGGTATAATAATGATATATCCACATAAATATAGAGAAAAAATGATATATCCACAAGAACATAGAGAAAAAATGATATATCCACAAGAACAATTAACTGCAAAACAATAATAATGATATATCCACATTCAATTTGTAGGTAAGCACATAAAGTACAATTAACTGCAAACCATAATAATGATATATCCACATAAATGTAGAGAAAAACAAATGCTTTCCCTGTCATTTTCCTTCCCTTAGATTAATCATTCAACAACTGTAATAATCCAAACACATCCTAGAAGGTTGGTAATTTCTAGTTTGTACCAATACTTACAACCAAATAAGCAGAACATTTACTTTGTGTAACACAAAGTTGCAAATGGATAAGGAAAGGAACAAAAGCTTGCTTATCAGACCTAACAAAAACAAACCCGGTTTTTCCATCGCAACACGAAATCAAATGGCATATTGGCCTACTTCAAGAAAATTCCAAAGAACTCAATTTCGTATCGAAATAAAGTTATTGTATGCGATTTTTCTGAAGATATGATATAAAGCCGGGTATGATCTCATTTGCTTAATTGCTCATCAATGAATTGATTTCCAGGCACAAACCCTTGAGTCAGGAAAGACAATTCTATACTAACAGCAATTTACCTCATAAAACCTAAGGATTTCACAAATTACAAGAATTTACAAATACAAAAAGGAGAAAAAAAACATTAGGTGAGGTTTTTCTTACACAAGTTCAACAGAGGCAACTGATCGCCCAGAAATGGATTTGTTGGAGCCCTCCTTTTCTATAGAATATATAACTAAGGCCTTCACAATTTGCTGAAATCTCCTTCTGTAAGTGGGGAACTTCGATACGCTTCTTATCATTCCCATCATTCTGCCAAAAGCACAAAAAAAAAAAGATGGGGTAAATGCTGCAGAAAAGACGGTAAAAATAGGCGAACATCTTGTGCAAATGATACCATGTGATCTTTGCCTCTAGCTACCAAAAAAAACAGAAGAAAGAATGGCGCTATTTCATTCTCATGGGATGCTATGTTTTATTAGTCAACAATATGAAAGCTTCCCCTTTCCCAATATCATGGAAAAAGCATAATTACGTTTTACAAGGAAAAGAAAGAACTTCAAGCTATTGACACAACAGAAATGCATAGAAAAAGTAGACTTGACGTTGTTATAAAAGTTCTACCTTCTGCTAATACCCTGGATTTGAGCAGCTCTAAGAGCATTTTGAGGCACCAAACTGCCATTTTCCCAAGCCTCCATACGTGGAGTATTGCTTCCGAAAAGAACAAGTTTTTCCAAGAACCTTGCCTCACCATCTCCCAATTGTATGACCCTTATCTGTTCCTTCAGGACCATTACAGGTTGGAAGAACCAATCCAACAATCTGTCTTGGGGTCTATTCAGTTGGGTGATTTCAAAATTATCAAGTAGCAATAAACCATCAGATCCAACCTTTATAGAGTTAAGAAGAGTTTGCAGAAATGAATAACAAGGTAACCCGACACCAACAATGGAAGCTTCGTTACTGTTCTTAGCCTTTAGCCACTCGTAGAGGTCAGCTGACATTATGACATTGGCATCCAATAATTCCTTTCCCCGCATTTCGCAAGACCTCATCATGTTTCCCCATACCTGTCACATTTCAAAGCAAAAAATAAACACCACACATTCAATTCGTCAAAGCAGAACAAACAGAGTGATTGTCACTCAACAATCATGAACAAGATGGAATTTTTCACCTAGTGTAGAATAGATGACTTCAACTCCCTCATAAAGGGATTGGTGGATCATAAGACAGTAACAGCAGTAGAAAGAATTTTCTTTTCTAATATTGTTCTCCTTTACCATTTGTTTCTTGCATATCATTGATACCACTCTTACTGCATTTTGTTTTTGAGCATTTTTAGCAACCCGACACCTCCAATGGGAAGCACCATTCATTGCTCAAGAAATCAGTCTGGCCACACTAAAGGCCAGCATTGATTATTCAAAGCCTTTTATTATTGGTCAAGCTTTTCACATGATTCATTCCACAAACAGACAACCTCCAGTCAAAAAATCTTCGAAGCACTACGGCAAAATCATACAATCAAGATATTCTGATAACTCTTTAATATTTCTCGCAATACTATCACGTATTTTGTGCTCGAAGTTTTATCAAGTTAGTCCACCCATGCTACCATTTACCAGCAACTAGCCTCTTTTCAGTTGCACATTAGGAACTTGGTACATGAATTCAGGGGATGTCTGGAGTTCCAAACAATCTGTCTTGACATATCAGTTATAATTCAACATTTTCACATAGGCGAAAACACCATTTAGAATGCAAGGCCAATCAGTCAAGGAGGAAAGCACCACAACAAAATAAGCCAAAAGGGCATGTAATTAAGTCAAGCATGAATTGGCGTAAATTTGTATTCTTAGGAGTTAAGACAATAGGAAAGAGAGACAGATAGAGAGATGAAATGGAGGAGAAAAGGGTTATATTGGATGGAAGTAGAAAAAAGCAAAGAAGGAAACTATAGCAAATGTGCTTGTACTAAAAGTCCGTTAAGTTTTGAAGCTAGACCAGTAAAATTTGGTCAAATAGAGATGGCTACAGTGTACAAGAAACAAAAGTAAAATGTGAAAACCCATTACCTTCCAAACAAGTTTAATATGTCCACAAATTGACTATAATGATGGCGGCAATAAGGTCGACATCACAAAAGATATACCCCTAGGGTGGATCCAATCCAACTCCCCAGGAGTTGGATTCTGATCCAGCGCAAGTGAACTGCATTGAACATACTGAAATTCGCGCAGGACAGGGGCAAACGCAATACATATTCTAGATTCTTGGTAAAGAAGGAAAGCCACGTTTATGTTCTCTTAGTAAAGAAGAGAATACCTGCACCATTTTCACTTCTTGTATTGCCTCTCTCACTGATCTCGAAGAGGACATGCTTGGCATAAGAATTGCTGGTGCTTCTGCAAAAACTGAGCTGATTTCCACTTCACCAGAATGATTTACCGGATCAGAGAACTCCGATGAATGAGATATTTTCTCCTTTCGGTATTCGGGCCTGGCTGTGCCAAAGTGATAGTTACTGTTAAGGAGGGAAGATCACAGGAGGGAACTAAACTAAGGCCATGAAAAACAAAGTATAGAGGGTGTTTATTGTGGCTTAACAGCTGCAGCTTATGACCTCTACTCGCCTCAGCAGCTGTCTCAACCTGTTTGGCACAACTTGAGTCCTGCCTATTGGCCAAACATAACTTCGAAAACTGGGGTGGAAAACTGATTCTTGAGAAGCTCCATTCTGATGCTTTTTTTACTTGCACTTTTTTACGATTTTTTTAAAGTTTTTTACCATAAGTTCAGCTGCAATGAAACACCCACATACTCATTATTCATGAGGAACAAAAGGAGAAATTGACAGAATGATTACTTTGGGAGTATAGACCCCTCTCGAAGATAAAGCCAGTCGTTAGTGTACTCATCAAATTCCGCAACCATTGCAATCACATAAGCAACTCCTCTTTTGATTGACCTTTCCTGCATAAAGTCAACATTTACGGGACCATTCAGTTTAGAGGTAGAAAAAAGTACACTAATCTTACACACTATTTAAGTTGTACGAAGTTATGGACCTGGTATACTATAACTGAACCGTATAATCCTACGAAGAAGCTTGTGAAAATAGAGATAACGATGCTCCCAATAACAAAAAGTGGCCACATAAGGATTGTCAAACCAGCAACTGGGATACAAGCCGTTTCAAGAAATGGGCCTTCGCGGCTTATTAGATCGTGTGTAAGTCGCTGCCACCCTTTGAACAGCATGAATGGACTCTTTACTAAGGCAATAGCTGTGTAAAGTGGAATCTCCACAACTAGTCCCATCACCCCAACAAAAATACATCCAGGCACATGAATAAACCTGCAAGAAGCTTTCAAATGAGAAACTTCCGAAATCAATTGCTCCTTAGACACAGTACTAAGCAATTCAAATACTGAATGTTTTGCATTCATCACTGCATTACTTTAAAAATTTTAATTGCTCCTTTGAAAGGGAATTAAGTAGTTTGAGAACCAAATATTTTGCATTCATTTTGACCAAGTTGACATGAATTTTGTCACAGAATAATAGTTTTCAAATCCCATGCTAGATTTGTAATTGGATATTTTGACAAAATCTCTTCCACATCCTAATTGCAAGAAGGAAAGGTTTTTAGTTAAACTAAGATTACAACAACAATGCCTAATATCAAGTAACACGGATTTATATCAAAGTAATAGTTCCTTTGACAGTGTGGGAACCTATTCAAATACAGAATATCTTGCATTCATGACTGTGTTGATATAAAACTTTGTAATTGCTCCCTTGAAAGGAAATTAAGCAATTAGGCTACCTTATATTTTGCATTCATTTGGTCATGAACAAGCTTTCGAAGCCAAGTCCAAAGCCAGCTTTACTATCTTAGATTCGCGTGACATTTTTCAACATCAGAACTGCAGAATGGAATGGTTTTGATTTAAAATGTCAATAAAGCAATACCTAAGAGGTCGAAGTTCATTAGAAGACGGAGATTCACGCAATTCCTTCAAGTAGAGTGGGTATGAATGGTAGCAAATATCCGCAAAATCTCGAACGACAGTACAGCTTCCTTTGATGGTTCCCCCTGTCCCATCCTAATTAGAGGAAAACAAACTAAAAAAGTTGCACATAACAAAATCAAACTGAGGGACACCAAAATTACACTAAATGGTGTACCAAAAGGAGCAATTAAAAGGTTACCACAACGCAGTGGAAGAATTTATTGGATTCACCCTCATGTCTGAAGGCCTCAAATGCAGAAACCCAGGGAGTGAAAAACCCATAGCCTACTCCAACAAGAATACTACCAGCTATGCTTAGAGCCAACCAAATACCAAATAAAGCAGGCAAAGCAAAGAAGAAGGCCACTTTAAGTGGAGCGTCAAACCTATAAGTCCTGTGAAAATAACATTTAATTTTGGGTAAGAAGTTGAAAAATCAACTAAACACAAAATTTCCAACATTCTTTGACCTAATACCCCCATAAGACGAAGAGAATAAGTATTTACTTGACCAGTGTGTAGATTGTCCAGGCAACATGTGAAGGCAACAGACACAAAATCACACCAACATTCCCTATAATCAGTATCAGAGCAGCAATTGGACCCACCAATAAACCTGGAACAGTTAAGGGAAAAAACTCAATATATTCCACATATATCTAAAACCCAGAAGTAGATGAACAATAATCGAGATACCATAGAAGTAAAAAAGTCAAAATGACAAAGAAAAAAAAATCAGACAGGAACAACAATTAAATTATCTCCCAAAAATTCAATGAAAAATTAAAAGTAAGGGGAAAAGGAAATTTTGAAAAGAAGAAGAACTAACTTTTGAGGGCACCGAAACAGAGGGCTGAACAAAATGCAAAAACTACATATAGGATCGTCAACCATTCGTCCCATGTGTTCGGCATATCTATATCCAAAAACTCCTAAAAACAACAGCAGTGACCACCATCAAAAGCGATTATCAGCCCAGAATTAGATTGAAGCTCACAACTTGTTGGAACCTCAAAAGTTTCGATTTGTGTGTAGACAGAGAGAGAATCGCGGGCCTCCAAGAAGATGACAAAAACTGAGAATAAAAAGACTGAAACCAACCAAATTCCAACAGCAGAAGAACAAGAAAAGACATTCAAATAGAAACTTTACACTTACATCCGTATATAAGCGCGTATGTTTCTATATGCGCACACACACAGAGAAAGAGAGAGAGAGAGAGAGATGGAAATAATTAAACAAATAAATTATACAGATTCTGATTTCTGAAGCATTGAATTTCTTTTCATTTTCCTTTGTTTGATTCATTCATTCGCGTTGATCACTACCTCGAATTGCACCTCTGTCAACCCAATTTGGCTTACATCATTTCTTTTATTATTTTGATTTTTATTTAGTTTTTACATTTTTAAAGTTATTTTTGTTTTTACTTAATAAATGCAAAACTATTTACAATAAGAATAAAAAATAATTAAAAAAGTTAGACACCCTTCAATCAAAATTTCACGCCAAAAAACTAATTCCCTTTCGTGAGGAAAGGATCGACACGTGGCAGGCTGATTTTACAGCTTCTTCTGGTCCACCTCTACAATCCAACGGCCAGAAATAAAAAGCATCATTAATTCACTGTATATTCTCTCCCCCCCAGTTAGCAACTTTTAGCATCGCCTTTGCTTCCTCTCCTCATTTTTTTATTTGAACATCTTTACGAATAATCAAACAATAATTAATAAAATATACGAACTTGTTTGACAAGAAATACGTATTTGCTTATGCGTGTAGATTTTTTTTTGCAAGTCATTAAGCAACTTAGCTTCATCAATTAAGCTGTCAAGATTCCCTTCTTTGATTTCCTTATAAGCTTTCCTTCTTACGGACACAGGATTTGAACTTAGGGTGTTACCATCAAAATAAATTAACAACCAAAATTAAATTTGTATTCAATAAATAAAATATATATATATAGGTGTTCAGAATTTAATAAATCAGATTGGAGAGAGTTTAACTGACAAAAGGGTATGGAAATGTTACAGTGTTATGCGGTAAACTTTGATTTACTCTTAAAATTTTTATAAAAAAAAAAAAAAAGAATTTGCTTTAAGTGGAGCATGGGGTGTCACAAGACACCTCCCCCACTCTGTGGATTAGCCACAACTTCCCAAGGCTCCGATTAGATAGAGAATTATTTTTAAAAGATAAGTTATAAATTAAAATAAGTGGGGTATTATTTTTAGAGGTTTGACCAACGGTAATTTGATAGTTATAGAGGGGGTTAAAAAAGTAGATGACTTGGATGATGGATTAAACATAAGGATAAATTTTGATTTGATTTGGATGTTTTATAAAATGGGTGGATAAGAAAAAAAACTATCTAATGACTATTTACCCTTGTGCAGTATTAAATTTGATTATATATTGAATAAGGTACATAAATACAAAACTTAATATATATAATTAATTTTAAATAATTTGAAATACTAATTAATTAATTACGAATTCATATTTTATTATATTTAATTAAAAACATTATAATTTGAAATATAATTTTTTAACAATAAAATATAAATCAACAAATACATTACCATAATTTAACAACTCTTTATCAAAATATTTCGAGCTCACGGTTAATTCTAATATAATTTTTTTAAGTAAATAGTAAATTTTTAGTATTTTCTCAAGAATAAAATTTGAAAAACACAATTGAAAGGAGTTCGAATGAGTGGCGTCGGTCATTTTTTCTCCAAAATTGAGCGCATTAGAACATGTGATGAATGTAAATATTTTTGAATATTTTAAGAGATTTTTAACTTGATTTTATCAACCAAAAAAATATAAAAATAACAATAAAATATAAATCACAAATACCTTAACATAATTCAACAACCCTTTATCAAAATATTTCGAACTCATGGTTAATCCTGAAATAATTTTTTAAGTAAACAATAAGATTTTAGTATTTTTTCAAGAATAAAATTCAATAAGCACGATCAAAAGCAATTCAAATGAGCGGTGTCTATTAGTTTTTTTTCCAAAATTAGGCACATTAGGACATGTGATGAATGTGAATATTTTTAAATATTTTAAGAGATTTTTAACTTCGTTTTATCAAACAACAAAAAAATATAAATTAACAAATATTTTACCATAATTCAACAACTATTTATCAAAGTATTCCGAACTCACAGTTATTTTTGAAATAATTTTTTGAGTAAACGGTAAATTTTTAGTATTTTGGAGAATAAAATTATAAAAGCATGACCGAAATGGCCTCGAGTGAACGATGTCGGTTACTTTTTTTCCCTCCAAAATTGAGTGAGAATGGGATAAAGAGGGATAAAATCGACAAAAGGCATCCCCTCCACCCGTGGATAACTTTTGGGAGGTCAAAGGTGGCCCAAAGAAAATCCGGGAGAAGGACTATAGGGGGAGAAAAGAAATCAAGGGTGAAAAGTTACAAGGAGAGGATTTAAGTTTTTCAAATCATGCAAAAATAGAGACGCACCCCTAATAAAGGGTTATAAGTTCTGAGGGGGTCTTTTTTCCATCCAAACAGGCCGTAAGGGCGCAGAATCGGCAAATTAATTTATCCTGAACTAAAATTGAACTAGGCTAAAAAAATCTATTCGACTGCAAATAATAAGGTGCGCTAAAATTACTTCGACCGAAATTTTACATATAAAAAAAATTTACCCCGGAGGAGGAGTGTATTTCCACCCTTGCTTCTTTCATTGCTGATTCAAGACTTCAAGTTTTCAAGTCAGTCCGCACCTTTTAAAAGTATTCTGCATCCACTGTCTTACGCCATGCATGCCTTCTCTTTCCGCTCAATTAATACCCGCCAGACTTTATTCGAAATTAGATTTACCAGCTGAAAGAATCTTATTAGATATTTATACATTACATATTTCGTTTTGTGTGCAGGAAATTATTTATTTGCCATTAAAAATAACACAATACCCCCAAAAAAGAAAATCACAAATAATATGATAGGGAGTAGGTATATACTATATAATGTTTTCAAATATTTAGAGTGTCAAGTGGAGCAGCTGCTGCGCCGCTGGCCATGTGATTGTACCCAACCCCAACAAAGGCAAGAACATCTTTTTGGTCAAAATTAACATGTAGTACTTAAATTGAGCATATTACACAAAAAGGCAACCCAAACAAGTAGTTTTCTGTTAAACCCAAGGAATTAGTTGAGTATGAGAACGGACGAGCCATAACTCAGACGTTATGCGGTCGAAACTCGACAATTTAATACTTGGAACTACTGAAAATTTGTTCGGTCGTTAACTTCAAAACCCCAAGGATTAGTTGGCATTAGATGGAGACTTTCCCAAATTTTATTCCAATTTGATCTCAAACTGTTCGGGTACCTCAGGTATAAGCAAAAAAAACCAAGTAGGTTTCTATATAGTTTCTCTGAAAATTTTAATTTCTTTGTGGAGTATCTTTGAATTTTAGTGACTTTTTTATTTTTTTGGTGGCATTTTAATTTTTTCAGTCATATATTAGAAGAAATTATATCATTTTAATTCTTACCCAACCATAAACAAAGAAAAATTGATATCTTTGTTGAACCTACAATTTACGGTTAGGATGAGACACTCAAATAAATCTAAAATGCGAAAAGTGGGTAAAGGCTATCTAAATTTAAAAATGACCAAATTTTTGAAATTTAAAAACGATGAGACACTCAAATAAATCTCGAACAAGTTTCATCCGTATACATTTAAACATATATATGTCCAGAACCATCGGATGCATATAAAGTCTTTTATAATTATATGAGTCTAAGTATATCTGACAATTCTAAACACATCTGTATTTAGATGTACACGATCAGTTTGTGTTACTAAAAATTTTCATAAATCTCACCCTGTATTTTGAATTGAGACGCATTTTGAGGACCAAATTAGGGGACCACATTTCTTTATGAGATTTAAACGTACAAGGAAGCACCAAACAAATTCAAGAATGTACTAGAAGGGAGCAAAAAGGTTCTTATTTATAGTACTATATAGTGATGTCGACTTTCTTTTGTTAAAAGAGTTTTGCGATCGAGACGTGACATTTTATGAAGATTTAATTTTAAACTTTTAATATGAAATAGCAGAATTCATGTAGTTATCCTTTCCAAACTAAATGATATCCAATTACCTAAGCCAGCATTGGTTACGGGTCAAATAGAAAGCTTGGAAATAAAAGTCAAATATAAGTTGCCTTTCATAATTTTAGAATTGAAAACTAAAACTTTCCTTATCATTTTTCCTTATTAACTTTTGTAAAATAAAGTTAAAGCATCAATGGTCAAGCATACCAATGTCTATCGTGACTCTGGACTTTGTCAAATGATAGAAATGTCCTTTTTATCATTGGGATCATCCAACCATTTCTTTAGAAGATACGTCCATATTCAAATTGAGTTGTCTATAGTAGGATTCTTTATTGAGCCTTACAGCTCATGATGCAAATTTTCTGCAGCTAGCATTTCACGTCAGGTTCTAAACATGGGATTGAAGAACCTAATTATCCGGCCAATGACAGCGTTGTTGACACTGACGTCACCGAGCCATGGTTCACTTAGTTAGATGCTCTGTATAATCTTTTAAGGTTATCTTGGAAATGTACTCTTTTGAAAGTCAAACTTTCAATTTAGTACTAAAGCCTCTAGATTAGGGGTGAAACCGGTCCGGTTTGGTCCGATTTTTTCCAAAAACTCGGACCAAACCGATAATTTCGGTTTAAGTTTTTGTAAACAGAACCGAATCGAACTATTTCGGTTTGGTTTCTCCGGTTTCGATTTGGTTTCGGTCCGGTTTCGGTTTGGTTAGACTTAGATCTAAGATTTAAAAAAAATTTATACTAAGAGGGCCGTGTCAAATGGATAAAGTCCGGATTAGTTTTTATTTTAAAAGAGATTTTTAATGATTAGGCCTAAGTTCAAGTTAAAAAAACTTCTAAAAAATTAAAACCCAGTAAAATTAATATACAAAATTCTAAATCGTAGTAAAATTAATACCCCATAAAAAATCAAAGTAAAAAAAACTAGTTTGAGACTTAAAAAAATCATGTCTGAAACTAGATTTTTTATTTTTTAGGATATAGTATAGGAACCGGTTTGGTTCTTAAGTGACTAAAACCGAAAACCAAACTGAATTTTTTTATAAATCTCAAACCGGACCGGACCGAACCGATTAGATTGAAAAATCGGACCAAACCGCCGGTTTGGTTCGGTTTTCCGGTTTAAACTTTCACCCCTACTCGATATGATTGTAAGACTTCAATTATTTCACTTTATTTTGTTATTAATGAAAAGTAATTCAAATGAATTTTGAAAAATTATTTTCTTAATATTTTCAAAAATCGGGGCGTTACAAGCTCAGAACCAAGCCTTATTTTGTAAATGGTGGTGGAGGTTTGGAAATAATAAGAACGCTTTATAGTCCAAAATGACAAGGGTAAATATGACTATCAAACCGTGTCATGGTTACCTTTTCGGAGACAATCTGATCTGGGATCAATCTCAAAAACACGGCTAAACGTTGCTACATTGGTTGACTCTAATCCGAAGTTGGAAAAATCATTGAATAAGGGATTTTGGATAAAAGTAGGTAATGGGGAAAATACTAAATTTTGGTAAGATATATGGATAGGGCAATTAAGGACATTAGGTTTACTATTGATAGGTCTTTTTTCGTTTTTTTTATTGGTTGGTATCTTGTCAACTTTTGGGTGCTCTTTTCGGTATTTCAAGCGTATATGATTGTCGTCCTTTCGAGTGCCAACCTAATAATAGCAATACTAGAATTCTCTATCCAAACAAACTAATCATTAGGTAAAAAGATATCCACTTATTGATTTTCACTAATCTTTAGCTAGAACAAATTAAATGTGTAATTCCACCAATATTTTATTACAAACCAAAGTTCTACTATTGAATTAAAACATTACTGTTTATAAGAACAAAAGAAGGTTAATGAGTTGAACGAATGCATTGAGAACTGTGTATCTTCTTATTTTAAATTATTGTACTATATATCATTAGTGTTGTATTTGTATATATAGATGTACACGATCAATTTGTGTTACTAGAATTTTTCATAAATCTCACCCTGCATTTTGAACTGAGACACATTCTGAGGACCAAATTAGGGGACCACATTTCTTTATGAGATTTAAACGTACAAGGAAGCACCAAACAAATTCAAGAATGTACTAGAAGGGAGCAAAAAGGTTCTTATTTATAGTACTATATAGTGATGTCGACTTATTTTTCATGAAAAGAGTTTTGCGATCGAGACGTGACATTTTATTAAAATGAAGATTTAATTTTAAACTTTTAAAATGAAATAGCAGAATTCATGTAGTTATCCTTTCCAAAATAAATGATATCCAATTGCCTAAGCCAGCATTAATGATGGGTCATATAGGAAGCTTGGAAATAAGAGTCCAATATAAGTTGCCTTTCATAATTTTAGAATTGAAAACGAAAACTTTCCTTCTCGTTTTTTCTTATTAAATTTAGGAAAAAAGTACATAATAACCGCCCTTTGTACATGTGACATCTGATTTTTTGGAGACATTAATAAAGAAATAATAATAATCCATTAGTGCACTTCATTTCCAAAATGTTGATTGTATGGGATGGCGGACGCCATTAATTTCACGTTGCTTTTCCGTTTTAGGCAGTATGCATGTATGGTTAAGGAAAACGGCACATGGTAGCCGAGAATCAAAGTAACGCTTGTGTTATGATTCGTATGTAGTGAAAGTGCATGTAATATGACAATAAAGATAACGAGATCGGTACATACCAAGAGGACGATGTGCTCGTTGACCCTAGAAGTGGTGTGTGTCTACACGGGAGTACACACACCATTCAGGCTTAGAACGGACTCCCATCGAGATTAAAAAATGGACTACGGGAAACTTGTTGATAATATGGATTACTATACGGATTCCTCGCTATTCCCTCAAGAATAACTGCAAGCAACCACAAAGTGTATACCTTTATTGAATCTTTGTTTCTATTGACTTTGGCGCAAATTTTCGAGAATATTAGGGTTGGAAATGAATAAGTGAATGGGCAGATTACTTATTCAATGCTAACCCCCATCTCCTACTTTTATTGACTTGAATGATCTTACTCGGCTTTGATGTATTTTCTAAAAGACTTTTTGTCCAAAAAAAAAATAAAAATGTTCGCTCTGGAAGAGAATTTTCCTACCACGAATTTTTTAGATAACTCTCAAGCTTTAAGAAGATAATTTCCTCTAAGAAAAGTTGCTCTCAAGCATTTTCCTCACAAGAGAAATTAAGATCCTTCCCCTTTTCCTTAAGTCTTGGGGGTCCTTATATAGTCCCCCAAAATGCCAAAAAATGTTCATGTGGATTGGTGCACGTCAGTTCATAAAAGGGTATGCAAGTTCATGGACTAGATGCCAATTCTCTCGATCATTCAATCGCATGTCACGCGACATGGTGAGCCATACCAAAGTCAAAGTGATTTGACAAGTCATTTGGGTCGGCGTACCTCGAAACTAGGGTGGCAAGTGCCACATGGTGTTGACTAGTGCACACCAAATAGAGACATATGCTGGCCCGAAAATATTTTCTTTGTAAAATAAAGTTAGAGCATCAATGGTCAAGCATACCAAGGTCTATCGTGACTCTAGACTTTGTCAAATGATAAAAGTGTCCTTTTTATCATTGGGATCATCCAACCATTTCTATAGAAGATACGTCGGGATTCAAATTGAGTTGTCTATAGTAGGATTATTTATTGATCCTCATAGCTCATAGTACAAATTTTCTACCGCTAGCATTTCACGTCAGGTTCTAAACATGGGACTGAAGAACTTGATTATCCGGCCAATGACAACGTTGTCGACACTGACGTCACCGAGCCATGGTTCACTTAGTTAGATGCTCTGTATAATCTTTTTAAGGTTATTTTGGAAATGTACTCTTTTGAAAGTCAAACTTTCAATTTAGTATTCGATATGATTGTAAGACTTCAATTCTTTCACTTTATTTCTTATTAATGAAAAGTAATTCAAATGAATTTTGAAAAATTATTTTCTTAATATTTTC
The DNA here is from genome assembly GCA_019985065.2 of Arctostaphylos glauca. Taxonomy (NCBI): domain Eukaryota; kingdom Viridiplantae; phylum Streptophyta; class Magnoliopsida; order Ericales; family Ericaceae; genus Arctostaphylos; species Arctostaphylos glauca. The sequence goes on from JAHSPW020000014.1 coordinate 10,811,664, forward strand.
AAAAATCGGGGCGTTAAAAGCTCAGAACCAAGCATTATTTTGTAAATGGTGGTGGAGGTTTGGAAATAATAAGAACGCTTTATAGTCCAAAATGACAAGAGTAAATATGATTATCAGATTGTGTCATGGTTACCTTCCCGGAGACAATCTAATGGGGGATCAAATCTCAAAAACACGGCTAAACATTGCTACATTGACCGACTCTAATCCGTAGTTGGCAAAATTATTGAATAAGGGATTTTGGATAAAAGTAGGTAATGGGGAAAATACTAAATTTTGGGAAGATATATGGATAGGGCAATTAAGGACGTTAGGTTTACTATTAATAGGTCTTTTTTCGTTTTTTCTATTGGTTGGTATCTTGTCAACTTTTGGGTGCTCTTTTCGGTATTTCAAGCGTATATGATTGTCGTACTTTCGAGTGCCAACCTAATAATAGCAATACTAGAATTCTCTATCCAAACAAACTAATCATTAGGTAAAAAGATATCCACTTATTGATTTTCACTATTCTTTGGCTAGAACAAATTAAATGTGTAATTCCCAATATTTTTTTATATACAAACCAAAGTTCTACTATTAAATTAAAACATTAGTGTTTATAAGAACAAAAGAAGGCTAATGAGTTGAACGAATGCATTGAGGACTGTGTATCTTCTTATTTTAAATTATTGTACTATATATATCATTAGTGTTGTATTTGTAAGTAGTAATTGGATGACACGTGTTATAACACAATTCGTAGATTTTATAGACAATGCGATGAATGAATGACGAAATGAATTGTCAGGCTAGTGAGATCTGAACCTTCTTTTATTTTTTATTTTGTTTTTCTTCACAAAACCTGTTTTTTTTTTTTCTTGAAACTTATAATTAACTTTATATTGTTTAATGGGAATTACAAATATGGTAATGTTCTTGCAACTTTCAGTGATTAATGGGGGTATTCATGCTCTCTGTATTATATTTTTGTATTTATTAAGAATCTCTAGTAGTTTATGCTATTCCAGTTCTATAAATGAGTTATTCTTATTCTCAAGCAATAGTATCAGACCGTTGATTATATAATATTTTTATATTTGAGTAAATCATATTGATAATTATATCTCTATTTTTGAAATCTGGAATCTTACTTTAATCCACAACTATGAATGGATGAATTACACTGGCCTTCCAATGAGATTTATAAAATATACAATGCACCCTGAGGTTTTTAAATTCTTTTTGGCATTTCCTACTTTTCAAACCATTATGCAATTACATTTCGTATTATTAAAATTAATCAAATATCGTTATTTAAACTATTAAAATTTTTAATTTTGGGATTTTTTCACAAAATAAGCTGTAACATAATTTCTATTATATTCGAAATAGCCTATATTAAATTTTTAAGATCTTTCTAAAGCCAAAATTCGGATAAAATCTCAAAATTCTGTCTGAATTTGAACTTTAGAAAAATGTAAAAAGTCAACATATGTTATTTCAAACATAATAGAAATTATGTTGTAGTTCATTTTGTCATAAAAATTTCAAACTTGATATTTTAATAGCTTAACTAACGATGTTTGACTAATTTTAAAGATAGAAAAGGTAACTGCATAATAGTTTGAAAAGTAAAAAAGGTCAGAACAATTGTAGAAATTTCAGGGGCATTGTATTTGCAACAAACTTCAGGGAGGTGAGTGTAATTCATCCAATATAAAATTTGCTTCTTGCATAGGATCTTTGGCTAGTTTTTCTTTAAATGACAATATAGCAAAAATGTTTTGATAAAACACAAGAAAGGAAGCAAAACAAGAAGCTATCCAAAAAATATTTGGTAATTTATTTTTATTTCATTTGTTAACTACTCAATCGATAACATCAATTTTCTTAAAAAATTAATTAAATAGTCGTGATTGACAGAACTGTGATCAATAGCGAAATTAGTTGTTTCGCTTCCAAATTCAAAATTCAAGTTTTTATTAATTTGACATCAACAGTGACATAATGAGATCCCATTTGTCTAATTATTTATTCTTTAAATCATTCCCGCCAATTATGCTAGTCATCATTTCTTTAAAATAAGTATTGTTGGATCATGTAACTATCAATATCTGTCAATATCTGACAAATTTATTTTTTTAACATGAACAATCTCTTTAATAAATTTTTAAAAAATGAGCAATTTAAATAATGATAATAAACAACACAAACAACAAGGTTTTTTTTAAAAAAAGTTTTGGGATGTCTTTGCCACATCAGCATCACTTAGCACAGAGACTATTTGCTCCTAGGCAGACTGAGGAGTAGTGAATAATTTTTCCCAATATGGCATTTGTATCATATACAAATGAATGAAGCATAGTATCCATGTTGGAGGTTTGCCTCACAAAACTTTTGCTTTCATATCTCATAGTGTATGGATTAGCTTACGCGCACATTGACTAATCTTCAGAAGATTTTTGCTTTGCATGACCAAACGGGCCATTACTGTAATAAAGTAAGGGCGTTAGTGCATACATTTTTTTTCGCAATTGCCTTTACTCTCTTTTGTTTGGCTTATTTTTGTTGTTTTTGAATTTTTTTACCTTTTGACGTAATTCATAGGTTAAATTAAGAAATATCACTTAGACAATGAAAAAAAAACTCACTTGGATTATTTTTGTTATTATTTGAATTTTTTTTGAAATTGTCTTATTTTGTTTCAATTTTTTTTATAGATTATTAGTTTGTCTTGATGAAAGATTTTCAAAAAAATACAAAACTACGTTCAAAAGCTAAAAAAATTCAAAAAAAGACAAAAATAATCTGGGAAATGAGTCCGTTTTAAACATAATTTTTTAATTTTTAGATTCTTTTTGTCAAGACGAATTAATAATCTATAAAAATTAGACGTAACATAAGCAAATATAAAAAAATAGATGGTTTTCATACATGAAGGTGATGAAAGAAAAATAAGATGTGTGAAGTGTTTTAGTAGAGAAGGGGGTTCTTTCAAGGCCTCCCTTTTAATAGACATTAGAAGGGAATTCTTGGAACTCTAAATTATAATTCGTCAAATTCTACCGGAAGTTACCTGAGGGGGGAAAAAGTCTAATATTTTATAAAGCAGGAAAATCTTTGCATTTTCTGAAACTTAAATAGTGCTCTTTGTAAGTATAAAAAACCTCAGGGGATATCAGTGTAATTTGGCCTAGTAGTTTTAGTGAATGTACCTTTAGCGTGCACATTTGCCCAAGGACCACATCTTCCAAGTCCACAGGGGGCTTTGCCAAAACAAGTCCTCAGCATCAAGCCCTTCCATACAACTCCAGACGGCATCAAGCCCTTCCATAGTAGAATCCATACAACTCCAGACGCATAAGCAACAAGAGATCCACAATTCTCAAATTTCTTTATAGCAACATAAAATATACAAGTCTTTCTAAAAAAATTGATTTTATTAATCTAATTCGATTGAATACCCGAAAAGCTTGTTGTGGAGTCGTGAATCTCGTGGTTTCTTTTTCGGATTACTTATATTGAATTTCTTGATACAAGAGAAATAAGCAATTAGTGTCGTCCTACTGTAGTCAGTCATAGGACACTCTGATGTTTGAATTAATTCCTGAAAAAATGGTTCTAACTGAAAGTACTTGAGAATAGTTTATCAGACGTGCCTTGCATAAAATGCTTTAATTACCTTACAGAAAACTGTACCTGCATCCCTGTCAGCATGTGTGCTAGGCACATGTAGTGTGACGTCATAAATAACTGCCTCCACCTATGTCGTCATGCATGATGCGTTGAGTGTCAGGCTATACTCCACATGGTCGTGCCGAACAAAGACGGAAGCACATGTGGCTTCTACTGGGCTACGACCCAGGTGAATTTTTTTTTTACATGTAAAATTTTAATTAAAATAATTTTAGCTTGTCCTATTATTTGTAGTTCAGTGTATTTTTTAACCCAGTTCATTTTTAGTCCAGGGTAAAATAAATTTTTGGTTCTGCCCTTGGTGCCTGGAGTTGCGGAAATAGAACTGTATTGTAGTCATGCCGACCACTTTTTGTTCGGACCGAGCTGCACATTTGTTATGCGCTCGAAGGAGGGCTGTTTGCAAGGTGTGTGGGCATTTCGTTCAGTCCAACATTGGAGAGGACTAGGCTAAGAAGACACGACATGATGAGCGAATGTGTGAGTCTTCGGTCTTCAACAGACAACTCATGTCAAATCTACCTCGAGTCTGCTTGTACCATGGCTCAATATCCTGTAAGTCTGGCCCACTACACTTCCAGACCAAATACTCTAGACTGAGTATTCATAAAATTACATGATCCCAAACTTCCAAACCAAATACTAAAATCAAATTACAAAAAATTAAATATATTATTTTCAGACTTGAATACTATTTTTTTAAAATCCGTATAATCAATAAAACTCGTCCTCGAGTATCTACGGCTAGGAATAAATGAATCCGCCTACGCTTGTCCGTGTCGATCGTTTACTTTAAATAAATTTTGAAAAGTCTTGAAAACAAAAAAAAAGAAAAACAATTTATTTCCCATCATGCGCAGGGTACACATTCTATATATTCTTGTTTGGAAAGTCTTCAATAGATTCCAAAAAGATTCATATTATTAAGATGTTCTTTCCATGTCTTTGTGCAGTTATGGTGTGGGTTACCATATAAGATAAGGAAAGTCTGTGTACACAGACGGTCCAGACATATTTGGACATAGATGTGTCCGGAACTATTGGATGCACGTGGGACTTTTGAATTATTGAGAGTCCTACGTGCATCCGACGATTCTGGACACATCTATGTCCAGATGTGTCCAGACCATCTGTGTTCATAGTATTACTCTATAAGATAACTCTCCTTTAGACGATTGTATATTTTCTCCATGAATATTATTGAATGCATATGGTATAAAAAAAACATCAACTTTCAAACCACATACTCCTTATGCATATGCGCAGAATTATACAATTAGAGATACTCTCTCACATATAACAAACGCAGCACAAGACATAATACTCTCTCCAATAAGGTTAAGTTTGGGCCAAAATTTTGTCTCACATTATTTGTCTCCCACTAGAGGAACAAGATAAGTACAATAACGTGGATCGAAATTGAAAAAATTCAAACGAGACAATCCGAAAAATACTTAAAAATTATTTTTTTAAAAAATTCTTTTAGTGGGCTTTTTGGGACTTTTGATTATGATATTTATTTTTTATTTTTTAAAATTCATTCGTTTTGAGTCTTTTGACTAGTAATTAATTTAAAAATGTAATGTGAATCTTACAAAAATTGAGAAAAATAATCAAAAGATAGTAACAATAATGATGAATAATTTTGCCCATGCACATCCTACATGTAATTTAGGATGTGGAGGCCTACTGCGCAGCCCCGCACAGTAACCTCCGCTATGCATCAAAATGATGTAATTTAATACAAAACGATGTCGTACTAATTTATACTGTTGAATCGGTTGATTTGTTTCCTTCTTTCAAATTAGAAATATCAGTATGGCATTTTACTAATGGTTGTCTTATTAGGTTGATGATAAAATATTCAACCCACAAATTTTCTATAAATAACGAAGAACCAGACTGCACAAACCACCTCTTTTATTACCTTGAAAGTTGCCACTCTATAGCAAAACAAGATGATCCTTTTGATTCCAGGTAATTGAGTTCTAATATAGCTACCATGTACTATAAAAGCCCCACACACACACACGCACAGCAAAACGTGTTGTGTGTCAAAATGACGTCGTTTTGAAGTACTAAACATTGACCGAACAGTTGAGTTATGACTGACCAATTTTCAAACAATATTTTACGCGGCAAAACAACATCGTTTTAGCGCACAGCACGATCTGGTGTGCGCAAAGCACAACAAGCTTACCCATTCCTTTCAAAACAGATGGATAGAAAGCGACAAATAAACTATGGATTCTGGACTAGGCCCATGAACCACTGAAATAACGCTGAGCTCGTATTGATGCAACCTCTCACGAGCTGACCATGAACCCAAAGGAGTCTGGGCTTGAGGGCCCACAATGGTTGTGTAATCAGCCCAAAACGATTCAATTGTTAGCTCTAATCCACTGAAAACCCATATGGGTTTGAAGCTGTGCCAAGTACCATAAAACAAATTGCTTCCCGATTCAAAGGAAATTAAAACTTCCAGACATACTAGTGGCATGATGTAAGTTCTGAGAATGTGAAGAAATTTAAGTGATTGTATTGTTAAAAGAATCCAGATATGAATAACTAATTCATTTTTCTTTTCCTTTCACTTTTCCCAACGATAAACCAAGCATACCAATAAAATCCTAGTTTCGAAAACAAATAGATATGTTGCAGTCAATCAAACAAATAGATACTTGTGCAAAAATTAGTTTGATTCCTTCCCCTTTTTTTTTCAAAAGTCTAGGAACATAGATATTTCAGACACATCCGAACACAGATGTATCCATAACTGTTAGATGCACGTGGGGTCTACAAATTATTAAGGAATTCACATGCATCAAATGATTTTTGACATATCTACTGAGAAAATAAAGAGTTGAGGGACTGTTGTGGAGGATCGTATCGACACAGCACCCAATCAGTACCGAGTTGAAACATTTCACAGATCGGGGCCGAGCCCCACCTTGGGTTGATCCCAGGCCGAGCATCGACCAACCCACAGCTTATGACCATGGTGTCAATAACTGCTAGGCCGAGCTGCCCATATCTCAACACGGCACCTGACTGAACCCAGACTAAGCCCCATGACACATAGTGTTCGCACAGTCCAAGAGACATTTCATGAGATCGGGCCAAATATGATGCTTTCTACCGAGCCGAGCTCACTTGTATCAAAGTGGAATCTCTACCTGGTATTCAGTTAGACCAGCACATGAAGCATGAGGTGTCATTCATCTTTTTGAAGGTTGAGAGCATAACAGAATTTGATTATGAGTCACTATCATCAGGAGTGTACTTCGCATATGTCATTCCAAGCTTAGTGCTCAAGTTAGGAGTAGTATATAAGGTACAGTACTTGGTGAAAAAATATATGCTGAATCTTGCAACCTAACTCAGTACTTTCTTTCTTCTTCTCCACGTACTGATTTAGGCATCGGAGTACTTCCTGATATAACTCTAGCGAGTGAAACAATTTGGATCATCAAAATTTGATCAGAAAATAAGAGGTCCGCATCGTAGCAAAATAAAAGATCTCTTATTAGAAGCTTACTTATATCTGATTTTCTGACCAAATTTTGATGATCCGAACCATTCAATGTGTTTAAAACATACTTTTAGGGTGTCCGCCAGAAATTGGCTCAAAACAATATCGAGAAGGGCTAACCTTTTGTTGTGGTTGCAGGACTAGGTACCCTAAAACACTATCTCATCTTGGAACTGTGAGCGGAATCACAATGTAGATTAAATGGCTCCACAATTGGCATATCTAGATTCAAAGGGCTCCACAAGAGTAGATGTTTTTGAGTTATTACTTGTAAGGCGTTGTATGCTATTTGTAACATTGGTTATGTGAGTTGTAAGTATTTTTGTTAAGTAACAATTAGACCAGGTTTGGACCAAACAAGTTGTAAGTTTTAACTTTTACAAGTTGAATGATGTTGAAGGATGTCACATGATCATTGTGATTGTTTTTTATCGATTTATTGAGAGATAATGAATAAACTTGTCCTTTATATAGGAAAGTGAAGATAAAGATCAACATTAATCATAATCCTAAACTAACTAGGATAAACATTGAGCAACTTGAGTTTGAAATCGAGATCAAGAAAGCGGTCCAGATAAGAAGTTAGAGAACATATCACCACGTTGTTCGGCATAGGAAATCTGATAAAAATGAACAATACCACAAGTGACATGTTGATGACGTGGGCCGACACGGGCATGTGACGTGACCCTGCTGGGGCTGACGTAAGCCGCGCAGAAGTTGACGCAAGCACGTGTGATGCTGCGTGTGTAACGAAGGCAAAAGCGATTGTAGTACAGAGGATGACACAGGCGCGCGTGAGGGCCGTTGGTGGCATTGAATACAAAGGGTAATGCAAGCGCGCGTAATGACACTTACATAACGAAGGCGAAAGTGATTGCAGCATAGAAGCTGACACAAGCGCGCATAATTATGCATGAGGCTGTTGGTGGCGTTTGAGCACAAAAGTTGGTGCAAGCGCGTGTGACGACGTGTGCGTAACGAAAGTGGAATGCTAATGATGTTTTGATAATGGTGGAATTGATGTGTTGATCAGAAATATTTACATCGTTCTGATCAATGAGGCGGAACCTTCGATTTATCTTTGGTCCGAACAATGTCGATGAACATTAAGAAAACAAGCAATGACCCAGCGGAAGGCAGGAGGGGTTAGGCCATCCACCAGTAAATTAAAATCAAATCGATTTTAACTTATGTTTCTGATACCATGATAGATTTATTGAGAAAGAATGCATACACTCTATATATTATTGTATATAATCAATGTACAAGCTCCTTTATATAGGAGAGCGAGGATAAAGATCAACATTAATTATAATCCTAAACTAACTAGGATATATTATACGAAAGATTGGTCAAAAAGACAAACCTTGATTGATTTGACTCATTAAGAACATATTAATTCAATTTATAAGTTAATATTAATTCAATTTATAAGTTAAGGACCATGGTTTGGAAAGTTTTAATGTCAGAAGTCTTTTTAGAGGCGGATTTATCCCTGAACACGAATAGATAATTTTATATGATAACATTATGAATTCAAAAATTAACCAATAACGTTGTTTGTTAAGATTTCTATTAAAAGCAACAGATGATATTAACTGATAAACACTAGTAAGTGATTTTATCTAATAAAATTATCATTTCAAAACTAAAAGATAAAGTTATTTTTTTAATAGGCGAGTCATATAACATTATATGTTGATTTGATATATATATATATTAGTCAAATTAGAAAACATAAAATATATAATTTTATCTGGTAACTTTATTACTTTGAAAATTAACAGATAACATTATTTGTTAAGGTATCTGTTTAAATCAACAAAATATTGACTGACAAACACTAATAGATATAGTGATCTAATAAAATAGATAAAGTTATTTGTTAAGGTATCTATTAAAATCGATAGATAATATTAACTGATAAATACTAACAGATAATTTTATGTAATGAAATCATTATTTTTATATCTAACGAACAAATAATATTGTCGTGTGTTTACTAAAAGAGATGTCTAACGAACAGTTAACATTATTGTGTGTTTTACTAGAAGGGTATTTTTGAAACTTATACGCTAAAAGAACTTCACTCATAATTTAGTTTAAAATGGACTTAATAGGTTAAAACTTCTTCCAGATAGATTTTGACAAAGTCTCCCTATATTATAATTCTAAACTAGCTAGGATATATTTATTCATTAATAGTTGTTATGCAACATGCTTTTACAACTCTCATTACCTTTAAAGTTTATATAAAAATGACATGTGATAAGCTCCTGAGCTCATTTAGTTAGAGGCCTTAATGGGATAATCTCAATAGCCGATCGCTAACCCTACCTATGTTGGGATGGGTCATGATAGTTCCACATCTATAATGGAAAAGAAAATGGGATAGCTAAAACCAAAGTCTTAAAACTAACATCCAAAAAATATATAATCGTCAGGGGTGGACCTGCGTAACGGTCAGTGGGTTCAATTGGCTCCACTGAGTTAGAAAACTCCCATAGAATAGGTATACTTTTACAATATTTTGATAAAATTATTATACCTACAAAATAATAGCCTTTGCTTTACAAATGGTATGTCTTGTCCCACGAAATTATACAGACTGTAAATATTTGACCTAAATACCTGTAAATTCTATATATGCTCCTGATAAGGGCATTTGGATGTTGATTCAGTCTATCCGAACCAGAACAAATTTTTTAATTTAATTAACTACCATAAAGTTTTGTCTTTCGCCAATACCTTCTTGTTGCAGCACATGCAGTACATGGAATTACAATTTGATAATCTCTGCATGTTTATATGGCGTAACTGGGAGACTGTTTAAACATGTTCCTAATTGCAACAATCATTGCTACATAAGAAACAAAAAAATAAAAAGACAAGCAAATTGCAATCAACCTGAAGAATCATGCACGTGTTTGGTGGAACTATATATGAGTCTAACTATCAAAACAATGTTTAATTGCAATTTATATGAAAGGTCTGACAACCTATTTTCTAGAGTCATATATGCATTTAAATCTGTTTTTGTTTTAATATATATAATTAACGATAGTGAATTGACAATTTGAACCTCAAGGGGTTGGCATGTTGGAATGTTTGGAACTAAGAGGTGTAAACTCGTTTTAAGTTTCAAGTTCAAAATCTCTCAGATGCTATTAATTCTTATGGAGTTAGTTCATACAGAATAAAACTCTGGTTTTAAATGAGTCCCCTCGGAGTAGTAGACGATGAGAGTAATCCTCCAAAAAATTGACACTATTTTTTTTATAGCCTGTAAGATTTGAATGTATATATTTTTGTACTTTTATTTTTACTTTTACATTCATTTTTTGTTTTTTACTAACTCTAATACATCTAAGGGAGCACCTACACATTCTTCTAAACTACAAAATTGAACACACACGTGACATTGTTGAATCGAACACTCTCTTGTCCAAGATTTTTCCATTGCTATTGATGTGAAAGATGGACTATTCATGTGAGAGCATGGACCGTGTCTCAACCAATTTGTCATATATTCCGTAAGGAGATGAAACTTAAATAAAATTTATTATATTTTTTAAATTAATCAAATTAAAGGATAATGAGTTCAATAAAGGAGTGTTCTTTCACACATGCATATTGTTGAGAGCATAATGAGTTAGCTAACCTAAAAAAGGTAGTTAGCATAATTGAGTTAAAGATAAGAAAGGACCCCAATTATCTCAAAAGCAGTTCAAAACAGATAAGGACGAAGAATTTTAGGCTAATTCAACTTAGAATATGGAATGTGAGGTTGAATGAAATTCTAACCGTAGAAAATAAGTGTGTGGAGAGTCAAGATCAGATTTATCTTGTCAGTGGCCAATCAAAAATCATTTATAATCCGTATCTAATGAGAAATTAGAAATAAAAAAGAACTGTAATTAATCAATCAGAAAGTCTATAAATAAAGATACACACTTAGGATGAAATTTACACTGTATCTTTATTTATAGACTTTCTAATTGATTAATTTCAGTTCTTTTTTATTTCTAATTTCTCATTAGATACGGATTATAAATGATTTCTGATTGGCCACTGACAAGATAAATTTGATCTTGACTCTCTGATTGATTAATTCACACACATTGATCAATCAGAAAGCCTATAAATAAAGATACACACTTAGGATGAAATTTACACTGTGATTTATAGACTTTCTGATTGATTAATCCGTATCTAATGAGAAATTAAAAATAAAAAAGAACTGGAATTAATCAATCAGAAAGTCTATAAATAAAGATACACACGTAGGATGAAATTTACACTGTGATTTATAGACTTTCTGATTGATTAATTCACACACATTGATATTAAGAGTTTATTGTGGATCTTGTTCTAACTTAATCATTAAAATGTCTTCGTCCTACAGAGGTGAAGGGTTCTTTGACGATTTTTTATCTTGCAAATTACATGTCATAAAAATGAGAAGGAAAATTTGTCCTGCCATATCTTAGGTATTAACTTTTTTGTTATTAGAAAAATCACTCATTTACAATTGGCATGAGAAAGTTAAATTCTCATGACTGGAACACCAGAAAATCAGAACAAAAAAGAGGCAACGGCCAGGAGATGTTAAAATTTCTAACCTCGGCCCCAGTCAAGAAGAAGGATCCATCGCGGGGTTTGCTGCGGGACGCACCATGAAATCCAATCAGGGATCTATTGTGTTGGGTGGGACACCACAGGAACCACGACAAAGAGCATCAGCAAAAGAACTGTAAAACATCTCGGCAGATGGGAGAGGATTCTGAACTCGCAGGAGTTCTCGCACGAGAACAAGAGATGATTCCAAAAGGGATCAAATCACTCAAGAGAGGTTGCGACGCAGGCAAGATGAGGTGAGTGACTTTAGATATTTCCTCTATAAGGAAGAAAGAAAGATCAAGAACCTTAAACAAACTCGTGATCGTGAACGATCAATACATACCAATCGAGACAAGTGAACCAAGACTAATGGGAGCCGCCATAATATCAACGACATCCCAGGGCAATACAGGAAAAGAAGACCACCATTTTTTTTTTTTTGTGGGCGGGGGGGGGGGGGGGGGGGGGGGGGGGGGGGGGGGGTGTGAATCCCCAAAATCATAGAGAAGGCCAAGCGTCAAGCGGCACACATCAAGCTTGGCCTAATCTCTAGACATGAGAAAATGGTTGAATCAGCAAAACAGGATGCACCGATTGGAACAAGAGTCAACCAAGAATGCATTACAACAGCTAAAGTCTTCTCTGTTGTCAGAGGCAATAGAGGCTGAGGTGTTATCCATAAAGTTCGCCCCTCCCATGTTCCACTTCTATAACGGCAAGACCAACCCCATGGACCACATCAACTGTTCTTCCAAGCTATGTTCTGTCCTTACGATTTTTCGGTACACTAGTTTTTTTTTAACTTTTTATTTTGTCTCAATTTTTTTACTGATTATTAGTTCGTCTCGTTAATAAATTTCAAAAAAAAATTTATGTTCAAAAAATATAAAAAATCAAAAAAGATAAAAAGATAAGTCAAAATATGATTTTCTCAATAATTATCGTGTATTTTGTTTTCTTAGTCTCTTATTAATTATACTGCTGTAACCTTTTTTCTCTCTCAGCAAAATGGAAAATTAAGGATGTCTTTAAATTGTACAATAGTTAAACCAAAAGTGGTAGTTGGCAAGGATCCAACTACAAACTTAAAATCACAATTAAAACCAAAGGACCCCACAAGGTATTTGGGGTTACAGCAGTATAGAACCACACTTAAAACCAAACACCCACAAGGTATTTGGGTTATTGGAGGAATTTTTTGAAGTGATTTTAGATTTTAAAATTCTGATTCTCAAATTTTAGATTTTAAAAATTTACAATTAGAATTCGTCAAGTGTTTGGTAGAATTGTGTAACATAGATTATAAATCTGTAACATATTTAGTAATATAATCAAATTATTAGATTGTGGGTAGAACGGTAATAAAATTTCAGAATCTAAAATCAGAATATCAAAAATAGCTCTGAACCTATTTTTGAAATTGTGGCTCTAAAGACCTGTTTTGAGAATCCCACAGTCAAATTCTCATAATTAGAATTCCAAAATCAACATTCCAAACACTTAAAAATTCTAGAATGAGAATCCTAAAATTCTCAAAATACTTTCAGAATCACTTTGAAACACCTACTAAATCAGCTGGAGCACTCCAGAGATTGGACCGCTTAAAGGAATTACTAGCTTGCCGTGTCATCTTCGGAGCTGCACCCAGAGGTGAGCGTAAATTGCCTACGAGATTGGACCGCTTCGGTGTATAGTGAGGATATTTTTATTTAATTTGATACAATAAATTTTAAAAATTAAAACTTATTTTGATGAATTAATAATATTAAAAATTGTCCACCGAATATTTATAGCATAAGGATTCAAAAAACTATTGGTGTGACAGTAAGGAGCCCAAAATAGGGCGTATACAGATTCACAGAAAGGACAGCAGAGATCCCTTCGCCCCAAAGACGAGCTAAATATATGTGTGACATGTGTGTCTTTGTTTTGGTACAAGGCCCAGATCCAGAAAAATTTATAAGGGGGATGATGCCAATTTACTTTCATTGTCAGAGTCAAAGAGATTGAAGAAACCCTCCTCCTCTGTCTGGGCTCTTCTTCTTTATATGATACCAGCTGTGATTTAGCTGTCTCATTGACCGCTGACTCACTGCCACCCTCTTCAAACTTCAAACCTTCTTCCTTTTGGTTTTTTTCACTAAGCAAATAATATACACGTAATATCAAACAAATACATATATTAATATATATTTTATAAATATTAATTTATATAATTTATATATTATTCATCGTCTAAAAGGATTTTGTTTAGCATTTTCTTTATTATATTGTTACCTTTTTGTGTGGTCAAGGTTGAAACTCCACCCCACAAACTGGAGAAGATATGCACATGACTACGACTTTGAGATACACATGCATTTAATTTAATAAGATAAAGAGGAGAAGATACAATATGTTATATCACGCAAAGTACAACCATTTATTACGCTCTTAATTTCTTTTTAATAATCTTTAGCTTTTAAGCAGAATTATGAACGAAACTTAAAAAAGCAAAAAAATGAAGATAACCTTGAAAACTTAGTTGTAAATTATTTTTTTAAGTGAACCCTTTTAATCTTTGATCTTAATTTCTTATTTTCTAAACTTTTCTTGTCGAGACTATGCTTAATTCAAACAATCTAATGTGAAATTAATTCAAAAATTTCTACAAAAATCACTTAGATTAAATAATTTAGTCACTTAATTTACATTTGCATTATTTTTCCAAATAAAGCGGGAGATTTTAAAGTTTTCCCAGTAGAGTTGGGGGAAGTTTCTGCTCCCCTTCTCTGATTGGGGAAGTTTCCGCTGCCCTTCTCCAATTACGAGTAATTATTCTATAGTTTTAAGGCACCATTAAGTAATTATTCTATAGTTTTAAGGTTTCGTTGCATATGAGTAATGCTGAAAACACAGATATTCTAAACACATCCGGTCACAGATATATCCGAAATTATTGAATACACATGAAACTCTCAATAATTTATAAATCTCATGTTCATCAAATAGTTCTAGACATATATTGATGTGTTCAAAACATTTGTATTCCTAAACTTTTCTGCAGAATATCTCATGTGATCTACCCAATTAAATTGTGGAGTAAAAATATTAGGATAGTACAACACTAGGAAAGAAAGTTAACAGGAAAGTGAAAGCACTTTCCAAGGTGAATCAATGCATCAGTCCAAAAAGAAGAAGAAAACAAAAACGATAGGGGGATGATGAATATCTGCTCAGCATCACAAATAAGTTTTCCAACCGGAAACACTTTGTACAGAGACAGCAAAACACCAACTTCTAGGAAATTGAAAAAGAAAAAAAAAAGATACTAAAACCCCAAAGGAAACAACAAAAGATACTCCAGATGAATCAAAAAAAGTTAAATCCAACCCAATAAAACCATTACCACAAATTAGGCCTCTAAATTCACCCAACCCTTTATAAAAAAAAAAAAAACAGAAGAATTTATCCCATTATCCTCTGCAAAAAAAACCCACAATCTCTACAAACTCATCATAAAGAAGACTCCAACAATTGCATCACCAATCACATCCTAAATTCCACATCTCTGCAACTTGACCGTCCGTCGTTCAACAGTTCCTGCAAACAAAAACCACCCAATCAGTATCTAGTAAGGAAAGTCTGCGTCAACAGATTTTGGTACAAGCTCGAACACAGATATGTTTGGTGAATTTCACATGTTAAATAATTTATACATCAATCAAAATCTGTATACATAGGGTTCATGGCTTCAGGCTTGAGATTCCATAAAAGATTCTTAGATTGAAGATCCACATTTATCTAATCTCTACTTGTAAACTCACCGATGAGATTATTTATTGGTATTTTTCTAAATAAAACGCACCTGTGAACTCTTGCTAACTTGCGCCTCCTGGTCACGAACCGAGCCAGGCCTCCTCTCCACAGACCCATCAGCCCTGCCTGGTTTCCTCGACCCAATGTGGGTCTTCTTTAGACCCAAAATCTCCTTCCACCGGGTCGAACCCGAACCCTTGGGCGGCCGAAGCGAAAACCCATCGTCGTCGTCGTCGTCGTCGCCAACAAGTAGCTCCTCTCTTAGAGTAGTGGGTTTCTGTTGCGATTGGTTCTTGAAGGGCAACAACCGACCCTTCGAAAACAACTCGTCGGCGCTCATCATCGAGTAGTTTGAGACGGAGAATTCGAAGTCGGAAGGCGGCGGTGGTGGTTCGGATCTGGGTTTGAGCATCTGCTGGTGGTGGTGGTGATGGGAATGGTTGGACTCGGCGAAGTCGTTGGAGAAGGAGATTCTGGGGCTGTATGAGACGGATTTGCGGTCGGAGTTTTGGTTAGTGGACGAGGAGGAGGAGGAGTACATTTCTAAACATGCCATGGGGTAGTGGAAATTACTGCATTGGGGAAGAGAAGATAGGGGAGGGAATGGGAAAAAGGAAAATCTATGAGTCGTTACGAAGGGGTCCCTCTGCGTACTTATTACAACACAGAGTAGGTGTGTGTATTTATATGTAAGAGGAGGTGAGGTTGGGAAGAGGAAGGATTATTATCTCGTGTAAACAAAATAAAAATAAATTTTATTTCTATGATTCAAACATATCACATTTTATAAGGGTAAATTGCACTGACCTTCCACTGAGGTTTCTACACAAATACATGAATCTATCCTTAGGTTTTGATAAATTTATTGATTTCCCCTACTTTACAAATTATTTAGCAACTATTACTTAAACAATATTTTGGTTTTTTTTATTTACTCTTTATAACCCTTTTGATCCAAATAAAGTACAAAAAAAATCGACAAAAACTACGTACGATTTAGGGCATTAATTAGCTGGCGCTCACACATAAAAAATTGAGCAAGAGTTATCATTGAGCTTAATTGGAAAACTAAAACAAGTGAGCGAAGACTGTGATACTGGAAGTAGAGCCTATTTGAACTCCCACTGTATCAAACTCTATTTTGAATCCTATCATATTAAATATTGGTTCTTGTTGAAAACTAATAAATTATGGAGGACAAATGTCAAATAAAAGTTAATGTGTAAATAGTGATTAGAGATTGTAATAGTATTTTCATTTAATGTTTCATTGAATTTTTTGTCTATATAATTGGCAATGGTTCCAAGCATATCTTTTATTGGAAAACGAAAAAAAGAAAGAGAAGAAAGAAAGAGAGAAGAGAAATCAGACAGAAAGATGGTAATGAAATTGTGATCGGTCTGGAAGATCAATCCCAATAATAGTTCTTGAAGAACTATTATTTATTTATATATTGTATTCGCTTATTGTCTTATTTTATACAATTTTTTATTATTGATCAAATTTAAAAAATAAATAATAAAAAAAATTATGTGATGGATTAAGATCATATATAATTACTTAATTAAGGGGGGAAAAGACCTCTAAAAGAAAATTGTTGGAGGAAACTTGTTATTCATTGTTAGAAATATCACACAAATCAAAATATTTAGTACTCTCAAAATTGCTTCAATGGTGCCAAATGCATTTTGTTATTTCATTCGTTGCGGTCATCGGATCAATTTAACTATCTTATGAAAATTTGAATAAAAAAAATATCAACGTATAAATATTGACATAATAATAAATTACTGTCACTTTTAAAGCCTTTTAGAATTTGAATAAAAAATACCACTTAAAATTTTACAACGTCAATTAATTAGATCCAAATATCAGTGATGGAAGAAAACTATAAATGAAATATAAGCACCCAATAATTTTCACACCGAATATAAGTTCTTGTGAGGTGGATGGATCTTTTCTCTGTTTTTTTTTTAAATTTTTATTTATTTGTCGGGTCGAAGAATTTTCCATGTATGCTGTTTTGGGAGTACATGCATGTCATCTCATGATGTGATGTGATGTGATGTTTTGTTATTGGCATATTCAGCGCAATATCTTTGAATGCAATCCCAAGTTTTCAGTGACTGTCTTTTTGCCTTTTGTTTTTATTTGATTCAAATTAAAAAAAAAAAAAAAAACTTTAGCAGTAATTAATCTGGACCGGGGGTTTACACATGTGATTGGTACACAAGAAGCACTATTTAATTTGTTGCTAAATGAGACTTTATTTCAGGTTTAAAAAGTTATTCAAATCATTTTACAGCTGTAAAAAACCATAAGTAGCAATATAATTGTGTTATGTTTGCCTTGAAATTTCGTCTCAACTGTTGATCATTTTAAAAGTAAAGGCATGTTGTTCATGTCTTTTTAAACGTTTGATTAACGTGATGTTTTATGTTTATGAGACAATCTTGATTTGCAGATTAAATTAAACGTATCGAATTAATTTTTTGACCTCATAATGAACTCATATTTGGGTATCGTTGGCCTCGGTCTAATTAATCAAGCTTAATTAAATGTGAATCATCGCAAATCAAATTGTAACGGGAGAATTTCGTGCCATATATTTGAATCTGAAAATTTGTCATTAGCATAATCACCCAAAAATTAAAAAAACTATAGCTAAATCAGAGGAAATTCGTCAATTAGACTTGACTTCTCTTTGGTCATGTTTTTTAATAAATGAACGGAGCATTTAAGTTCTTCAAATGGATTCAAAAAAACCTGAGGGCTTGTAGAGCTCACCAAGAGTTTCAATTGTGTTATCTAAATGTTCATTCTAGTGATTTGATATTCATGTCAAGTCTATGCATTGATTTGATATTCAATTCCTAATGGGAGACAAGATATTGGTTAAAGAGAGAATTTCCTAAAGTCATTTGGTCTTCCACTTAAGAGTTGTCCTTTGCCTCCTTCCAAGCCCCGCTTAGAGTTTGAGGTTCTACCATTCTCCTTCTCCTAATATCTGCCTTCTCTTTCACCATTTACATGTCGTCTTTTTTCCTTTGTTGGTAAAAATCTATTGTCCTTACCAATCTAGTAATTTTTTTAAAAAAATATTCTCTTAGCATAATCTATTTCCAATAATTATTATTATAATATATGAGTATAATAAATTTGTCGCAAAGATACAAACTTATAATATTTCTAGCATTTATTATAATAGTTTGATCAGCTAAGCGAGGTGCCAAGACAAGGTTCGGTGAATGTCGGTGAGGCTCTGATAAGATCGAGCGTGGCTAATGGAGATAGAGGAAGACTGAAGGCTGCAGATCAAGGGCAAAAAAGTCTAATTTGAAATTGAGAAATAGTATTGTGTTTTTCTAAAAGAGTTCACTTGAGATCAATGAGACATCGATGAGGGTCGTCGGGGCTCGCCAAATGTAGGAAAGACTCTGGCGATTGGTCGTCATGGCGGAGAGGTATGTCGTTGTAGCCAAAAGCGAAACCAAAAATTACATCCCACAAATTACATCCGAATTTATATGCATAGTTACAATTGAAAATTGTAGGAATGGAAAGGGGAGTTGCAGTACACTTTTTTATAGTGCGTGTGTAGTGCAGGTAAAATGATATAATTTTTTCGGTTTTGTCTTCAAAACTATATCATTTTGATAAGTATAACACACACTGAAATCAAGTTTAGCGGTTCGTACCAAAATAACAATGATATAGTCATTCTTTGGCTTGGTACAGTGTCATTTGGGAACAATAAAACAAGGTAATGTGATTTAATTTAACATAACTTACTTTCCCCTTCGCAATCCCCTGTACACCAACCTTTTCCACACTTTGAAAGTGACGCGGCAAGAATGGCAGTTGTCACATTTAATGCCAAATCTGGCACCTCGAATGACATTAAAACTATTTAAATATTGAATTTGGCATAACGATGGAGAGAGAATTTTGTATTCTTGGATGTCAAATTTTGACTTTGACCTGAGATTTAGCATGGGGAGGTACTTGCTCTAATATTGGTAGAAAATGCTGTTTTAATATAGTAGTATTACATTTATCTAAGCGAACTCAAAAAAATCGAACTGGGTTCGGTTTCAATTTTTTTTTTTCTTTTATGACACTGATCGAACCGAACCGAACCAATATTTATATATCTATATACGTGTAGATACATTAATTTATATGTATTATTGTTTTGAAGTTCTATATTTTGACAAGTTGTGAGTCACGATATTGGTGATCTACGACGTGAATATGATATTACAATACCTATCGCCCATTGGCGTTTCCTTTATGTTTTCCTATCTTATCCTAGAAACGAAACAGAAATAGATGAAGAATGTATCGTGTCCTTGAGAATTCACAGTGGCGAGCTTACAAAATAGGGTTTCGAGTAGCTTTTGTGGATCAATTCCCGCAACAGCAATTGGGCCTAAAAACTTGGGTAAGTTCATAAACAAACTTGAATAAAGGTTTTTTAAGGCCCAAAATAAATGCTTTTTTAAGGCCCAAAATAAATGCAGAACTTCCAACCGACTTCGGCTCACACCGAAATTCGGTCGGAATCGGTTTCCGTAATTTTTGCTGCAAATCGAACAATTTTGAAATTCCGCACAGAAAAACTAACCAAAACCAAACCGGTTATACCCTACACTTATCTATTGCATCATTTACATAATTAGCTACTGGGAATCAAATGGTCAACCAACGAATTTATGGATGCCCATGGTATCAGTTCATAATGATATCATTTGTACGGGTGAAAACATATACAGACGTGTATATGTATATATATTTGTGGGACAGGAAACCAGGCAAGGATGCATCGCATTTATGTTGGGAAACATGGTTTAAATGATCAAATATTGATGTGATAAATGGATGTCAATATGTCATGCAGCTCAGACTCGGTATCGCAGTTACAGTTTCCACTGTTGGCAAAGAGGAACAGAGGCCTTGGGTTCCTAAAATAGGGAATGGAAAGTCTTTATACACAAATATTAAGGATATACAGATGTGTTCGGAATCATTGGATGCAAATGAGATCTTTGAATAGTTGAGAGTCCCACCTACATTCAATAATTTCGGATACATTTGTGTTCCAAATGTGTTCCTAACATATGTGTACTTAGCAATACTCAATAGGGAAACTGCCTGCTCCTTCACCTTGGGTTTTGTAAATAGGGTAAAAAAAAAAAGAGTAAATTACACCAACCTCCCTTGGAGTTCGTTAGGTTCGGATCTAACCATTATCTCCCTTGAGGTATTCAAAATTACATTAAACCCCTTTTTAGTGTTTGTCGGTTGGCTGTGATTAACATTTGGCGGACGCATGAAGGGTCAAGTGGAGTCATTTGATCCCACTCAAATTTCTAAAACTCTTGTTATTATTAGAGATTTGTAAATTAATTAGTCATTGGCCCCTTAAAATGGTGATATTGTTCCAAATATTTCATCTAAAGCTTAAAATTACCCCAAATATCTTACCAATGTATACAATACCCCAAAACGTTTCATGCAGATGAAGAAAAAAATACTTTTATTATTTGGATTGTGAAAAAAACTTCTTTGCATTTACAAGAGAATAATACTTTGTACGTCTATAATGAAAAAGATAATTTAATTTTTTACTTAATAAATGACCCTTTCGTATATCTTTCTTAAGTAAGAAAAGCCGTCAAGAGTTATATTAAATGAATATGCAAGTAATACTTTATATTTATTCTCTTATTAGAAAAAAAATTGCTACGAAATTTTAGTTAAGATTTTGACCACGCTAATTATCAAGATTTCTAGCTCCGTCCATGCTAATAAATCCCAAAAAATTAGAAAAATTTTCAAAGTTTGATGTGTGTGGGGCTCGTACGATACGGACAAGGTTATGCACTAGAAAGAATGGAAGTGGCGGGCGTTGGCGGGATGCTTACGGTCATGGTTTAGGACTCGTTCTAGCTTGTAGTCTGTAGAGATGGGTGGTAGCCGCAGGTGAGTTGAAGGCTAGTGCCTGAAGGCATGGTATATCAATTTGGAGTTCGATATCTTTATATATATTTGAGGTTGGAGCACACATAATGTGTGTGCAAGTCAAGTACTATCATTAAACACATATATACGTATTACTGTGTAATTAAATATTTGTCTTTTTTTTATTATTATTAAGGTCCTGAAGAGAACTTTGGCCAACTTTTTGCTTTGTTGATTTTTTGTTTTTAGAAAATAAAAATAACCATTTCTTTTTTTCAGTGAATTGAGTGAGAGAAGGTTACTAGAGCTTTAGTGAGAGAAAGATACTCTGTGTGTGTGTGTGTGAGAGAGAGGGAGAGAGAGAGAGGGAGAGAGGGAGGGGGGGGCCGGCCTGGCGTGCATGCATTGGGCTGGTTGACCAAGCTTTGACCAGTAGCAGTGAATGAGCTGGAAAATAAGGACGAAATTTTGAAGTTCAAAATTTATTTAGTAATTTTGTTATACAATGATTTTTTCATTTGCGATAACATTGAAGTAAATAATTATTTTTATTTTTTTGAACTTTTATTGATTTTGCATTACGTATTTTTAGATAAGCACTCATCTTGTTGAGTAAATATTGTGACAAAAATTGAGTATTAATGACAAAAATAATTTAAAATAAACAAATGTTTTTGAGTGTTTTTGTCTTTTGTAAAAAAACAAAAAAAAATTCAAATTTAGTGTGTACTGTTTTTATCCCTTCTGTTGAGACTATTCTGTAAAGTCAAGAAATGTTAACCCAAAAAAAAAAAAAAAGTCACTCATAAATAAAATAATTTTAAATTAGTTTAAACCCAATGTAATACGCTAAAAAGGAAACAGTTATAAATATAATAGACAAAAACAAAACAAGTACTATTGCCTTTCTACAACAACATTAAACAATTCTAAACGACATAAATTCTACCAAAGTCAATTGAAATTTTTTTTTTTGCCATTCGCGTACTGTATTTTGCAGATTGTCACAAAAGTGGAATAGGAACTGATATCTAAGGGGAGATACACACACACATATATCTATATATATATATATATATACATACACATATATAACCCTATCGTGAAATTAGGGCCAACATTTTTGGGACTTTGGGCCTACTCTTATATGGATCTCACGTCCATGTTTTTAGGTTAACATCCTAATTTCTAACCCTTAGGCCCTATTTCTTAAGGGTCAAATGTGGATTTTAAAATTTAGATCTTAGATATGACAATTTGAAATTTATTAACGGCTTTGAATGTTGAATATGATATCCGATGTTCAAATTTTTAAAAATTTGTACACTCCTCCCCTACCCATATCGTATTCCTTATTTACAAAAATATCATTATGAATTATGAGAATGTTATCTACGTACTACCATATTCAAGTTCCTCAAACAAATGATTTATAACTATTCATCACTCTATTACTAAATTTTTCATTCTACTATATTCTCCGTCTTACTATATTCACCTTATTACTTTTATAATTATAACTGATAACAAACGAACCGTTACGTGAAATTTCATCCATGCCTTGCTCTTCCTCATTCCCTGCACAGTTTGCGTATTAAGTGTTTCTTATTGGGCAAAAGAAATAACATCCCAACAGGCAGGGATGGAGCAAGAGAATGGTCAGTAAGACTGATCGTCCTTGTAAGAAGAAAAAAAGTCTCTATTAATATATATAAAAAAATTTCCTATGAATTATATAAGCTCATTCCTGCTAAATATTTTCATATGTATTTTTTTATCACGAATATATATCTGTTCCTACATAGTAAAATTTCTAGTTCCGTCTCAGCCAACCGCTAATATCTTACTACTTCATGTATTCAATTTACGTTGGGCCTTATCCCTCCCTCTTCCACATCCACTGCACAACTTGGGTATGGATTTTGTTTCTTTTTGGGCAAAACAATTTCCAGCCCAACCATTAACATCCTACTACTTGTGTATTCTATTTTATTTTAGGCCTATTTTATCGTTATTTATGAAGTCCATGGATTGGCTATTTCAGCTTCGAGTCTGACTTATTATGTCCATTATGTTTCATGACCTAGTTGACTTAGTTGTTGACCCAAAATCAATTAAACTGAACCGAACCAAAATTACGGCTTCTCCCTAAAACTGACAGTGCATCCTTTTTCTTGTGTCATTTTCTGTTTCGATTATGTAATGTCATTTTCAGAACCTCAAACCGAATATTGGCTTCGACTTAAAAAATAGAGAAGCTATCAAGAGGAAATCAACTAGTGTTTCAAATATCATGTAAAAACCAAAATTTAACATCTAGTATAGCAAAACCTTTCCACTCTCTGCAAATTCAATGCCAAATTTTGAAGATACCACTCCTGGTGCCAAATTTAAAAACAAATTTGACAATTATCAAACCTGTCACGTCACTTTCAAAGTGTGAAAAAGTGTTGTAAAGTGAGAAGAAATATAATCATGTCAAAATAACATTGCAAACCAACATTGAGCTATCCACATTTCAAACACAAATGCAGCAACTGATACGTTTGGCAGCAAAATTAGGCACTACTGGCACAACCACCTTGATTTTAAAAACCATGAAAGACCAGCTTCTGTTATCCACAGAGAGAGAGATGGCTACCATGTGTTGTTTTAAGGTGCAGCCCACTGAGAAGATGACGGCGGACGAATTCAATTCGTGGCTCAGCCAGTTTGATGAGGACCAGGATGGCCGTATTAGCTGCAAAAGAGCTCAAAGAAGTTCTCCAGAGCCTCTGGATTTAGTTCAGGTTGTGGAAGGCGCGTTTAAGTTATGAAGGAAGCTGACTCTGATCGTACTGCTTACATAGACAGTGCCCAGGAAATCGCAAAGCTGGTTAGCTATGCTCAACAGCATCTCCACACGAAAGTATACGACAACTAATTGTGATGGGAAGTACATGTGTTTGCGATTTGACTTTAGCTTGTGTTTTTTAAACCTATAGTGTGGTTTGGGCTACTGGAGTTTGTAACTTCAGCTGCTTGTTTGATTTAGCCATTGCCCTAACCGGTTCCATTCCTATAATTCTGATTGACAGGTACACGGAGGACACTAAACCAAGAGTGATAACTTACAACAACTTCAGAGTTGAAAATGCCACCAAATGTCAGATTCTCAGCAAGAGAAAACTTAAACCATATATGGAATAAAACCTAATTCTTGGCAAAATGGAATAAAACCTAATTCTTGGCAAACAATAACATGGAGAAAGATAAGAACCACGGGAAGTTCCCGTCAAGAACCCTGCACCAAGAAGCTCCACCATAGCTTGTCATTTTATGCACAGAAAATGTAAAAGATTGCATGATAAATAATCCGATCTCACAAATTCTGAACTGCAACCGATAGAATCGGTACGCTGCCCATTGGACAGAGTCCTCTCATGTATCTTTTCACAACCCCGGACCCAGAGGTCTGTGTTATCACAACATCTCAAAGATCTGCAAGACAACCAAATATCAAAAAGCACCGTTCAGTGAGATGGACATCACCATCTTTTTATCTGGCATAATTCTATGAACCTTTTATTTCTTTAAGGAAATATGCGCCAGTTCATACTATACAAGATTGCAGAAAGGTAGAAACTTACATTTATGGGCATCTCGGCTATGACGAGGCTGCTGCTTTCTTCAAGGCTTTTTAAATTTACAACCTCTCCCCCAACAACCATGTTAATCACAATGCCATCTGTGATCATCCATAATTGTAAAAACGTAGTTTTTTGACAATGCATGGAATTGAAATGCTATTGCGTTGAAGAAAGAACCTGCTGCCAAACAAGTTGACATGCGCCTCGTATACGTTTCCTGCAAGCAAACACCAATGGTAACAAGAAATCAGAACAAAAAAGGAAAAATAGAAATGGCAGCAAGAAAAAGTGGAAGTCAGATTCAGGCATGCTCAGGAAACAACATATAGCTTGGGCGTTCGAGTATCGTAGGACTGCAGTTCTTTCTTCCTCATTGACTGAATGTCAGCATGCATCACTCTTTAATAAGCTTCAACATGGAAAATGAAAGGATCTTTTAATTCATTAGTATCCCATAGTTTCTATCTTCTCAATTGAAAGCCCTTCATACGAAAGGAAGATGTAAGAGCCTTCTTGCATGATGAGCAGAAATGAATTGTACCACTGTATTTTATACTAATCATATAACATTTGCATACATCAGAATCAAGCACTAAGATTACAGGCATTTAACTTTTCCACATCGTAAATCATCAGAAAAATCCAACTTACGAAAACCTAATAAAAAGGAGCAATAAGTGACAAAATGCCCTCCAAACCACGAAGTGCTCAGGAATAGCTGAACAAGGAAACTTCAGAGAGCCATTGTAGGATCAACTCTACTGCTGGTGAATTTGACCCTACAACTGTGATGAAATTGCCCCGAAGCCTTCCCACTGGAATTATAATCTTGCCCCTTTTTAACACTACAGTTTTTGCTAAATTAAACCATCACAAAGCAGACATAAATAAATCACACTGCCAAAAAAAGAAGTAGAATTTCAATACACATTTACAAAATTCTAGGAACCTTCCACACATTTCGAGCATTTATTGCTCATTAACCACTGTCCTGGGTAGGGGGGATTGTTAGCATTTTTTGATTATTAAGACGTATTTTCTATTATCAAATAAAAAAGTCAACATGTTCTTAAGTATTGACCCCACTACTTGAAAATCCTAAGTCCCCTCTGGTTGTAACCTCTCCCCAACGCCTCAACCACTTTTGATTATGGTCTTGAGTACCTCCACTTGAAAAAGATGCCTCCTTATTGTCAAAGCATTACTACTCACCAGTACCACGATAATACAGTAATTCAATATATAAACCAAATTTTGCCTACAACTGCTACACATTCTGGTTGGAGAACTTGCACCAAAACTGGTTTGTCAAATGAAATGGATCAAATGTAGCCAACTATTGCAAGAAAATATATAGGAAATAGCATATCTTACGTAAAAGATTTCAGGTAAGCAAAGTCAACCTCAGATATCATAGTTCCTCTGATAGTCGAACCAAAATCAACTGAAACCTGATTTCTTTGGCCAACTTATTATCATCCCTTTTCAGTGGTCTTTATTTGAACAATTTATTAAAATTTGCATAAACATTCAAGTATACTTGAATGGTCATTAAGTACTGAGCGGTCCACTTTCCAGACTAGTTTGGTAAACAAAGTGATAACCTTTTGTGGCTCAAATATTTGTGAAATACATAAATTAAAAAATTAGCAAAAAAGAAAAAAATTCAGATCATAGCCACATTCGCATGATATTGTGGTGCATCTAACCATTGAAGGAAGACTTCTGACATACCTTCTTTGTCGGTAACTCGTAATTAATCAAAGCCCGAGCAGCAATAGGTGACTCCCCTGAAGCAAGAAGAGGAAGACAAGCATCTGTTACGACTATCAAGTGAGACTTGTTCTCTTCTTTCTCGATCTCATTGTTGTCCCCGGACAGAGAAGTGGCACTTTGATTCCACATCATTGTTGCTTGCCGAAATTTCTCTAGAGTCAATGCACGCTCCGCTTCAGCTAGATCACTATACTGGGAGAAGGGAATACAATTTGCATACTAATTTAGCTTTCATTTATACGACAATTTAATGACAAGAGACCAGGTACAGCATTGAAAGGCAATGCAAAACACAGCACATATAATTCTGAGTTTTTTCTTTTCCTTTTCAGAGGGAAAAGAGATCAGATTTGGAGTAAAACGACAAATAAGTAAAACATAGTTTTTTGCACCCATATGACTGTCATTCATGTTATCCTGACAGGGTAGTCAGCAAAGCAAAACTTAAGAATCCATATGACATAGTCCATTGAGAACTTGTTCTTTGGCAATTCTGTTGGGAGTGACTTGAAGTTTAATCGCGATAATGAGAGGTTTTAAGCTTTGAATATATCATTGGTTCGTCATACTTTTGAAGGAGAACCGTCTAAGTCTGTTGGAACTAATCATGGTTAGCCTGAACGATCTGCACCCTCAATGAAGGTTACCTTGTTTGTAGAGATGATTGGTGAAACTCATACCCCTACATCTAAAGCCATGTGCTCAAAGACTCCATCCAATCATGAACTTTCTGATTAGAATAACTCTCCTCCAACTGAACGAAATACTGCACACCATAGGCAGCCTGTATTCAATGAACCTCCTGAAATTTTAGATTGCTTGGTGCTTGCCTTTTGGGAGGGACACCCAACTAGCCATTATCATATTGGAAAATCCTTAAAATATTGAGGTGCCAAAAGAAAGAGCAAGGGGTCATATCACTCATTGGCTGTTTCTTCGGTAAAGAACATCATTTCATTATGGAAAGACCTGTCAATGAAATACATGGACGATATTGATAAGTGTCCTCTTCGAAACATGGCTTTTTCCTCTTCAAAATCACAAGGTAACAAACACTTGAAAGACTCCACAATCGCAATGATGTTGCACCGAAACATCCAACTGACTCTGAGCGATTATCCGAAGTTACCCATATGTGTCAACAAAATATGGTTTTTGGGATGGAATTTGTGGCATCAACCTATTATGTTCCCTAGCAACTATGGCACGTGGAGGGCTTGAGCTTTTCGGGAAGTTGCCTCGAGAAGGTCGTATCTTCATGAAGCCCTGAGGCTGAATACAGGAGGAAGCATCTACCTCTTCTACCACAGCTTACAGTTCTACTCTTTTGCAAGAATTTCAAATCTCTAATTTTTTAACAAAATCAAGGAAATGGAATACAAGGGACAAGAGCACATAGGACGACCCCTAATTGTGGATAGTAGTTCAACAAGGGAGGAAAATAGAAAGAGAATCAACAATAAGTTGCATCAATTGAGGGAAACAAGGGCCAGGTTAGTATCCGACAAAGCTTAATTGGTCAACCACTGAATCCTACCGAGAAAAGAGTACCAGCTATTGCTGAAGATAAACAACCTTAGAGTTGAGATCATGCTACTCTTGGGATGTTAAGATTTGCTTTTTGCGATATGCTACCCATATAGTAGCGGGCAAGTGTTTCTAGTCACTTGGTTAAGTGTTTGACCTTGTTTCTTTCCTGCGTATCCTGTAGGTGCTTTGCGACTTGTTGTAAGAACTAAGAGGAGTTTTTTGTCCTAGCTCAACTGGTCAATAAGTCCTCCAAAGAAAACATACAAGCCATAGTAAAAAGGCACCAAAAATGACCCAAGAGTGTGCCCTGCTACTAGATCAATAATTTCGAAGTTAGGTGGACAACAGATTTGAAGTTAAATTTTAACTGTTAAATTTCGAATTCAATGTACGTATTACTCAAAATTTTCAGCATTTATTCAACAACTAACCTTTCAATTTTAGTAGACAGCTCCTAATGCCCCGCTACTTATACCTACATCATGACATCGGATGATTCGGCCGTTTATCATTGCAAATACGAATTCAGAAAAAATCCCATAAAACCATTTTTCATGTAAGGAAACACAATTTTAGCGAGTGATAAAGAAGTACCAGAGAGGCTATAGAAATATAGGAAAGGTTGGAGACGGCGAAGCAGACAGCATCAAGCTCGTCGCGGGTGCTGCAGCACACCACCATCGGCAGGCATGGGCGGCGACCCGCCATCCCCAGCAGATCCACCAACGTCTCCTGCAAATTCAAGAACTTCTCAAAAAAGGAATTTACTAACAATACGAAGACAAATTCAGACTAGAAGGAGGGAGAGACCATCTTGAACTGGAGTCGGTCGACTGCGAGATAGAAGTGGCGAAGTTGACTGCAGCTTACACGTACAAGTTTCAGATTTCGTGAAAATTAAGCCGAGATATACCAATTGGGCAAAACAAGTCCGAAGTAAACAATGTTAGAAGACCTGTAATGGGAAGGCAACTGAGATGTTGGCGAAGGGGCTTCGGGAAAATCCGTCGCCATGTGGTCTGACAGAACCAGAGAAGCGCTCTCTCACTCACTCACTCTCTCCCCCGCTCTCGCTCGCTCGCTACGGTGCGTCGCTGAAAGAGCGGAACGCTTTCTTTTTGGTTTCTCTCTCTTCAATGGAACGCGCGCTCTCTCTCTCTACACTAAATGCGCAATGTAACCCCTAAACTATTCAATTTCGACAATGAGGGAAACCTTGTTAGACAGATGGTAACCCTTAAACTATCACAATTTTTCCCTCTACCCCCTCAAATTACTAAATGCCGCAATGCAACCCCTAAACTATTCAATTTGAACAATGGGGAAACCATGTTAGCAAAATTATGGATTTACTCTTTTATCCCATCATTGGCGGCAATTGACGGCATAGTAGGCGGTAAAAAAAGATTTAACCCAACCAACTATAAACCCAAGCTTAAATATACTATGTTCTTCTTTACTTCTCAAACTCATTTATCTCTCATCTCCATCTCATCTTTTTCATCTTTCTCTCCATAGACAACTTCAAAAAAAAATTCAAAATCAGGGAGGACAATGCTAATCGAGAAATCAATTAGGGTTCACGACCATCATCGTTGATCAAAGTGTGTAAGTTAAACAAACCAAGTCGTATGCATCCATAAATAGTATGGATTCATAAGGCATCTAGCTTACACCATTGAAGTTCAGTGTGAAAAAAAAAACTATCCAAAAGATTAGACCAATTAATAGGAATTAAGATTCAATTAAATATTTCTATAGTGAAAACTAATCACATTTTTATTTTTTTAATTTAGAGTTGGTTCTATAATGTCATGAATATTCTTGAAGATATTTGTTGCGCTCAAAAATTTCTCATCCCCTATCACGAAAAGAAGTGTGAACGGAATAGAATAAAATTTTGACTTTAAATGCAACGGAATGTAAAAATTAATTTAAAACTTAGACTTACTTAAAATTTAGATTGCCATTTGACATTGAGTTCGAGTATGTCAAGTCACACTCTAAAATCATTTCTAAATAAGATGCCTTTAGAAAAATATTTTGATGTTTTTATCTCAGAAATTCGATTGTGTTTGTAAATAACTCCTTTTTAAGAATCTGATCTGCAAATCAAAGATGATTTCGGAAATCTACTGTTACGAGTTGGAAATATGTTAGACACCCAACATTGCTTTTTTGGTACTTAATTTTTTTAGATTAATTTCTTTTAATTATCATTGGCTGAGAAAATAAACATCAAATGATTATGCGTACAACAAGATAGAATGTGAAATGGTCTGAAGACATTGCCTCGGCTTTCGCATTTTAATTAAAGAATAAAATAACAAAATTCATCATTTCATTTAAAATATAGTTTGATACAGCTTGATAATGAAAATATTATTAACAAAAGGGCTATTACATCAAAAGACTTTGAATCAAAGTCAGAGCAAACTAATCTATTCTAGGTAAACTTCGGTTCAACCGGATCTTCTTCGAGCTATGTGCATTCATGGTTTGAATAGTCTATTTTTGCTTCATCTTCGTCATTACCTGATTATAAAATATTAGGGGTAAAAGGAAGTTGCACCATGAGCTAATGAAAGCCCAAAAAATTATCCTACCCTTAAATATTTTTTGAATATTTATGAATTTTAAATGAGCAATAACATATCATGACATGAACAATATATGAAAGCAATAACACTTAAGTATAGGAATTTAAATCAATATTATGTCGTAACATTAATTTCTCTTATTTTATAAATACAACCTCAGTATCTTAGTATTTATACTCAGGCGTCGTGGGCATAATCCCAAGCATATGTTTCATCATTCATACTCAGGCATCATTACAAACCTCGAGCAAAAGATATTTTTCAAAGTTCATAGCTTACATAGACTTTAAAATTATTAATCTCCAATTATGATCTCATCAAAATTCTATCAAATTATCCAAGTATATATCATCAAGTTTTCTAAGTCTAGTATTCCCGTACGAATATGTTTCTGACATTTTGCTAACCGTGCTTCCCACCAAGTGCATCGCAAATATCGTGCATTCCGTACAACATGTTCCCAAATACTATATTTTTTGATAACGTGTCAACACCAAAGTACATGACAACTAGACTCCATTAAAAATGGCACGTTACGTCTAAATATAACACGGCTAAGTACATAGCTTAGCTAGATACATATTAACTTGGCTAAATGACACTGCTTGGGTAAATAAACCTCATGGTTCAATTAAAATTTGACACAAGTTGCATCATGGCTAGCGACACCCAAATCATATCCACAACAACTGAGTCATTTTTTAATTTATTCAACAAGCTTTCAGTCGGCCCTGAATATCAGTTTCCTCATATAACGTCTATTAACAAGAGTCATGCTTTATTTCATCAATTTATACTAACATCATACTCAAATTATTTTATTTGCAATACAAAGACAAAAATTAAAGCATAACAAAAATAAACAATATTTTATCTAAATATCATAGAGAGCATGAGTAATTGACTAGCATGCATATATGAACATGTAAGCACAAATAATTTAATATGCTTTCTAACATGCTAAATTGGAAAACAGCAACCAAACATGTGCAGACAAATCAGTAAAGGTCAATGGGTGTGAAACAAGGTTCTGGATATTCTGTGAAAATTACAAAAAGTCATGATCGCAGAAGCTAAAACTATTGTATTTCACATTTTTACCAAACTCCATAATATTTGGAGAGATTTCAGGTTTAAGATTGATTATTCAAACAGAAGGTGAGTTATAGAAAACTTACCTAGTGAGAGCTTAATACTTGGAAATATGGTGGTTGTCTCCTTCAAAATTGTTGGTTCTCCTTAACTTAGGATTTTCTCACAACAATTGAGAATTCCTACTACTTTCTAGATTTACTTGATCTCAAAGTGTTGATACCAGTTTTTGCCTCACCACTCAATACTATCATGAAATATATCACCAAAACGGGCTAAGAAAAACTTATGTACAAAGTGACCATTTTGCCCCTAGCCGAGCCAAAAAGTGCTTGGGATGATCTGAAGACCAAAGAATTTTACTAGAAGCATGCTCAGACACTGAATAGGCTCACGAAGATGATTTGAAGGATACTTGAACAATCTCAGAAGGTTCAACGGAGTCTAAATATAAATGACTATTTTACCCCTCGGATTTTAGTATGAAGATGGGAGGAAGCCTTGGAGAGGAGAAAAAACAAATAAAATATGCGTAAAAGGGTTTTCAGTACGCCAAAGAAGTCCCCTGAAAAATTTTCTCCCTGATGTCTCGAAATGCTATTTTTGGTCCAAAAATTCTAATTGAAGTCAAATTGACCCCAAAACATAGTCAATGGATTCGTATCGATCCGCTGATCAATAATGTGAGCTTCTTGGAGAAAAAATAGGTTTGGAAATGAGGTCGAGGGTTAAAGTACTAGGATTCGAAATAACATGGGGCCATTTATAAATCAAGGGAAGCATGTCATCTCACCATCACCTCACCATGGCATCATCTATAGATGAGCATGCAAGGCACGTATCTATTGATGTGCCAAACATTCCTCAATTACTGTTAGGTCCCTAAAAGTCTCAAAATGCAATTTCTTGGTATAGAAACTTCAATTGAATTTAGATTGAACCCTAGATACATCCAATGGATTCATATCATCGCAAGAATCAAGAATGAGAGATTATTGGGGCTCAAACATGTCATCTCATGAATGTGTCCCGAGACCCCGTTTTGAACATCGAAAAAGGGTTGGCGTCGCTCGATTTTATCCCAATCACTATCAATTGACTCATATCGTTGCACTGATTAATAGCATGAGGTTGACATGATGTAACGATGTCATCTCGTGAAAAGTGCTCCAGGGTCCTAATCCATGTAAGGGTAAAATAATCCTTTTGCATGTTGACTTACTAAATTGCTTCAGGTTTATTCTTCGGATGTTCAATTGATTCCTGGGACATGTCAATAACTTTTGTGTAAGATTTTTCATGGAAAATAGGGTGGTAAAGTCACTTTGGCTTGATTTAGAAGCTTTCTCGGCTCCCGTTTGCTCAAAAAGGCAAAATCGTCTTTTAGCATTCGAGCTTTTTCAAAACCTTTTGGAACAACCCAATTGGATCATGAACACATGTTAACACCCTTGCACACGTCGTAGAGGCGTTCTGATTTGATTACTTTAACACGTAAAGCTCGTTCTTGATGATTTGCCCATTAACGGGTAAAATGGTCATTTGTACTAACTCTGCCAAACTTTCTGAGATTATCCATACTTCATCCCAAATATGTTCATGAGCATATGTAGTGCTTGAAAATGCCTTTGGTAAAGTATGCCAAGTTGGTACCAGCTTGGACACTCACATCATACCCATACTGCGCAGAGCGTGTTAACTAGAGGAAGCACTGCGAGGTGCCCCCAATTGCTATGGTAATCCCAAGAATGGCGTCCCTGACTGATTGGCATCCCAAGGATGACACCCATAATCTGTGGAACAAACCGCTCGGGATGGTATAGGGCATCTTCGGCGGTTATTAGACTGCCTTGGATTGATCCCCTTCTCAAATTATCAAAACCTATTTCTGACCAAGAGATTAGGTATGTTTTCAGACCCATAGTCCATACACTCTTGCTTAATCTCATTGTACAATCACTGACTCGATCGTCAAAAGGTCCTTGGCTAGACAATCACCTCCCAACCACTGGATTTGTGTGCAGGAATCCAAGCAGGACTTCAAGAATATCTTACCAATTTTTACCATCATCAATGGCTATTCGTGATTTTTCAATTTTGAAGCTAGAGAGAGTAGTACTTGTATTAAGGTTACCAATTAGTGGATGTATTAATTGGATTAACCTAGACAATTTCTCCTTTTTTCATACGTGATTAAATTAAGTTCTACCTCTTCTTATTTTCAATTTCTCCTTGGCTCTTCGTGATTTCTCTAATTTTTTCAATCCTATCAATTTCAGTTGTTGGGCTTTTAGAATCTAAAGTCTCAATAGATGATTCTCCTATCTTGACACTTCTTTATGATATCTTCCTCCATATTAACTCACGATTTTCTTCCATCGTGTTTTTCAGTCCAAATTCGTTTGTGAGGAGATAGCAAAGAGTGTTTAGGTCGCCAAGTAGTTCGAAACGTGTCACGCCCCGAATTTTTATAACATAAAATCACAAAATAATACCCTTTACTTCACCAAATATCATTTCAAGTCAAGGGGCACTACCGGCCCAAGTTACATATCATGATTTTCAAAAGGGTGGGAAGTTCCACTAGAGGTCACAAAAATAAAAAAAGGAAGTTATATTACATCTACCCCAAAAATAAGTCTATGCAGATGTGTAATAACTTCTTCCACAAATCTACTCAAAAGATGCCACGCCAAGCAATCCATGCTACTCCTCTGCTACGGTACCTGAAAATGAAGGGGTTGAGCTACAAGCCCAGTAGAAAAATCTATGCCAAGATTATGTACATGTGAGATGCATGGCATGCACAATGATCATGGTATAACAATGCATCACTTTCATATATCGTACACAACCACACGATTAATAATCCACGGTTCGCCAATACATATATAACAACCACGTCTCACAATTTACTCATTGTTCACATCGAATGCCAATCGGATACAATCACCCAAGTCAAGATAGTCATACCCTAGCACTTCTCCCAACGGAGGCTAGGCAATGCATCATGTCGTGCCGAACAATAGTCATGCGTATATCCTAGCACATCTCCCACGAAGGCTAGCCAATGCCAATTCATGGCGTTCCCTAGCACATTCCCAACTGGGAGCTAGTCTCATAGTTTGCCTAGCACCACTCCCGACGGAGGCTAGTATTACACTTATCGTTCACGACAACTTATGTCAGGTCAAATATACCCATACCATATTCATTAGTTCATCCCTACATAACCAATCCCAATTGTCTATATTCACGTCAAACAACCAATTAGCGATGTTCCACAACATAATACGTAACGGAAATAAAATCAGAACACAGAAACGCACGGTCTTCATTCCAGAAGCCCCAGGAGCGCTACACCATAGAACATGGAGCGCTACATCTCATTCCAGAAGCCTCAGTAGCGCTACACCATAGACCATGGAGCGCTACCTCTCATTCCAGAAGCCCCAGTAGCGCTACACCATAGAACATGGAGCGCTACCTCTGCAGAAATCAGCGCGATTTTCAGATTTCGCAAACTCTCCAAATCTCACTAAAACAGCAATGCAACCATGAAATACACTTCAAAACACATCACATACACATAATACAAGATAGAAATCCCTACCTCAAGCTTTGAAGTGGAAGTTTTGGTCCAAAGGGTGAAGCCCTAGCTTGGTTGGTGCTCCGAAGCTCAAAATCGCGCCTCCCGAGCTTTAATCCACGATCCGGCCTTGGTTCCTTGCTAGACACGGTGCAAAGCTTCTAAATCTCCGAGGAATTTGGCAATGGTGAAGGGAGATGGTGGGATTTGTAGAGAGAAGGAGGAGAGTGCAAAGGGGAGTGAGAGAGTGAAGATGGGGAAATGAAGAGTGCTCTCCCTAAACCCCTAACAATCAGATTTTTAAGCCCAAAAGGGCACTCCCGTAAATAGCTAATTAAGATACGCGTGCGAAATAAAACAAGGGACTCCGGGCTCGGGTCCTATGATTATAATCCGACATATAACACACTTAATTTAATTCATTTATCCGAAATAAACTTTAAATTAATTATTTTAAAAACTCAAATTTTCCGGGTCCTTACAAAACGTATGATGTGCATTAGATTATATGCAACCGTTATATTCTGGGAGACTTATATCACTGATACCTCAACCACTACTCAAGACGCGATGAATCTATTTTAAGGACACTGTGTGAAATATGGGTCTCAGTTTGATTATTGATTATGGTTTTTATTGACTTATTATTCTTGATTTAATAATCGCGTTCAATTTTATATTTCTAACTATTTTAGTTTCAGGATGATAAGTTAGAAGATTTTTACAAAAACGCAGTTATGTTATTGATGTTCATCCAGGTTTTGTGAAATTACATTAACTATTTTGTTCAATAATTTGTTATTATCAATTTAGTATAATGTTATTTGTATTCTCACGATAGTTTAATATTTTATTTTCAATAGCGATTCGGATAACATAATCAAATTCTAAATAAAAAACCCATGTACTTGTTAACTTATGTAGTTTCTACTTTGGACTTCTTATTAAGATTTTTTTATTATCTAGAATCCTCTACAATACAACACGAAGTGAATATTGTTGGTGTTGAAATCCACTGCATGTGTTAAAATAACAGCAGTCCGTGCGATGAATAGAGGTGTTGCAAAGGGATGCTAAGAGATAACTCATGGGCCTTCATTGTTGACTTGTGAGATCCTTGTAAATTTTACATTATTCCTCTTGTTTTGTTAGCTTGTGTTTGCTTATAAATATGCATTCATGAAATGTTTAGAGCAGGAAGAGTGCAGATAGGATTGATTGAGTGGTGAAATGTGTGTGGCAAAAGAGATAACCAGCGAGTGAGTGAGAGTGAGCGATTGGAGTTGAGGTGTGGTGTTCCTCCTCATCTGAGAGTTTTTTTTGTAACTTTGTTGTGTGCGCTTCAATATAAGTAAAATTTTCTCTCAAGCCTTATGTGTTAAATGACCAATGATTCATAACAAGCAGTTTCAAATCGTTAGGTTGCCAAGAAACGAAGTTTGTCCAAAAGATTTGATCACACACTCATGTTCATCCAGACCGGACAAAAAATCTGGTGGTGGTCTGCCTCTCTTTTGATCATCGACGAAGTCTTACGTGGCGGACAAAAGAGACATGTGAAAGCGTGTTTGATCTACTCACGGAGTGGAGTTCACGCTTATGATTTTAGTTTAGCATCCATGTCAATGTCACATCAACAAAAGTGTTGAGGCAACGCCCAGGTGGAACGCTACGTGACAAATGCACTAGTTGCCACGCCACGTTTACAACTATGTTAGTC
Source organism: Arctostaphylos glauca (assembly GCA_019985065.2). Taxonomy (NCBI): domain Eukaryota; kingdom Viridiplantae; phylum Streptophyta; class Magnoliopsida; order Ericales; family Ericaceae; genus Arctostaphylos; species Arctostaphylos glauca. The sequence continues at coordinate 10,849,195 of JAHSPW020000014.1, forward strand.
GAGGCACTAAGACAGTGTCTAGGTGGTAGTGCCACGTAGGGATGGCAATCTCGTTCGATCTGATCCGTCCCGCTCCGATCCCCGCCTCGAATGGATTGGGGATTTAGAGATTTTTTCGAGGATTAGATCGGATTTGGGGAATACATTTTAAAAAATTTCGGAGAACGGGTAGGATGTGGGTCTGTGTATCCCCGCCTTCATCCCCGCCCCGCCCCGCTCCGTTAACCCTTATTTAAAAATATATTAGAGACTTAGGATTTGTTGATTTTAGGTTTTTTATTTTTGTGTTGATAAAAGTATGTCCTACATTGTAATATATTAAGGCAAAATTTTATTGTGTAGTATTTTTTTGTCGATTTTTTTTTTGCAATGTAAATGATAGTTCTTGATTGCTCTTGATGCAATACGGTATAATTTTTTTGTTGCTGTTGTAATTTTGTGAAGATAATTTGTCACATATATAGTTATTATCTAGGATATAGTTTGTCATTTATTCCTCTTAATCACTCATAGCCCTTGTTTTAGTTTATAAACTCTTGCATTTTTTTTGTGTTGGCTAGCTATAATAATAATAATTTATAATTATGTTAACTATTGTTTAAAACTCTTGCATTTAATATTGTTTGATTTGATTTTTTTTATAGTTCCAAAATTTTTTAAAGTTATATACTCATAGTTCTTAATTTAATTTTTTTAAAATTAAAAATATTAGTTTTTTTTAATTTTTGGATATCCGATCCTCGTTCGGAGATATCCGTTCCCCGTTCGGGGCCGGGGTGAAGGGTGAAACTAGTCCTCGTTCGGGGATCGGGGCGGGGATGGAGTTCAAATATGAATTCGGGGATCGAAGGCGGGGACATCACTATTTGCCCCCATTCGCCCCGTTGCCATCCCTAGTGCCACGTCAATTAGGAGGTCCAGTCAACATTACTGAATCAACGAGAATATTCTCTGGTGCTAGAAAATATTACAAAATATATTTTTTTGGGATAATTTTGGAACCATATAACTTCGATGTCGGCAAGAACATTGTATTTTCTAACTAATTTCAACGTTTCAGATCCAATGCTGTGCTTTATTTTTTGAGATTCGACTATGATATTGCGTCGTGATCATATTTATAGCCCTAAAAGGTTATTTTGGTGTTTTAAGACAAATCAAGAGTCTAGGAGAAGTTTAGTCTGTAATTTCCTTGATCGAGTAAAATGGTGGAGGTCAATACGTCTTTCTTTATTGATACATGAATCTTGATATATGAATCGTACCCTAAAATACGTGGATCCTCTATGAAGTAACAACGAAATATATTTCAAAAAGGTAAATAAACGTCCTGGCTTTTTCTCATAACCTGACAAGAAAAGTAAAATTTCGTGGAAAGACTTTCTTGTCCTCGACTAACAGAAAGATTTTGTGCCTGTCCAATTCACTTTCATATGTATAGGCATAGGTAAGGATAAGTGTCTATATGATACGTTCGGCCGGTGTAATCCTTGTGCCTGTTGGGGTGAAATACCCAATTAGACTAAAGTCAAGGGTGAACAAGCGAAAAGACTTGCTCATAATTTTTTCTCGGGTTAAACCCCGTCTATCTCTCTCTCTCTGCGGCTTAGAGTAGCAGGGCTTCGCTGCGTCCCTTCGTATTCATCTCCCTCCCTACGCGGCGTAAGTTCGACACCGCCGGCCCTACGCTCGCCATCAAGAGGTAAGTTTCTTATCCTACACCCCCTTCCGTTTCTCAGTTTGATCATTTCTAAACTCTACCTGAAACTAAATCATTTCCACCTGGCATCTGTTAATCGACCCATAGATCACTCATTCTTATCTGTTTTCTTTGTTCGATTTATTAGTTCAATCAATCATCCTTCGTGACCGGTTTCAATATTTCCGCTGATTAGGTATTGATCGTTCACAGCGAGATCTGTCATTCGTGGCGGAGTTTTAAAGAGAGGAAAAAAACCTAGGCTTTGAGTTTTGATGCTTTGGCGGGGTTTTGAATCTAGGGTTTGGTTCGGGCACTGTGATGGCCAATCCCGGTGGGGTCGGGGCCAAATTTACGTCTGTGAATTTGAACAAGTCTTATGGACCTGTTTCCCATAGTTCTTATGGACAGGCGGCTGCAGCTAGCCGTGCCAGACCTGGCAGTGGAGGAGGTGGCGGTGGAGGTGGCAACGGTGGTGGTGGAATGGTGGTTCTATCGCGCCCTAGGCCTCCACAGAAGCCTGGGCCGAAGCTATCTGTTCCACCCCCCTTGAATTTGCCATCCTTGAGGAAAGAGCATGAGAGGTTTGATTTGTCTGGATCGGGTAACAGTGCAGGCGGGGGCAGCAGTTCGGGTACTGGGCAGAGGCCCAATTCATCAGGTTTGGGTTGGACCAAGCCCGGTACCTTTTCTTTGCAAGATAAGGAAGGGAATGTAACTCAGGCAGCAGTTGAGGGTATTAATAATCGAAGTGCTGATTCTGTAACTAAATTGAGTACTGGCTATGTGCCACCATCAGCTCGGTTGGGTGCAGTTGGGGTCCCACATTCTATATCAGCTCCATTAGCAGAGAAAACGTCGGTTTTGAGGGGTGAGGATTTTCCATCTCTAAAGGCTGCTATACCTAGTACTGGATCTGGGGGAGTGCAGAAACAGAAGGATGGTTTGCATAAAAAACAGAAGAATGTTATGGGTGAGGAATCATCCCTTGAACAGAGAAACAGTTCTTTTTCACCAGTTCACATGCGACCACAGGGGCAATCTCCCCATCATAAATTTGCAAATGGCTCAAACGAGAGTGCTGGTGAGAGTCATGGATTGGGGAGTTCACAAATGGCAAAGCAGCAAGCTAGAAACCAGGAGTATTTTCCCGGCCCGCTTCCGTTAGTTATGCTGAATCCAAGATCCGACTGGGCAGATGATGAGCGTGATACGGGTCGCGGCTTTGTGGACCAGGTTAGAGATCATGGGGTTTCCAATACAGAAGTTTATTGGGACAGGGAGTTTGAAATGCCCAGATACAGTGCTTTACCTCACAAACCGGCTCACAGTCTATTTGAAAGGAGAGGTAAGCTTGAGGATGAAAGTGGGAAGGCTTATTCTGTTGAAATCCCTAAAGTAGACCCTTACCGCAGGGATTTAAGAACGCCTAGTAGGGAAGGTAACTCATGGAGAACTCCTCCTCCTCTTCCCAAGGATGTATTAAATGCTCAAGAAGTTGCGATTGTTAGAAATGGTAATGGTGTGAGGCCAATGGTTGTTAATCGAGAAATGGTAAAGGAGAATACTAGATACATCCCTCCACATTTTGGGGATAATTCTCGCGATAATGTCACTGGAAACAAGGACTCTGCATTTGGAAGAAGGGATATGGGGCATGGAAACGAAGGAAGACATCAGTGGAGTCACGTGGCGGAATCATCTGTTGGCCTTCGGATTGAGCACAGTACACAAAACCGATACATGAGTGAACAGTCCAATAGATACAGGGGTGATGTTCGCCAGGATAGCTCAGCTTCAAAATCTTCATTTGCTTTGGGTGGTAAAAGGGTTCCTACGAATGATCCAATACTGAACTTTGGCTGGGAAAAACACGCGTATTCGAAGAGTGAAAGGAATTACGTAGATGAACCTTTTGGAAAAGACTTTGGCACTACAAGCTTTGACGAACATGATCCCTTTTCTGGAGGCCTAGTTGGTGTAATTAAGAGGAAAAAGGATGTTGTTAAACAGTCTGATTTCCATGACCCTGTTAGGGAATCTTTTGAGGCTGAACTTGAGAGAGTACAGAAAATGCAAGAAGAGGAGCGGCTGCGGATTATCGAAGAACAGGAGAGAGCTATGGAGCAAGCGCGGAGAGAAGAGGAGGAGAGGCAGCGACTGATTAGGGAAGAGGAAGAACGGCGCAGGAGACTTGAGGAAGAAGCCAAAGAAGCTGCTTGGAGGGCAGAACAGGAGAGGGTTGAAGCCATTCGAAGAGCCGAAGAGCAGAAGATTGCCAGAGAAGAGGAGAAACAGAGGTTGCTTTTGGAGGAAGAGAGGAGGAAACAGGCTGCAAAACAAAAGCTTTTAGAATTGGAGGCTAAGATTGCCATGAGGCAGGCTGAAGGACCAAAGTTTGTCAATGAAAACACTGTTTCCAAGGCGGTGGATCTTGAAAACTGGGAAGATAGTGAGAGAATGGTGGAGAGGATAACCACATCAGGATCATCTGATTCATCTGGTTTGAACAGGCATTTTGAATTGGGTCCCCAATCTAGAGCTTCTAGAGAAGGTTCTTCTGGCTTTGTGGACAGTGGAAAACCTGCTAACTCATGGAGAAGGGATGTGTTTGAGGATGGGAACAGCTCATCATCATTCCTTATGCAAAACCAGGATAATGGTGGGAGAGCAGGTGCAAGGAAAGAGTACTATGGAGGAGGTGGCAGCTATATGTCTTCTAGGGCTTATTCTAGAGGAGGGATGCAAGAATATCACACGGAAGATTTCTTTCCTCCAAAAGGAGGAGACCCTTTTGGCAGAAACTTAGAGATTGGTCCTGAATTTCATGAGAATGTAGGTGAAAAATATAGTGATGTTGGTTGGGGACAGGGTCAAGGACAGGGCCGTTCTCTTGGCTATCCACGTTCTCCGTATTCCGAAGGAGACGAACTGTATTCATATGGGAGGTCGCGGTATTCAATGAGACAACCACGTGTCCTACCGCCTCCATCACTAGCATCGGTGCACAAGACTTCTTTCAGAGGAGAGAATGAAAGTCCTGGTCCGTCAGCTTTCGTAGATAACAACATGCACTACAGTCATGTATCAAGAACTGAATCTGCCGCTGATGTCCAGCCGGAGAGTACTATGAATCAGGAGCAGAAATTGGAGAAATCAACCACTCCAAGATGTGACTCGCAATCTTCACTCTCTGTCTCTAGTCCACCTAGTTCTCCTACTCATCTCTCCCACGATGACTTGGATGAATGCGGGGAGGCTTCTGCCATTACAGAAGTAAAAGAGATACCTTTGCCTGGGAATGAATCTGTTGTCTTAAATGGCCACTGTGAGACCGAGTATGTCTCTGGCGGTGATGATGAAGATTGGGCTCTTGATAATGAAGAAGAGTTGCAAGAGCAAGAGGAATACGACGAGGATGAAGATGGTTATGGGGAAGAAGATGAGGTGCACGAAGTAGATGATGAGCGTATTGACCTGACTCAGGAATTTGAAGATTTGGGTATTGAGGATAAAAGCTCATCTCCGACGATGGACAACTTGGTCTTGGGATTCGACGATGGGGTTGAAGTAGGAATACCACCTAATGATGAGTTTGAAAGAAGGTCTAGGAATGAAGAACGTACATATGGGTTACCTGAGGCCCCTGTTGGCAATATAGAAGAACAGGGACCAGCTGTTGATGCTATTCCAGACAATGAAAAGGCAATCCAAGATTCTGTTCCTCAGCCAACGTCTGGTCTCTTGGATAGTGTGGATAGTTCTAATAGGTCCGGTGTATATGCTCAGAATACAGTGATGGCTTCTGTTAACACGGCATTGCATTCTTCTGATCTACCTGTTAAACTTCAGTTTGGGCTGTTTTCTGGGCCTTCTCTGATACCATCGCCAGTTCCCGCTATTCAGATAGGTTCCATACAGATGCCTCTCCACCTACATCCACCTGTTGGTCCCTCCCTTACTCATATGCATGCGTCACAACCTCCTCTGTTCCAGTTTGGTCAGCTAAGGTACACATCTCCTCTCTCCCAAGGAATCTTGCCAGTGGCTCCTCAATCGGTCTCTTTTATTCAGTCCAATGTTCAGGCCCATTATAATTTGAATCAGAGCTCAGGAGCCCCTCTGCCTTTTCAACTCAGTCAGGAGAATCCTACTCATAATATGATCAAAGATGGGGTCCCATCTGTATCAGTGGACCGCGAATGTACAGAAAGCAATGCTGTGATGCATAAGAACCAAGCTGAGGTTTCCAAACCAGGTGAGAACAAGGTTATGTCAAAACGAGGTTTCCATGGTGTAGATAAAGGACGTCAAGATACAGTGTTAAAAAGTTTCCTGCCTTCATCAGAAGGGTCAGTATCAGAAGGCCACTTGCCAAGTGAACAAGATTCTAGAGGGTCAAAGGCTGAAGGCCCACAAGTCGGTAACAAAGGGAGAGATTATGTTTATTCAGGTAGAAATTCTGGTCCTAGATCACCTTTTGTGGTTTCTGAGGGTTCTCGTTCAGATTCCCGTGGTTTTCAGAGGAGGCCTCGATGGCCCGCCCAACGAACTGAGTTTCGAGTTAGGGAAAGTTTTGATCGGAGGCAATCACAAGGGTTAGTTTCTTCTACCAAACCAGGCCAAGATGATAAGTCAAGTGCTAGTGGGAGGGATGTGGGAAATTTTGTGAATAGCGGGTCTAAGAAAACGGTGGTGGTTAATAATAAACCATCTAAGCAGATAATTGAACCTCAAGGCTCGAGCTCAGATCCACTCAGTTCTAAAGGGACTGATTCTGATGTCAGGCATGATAGGAGACTGGTAAAAGAAGAAGCATCAACAAGGACTCATGGCATCACGCGGAGCTCGGGAGAAGGAAACCTGAAAAGGAATATATCTTCAGAAGAGGATGTTGATGCTCCTTTGCAGAGTGGCATAGTGTGTGTTTTTAAACAACCTGGAATAGAAGCTCCTAGTGATGGGGATGACTTTATTGAGGTGAGGTCAAAGAGACAAATGCTGAACGATCGACGAGAACAGAGGGAAAAAGAAATCAAGGCAAAGTCTCATGTCACAAAGGTAACAATGGGTATCCAACTCAAACTTTTATGTTATCTTATATTTTGTTTTTCCTTTTGCAATTAATTTTATGCTGCTTAACTACACACTATCTTTTGGGCCAGGCTCATCGCAAACCCCGGTCTGCACAAAATGCTATGGGCTCTATGGGCTCAAACAAAATTTCTGCATCGTTGGTTGGAGAAGCACCAACTAACATTCGCTCAAATTTTGTTGCATCTGAGGGGCGGGGCCTACTGAACATGGAAGTATCCACAGGATTTGCTACTATTGTGTCCCAACCATTGCCTCCGATTGGCACTCCTGTTGCTTTGAATTCTGATGCGCAGGCTGATAAAAGGCCACATAATATCAAGTATTTACTGGTCCATAGATGATAATTATTCCCCATATCAAGCTGAATTTCTGTCTCTGACATATGTTGATTCTACAGGACGCTCCAAACAGGCTCTGCATCAATTATTACTAATGGTGGGAAAAACATTGGGCCAGGCCTAATGTTCGAGACCAAGAACAAAATTCTCGATAATGTTCAATCATCTTTGGGTTCTTGGGATAATACACAGATTAATCAACAGGTATGTGAAGCTGGCACTCTTTGCTTAGTGGCAATGGCTATCCTTCTAGAATTGTATGGTTGTTCTTGCAGTACTGCTAGCATTCTAGCCTGCTTTTTTGAAAGAGGTGAGAGTATTTCTGTTGATTACCTGGAATTGCTTCAGTTTCATTTTAGAGGGCTTTTGTTAGCAGTCTAGTATGCCTTTTTTTTTGAAAGATTTGAGATTATTTCTGTTGATTACTTGGTGCTGCTTCATTTTCATTTAGAGGGCTTCTGTATTTGGTTCCTTAAGGTTGCATCTTTCTGAAGTCGTGAGCCGCGGGCTTCTAGAATTGATGGTTCCTTGGTGATTTTTGGCTGCATTACGATTCGTTCCTTAGACTATTGTTATTTGCCTTTTCATCTAATCAGGGCCTAGTGATTTTGGGCTGCACTTGGCTTAAAAATTAACAGTTCTGCCTATGGTTAATGTTGTCAGTGGCTAAGCATATGAAAAGCTTGCATGGATGGATTTTTGAAATGTTCAACAAATAGCGTAATATTTAGCCGAGTATGGATTTTGGCTTCGTTTGATAAGTAGTAGATATGCAGGGATTGAGTGGTGGTGTGCTGGAATTTCCTGGAAAGTAAGCCTTGTGGAGTATTGGTGTCAAGATATACAAATCAAATGGGTTGCCCTGTGAAATAAATCCTGTTGAATGTAAAGGAAAGAAACTAAGCTATTTTTCTGACTAAAATAGAAAAAATCGATAGCAGATGATTAATGCTAGAGACAAACGAAGAAAGAGAGAAAGGAGGACAATTCTCTAGGATTCGCTTCTTGAACTTTTTAGATAGTACTCTCCAAAGTTGGTTTGCATTAGTGGTCAATATTTTAATTCATCGAAGTGGAAGGTCATTAAAGTGAATTTTTGATATTTCTATTTATATGTTGGTAAACATCTCATAAAGGTTAGGAACCAAGATGTGAAATTTTGACCAGCAAGAACATCCTTGATTATTTTTATGGCTTGACCAAGAATATGACCCAGGTACTACTACTGCTACCAATATGCTGGAAATATAGAGATTTCTAATGTGAAGTGACCAGTAATGTGTTGACTTGATGTTTAAATGCTCAACGTTAACTTAAACTATACAAGGTTTAACGCATACCCACATGGAAATTTCCTTTGTGCCTTTTTTTTTTGGATAGCTGAGGTATCTGTCCGGTTTTGGATTACTCCCAACCTAATGCCGACTAGTCCTCGGGCGAGGAATCCCACTGTCCACTTGTGGGGCCCCATTTAGAGTCAGGATTTTTGCCTTGTATAGACTGGCCTCATAAGAGTTGATAACACCTAAGAGATTTTGAACATAAGACCTAGGAAGGAGCATACCTCTAAGTGTCGAGCCTTTTTTCTTGTATTAAGCTGTGCATCAGCGATAGGACTAGACTCAGACGTGCATGTTGAGGATAGGACAGTTTGAAGAACGGCTTTGGGATCATGAGGTATGGCTGATTTGAAGAACGGCTTTGTTTGGGCAAAAACTGCTTGTGCTTTCTCTCGTCATTTCCTCTTCATGTTAAATGATTATGCGGAAGAATTGATGTTTCCTTCTACCAGCTCATATGTCCTGGTTTCAAGCCATAAAGCAGTGAGAAAACTTACTTGGCACTGCTATAGGGTAATTTAGTGACTTGCTGCTGTTGCGTATTTCAGTTTTATTTTTCGAAATATCTTTGCATGAACATATTCTGAAACGCTATACCATTTAACTTCTGGCAATGACGTGTTGTTATTATCGCTGTTTCCGGAATCTGGCCAGCTTTGGATGGATTGTTGCATTCACTGTTGCACTTGAGTAGCATAGCTGCCTTCTTCCAAAAGAAAAATAACAAGAACAAAAAAAAAAAAAAAATATGAAGGAAAAAGTAAGAAATGCGCACTCGTGCATTCTCAGAGCTGATGCTATTTGTGTCTTTTCTTGCACATTTCCAGTAAAGTGAGAGTTCAGAGAGAAAAAGACAAAGAGGAAGTAGAATATGTGGGTTACTTAATTTTAACTTGTTTCTAATTTGAAACCATATCCTAAGGTAACTGTATCTTTGACCTATTTGTGTGTTGTTTGTGCTGTTTGCTACTTCAGAGGGAATATTTATGTGTTGTAATCTGCTCAGCAACATGCAAAGATTCCAGAACTAATTTGTGTGTACATTTTAGGTTATGGCTTTGACGCAGACCCAACTTGATGAGGCTATGAAGCCTGGTAGATTTGACACATATGCAACCTCTATTGGAGATCATTCTATGTCAAGTACTGAACCTATCATGCCATCGTCATCCATCTTAACAAAGGACAAATCGTTTACTTCTTCAGCAAGCCCAATCAACTCCCTCCTAGCTGGGGAAAAAATTCAATTTGGTAAAGCATATACTTCCTAGGAAGCTCCATTATTTTCATTAGGATCAGGATGTGTTCCAACCTAGGAGAAGAAAGAGGAAGGAAGAGAAAATAATATGTTTCCTTCATTTTTGTTTGGTTTCTTATTTACAATCAAGAAGGGAAAATTCTAAGGCAGAGATGGAAAATAATGTTCCTTCTTAATTTTCTTTGTTAGATTATGTAATTATTTTCTTTCTTTTTGTTAAACCCAACACTGGAAAGTTAATTATCCTCGTCTTTCCTTACTTTTTGTTACAAAAAGAAAGTACAATATTTCCACTTTCTCCTTCGACCTTCACTTGCTTCCCCCCACCTCTCCCCGCCCGCCCGGTCTCTTAATTCCATATACATCGTTAGTTGCTCTTTTCTGAATTCTTATGGATTCCTCCCGTCCTATTCAGGTGCAGTTACATCTCCCACAGTACTTCCCCCTGGTAGTTGTACTGTTTCACATGGGATTGGGGCTCCCGGTTCCAGTCGGTCTGATGTTAAAATCTCACAAAGTCTTTCCACGGCTGAGAAAGACTGTACGATATTTTTTGAAAAGGACAAGCACCAGAATGAGTCTTGTGTGGATTTAGAAGATAGCGAGGCTCAAGCTGAAGCAGCTGCTTCTGCCGTTGCTGTTGCAGCCATCAGCAGTGATGAGATTGTTGGGAATGGGCTGGGTACTTGTTCCGTTTCTGTCTCAGATTCCAAAAGCTTTGCTGGTGCAGATATTGATGGGATTGGTGGAGGCGGTAATTTGTTGAACCATTTTGTGGATTTTTTTCAGGGCAATCTCAAGGAACAGATTTTCATTTCCTTTCTATCCAAATGGCCGAAATGTTTGTCATAGGAGATTGAAACGACATACTTGTGGAATTCTGAAATTCTCATGTTTGCACCCACATACTGAAACAGACCAAAGTATGTTGAAATTCTAAGAGACGCACCGAAACATTAAGTTGTTTCAACTCCTAACAGAAATATCCAATGATGACATTTCCATACATATGGAAGTCTATTTGACATTTCTGGCTGCATATACAAAATGTTTCCTCTTCCTAATTAACTAAAACAACATAGCAAAACAAAAGTTTATCCTTGGGCAATCTTTGAAATGCCATTTTTTCTCTCTATATATTGTTTTGGGAAACATAATTTTTGGTATTGTTTCCATATCTCTTTGGCAGGTGATCAGCAATTAGCAGCTCAATCGAGAACTGAGGAGTCTCTGAGCGTAGCACTTCCGGCAGATCTCTCTGTCGATACTCCTTCAATCTCATTGTGGCCCCCTTTACCAAGCCCCCAGAATACTTCAAGCCAGATGCTCTCTCATTTCACCGGAGGCCCGCCTTCCCATTTTCCGTTTTATGAGATGAACCCTATGTTGGGGGGTCCTATCTTTGCTTTTGGTCCACATGACGACTCTGCTGGGACCCAGTCACAGACTCAAAAGAGTACTGCTTCAGGTTCTGGGCCCCTTGGTAGCTGGCAGCAATGCCATTCTGGTGTTGATTCATTCTATGGTCCTCCGGCAGGGTTCACTGGTCCCTACATAAGTCCACCTGGCGGTATTCCAGGGGTCCAATGCCCTCCGCACATGGTGGTCTATAATCATTTTCCAGTTGGACAATTTGGACAGGTTGGTTTGAGTTTCATGGGTACCACCTACATACCCTCTGGGAAGCAACCTGATTGGAAGCACAATCCCACGTCCTCTGCAATGGGTTCTGGTGAGGGGGATATGAGTAGTAATATGAACATGGTTTCTGCTCAGAGAAGTCCTCTCAACATGGCTTCCCCTGTCCAGCATCTGTCCCCTGGGTCACCGCTTCTGCCCATGGCATCTCCTTTTGCCATGTTCGACATGTCTCCATTCCAGGTAAACTTTTGATATGGGAGCTTCACATGTGATAAAGCTGATTCTGCTTTGAAATGGTTATTTTCTGGTTTTAATTTGCTGTCAAAGTGTTGGTACCTGGGAATGATTTCGTTTTAGAAATTGGATGTAGACATCTTGATTTTGAAGATTTACCTTCGGTTGAGTTTTTGGCTGTAGAATATGCTGTAAAGAATGAGATCTTGCATGATGTCATTGCATCAAAATTCAATTATCAGCTATAACACACAGACCCCTAATTGGAGGTGACATACCGGAAGATATGTGATACAAAGACAATTTTTGGACACTCGTTTGAAACTCCAACTAGTAGTGTCCTATGTTTACATTTTGTTTTTTAATTTGGACCCTGAGAACAGTTTAAAACACGCTCGGAACACTATATAGGCACTCATGGACGCATCAGAATAATAGCTCTAGTTAAAGTTCAGAAAAGTCTTCTTTTTGTGTGATAGATGATTCTAGTTGAAGTTTAGAAAGGTTTCTTTTGTGTGATTTATGATTTTAGTTAAAGTTTAGTAAAGTTTATTTGTGCAATAGATGATGATGGATAGAGTATAACGATACATGAAATGATGAATCTTTTTTTTGTTGGCACATTTTTGGAAATGAAAATCTAAATGAGGTAAAAACATTTATCAATGAAGGCATTGTATGGTAGTAGTGAGCCTTATTATTTTGGTTTTTGTTGTGTGTATTCTAATACATAAGAGATTAGATTTTTTTTAAGGTGTTGTGTCACTCATGTATTCTAAAGGTGTGTCAGAGTGTTGGTGTCATGTCACGTGTCCTTGTCTATGATACATGGGAGGTTATCATGGTATTATAAACGTGAATGGCGAATTAATAATACTAAATGCTTTATTGTTTTCTTACTGTTACCTACTGCCAGTTCTTATCTGACATAACTAACATTGGGCCAAAACTTCCCTTCAGTCCGCCCCAGATATGTCAGTCCAAGGACATTGGTCCCATGTTCCTGCACCGCCCCTCCACTCTGCTCCTCTATCACTCTCATTACAGCAACCAGAAACAGGTGCACTGCTGCCTTCCCAATTTAGCCATGCCCACCAATCATTAACTGCCAATAGATTCTCTGAATCGCGAACTTCCACCCCATCTGATGGCAGTCGGAGTTTCCCAGTGGGCCCTGATTCGAACGCTGCCCAGTTTCCTGATGAACTAGGGTTACTAGACTCGTCAAGTTCCACCAGTGGAGGTGTTGTGAAAAAGAGCTCTTCTGGTAGCACTTTTGCTGAAGTTGGTAAAACTGATTCTCTTCCCAATGTTAACAGTAGCGGGCACAACGCAAATGCTTTCAAGAACCATTCAACAGGTTACAATTATCAGAGAGGTGGAGGGGTGTCTCAGAAGAACAGTTCAGGGGGTGAATGGTTGCAGCACCGTAGAATGGGGTTCCATGGACGAAATCAGTCTCTCGGTACCGAAAAGAGTTATCCGCCCTCTTCGAAAATGAAGCAAATTTATGTGGCCAAACAGACCACAAGTGGAAATTCTCCGGCAGTGTGATGGGTGAAGAAAACATGGCTTCTCAGGTCTCGGCGAGCAAAAAGGACTGCGATTATACCGTTTCATCATAATCGAATGCTTGGTTAGTTTTCTTGGCCACACATCTTTTGTAATTGTATTTCTTTTCTGTTTGACCAATATTTTTTGGGTATGCTGGTTTATGATATAAAATATTCTGGTACTGCTGGGTGATGGCATTTTTGAATGGCCCTGAAGTGTTAAGTAGAGAAGCTAATGGTATGGGGCATGCTCGATTGGATGGGTGCTACTAGGTTAGTGAAGTCTACATGGTGTGGGCTGGAGGCCTTTTGTATTGTCTTCATTGTGTTCTTTTGTTCAGCATCCAATTATTCTCTTTTAGCTGCCTGGTAATTTTTAAGGATCAGCATGTAATTTTAATTAGTCATAAATGTGGGGAATGCTTGTGTTTTTTAATCACTACATCGTCTATTTTTTCCTTTTATACAAAACAAAAATAGATGCAGTGGTAGCATGCTGGCGCACGCACCCAAGCGCGCGCGCACACATGTATATATGTAACAATAATAATATTAATGAAAATTTGAGTGGAACTAAGGGGTGGGACGATGGAAGTAATCCAAGTGGATTTGCAAATTGAAAAATATATGAATTGTTTTCCTTTCTTTTTTTAGAGCTCCATCCTCTCTAGAAGTAGAAGATGTATGGTGTCTTCTTTCACCAATTTTTTAAGGTATTATTGTCATTATTTTTGGATCATTTTTTTGACATTTTATTAAATTTGCGTCAATTTCTCTGAATTATATATTTATTTTGATGTAAAGAATTTAGGAATTTAAAAATTACGATCACAAGTTTCAAAAATTATATTAAAGATGAAAAAAATTATAAAAATCTTAAATTTTTACTGTCTTAAGTATCTTTAGTATAATTATCTGGATATTTTTAAAATTTTGATTCATATTTTTCATTTCTTTTGTTGAAATGAATACAGAAACGAAAAAAATTTAGTAAAAAAATTATAATTAAAAAAATTAAAAAATAGTAAATAATTAACCATTGTCTTTAATAAAAAGTAATTGGGTTTTCGGTCACATGTGCATAGTGAAATAATAAGTTCATGAAAATAAGTCAACTTTTAAAGATTATTATAACAAATGAATCCAGAGATCCCGATTGCGAGGGGTTCGTGGTTCAATGCTAAATCTATCAGTCGATCCTTCATTCGAGAAATCCATCGCTCGTACTACTACTAAGAATTCAATCGAACGCGAGTAGTTACCTTTTTGCTAAGGTCATACCTATCTAGTGCCATTTCCGAGTTGAAGCGGTATTGAGCCAGGAAGGCATTTGCTAGGTCGCTCCAAGTTTTTATTTTAACATGGTCTAAAGACGAAGAGAGTCCCTTACCGAACAAGCCCTTAACCACCACCTCCTGAAACGTCAACGGAAACCTCTCGGTTGCCAAAGAGAGGTCAAAGGAGTAAAGATGGTTGAGCCACATCTGTCTTATCCTCCCACTTGATTGCCGTGTAACTGTGCCTTCGCCACTTATGCACACCTGGAGTGGAGTGCGAGCGGAATTTTTCGTCGTCAAGCTTCAAGCCTAGGCCAAATCGGATCTGGTTAGGAATGGGTGCAGGAGGAAAATGGAAGAAAATCATCTACGAGAGAGTTCCTGAGTTTTGTTCCCACTGCATGCTTCGAGGCCACGACAATGAAACCTTAAGATCCATAACGTCTCCCGTAAGGTCGACACTCACTGAGAGAGCCCTAGTCCCCGTCGACTATCGTCTCCACTCCCCTTGCTTGGGAGCCTATGGAATTATTCAACCCAAGTCTCATCCCTGACACTATACAAGCCATGCTGAAATCAAATGGAACGAGCCTCTCTTTCCTTGTTGCGGCTGCTCGCCCTACTTCAGTGCCAAAGGCTTGCGACTTCAGTAGAGTAGGCCTGTTTACCGGGTTTCGATAGGGATCGACCATGGGGTTTACAAAACATTCATAGGTAGAGGGGTTGGGAATTCATTTGTCGATGCGATTGGCGATTGGGGTTTCCCCTTTTCTAGTAGTTCTCGTGTGAAGCGCCAATGGGAGATTCAAAGCAAAGTCAGATGAGAAAACGCCGATTAGGAGATGCACGAATATTTATTCGATGTCTAGTTCCACCTATAATCTTCTTTAATTTGAACCCTATAACGTCATCCATTTTCAACAATCTTCGTTTGGGAGACGAGCTGTAGCAGATAGGGATAGTAGCAATAGTAGTTAGATGAGTCCTGACTCCTGCTTGTGTCCCTTACTCTAATGCTACCAATCACTTGTCCGTACGGAAATCCATCTCAGGTTCGGGAATACCATCAATCAAGCAATTAAGCTTATAGCAGGAATACGGGAACCTACGACTAAGGGGAATGGAATGTCGACCACAGGGGGAGAGAATCTTATAATACAAGGGCGAGTGACTGGTAAAGTCATTAAACTGAGTCATTTTTCGGGTAAGGTAGTTGCTTGCCCTTTCGTCGATTGTTCTATCCTGATCCACCAAGCTGAGCTACGAAGTTGGGATTTCGTCTTTGTGGAATGCATCTGGTAGCCATTTTTTAGCAAAAAATGCAGGGTTTTAGAACTTTTTCACTTTTTGGTGTCCGTCTTCGGTTCAAAATCGGCTTGCTATCAAAAAACACGGCGGCGATGTTGACAAGAGTAAGTCAATTAGCGGTTGGTTCTTGTTGATTGGGAATGGCGTGGTCTCATGGAGCCGATGAGAGTTTCAAGTTGTTGAAGAGAAGACTTACCGAGGCTCCTATTTTGGCTCTACCCGATTTTGACAAAAGCTTTCGAAAAGACATCTACCAAAGCATCCGCTGTAATTGAATACACATACCGAATCATGTCATGGAAAAAGGCCCATTTCCCGGGCTTTCGTCATTTGCTGATATTGACCTTTGAAGGGAAGTTTTTTGGTAAGATTCTTTCGTGCTAGTCCCGCAAACAACCATCCTTCTGTAAAGGAAAGGCAACTCCTGATGTCTACGAACGAGCACCTACGACTAAGGGGAATGGAATGTCGATCACAGGGGGAGAGAATCTTATAATACAAGGGCGAGTGACTGGTAAAGTCATTAAACTGAGTCATTTTTTGAAAAATGGCTGCAAGTGGACTGGGTTTATTTGTTTAAACGGACTACGACCAGAATTCATGGGCCGGCAGGCGGGCGAGACAGAATGGGCGGGCACTCCTAACCAAGCCAAGCCCAGTTCTCGCCGATAGGCGCTGGTAGCTTGCTTCCAAGCCTTGACTTATATGAGAATTGTGGCCATGGCCCGAAGGAGCCTTAAGCACTTGTACAATGCTCAAGTCAAGGCTCTGGGCAACGAGTGGTAGGGAGCCTTGACTTTCTATGTTATTAGTAAAATGCGCGCTACAACTATAATTTTTTTTCTCTGATAGGCTCGCGCTCGGCAGGCGTTTGACCCGCTTTAGATAGAACCCGTTAAGGTAGACCCATAAAATCCAGAATTCCAGAATGCCTTAAAAAAGAAAGGGGCTTTTAGGCAACTCGCTTCTTTCTTGGTTTTGATGTTTCCTGCCCGGGCTGCCAATTGTCAACTTCTTTCTCGGTGCTCGCTTTGTTGCTTTCCTTCCTTCCTTGACTAGAACTCTTCCGATTTCCCTTTTCGTTTGTTCTAACACTTCTCAAAAGGAAGTTTAGCACTCTACGGTGCTCTTGAATTTCATTTTGCAGTTGCCCCATTTCAGCAGCAATTGCAGAAAGCCTGTTTGCAGCAGCATCCATAGCCATACGTGCTAGTACTCAATTTCTTTGATTTGAATTTGATGAAGTGAAGACACTTATCGAGCCTCCATTTATAGAGTGGTAGAGTAATATCGCCATGCAGTACGAATTGGATGGCAGGCACAATTCAGAGCGCGGAGCCAACGAGTTCAGCCGAACAACCGCAGGGGCTTCCAGCAGTGATAGCTGAACTAAAACTAACCAGATGGGCCGCCCAAAACTTGGAGCTGACATTGAAATCGGAAATCAACGTCGGATGAAATGTGATCCAGTGCAAGGACTTGCTTCACGTGTTGGCGGGGCAAAGCATATAACGTAGAGTGGAGTGATTAGTCACTACCAGTTGGCAGTGCATGTCAAGGGCGGGGCAGTTAGTGCTTAGGGTGAGACTTCCGAATCCAACTTGAACTCCTTTCGGCGTGGGATAGACTCAAGAATCTCAATGAGACTCTCAGAAGATTAATTAGCCCTGGATCTCCAGGCATCCCGAAGCACGATATCAATGTCTGCTGCAATGGGGTCGTAAATGCGCCACATTCTTAGTCGTACTGATCTCCCGGTGAGTTGGATGGGAACGAGACACAGGGGGTTATCTATGAAGCATTTGAATTTCCCCTTTCTGTTGGAATAGTTGAAAGTCTTCTTCTTAGGGGATTTTCTTTTTTCTTTTCAACATAGAGTTGGAACTTAGCCGTGTAAGTTGCGAGTGGACCAGTGTGAAGCTTTAGCTTCGTTGCCGGCCAGAGCTCCTAGCCGACGACCGGCTACCCCATACGTGACGTCCCATACCATCCATCTGTGCTAAGAAAGGTTATATGTATAAGGGCTAGGCCGGTTTTCAATTCGCTTCTCTCCCCGGCGAGGTTTTCACTTCGCGTGGTGGGAAGGCCTTCACGATTCGCATCTTCCCGTCCAGCAAAGAAAGTGGCCCGAAATTGACTTGGCTTCGCCAAAAGGCCTCATCTCTAGAAGCCCGGCTCGCAAGGCGTCCCTCTCGCAGCAGGGTTCCAAACCTCGCCTCGCTCTTGTGACATGCTATGTTTCCCCTCTCCATTCCCAAGTAAAGGGTGAGTCCCATGCGTCAGTTTGTGGATCGCGGTCTCTTGCTGTTTGGAGCCATTGAGTCTGGTTCATAATTGGACAAAATATCTTACAATTTATTTCTCTAAGCACATAAATTTATCTCTTGAAAATTTAACAGATAAATTTATTTATTCTGTGTTTTAGCTGGTAATACTGGCATAATAAAGCCTTCGGTCGTTGGGATGACAAACAAAAATGATTGGTGGTGGCTAAAGGTGGTAGTGATAATGACTAGATGGGGAAAAAGTTTAATAAATAATTAAAAGGTAATTTAAGTTAGAATTCTATTTTTAAATGGCGCTTTAGTTTCATCCTGTCAGGAATGATGAATTATATTTTGGTCCTCACTTTTTTTTTTTTTTTTTTTTTATAGTTTGACGTAATTGTCATTATTTTGAGTGGTAAATTTATATTTTTAGCCTTCTTAAGTGATATAATGTAATCTCTAAATTTGTAGAATGCATTTGTTTAGCCTTGGTATTAAGATTTTGTCTTGAGTTTAAATAATTCAAATTTGGAAATTTCACTTTGGTTGGTTTTAAAAATATATGTAACTTATCGGTTTGAATTGCTCTCACTTCAATACGCACTAATGATATTAAGAACATGATGAATTATTTAGGTTTTCAATCATCATTTTTTTTAAAGTGAAATTGCCATTGTCACTAAATTAGGAGAAAGACCAATTGTCGCAAAGCGGAAGATTTCATGTACAAACATAAATGACTCTTCTTAATATGATAGATTTACCAAAGCGAATATGACATTATGATGATAAATTTAGTAAAAGCAGTGCAATATTTTGATGCAACAAATTTATCATAAAATTTACCGTGATAATTGAATTTACAACTGAACAAATTTATTATCATGACCATTAAATTTACCTTGATAATTAAATTTTCAACTCAAAAAATTTAGCATCACGACCATCAAATTTATCATTACCAAATAAATTTATATTCAACAAACTCTAAATATACAACTTCATTAAATTTATCATCATGACAAGTAAGCTTGCCATGGTTGCACTCTTTTATTCGGCGATTGTGAAAAAAAAGTTGATTTTCATACTTTGAGTTTGCAAGCATGACCTTTTCAATATTCTTCCTATTAGTCAATTAGTCTAAAGCGCACCCACCCTCTCATAGTGCTTGATAATGATCTACGCGGACGAGCATGCAGTAACCAGCCTATTCAAGGAAGAAGACTCTCTTTCCCTCGAAAACTTGCTTCCTTTATCATCATACGTTCCTCACACGAAGAAGGTGATTTATTTCGTTTCTCAATCAGCTATATGATATAAGTTTGGCCGGTCTCATTAGATTAGGATTACAGCAGCAATCGAATTTTGTTTGAGAGAAATTCAAAAAACAGAAAATATACTCTTAAACCTTAGTTTCTCATGTATATAATTCCTTTCCAAAAAAATAAGGTAACAGTTTGTATTCTTTGGACGAGACCTTCCAAATTTATCATTCAGTAGATTGGAAAACGAAATAAATTGCCTTCCTCGAGGGAGAAACGTGTGATGGTAAATTTTGCTGGTCATGATGATAAATTTATTTGGTGATGGTAAAATTAATGAGATGTAAATTCAATTATTGGGATAAATTTAATGGTCATAATGATAAATTTATTAAGTTACAAATTCAATTCTCATGGTAGCAGTGCAATAAATTGAGTGTGTATAATTATGAGAACACCTAAACAATTCATCATGTTCTTAGAGAGCAATTCGTTTGAATTAGTTATATATATTTTTAAAATCACCCAAAGTAAAATTATTTAATTTGAAGAATTTAAACCCAAAACAAAATCTTAGTATCAAAAGCTAAATAAATACATCCCATTCCACAAATTTAGAGATTATATTATATCACTTAAAAAGGACAAAGAAATAAGCTTTAACGCTCTAACAATTACGTCAAACTACAAAAAATAAGAATAAAAAACTGAAGCATTGTCTGAAAATATGACCCTAATTTAAATTTACCTATATATATACACACACGCAACCTATTAAAAAAGGCAAGAAAGTCACACTTTTGGGTGTAATGAGATAAAAAAATCCTTGTAATTTTAAGGAGTTTGGGGCAATTTTATAAGATTCTGGGTAAGGATAAAACTTGTTTAATAAATTTTAAAATTGTAGTAGAAAACTAGAATTTTGAAAAATTAAGACCAACACACACATAGCTCCTCTGCATTTTCAACTCTTTTGCTTAATCTCTACATCATTAGTGGGCTTAATTTTCATGATTATTCTCTGGTCTTTCGAGCTTCTGATTATTCAATGGGTAGTAGTCGGACAGCGGGAAGTTGGTCTTGGCCTTAGCTCCCCGGAACTTCACGGCGGCTCTGTCATAAGCCCTGGCGGCCTCCTCCGCAGTTTCAAACGTTCCCAGCCACACTCCGGCAGCCTTTCGGGGATCTCGAATCTCCGCCGCCCACTTCCCCCACGGCCTCTGCCTCACTCCCCTGTATTTTATCATCATCTTCTTCACTCCTTTATTCGTTGGCGCGAAAAAGTTACAGCCCAAACAGCCGTCGATTTTGCAGAGCCTACACGCGTCGCCGTCAGGGATCGAGAGGATGGGATTGGGGAAGTTTTGTTCGGTCTTCGCCGCCGAAGATGACGTGGCATGCTGGGTGGGATAAACGTCATTGCTGCCGTTGCCGGAGATGACATGCTCCAGTGCCGAGACCATTATAGAGAATTCTTTCTCGAG
Organism: Arctostaphylos glauca; assembly: GCA_019985065.2. NCBI lineage: Eukaryota > Viridiplantae > Streptophyta > Magnoliopsida > Ericales > Ericaceae > Arctostaphylos > Arctostaphylos glauca. Next base: position 10,869,953 of record JAHSPW020000014.1, read on the forward strand.
TGTCACCGCAGATAATTTCTTCTCCATTTGAAATTAAGAAAAAAATTATCTGAGATTTGCCGACAGAAAAAGTAGATACTAGGGTGTGTAGGGTGAGGATCTAGCATTAAAAGTGTGTCTGCTTTGTTGGAAGTTGTCGTAGGTTGTGATATATATATATATATAACAAGGAAAGGCTATATAGACCAACATTTTTTTAAACTAATATCTAAACTCTTCATTCCTGATTAAATTTTAACGATTCGAACCGTTCAATGTGTTTAAAACATGTTTCTAAGGGTAACCGTAAGAAATCAATTTAAAATATTATCGAAAAATACTTTAATCCAAGTGGTGGTTCAAAATGCTGATAGGAACTGTTTTATGAACCACTGCTTAGATCTAGTAATATTTTGAGCTGATTTCTCGCGGATAGCCTTAAAAACATGTTTTAAACTCATTGAACGGTTCGAATCATTAAAATTTAATCAAGGATAAAGAGTTTGGATGTTAGTCTAATATTGGTCTAAAAAAGTATTCGTTCATATAGTGTTTCCACATATATATATATATATATATATATATAGAGAGAGAGAGAGAGAGAGAGAGAGAGAGAGAGAGAGAGAGAGAGAGAGAATTCCCTTCTAAAAAGGGATAACTCATTTTGTTTTATATCAAATTTTGATGATTCGAACCGTTCAATATGTTTAAAACATGTTTTTCAAGATACTTATGAGAAATTGATCGAAAATATTACCAGAAAGTACTTGATCTAAACAGTTTTTCACAAAATTATTCTTGTCAGCATTTATAAACAACTGTTTGGATCAAATCTTTTACGATATTTTTAAGCTGATTTTTCGTGGGTACTCTTAAAAATATGTTTTAAAAACATTGAACGGTTCGGATCATTAAAATTTAATCAAGAAATGAAAGGTCTTCGTTTTAGCAAAATAAAAAATCTCTTGGGGACTCTCTCTCTCTATATACACACGTATACGCAGATACAAAAGTACGGACTACGTGGCTGCCAGCTGATTGCAATTGATACGTGGTCGTGCCAAATGTGCGGAAATTGTACGGCGTTTGGGCCACGTAGAGATGACAAAGGACAAGCTAAGCCAAATTCATTCTTTAGGTCAGGTATTGGACAAAAAGACAAGGGGTACACGCGTATCCTAAGGCATACCCCTGTGTCATAAAATATCTGTCATACACAAAGTATGACACGTCACCACTTTATTTGACAATTCAAACGTTTGTTTTTCAAATTTCAATGTGCAAATTATTTGAAAAAGATTAAGATGATAGATTATCAACAAAACCATTGAAATATGTAATCACAGTTGTCTAATCAACTTAGACTTGTTGCATGAATGATAAATACATTAATATATTTGGTTTAGTAGAAGAGAATGAATATATGAATGAAATTGACGTTGAAATGGATTTAGAATGGAATGAAATTGAAATATTCATTCTCAATCACATGTTTAGTTTTGCTCAATAATAACTATTTTTATTCAATTTTTAATTTCAATATGATATTTATTTTTACAAAATGTATTAGTGTGATAATAGTGAATTTTGGTGCGTAGATAGTAACTTTAGTGTGACAATAGTAAATATTGAAGTGTCATTATTGATGCAGAAGTAATTTTAATTTGGTACTAATAAATTTTGATGTGATAGTAGTAATTTGTATGTTATAATAGTGAATTTTGGCATCAAAAAGTAATTTTAGTATGACAATAGTTAATTTAATTTGAAAACAATATTTTGATTTGGTAATTGTAACTTTGGCCTGGAAGTAGTAATTAGAAAAGAGTGGAATGACAATTTCTTAGTCATTCCTTTATTTAGGTGAATACTAATTATATTTAGTAAATATTTCTTTGTTTATAGATGAACAAAACATAAGAAAAAGTATTCCACTGGAATGCCCAGTCCATTCCATCAAACCAAACTTACCCTAAAAATTATGAAATAAACAACTCAAATTATAAAATAAAATTTTAATAGGTCCTAATTTATATCACATGAATAACCCCATGAAAAATCGTCACAAAACAGATGCTGTTCCAATGACAATAGTCACAAGAGAGCAGGACAAATGTGCCCACAACAATGTTAAGAACCACCCATTGTTACACACTTATTTGTACACACACTAATGAAGGAGCTTGCTGCAAAGACGACATGTTGCGCAGCTAAACGATGTCGTTTTAACGTAAAAACGAAGACTCCTACCAGTAGAAATTCAGAAAAAACTGCAGACATTTTCGACAAAGAAAAAAAACAGCTCAATTATTTCTTGTTCTGTTCCTCTACGTTACTCACAATACAACAATGAAATACACAGAAGCAAAGGCATTTGTGTCTTCATAGACTGGGGAAGGAAGTGTTCAAACTAGAGTTTAATATCCATAGGAAGTTCTCCTCATCATCCGCATGAAGTCATCCACATTTACTTCTCCATCACCTGAACATTGCAATATACAGCAAATTAATTTAACACTTCCAGATTAATGAGAAAAACATATTCACAACAATTCTGAAAAACATATTATAGGGTTTTCTACTTCTCTTTGACCAACAAGTAATAGAAGAGGAAACGTAAGTAGAAAATGCGTTCTCTTTCTGACTTAATAACAAAATAACTTCTTCAGTTCTTCCCCTTCAAGTTTAGGAAAGATGAGCTTTTGATATATTTAGACGAAATAACTCATTACCCAATCGAATAAACAATTCCACAAGACGCCTCGTTTTCAGATATCAATTTTTCAGCTCGTCGTTTCCTTTTTGTTAATGGTCCCCTTCAGTTTTGGATTTTAAGGGCCAATACATGTTCCATTAGTATTTTGTTTCATCAACTATTGTGCCTACAAGTACGCACCTAGTTGCTAGGTGTTGTTTGCGCACGAGAGATGGGCTTGCCAAAACATCAAATGCATCAGCCTTGGTAGTTTTTAGAACTTGTGGTGGGCTTATGAGGAAAAACTACATGTTGACATATCAAGTTCAGAACTAACCAATCATGTAATCAAGCCTAAGTAGTTTTGACTACAGAAGCATCAAAATCAAAAACTAAAAGTAGTAGTTTTCAGCATAGAAGCATCTAACACTAAAAGTAGTAGTGTGTTCATCGAGGTTTGTCTCTGAACTTTATAAGCGAAAATGTCAAAGTGAGACAGTTTTTATCAAGTGGGAAGAGATGAGGCAACACCATATGCAGCATGTGAGGCTTCGCATATAACTTAGCAAATAATTAAATTCATTCCAAGTTACATTTAGAATGGTATATGTGTGTGAATAACTCAGTATGCAACTTGCTATCTTTCATGGCCACTCTACACGAAAATGGAAATTTTATATTAATAATGAAACAATTATGAAACCATAAGACCATAAAGAACCATTATATAGAGTTCAAAAGTGGCACCCACAGAACCATTATATGTCACGAGGAACGGAAACTTACGATCACGATCTGCTTCCTCAATCATATCTCGAATCTCCTTATCTGTGAAACTCTCACCCAGCTCCCTTGCAATTTTCTGAATGTCTATGGCAGATATCTTACCCTATGTATTCAAATGAAACAATCAGTTGTCAACAGTAAAAGGAAAAATAAAAGCTTACACCCAAAATTTTACGTTTTTGTCTTGGTCAAGGATGTGAAATGCCTTCATAAGCTCTTCTTTGGAGTCTCTTTCTCCAATTTTAGCAGTCATCATATGCACAAACTCATCGAAATCAATCGCACCGCTGCCATCCTTGTCTACATCTGCAATCATTTGTTTGATTTGCTGCATGGTGGAAAACACACTTTCAATCAATACTGAAAGAAAGCGCCAGACCACTTCTTTCTTCCTTTATTCGTTGCTTGTCACTCAACTGTGTCCCATTCAATTTAGTCGAGATGTTCGTTGATAGTCACTTTTACCAAATCGCTTGTCAAACAACACAAAGATCCATCATATTGCCACAAACGCCAAAAAAAGGGAACTCAACAGTTGGCTACAGGCTTCTTTTATCAAGCTGAAAGTATGCACTCCTCTTAATTCTTAGTAGGAAATTAAGCTTAATACATAAGAACGTGAAATGAAACTTTAATTAGCCCATGCAAAAGATCACGCGCCATCATAGATAGGAAAACAACATTTGCAGCATATAGGAACTGAAATGGCTAAAACAAGAAAGGCCCACAATAGAGGAAGACAATTGCAAAAGGAAGATAAGATTAACTAGGTCTGTACTGCCACTTTTGGCATCCAAATAAACAAAATATAGAAGAGAAGTCCAAGACGTATCGAATGAAAGGTTCAGTTCAGAACTAGCCAATCTTAATGTGGATAAAAATTTCACACGAGCCTCAAATTGTTAGCCAATCATATGAACGATTTGATCAAGATTACTATGGAAGAGTTAGTAAACATTGTTCTGACTTAGCTCTAGGATGACAAGCATGAATGAGCCAACTTCAACATGCTTAGACTCTAGGCACTGAGCACCATTTGAAATGTTAAACAAAGGATGATTATTTGGATTTTCTATCAATGTCATGCAGTAGCCTAGATTTCAAAATAAAAAGGACTGTGACATTTTTTCTTTTGTTTGTTCTCGTAGATAAATAGGGGCATTTGAAGGGCAACGATACTATTGCGTAAGGCATGAGTCCACTATAGGAAGCACAATCCCTACCACTACTCTCGAGGGGTAGGTTAGGTAGAAACCTATATTGCTTGGAAGTCCATCAAGTTCAGGTATTAGGATTTAGATGGTACCTCTTCTGTCATTTCAAAGCCCAATGCCCTGCAACAAATTGATGAAATTATGTCAGTACAACATTTTCACTAGTCGAAGACGCCAACAGTAGCTGAAGACTAAATATCCATACCTCATTGCAACATTCAGCTCTTTGGCATCGATAGTGCCTAGATGACAAAAGAAAAGGAACATAAGTTCTCACCCGCATCAGTTCTCATGTCAGTGAAAATAGACTTCCATACCTGACCCATCAGTGTCAAAGAGTTCAAATGCTTCCTTTATCTCTTGCCTCTTCTGTTGAGTTAAACCATGATGACGTCCTTTGGGTTTTTCTTTCCTAGATACACCTCTGTAAGAGCTTGTCTGACGAAGTAGTAAGATCCAATAAAAGGATTTAGCAAACAAGGATCCATCCCAAAAAGGTTTTTATCATATTGTGCAGAAAGATGATGAAAAATGTCACACCTACACTTCTCTAGTTGATCTTACCAGTTCGACTATTATTATTACTTATCCAATAGAATAAATCCACATTTACCAATGTACGTAACAGTTCTTATCGGTCACAAACTGGGAGAGTTCACACCTACTTCCAATTTTCGGAGGATGCGGTAACAATGGATCTCACCAATAAAAAAAAAGGCAAATAAAGATACTGTATATTAGCTGGATTCAAACATTATGCTAAAAAATAGAAAAGAAAAAAAGAAGTGTATCTGTCATACACCATAAAAAATGGACAGCAATTCGTCATGTTCTAAGGCCTGTTGGTCATGAAAATTGGTTTTCCCAATCTAAAATACAAGGATTCCGAATCTACTGCTGTTCGATATGCAAATTAAATGTCTGGAAATGAGAAGAAAAACTTATAGTCCTAACAAAAAAGTTAAGTTACACATTCTTGAGTTGCTTCATTTTTAAAGCCAAAACAATCTTGTTTGTCTAATTCATAGTCAAGCCAATTCGAAAGCATCTCAACTCCCATTTTTGGTACAACTAACCAGATTCTAATTGGCTTGAAGCAAGCATCGGCTTCTGACAACTTGTGAAGATCAAATGAAGAAACCATCATAAGTCTCAAGTGCAGAATTTGGACTGTGGACTTTTATAGGCATTTATCAAGCAAAAAAAAAAGTAAGGAAATGTCAGTTTTCAACTTCATTATCTTCTTATTTTCTTATTTACCTTTACCTTTTCAGGGAAACTCTAACGGAAAGAACATAAAACCACGTGATCTGCCGTATTCCTTAATAATCGAGATGATATTAATCTGATTGACTTTCTACTATTAAGAGGTCCTGAGTTCCTACCCACGTAATGTCTAAACCTAAATGAATTGATTAAACCATCTTTGATCAGATAGGCTTTAGCGTGTCCTACAACTTTTCATTAGCCAATAACCCTTTCTTCATTCAGAAAACCTTAATTTTGTAACTGAATCACTGATTCTATGTGCTGTTCCAATTGGGCTTACCGTACACGAAATGAAATTGAAAACAATTTGCAATTGTCTAAAACAAAGTTGCGCACGTAGTCTGATCAGAATCCGTGTTAGACACAAATTAGCAGATAAATTACAAATGAGGAAATTCCAGGAGACGATCGAAGAGAGAAAATTAAAGAAGGAGATCAATACGCATGTATACATAATATAGACTGAAGATCAATACGAAAAAAAGTAGGGTTTGACAGGAGGAAACAAACCATGCTTCTTCGTTTCGATGATCTTCCTCACGAGCTCTTCCACCCCAATCTCTCTCTCTCTCTCTCTCTCTCTACCTCGGAGTCTCGGTACACGTTTTGATTTGAGAGTATTGAGACTCGTTGGATCTGGCTCTTGACATTTGTGCTCACAGGTTAACCTGGGTTCTTATTGTCGAAATAAATTAATAATATATAAAAAAATAAAGCAAAACTACTAAATAAAAGTGAAGAAAAACATAATAAAGATAATAATTTGGGCCAAATTGGGCTCACAAGCCCAGTCTAGGCCTGCTTACATATGGGCCCGCTGCACTGCCTAATAATCGAAGTACTCGAAGCCTCTCCATAGGAAACTATGATAAAAATTGTTTAGTTATAAAAATGAGTTTTGTGCACTTTCAAGTTAATCATTTGCCAAAGGTATTATTTATTCATACAAATAATTCAATTTTTCTTGTTTCAACTTTAATTCAAATATTGCAAAATTATGTATGAAGAATTACAGAAATATACATATACATAAATTATTGAGATAAGCATATAAAAAATAATGCAAACAGGATAATTATTATTTTCATCTTTATCACATTCAGATGATTTTTCTTTTGTATTTTTAATGCAAATTTATGTATTATTCTTTCATTTATAATTTATAAAACTATGATGTAAAATTTGAAGTCTAGAATTTCAAAAGTAATTTAATTTCAAATTTCGATTGATCTCGATCAATTCATAAAAATAATTTACTTCCAAATTATATTTGGTCGATGCTGTGAATAAATAATTTAAAATACTAAAATAACATGTGATTTTGCGTTCGTATTAATAGAGTACAACTCAAGTCGTCTCGTGATAGAACGAGGTTTTTGCTAGTGTATGTATACGACGTGTCAAAATCAGAACCGTAAACAAACTTAATTGCCTTTTGGGTTCATTATTATTCATATTTGCTAAGCCAAAGGATATAACATAGAGCTCATTGTCTGAAATAAAATCACATTTAGGAGCACAAACAGAGGCATATATATATACTGCTTGCACTCTCAACTCCACATGCAAGGAAAAAAAAAAGAAGCCTTTTATCAACCCCACATGCAGATGGACTTTGATACTGTAGTCACATATAGTCTGCATATTGACCATGATGTCCTTGGCTAGTCGCTAGACACTTTGGAGAACTTAGAAAGGAGCCCTTTCTTTGGCACTGCAAATGGGTCATATTCCACACCATTCTTTGGACCAACTACTTCCCACCTGTGTAAACAATATCACTTTCAAAACAAATCACACACTGATAGAAAATGTTCTTTAAATTAAAAGAACAAAAAATAAAGCATGACGTACAGCAGACAATCATACACTACTTGAGGTCTCAGAAACTAATTTCAAAAACCAAACAAATTGAAAGATAATAATAAAAATCATTTTGTAACCGTTAAGGTTATTATTTCTCGTCTATGAAACGATTATGTTACAAAGATTAAAAAGAACCCATAGCAATTTTGGGATAACAGCGAGCGAATTCCTACTAAATTGACATCTGATCGATCGCTCGACAATCATCTACCACTAAAGTCCCCACAAATAAAAGAAAAGCTACAAATTAATTCAAAAGACACCAAAACAATCACATTATGTTTATATGTCCTTATTGTTAGGGCTCGCGAGGTTGATATGACAACATATTTGTCCCCTACAACAAAAAGTTCAATGTGCTTTATTAGGTTTTAGTACGGTTTCAAAGATTTTCACTAGTTGAAGAATGATTTCTTGCAAGTTCGGCAACATTTTACGTATACATGTCAATTAAGTTTTTTTTCCCATAGTATATATACACAAGATATATACACAAGTTATATTTGAAGTTACTCGACGTAGAGTTGTGACTCTTTATAATATGTGTTTTTATTTTTTGCCTCCTATGCTCATATTAGTTTATCTTTTTTTCATACAAAATTCTATAGACTTCTCTACAATTGCTATCTACAGAATCGTAGGCTTTGTTGTATATATTCTGGATGCGATTTGCTAGAAACTCAAAATGAGTGAGTACAAATATCGTTGTATATAAAGAAGGATTTATCAATTCGTGCTTCAAAGCCTATACCATTCTTGTTTATCTTTTGTTTGCTATATCTACCAAACACAAATCATAAGCTAGTTATGAAACTAGATAGTACATATGACTTGAGCAAAACCAATTTTTAATATATTTTTTTTAATTCTTGTGCTTATAAGTGTTGCATTTCTTGTTAATGTTGACATGATATTTGCCACCTACCCCAACTATTCACTCATTTGTTCAACGTGAATCTCGGAAAGATGATTTCCCTCCGTCCTTTTCGCTTAAGTTTCACTATACTAAAATTTTTCATTATTCGGACAACGATTTTCTACGACTAAGATCACAACAGTTCGCTTATACGTGTCAGATAAATATTTTTGTCCACCTATATATCCATCGCATATGATAACTTACCCAACATCATTTAAGGAAAATCTTAAGCTAGTGAACGTGGATAGAAGGTACGAGTGACGAGTGACATGTTACATTCAACTTAATGGTTTAAATGTACTAATCATTGACTTCTTGATCTTGGATTACTTGTGCCACGTACATTGATTAGGTATTCAAAGATAGTGATAATGAGAGTGCCTTGTCGCCGTCTTTCGTTGATGTAATTAATGTACCATTTGCTACTTTCTAAGCTATCATTATGGACACACACACACACACACACACATATATATATATATATATATGTATATATGGGGATAACTCTACAGACAACACTTTTTTAGACCAACATCCAAACTCTTTATTTTTGATTAAATTTTAATGATCCGAACCGTTCAATGTGTTTAAAACATGTTTTTAAAGGTGTCCGCAAGAAATCAATTCAAAATATTATCGGAAAAGGCTTGATCCAAGTAGTGGTTTAAAATACTGACAGGAACTATTTTGTGAATTATTGCTTAGATCAAGTCATTTCCGATAATATTTTGAGCTGATTTCTCACGGGTAGCCTTAAAAACATGTTTTAAACACATTGAACGGTTCAAATTATTAAAGTTTAATCAAGAACGAAGAATTTAGATGACAGTTTAATATTAATCAAAAAAAGTATTGATTCATATAATCTTTCTAGCATATATATACACACACTACATATGTAGATACCCACACGTATTTTTAGTGAGTGATAGTCAAACTCAACCCCACCAACATACCTGAATTTGTTGACAAGATGGTGGATCAGAATCAGAATCTCTAGCTTGGCAACTTCGTTCCCTGGACATGAATGTACTCCATTTCCAAATGGCACGAAAGAATTGGGTTTTTGTGCAACCTTCAAAACATATAAGTTTTATATATCAATTACTCTCTCCGTCCCAAATTGATAGTCCATCTTTGAGATTCTAACTTTTTAAGAGAACATAATCATTACTGCAAAAAATATTTTTCTTTTCAAATATATCCTTGATTTGATTGATGTGTACGGTACAAGTTTTATTTAACTAAAGGAGCAAAAAAGAAATTTAACCAAATTTCAATTGTTATTTTTAGAAAGTAAATTTTTATTTTGGGACGTCCCAAATTGAAATATGGACTATAAAAATGGGAACTGATGGAGTATATATTCTCATTGTTTGTCGTCTATTTCTTAATAATTATGCATGATGATGTCATCTTTTATGATTTTTTAAATTTAAACATAAATTCTACAACAGTATTGATATTTAGAAAAATACAACTGTTACCTCATGTTAGCATTACTGGTTTATACAGTGGCGTTTGTCGGGCTTTAGTGACGATTTTAAACACCGTTTTTTTTATATAACCAAGATATCCGGTAGGTATATTCCATCTTAGAGCTCCAAAGTTAACAATTAAATAAATCTCAACTACTGTTTTCCTTTTTTCTTATTGTGTTCGTTAATAATTTTAGTTTGTAAATTAGTATTTTTCTTTCAAGAAACAGACACGCTAAAAATAAATCATAGAACTTAGGGCCATACCTCAAATCTTGAAGGATTAAAATTTTCTGGATTCGCGAATAAATCTGGACTGTGATGAATGATCCAAAACAAAGGCATAACCTTCCAACCTTTTGGAATCAATACGCCTGAAAAATATTTCCAAAACTCAATAAATCAAGTTAAAAGAAAAAAAGTCACGTCTTTTTATTCCTTTTTTCTATCCATTTGTATTTTTTCTTCACCCGAATCATAAACTTCAAGTTGTTTATATACTCCTAGTAAGATTGAATATAACAGCCACTTTCTTGTCAAATCAGTACAATAACCTGAGTTATATGTACATAGGATATGACTTTTGACGCAGTCATAATATCTTATGGGTCCCCATGAAACATATATATAGTTTAATATTATAATTGGCTTACCATTGTAGTCGATATCTTCAACAGCTTCCCTGTAGATATGAGTTATGATACTCGCCATCCTCAAGCTCTCCATTACAAACTACATATTTACGCACATAATATGTTACGTGTGCAAGTTAAAAGAAATCCGAGCCGCAGTTACAAGATTCCATCCAAATAACAGCTTATATAAACTATCAAGATTGTGAAGAGATATATTTGATACGATTTCGAGAAAATTAAATCTATTATATCTTAATTGTTTTCACAATATTAAATATCATCATGAGCTTCTCGGTGTATTGCCTTTCTGCGTACGTAGGATAGTATCTAACGTTTTGACCACATTGACAAAAAATCGATCTTGAACTTGACCTTGCTTTTTCTTTGGTTTTATGAATTAATTGGAAATACCTTATGGGTATACGGCATGTCTCTAGTTTGGGCCCATGTCAATGGCCGATTTCCTCGATCATTCGATTCATATATTTTCTTTTGCTCCATCTGAAATTAACAAAAAATCATCGTTTACCATATCGAGTCTTTTTTTTTTTTTTTTAATCAGCAAAAGAGATATGTATTAATATAAAACAGATTACCTTGATGTTCTCCATAAGTACGCAATCGTCGTGAATGTATTTAATTATCCAAGTTAGGGCACTGGCTGTGGTGTCCTGAGCCGCGAAAAAAACACCGACGATATTATCAACAATTTGATCATCGGTCAGGATTTTCCCTTTTTTGTCTCTGTAGTTTAATAGAGAGCTTAGAAGATTCTTCTGATCCAGTCTCTTCTCCCTCCTTTCACTTACTACATCACTAAGTATCTGGCCAAGCCTTCCTCTTGCCTTCAAAAAGATTTCTAACAAAAATTAAACTAAGTAATATTGCTATAGCAACATATTTTTCTATATTTACAATGTTTCCATGTTGTAATTAATGTGGCACTTTATGATCATTTTATTTCAGAAAAATAAAAAAATGTAACGTATGAATATGTAAATATACATGTATGTATATGGAAATACACAAGTACGTGAAAATTGTATTCTTACCAGAAGAGCTCTACGGTACGAAGTCCCCGGAAGGTTAATAGGGAAAGAATTGTAACCTTTGTCTAGGGTTGAGTAGTTCTTCCATAGCTTGTCTTTGAGGTTAGAGTCCAATTCACCAAAGATGGACAAAATAGCCACTTCAAAAGAAAACTGCAAATAATATTATAGTTTAAAGTGAAGATTATACGAGAGTAAAATTTGAAGGAACAATAAAACTACAATCACAGAAAAGATATAGGAACAGAGATAAGCGTTGAGAAAATTGCTAATTAACGGACCAAGGGCCGTGGGGGTGTGTTGAGCGCCAAAACGATGTCGTTTCTGTTTTGGCGTGCAAAATACTGTCCGATAGTAAGACGCTGACTGAATAATTTTTGGGCAGCATTTTACACGCCAAAACGATGTTGTTTTGACGTGCAACAAACCCCAATATACGTAATACTAGCAGGCTCCCAATTCCCTAAGTAATACTCCAATGTAGTCTTAGCTCAACCAATGCTTTATTTGTAATCATTTAATTCCCTAAAAAATTATTTAGATTTTGTCAATCCTTTTTCCCTCGATCGTCTAGATCATAAAAATGAAATATTTCTAATAAGTACATTAAAGACAAAAAAACAAAATCAAATTTCTTCTTTTCTTTTTCCTTTTGTGAACTTCACATTTTTTTTTATTTCTATAGTTGAGGTGAACCAAAAAATTACTATATTAAAGTTCCATTTATATGAATTTTTTCGACAAGAACTACACATCTAAGATATTCCAAACTGGCACTAATTAGGTAATTAGTCAAAATGAAACCTTGCATGAACTTAATTAATCCCGGAAAATCTATTTTAAAAAATGCACAATTTTGGATATAAATATATATTCAAAATAATCCGATACAAAAGTTCTCTATTGTTTTGTATTGTCTACTTGCACTGAACGACTCTTTATATATTTATGTCTGAATTTGTGCACAATAACACATACGCACACAAATGCATGCACTCGGAATGATATATGTCTCTACGTATGGTGTACAATATAACACATGAGGACATATCCCGTCGTGAGTGCGTATCAGGCTCATGCCCTGTTCCGAGTGTGCGTGCGTATGCGTGTGTTGTAAAAGAACGGAAAAGTAAGTACGATAATGATATAATCAGACCACAAACCTTCTTCATTTCATGGTAAGTATTAATAGCGCGACCGCCATTTTTGCAACAACAAGACTCCAAGGTAGAGACAGCGATGGCCTCAATGTCTGGGACCATGGTTCGGATCCGGTCCAGAGAGAGTGAGCCCTGGACCAGCTTTTTCATTTTTGTATGGAACCCGCCGTCATGGTAGAAAACCGCCCACGGTCCGATCAACCGCTCCTTGCTCCGCGGGTAAATTGGCCGGAACAAGTGTGCTCCGGTCACCAATACAAACCGGGCAGCCTCTGGAGACGTCAGCATCACGCATGGGTTGCCATGTATGTTGGTTTTGAATATATCTCCATACCTAAAAATATAATTCGTAATTTTTTACATATTAACCAAAATTAAATCACAAAAAAATTTCAAAAAAATCAAATGAGAGAAAAACACCACCATTCTAAAGATTTATCATTCTCGTATTTTTGCATCAGATTTGAGAACTCATCAAGATCTTTAAATTGATAAAACTTATGACATAAGTATTTTATTTTTTTAATAAAAAATGACAAGATTATTGCTATTGACAAAAATTAAGAGGTGAAAGGAGTACACCATAATCGTAAAATGTTTTGAAAAATGCAAAAATCACATAATTTGACTGGATATTCTCTGTGTGATTTGCTCATTTTTCCCTCAAAAATGGAAGAGAGAGAGAGAGAGAGAGAGAGAGAGAGAGAGAGAGAGAGAGAGAGAGAGAGAACCTGCGGTGCCTATTACCAAAGAAGACACTTGGGCTTTGAGAGTATAATTTCAGAGTCTCTCCGACGACTGGCCAACCCATTGAACCTGGTGGAAGCTTGGATTCATTTTTTTGTGGCCTTCTCTTCTTATTCGTAAACAAAAACCATGAACCCATCACAAGCGCAAGGAAGAAAATCTGTAGCACCATCGCACTCCCCTCCATGCCCCCTCTCTCTCTCTCTCTCTCTCTCTCCCTCACTGTGAACATAGGAAAGGTTGAGGCCAGTAGTATTCATAGAACAGAATGTGGGCCATAGTATTCATTTTTTTTTTTATTTCTCACGCTTTCATGTCAAAGTCAAGCTTTTTAAGTTAGATTTAGCTTAGTGAGTGTTACTATTATCACATCATATTTACATTCAATTTTACATCGCCACGTTTACATGACATGACACACAATTCACGAGAACTATTAATTTTAAAACACATATCAGAACTCATGAGAGACTCATCTTTACACCTTATACTTAAAAAAGTGTAGCATGTCATGTAGGCATGACGATGTACAATTGGTTGACACCAGAGATTTGTCCGGTCGTTAATTTTAGACCCTGAAAACTAGTCGATATTAGGTTGGAGATATTTTTCAAAGCCAACTAGATATACGTACCTTGGCTATTAAAAAAAATATGATGTGTTAGTAGAGCTTTTCTAATTTTATTGTTGTGTGTCATTTTTGTTGTTTATTGAATCGTCTTGAAAATAGAAATAAAAACGTAAAAAAGTTGAACAAAATTTTAAAATAATAATTATTATTTCAAAAAAATTCATTTTTTAAATAAAAAAAAGAAGCATATATTAATAAAAAAAGATGATTAAAGATGGATAGTTGGTGAGTGACCAACTAAACACAAAATATTACAACAGAGCCAAAAAAAAGAAAAAAAGAAATGTGTATCGCCATGATCACATGACAATGACAACACATCACAACACATGCAACCGAAACAAAAATTAAAGGAAACAAAATCCACATGGCAACTAAAAAATTGTCCGTTTAGAATTTTTTTAATTTTATTTTTAGAAGGCAAAGATAATTATATTATTTACCCAAGAAAAAGAAGATCATTATATTGAGTAAGAAAATAAATTGTACATTGGGTAGTTAGAAGCCACCCAAGAAATTACAAGATCGATACGGGGTCTATTTGAGAAAACACCTAAATCTAGGCGTTATCATACAATTCCCAATGATGTAAAAAGAGAGATCCCGTTACCTTAAATTCTCAATTCTCCTAAATTAGTTTGAGCGCAAATTAACTAGAAAGACGATCAACAATGAATCAACCGTGATAAGGCCGCGATAAAGCTGAATCAACTCCTGAATTTTGCCCCAGTGAGAAGCCACCCAAGGAGCTATGAGATCGATATAGCGGTCTATTTAGAAAAAGAACTAAATTTAAGGGTCACCGTACAATTCTCAAATAATGTAAATAGGGGGATCCTCCGCTATCCTAAATTCTCAATTCTCCTAAATTGTTCTGAGCACAAATCGACCGCAAAGAAGATTGACAACGAATCGACCACGATAAGACTAGATCAACTCCTGAATTTTGCCGCAGAGATGGTCCCTCGAAGGTTGGAACACATGGTAGTGAATCATAATTTTTTTTTAATTTTTAAATTCTTTTATCCAAGACAAACCAATAATTAATTTACATAATTTTATCACGAGATGAAAAAAACAAAAGAACTAAATAAAACACTAAAAAAAAAACTAAAAAGATTTAACCCAAATGGGGCCATAAAAAAGAGTGTCCAAAGTTTGAACTAGTTCGACACACGCGAGTTTCACACGATAGATGTAGAATTAACACACACCGAATAATATTAATAAGATAAAATTTTATATCATAAATCACATATGGATTCTTTGATTAGGTAGAATTTAATGCGGAGATTGTGTTTAATAAATGCTCCTTCCCACTGTCAACCATAAATCACATATATGGACATTGCGAGTGTTTAAGGAGTGTGAGCTGAGTCAAACTAATTTTAAAAGAGAATAAAACGTAATATGAACGTGTAATGACGTGTTTGGAAGATTACAATTTAAAAAGAAAAGAAAAGTACAAAATGCACCGATATCAGAAGAGGGAAAAACAAAATGAAAAGATTTGTAGTTAAGCATTATTCTTTAATGCTAATCTTTGACCAGAAAACTATTCTTTCCAAAAGCTTCAGTTTTCAATTTGTGAAATTTTACTATTTCTTTTTAGTGAATTTTCAGTAATTTTAGTTTGTTTTAAAAAATTTCATTTGTAGTTATTAATTTGGGTATTGGATTAATATAGGACTAGTAAAAATTCTGTGCTATGCATGGGACGTATAGAAGCATACTTTATTAATACGAATGTAAGACTAAACATAATTTTAGTATGTTAAATAGAAAAAATATGTATATTTTTCACACCATATATCAACCAAATACGGTAGTAAACTAAGCCTAACAAATTTTGTCTGAAAGTTATGATAAGAAATTTAAGTCTCACAATTATGACGTCAATGTCAATCTACCTTGCCTTGCATTCCTGCACATATAAGATGAAATAATAAATAAAATTATCTTTTGAAAGATACTTTTTCTTTTATATGAATCGATATTATTACATTCTAATTCCTTCCCAATACTTGCCAAGAAAAATCGCCTCCCACTAGGGCCCCGCTATGTCAAAAGGGAGAGAAACCTCATCCCTCTCTTTTCTTTTTTCGCCCCCATGTCGCCTCACGGGGGAGGGGGGCATGGGGATGTAAAAAGGAGACCCTATCAACTTGTTCTGGCGTAAGATAATAAGTTCATGACCTTGGTCTTACTTCACCTTCGAGTATCAATAAACAATAAATTATATGAAAATATACAATAAAGGACTACTACTTGTCTATAAAGAGCTCGCCCTACTGAAGTACCAAAGGTGCGCTCTGCGCAGTGACTAAGAAATGAGTTTGCGCTTGAATTGAAGTGATGAGGTCGCAAAGAGGGAAGTATTTTATTATCTTATAAAAGGTACATACATTCCGACCAGTCAAAGATTAATACAAATGTCACCATAGGAGTACAACTTAGTTCACATGAAAATTTTGGTGCAGAGACTATGGATACATAGGCACGCTCATAGTGCACGTTCATAGTAGGAGGTAATATAATTGTTGATCATTTTGACTCTATTATCCTATCATGTTATGGCAAAGGTAAGGCGATTACCACGATTATGCAATGTAATTATGAGTTGTTGAATATTTTACTTGTGATCATCTAAGTCTCTTCAAATACGATGGTACACATCGCAATATTATAAACTCCGCTCGAGTGTTTTGTAATGTGAACTCCATTAAGCCAAAATATTATGAAGATAAAGTGGACTAGTAATTTTTTCTTTGCTTTTCACTTCCTGAATATGACGCAAAAACAAAGTAATCCCAATATGTGGCGAAAGAAGAAATCTAATGGTTGTAAGATTAATATTTTCTCCTTAATTTATTCACTTTCTCTCTTGGAATAAGAATTCCTAATGTATTCAATTTTCTCCTTAACTTATTAATAGATAGAAACGTTATATATCATAGTGGATTTTATAAATTAATATGATAATCGAATTTCTCGAAGTTATATAGGAACAAAAGAATACTAAATCCCAATTAATATCATAATCAAATTTCTCGAAGGTATATAGGAGTAAAAGGATTCTAAATTCCCGTATTGATTTTTTCTTTGATTTTAGGTTTTCTTTAAAATTTTATTTTAAATCTCTCCCCCTCCCCAAGAAAGGAGAGGTTATTTTGTTAATATTGGTAATTTCTATCTATGCAATAAATTAACAATTTTAATTTTAATTTTGATCATGTATACTTTTTTTAAGAAGTAGTGTTCACCTTAAATCCTTTAGTTCTAAAAATAATACCATTACAATTACATTTACTTCTAATTACAAATTTAATCTCTTTGGTTTTCTAATAAAAACAGTGGTTGGTTCATCATTTTTTTTTTAATCGGCAAAGAATTTATTGAAGAAAGAGGAGTTACACCAGAAAAAGGGAAAAATTGAATTGCCTCGCAGAGTTAACTGAGAGGCAAAACTAAACCTGGCCCCAAAAAAAAAAAAAAAACAGGACTCAAAGAAGCATAAAAAACAGTAAAACCTTTTGATTTCTCATCAACCACAACGACCATAGGTTCATCATCTTGTTCTTCATTTCTTCCTTACTTGTAGAACAATTTCAATTAAATTTTCATCTATTAATTTAGAGCTACACGATGCAAGTCATTAATAACTTGTTCCTCAGAAAATCTCTGAAGGTATAATATCAACAGAATCAGAAGTTCTCATTGCAAAATCTTTTATCGCAGTAAAACTCAAAGTTTCAAATTTCTTTGGTTGGAAGACTCAAATTGAAAATGATTTAATAGCTAACAACCTGTTCTAATATCTAGATGGATATCCATTTCCTTCGCTCACACAGGTGATTATCAAAATAGAGACAAAATTCCAAATCCAGAGTTTACAATAGAATGTTGATTGTCTTGCATCATAACTAGCTACTCTCACTCCACCTATTCCTTCCTCGTGTGGTATAATCTGATCATTCATACCAAGTATGGAAAAAACTAGAAGAACATTTTCAATAGACTATCTAGATCACATGTTCATGATTTTAAAAGGAGATTATTCTATCTCAAGAAAATTGGATCCATGGAGTCTTATCTAGACTCAATCATGGAGATAATTTACAAAGGTTGAAGATGAAGACTTGGGTATTTTATGATATGATGCTCCCTATGAACATCGTGTTGGTATAATTTAATATCTTACTAATTTATTTTCTAGAATTTAACTCCTTAATAAAGTAGAGTTACAGCCTATTAATTTTTATAATTTTAAATTACGTCATTTACTCTGTTAGAAGTATTCTCTTGAGATTTGGCTTAAGGTGAGTTCAACTATACGATTTTTTTTTTAACCTGCAAATTTGATAAATACATATGAAGCATGAAGTGTTTTATAAATGCAAAGTATTTTGAGATATAGATCGTACTTGTACTCGAAGATTTGCTTTCTCGCTAAACCATGTATTTACTCCCAAAAACGTGCTTGAATTCCAAGGTGAGTTCAAATATACAATTATTTTTCTCTAAAATTAGGCACATTAGGACATGTGGTAAATGTGAATATTTTTGGATGATTGAAAAAAAATTTAATCTTGTTTTATATATCAACCAAAAAAAGAATTAACATAAAAATATAAATTAATAAATATCTTACCATAATTCAACAACCCTTTAAAAAATATTCTAAGTTCACAGTAAATTCCAAAATAATTTTTTAAGTTAACAGTAAATTTTTAGCATTTTTCGAGAATAAAATTTAAAAAACACGATTGAAAAAGATTCGAATAAACAGCGCCGATTAATTTTTTTCTCTTCAAAATTGGGCGTATTAGGATATATGATGGACGTGAATATTTTTGAATAATTTAAGAGAGAAATTAATAATTTTAAATATTTAATACAAAACTAGCAAAATTTTAAAAAATAAAGATAAAGAATAATTTAAAAAATCACTAAGATAAAGAAAGAAGAAGGTTGGGCACGGTGAAAACTTTTTAAGGCAAAACGAAGCCCCCACCCACGTGATCGACAGAGGCTGCGGTCCCTTGACCATTACTATTAGCAAAACTGGAGAAAGAATATAATCACTTTTAGAACACCCCTTATTAACAAGAGAAATAATTTGTTCCCCAAGTGCAAGGTAGTAGAACATCCACATCAGTCGCTCTATTCTTTGGACCAAATTAGAGAGAAATTTTTACCTTTCTACTTTACAGAATTATAATTTCTAATGCCTCCTGCATCAGACTCTCTAAATAAAATAAATAGTGACTAGTTCTAATTTTGCATTTACTAAATATGGAGACTACAATGACTCTTCCAATATAAAAAATAAATGCAGCATTCACAAAATAGGAAGAACTGATGTGAAGTATATTTAAAAAAATTGCTCCTCAACATAAAGAAGAATGATCTCAAGAGAAGCATATACCCTTCGCATAACGCATTACTAGTTTGCTATACATGTTAACAATTGAGAAAATCAGGAACTCGTAATATGTCCCAACTACCAAGAGTTTGCCAAATCTATGTTCACATCTATCCGAGTATTCACAAGTATCAATTGCATTTATACCAACCAAAGAAGAACCAAGTCCTATTTTCACAAGAGGTGTTCAAATGTTAAATACCTCTCGTAAGACTTCAATAACTCGGTTTGCCACTTCTTGCCCAAAAAGCCTCGGCAAGTTTGAGGCTAAATCAATCTCAATAGTCTTGGTTTTCATCACCCAATCCCTCCTTGCCAAATACGCAAGGTCAGTCTCCTCCATATTTCTTTGCCCGCCAACACACCGATCCAACCATACACCCAACACTTCCTTAGCAATCGTGGCCACGTGATCTCTAACTATCTCCTCCATCCGTTCCGTTTCTCCAGCTTCCGTTTCTATGTGAACCAAAATCGCCGTAGGAGACACAAGACAACGTAGGTAAAGTGATGATGGTGTGTAAGGACGTACTTCAGGGATTCTACCCAGTAGTTTTTGGTATTTGTCCAACTGCGTGTCTTCATAAAAGGTCTGAAGATAGTCGGGATGGAAGACAACGTCCTTCCGTGCCGGCAAGTCCAGTACTAAGATTAAAGATGTTGGGCTTGCCTGAACAAGCTCCATTAAGAAGTTTGGTGCGTCTGTTGAAGTGGACAGATAAGCTGAGAGGCTTGTTATGTTCAATGCACCTGACGGTAGTTCACAATGCAGCCAGCTTCCCAACATGAAATCAATCTGGTAAAAATGGATATATTTTCAGTATATAGCCACATTAAGACCGTATCTTTCATTCAGAAGAGAGGACCCAAAAGAAAAGACCCATTCAATGTCTGACCATAACAATACTACAGGCCCCTAGGGTGGTGAGAATAGGAGAGAGAAAAACTGATTAGGTTCTCTCACCAAATCTAAGAGCCCATGTGGTGAGATTTCGCAGAAACAAAATGGATCACTTAATCTACCATTTCTCTTTATTTCTTCCTTCTTCTGTTCATCTAAACAAGTCATAAAAATTAATCTTTCTTTTCTTTTTGCAACGTTTTAACACCATCCAAATGCGCTGCAAACCCGAGCTCATTCATCGCAGTTTCGTGCATCAATGGATGTTGGCTTCACAGAAAAGAGGATTTCTTTTCTAATTTGACTACAAGGGTTAGAGGATGATTTAACCTCCTATTTATGTACTGCGAAACAAGCTCTTAGCAGGTCTTTGGTACCACATACTTGTTTGTAAACTAAAATGTCATCTCAGTATGATTTAATCAATAGTTTCATGCGGAAAACTCAATAGCAATCTCATAACAACCGCTACAGAATCATGTTATGTATATCATTAGAACGTAAATCAATCCAAATCCATACACATTGCAGCTTACAGGAAGCATGCCAAAGTTAATCTATCACCATTTGGTTCAGCCTTCAAAATCAAACCTACACCTAGATGGATAAGTATACATGACTCGAGACAGAACATCACAGTATCACAACCTAAAGGCCGATGTACTGTGCAACCAGAAAAGCTCCATTTTGTTTTCCAAAACACTCGAGCGGAAAAATATCTCAGCAACAATTCTTGGAATCAGCACTAACCATGTGAATAACCAAAAAAGAATTTTGCTGCTGTTCTTTCAATTTCTCAGACAATTATTTTGCTCATTAGGAAGTTATAACTCCCTTTTGAGCTTGAATAGGTCACTACTGATGTGCTAAATGTAGAATCATAACTGTTTTCATCTCAAAGCAGAAGTGAATAAGATGGTCAACAGCTCATGCTTAGCTAAGCACTATATTCCTTATTAATCATTTACAACAACTCCTAGTTCATATTTAGAGATAACAGGTTCCATGTCATATGGACTTTTCTACTACCCCCAAAGTAATGTGATCCACTGGATATGACAAGGGGATGTGTGAAGTACATATCCGACACCCATATTCAATTAAGACAACTGGATTGTTAATTTTCAAGATGTTTGAAGAAGAATAAGCTCAAATTTTCTAGTGAAGAAACATTTCTAGACCCTAACAAGGTTGGGAGAGACAAATTCCATTCTTATCCCAAAGATTTACAAACACGTAAGAAAGGGTAAGAAAGGATATCGAAAGTGGCTACCCAAATACATGTTCAGATGGACGTGTTCCCAAGCCCATACCCAACTTTTGGGTACACATCCAAATATCGAAAGACTTGTGTTTAGGATTTTTATGCTTGCGCCCGCTCCCGATACTCATCCCGGAGTCTATCCAACATGAACTCACAAAGTATTGTCTATGAAAAGGAAGACTATATGCAATTTGTAAAATCACCATCCTTTTTTTGTCTAGTTTGCACCTTAGGCTGTGTTTGGTTAGGTGTTTGGGAGATTTTCTCCCAAACAAGTTTCTGGAACAATTTCTCAAACATTTTCCCAGACAATTTTTTCTCTCTATAAAAAGTGTCTCTGAAACATTTTTCTCCCAGACATGTTTCTGAGACACTTATAACCAAACAACGTCTCAGAGTTTTGTTTCTAAAATTGTTTCAGAAACACCTCAAAACGAACACACCCTTAGTTTCTACTTGAACAGTTGAACCTTCCAAAAAGAAGCTAAGTGTTGACTCAATAACAACACCATATCTTAAAGGGAGAAGGGGAAGAAAGGAAGAATGATATTGGTTACTTTGGTAATACCTCGAACTGACGATAGTGATTTTGAATCAACAGGAAATTGTTTCAAGCAAATTATAAAGGGGTTAAGTCTGAGCTGCTCTATTTTTATAAATCTAAGAATATCTATTGTAAAGGAACAGGAAAATATAAAGGGAAGGGAATGTTACAAAGACCATTACTCAATGTCGACCTTGCTAGTGTGGCATCCTAAAGATGGATCAAATGACGGCAAAGTGCCTGATTCCAGGCTCATGCCTAGATTGCCATGCTTCATACATATGCATACAAAAATGTGCTCCAGACCATGTCCTCATTGGTTAACAAATTCCAAAGTGAAGGGCATATTCCATCTTGCCCCAACTTCTCTTGCATTTGTGCTGAAAGAACTTGATGACTGAAGCATAAGACAAACCAGAAAAAGAGGAAGAAGATGATGAAGAAGATCCAAAAGAAGAGTTGAGGTACACCCAATGTCCGCCTCCATCCAAAAAGAGGAGAAAAATAAGCATTTTGTTACCTCAAGTGTCAAAGCACTATGGTCAAGGACGCATGTTCCTCCCTATGTCTCAGATTCAAAACTTCTCAGGTCTATCAACCCTTCTGGGGTCAGTCCATACAAGACAAAGCTCTAGCTTTAAATGGGGCCCCCGCAAGTGGATGGTGGGATTGGTCCCCGAGGACGAGTCGGCAATAGGTTGAGGGTAATCCAAAGCTGGCTGAATACCTTAGCTATAAAAAAAAAGAAGAAGTGTTGAAGCACTATAATACTCCACTTCTCCTAAGTCAAAGGTGAGAGTAATGTACGAAGATATAGAAAACACAGGTGATTTCCTTATCACTAAATATCAAAGTAATGGGTCAAGAGATATTTGATTCCGCACAGATACTTCTATATGGGAGTGGTATCCGTATGTTAGCATAGATACTCCTCTGATACTTGCAAAATGTATCCAGAAGTATCCACTATTTAAAAATAAAACTTCTTGTTGAATTATCAAATACTTTGTGAATATTTTAGGCCACGTACCCAAACTTGTAAAACACTAAATTTTTGGCACTTCTTGTATAGTTATGTCGTATTAGAGTGAAGTTGTTAGATATAGAGACAAGTACGGATTTCCAATTATACGTCTACTAACTACTTGGAGATGAAAATAGTATTGTCTTTTTTACAATTTTTGTTATGCTCAGCCTTTTTCTGTTCATATAGTGTTTTTGAATATTATTATTTTGTCATAAAGTGATCCATAAAATTAAATTTCAACAAGTAACTGAATAACCTTGTGTAGAATACTTTTGCATATGAAGAATACAATTGCTTCTCACAATTCTTGTAGCTAAAAAATCATAGATTTTTTTTCAATCTAAGGTATCCTAAGTACTAGCCGTGGTATCTTACTTTGCTTTATACTTTCTTGCATTGTCGCGTATGTATCATATCATAACGATTTCATAGGTCCCTATAGCTATTAGCGATATACCATTTCTGAAACCTAATAACACTTGAAGTACCATACAACTTGCCCATACCGCTCTGACAAATTGACACTTGTCGTGTGAATTTCTTTTACCAATCCCCCAATTCATCCCAAAACCCTAACCGTTGGTGAAAGGAATTACATGCTGATGTATGACTTACTCAAACCAGACTACCTGCTACCTTGCCTTGGCTCTAATTTAAGCTACTATGTGTTTCTAATTGCAAAAACAGGCCGTCCCAATGAGAGGAAAACAATTTGCATGCAAAATTACCAACGTTAAAGGTACATACACATAAATGAACACATACAAATACGTATATAAATGTACACAAATATACATAGAGAGAAAATACCGAGGAGGGTCTAAGGCCAGATCTGACGTAGAGAGAGGCCTGGGAGCTCTTACTCGGGTTGTGGTAGAACTGGACGTCCGGTGGGAGGGTACAGGGGAGGAGGTAGAAGGCAAGGCGCGACTCCATCGTCGAAACAAGTTCAACCATCAGATCCCTGCATGGGGCCGAGACGTAAGGAAATTCCATGAATCTCTTGCGGCCGCCTTCGGTTTGTGGGCCCACCAGAGGCGACGCAGACGACGACGATGAAGATGACGATGACGATGACGATGACGATGACGGAGAGCAGGAAATTCGAGCCAGTTTTGAATGATGCGGAGAAGGGGAATAGCAAATAGGAAGTGGTGAGGTCGTGAACGGGGAGCGTATGGATTGGCCGGAAATCACAGCCATAGTGATCACTCTTCTTCTTGCTTTTGATATTTCTGGTGGATAGCCTCTGCTAGAGATAAACTCCTCTCCAAACAGGGTCCTAAGGATTTTAAGGACCGAATTAGGAGAAAATGATTTTGTGAGGACCGTATTTTTTTATGCATAAATATTATTCACGTATTTTTATAATTAAGTCTTTTAATTCTACAATGTATTATACAAAAAATTAAAGTTTATTCTGAAAAAGTAACAAAATTCTATTGCGAATTATTTTTGACTAAATAGCTGATCAACTACCGCGACTGGAATAAAACCACAACTTGAATTACCATAAAAAAATATCAATCTCAAATTAGCCAAAATCTCTTTGTCTTTTTAAAATTCTAATTTAGTTTGCCTTACTTCTTCTGCACTTGTCAACACCCCCTTAAAATCACTTATACTCAATTCACCATTTCACTCAAACTGAGCAATCTATAGATACCCATATACTTACACTTATGCACGCTTTATCTCTCCCTCTAAATTTAAAATAAAATCAGCTCACTTTGTCTCTCTTGTTAGTTTCATCTTTTTTTTTTTTTTTCCAACATCTTAACCTTAATAACCGATACCACCCCAAGCTCTAAGCTCCAACACCTCCACTTAATCTCAATCAACCACATAATCTTTATGCCACCCTCCAACACTCGCCAAAGTTACCCCAATGTCCACCAGCCACCGCCCTAGCTAGATTGTTAGACAAGGTATTATATGAAAAGTTAAATAGTTTTTTCTTGGTCACTACAATATCATGTTTTATATGAATCAATGCATAATATACGTATTAAGTGTTATAAATAAAATTGTCAATATACAGGTCGATTGGGCTCCTAATTAGAAAAAATTAATAAAAATTATTCGGCCACTGTCTTGGCTACTACTTGGCCATGTTGGTCGGTCACTCTGATCGGCCATCACGCTACCTATATCTATTGCTCGACCACTACCCTACTCAGACACTTTGGTCAGCCATCACACTATTGGAGACATTACTTGGCCACCACCCTGCTCCGCTACTTTGATTGGCCACCATCCCACTTGGCCCCCACTAGTCCACCACTTTGGTTGACTTTGCTACTCGGCCACCATGCCATTAAGTACTTGACGTTTGGTTCAAAAATGCGAATCCCTCAAAAGTGATTGATCCACAGGTAGGCCACTTTGCCTCTGAGTTTGTTGTGCGTTAATGAATTTTTACTAAGGGAGTCAATCAAGGATTTAAACTATAATTATATAATAGAAAATGAAACTAGTGACGATTTATATGCACTAATAAGGGTGATTGTAACAACCAGCTCATACCTCGTATGGTATTGTCCACTTTGGCCATCCAAATTCTATAGACTTCCCAGTAGTCACCCATCACTGGATTGCTTCAAGACGAACATTAACTACGAAGTTTTATTTAGTTTTGACGTCTTCAAGACTTTAAAATGCCTTATACAAGGTATGTTCAACACTCAGCCTCATAGTTGACACCACAATTGGCTGGAGTGTCACAATCTCTCTCACTTAGAAACACATAGCTTTGTGTGTGGGGTCGAAATTTGTCCCACATTTTCTGTTGGTGCAGACTCTGATATTATTTGTAACGACCCACTCTCGCCTTGTACAATATTATCCATTTTTGTCGTCCAAACCCTATAGACTTCCTAATTGGTTACTCATTCCTAGATTGCTCTAGGACGAGCACGTTTAGTCATGAAGTTCCATTTGATTTTGATGTCCTCGCGGCTTTAAAATGCCTTGTAGAAGGTAGGTTCATAATCTGATATATAGCATTTAACTTATATTCATCAAGTGATGTAGGACCTTTGACCACCCATTCAAACATTCACCGAAACTCTTCCTCTCGAATGATTGACCCACAGTTGGCACCACAATCTTATTGGGGTGTCTTAGTGATGACAAATAATGTTATATTTTGCCCCTGTGTTAAAGGAGAAGGTTGTTGGGACAATTTCACCCCAACTCCCTCAAATGTTTGAGATGGCTATGGTTGGATATCCATGAAAAATTAAGGAGTGAAGGGGATTTACAACTCTTGAAAGTTTTCTCCATCACTTGGCTCTATATAATTTGAGAAATATAATACAGTACAGAGAGATTAGAGAGGTTGTATTGTGAAAGAGCGAGAATTGAGTTTGTAGGAGTAAACTTCTCCAATATCTTTTTGGTGTTAATGAAATAATGTTTTCTCTTCGTGGTTAGGAGATTCAAGGTCAAACCACTTAAGTCTTGCATTTGAGTGTATGTGTGTAATCACTTGATGCCCAACAATTGGTTTAGAGTCTGATTTGAGCGCAGGGGTCAATAGAAACTTATGATTCATTTTCTGTCGAAATTTTGAGGTTGTCAAAAATTGTGTTTAACCACGCAATTGGGTTCTGTTGAAATGTAGGGGCTGGGGAAGCACACCACCTGCGTCTAAACTGATCATCACACCCTAACAGTTAACAACTCAATTCATACAATATTCTAATTCCAAATATTTTACATTGTAGAGGAACGAAGATTAAGCATTGAATGAAGTGATATGCTATCAAAGCGAATAAGAATTAGGCCCTATATGATTTTTTCTCTTTGACTTGCAGTTTAAGTCTTGTCGCCCTCCACCGGGTACTCATAATATGCTCGTTACACCTTCTTACTTGTGTTTGCTTAATTCTCCTCTCAATTAACCTTTTCTGTCATGACCTTCTGATGGAACGGTTTATGGCGTACTCAACTCGCTGCTACCTGTAAAACACTTGACACCGGTGTGGTATCTCACCAACACCCCTCCGATGCCTAAGTTAGAATTTAGGGTGGAGAGAAAGAGTAAAAGAACAACTCTGTATTCAAATGGGTAGAGTCTCGTACCTTGTACCATGGGGTTCCTGTAGATTATATAACCAACCATTGCCTCTTGATAACTTCTTTGGATATAATTCGAAAGTCATTTCTTAAAAGGAGAAAGAACTCTGAGAATAATCTAACGGTCCATATCCAATGAAGAAGAAATAAGGATAACCGTTACAAGAGATCACCCCAAATCCTGCCATATCCAGACAAAAGCATATATGTTAACCTAGTAAGTATTCCACAGATCGGAATAATGGTCAAGTCATACTAGGCGCATAACACATTTACCAAGCTGAGCACATCCATGTTTGACCAAAAAAGTGACTGAGCACACCTATTAGAAACAGACTACACGTAATAATCAGGTTAGGAGTCAATTCTCTTACTCATCACCTTCCTTATATCATTGTCCACCATGGACTTTCAAGCAACCATCTACCTTTCCTTGCTATTGACATTCCACTCTACCAATCCTTTGTTCAGCATCGACACGTGTGGGCTTGCATCTTGATGTGTGTACGCTTCCCATTTGAGATCTCAAAGTCCAACCATGATTGTTTAAAATTGACTTGCTCATCCGAAAGTCACCCCCCGAATCTTTTCCATCTCAATTTCTTCGGTCCTTGCTACATGAAACTTAAAATTTGACCATGACGATTTAAACTAGCTCGCTCATCTAATTTTTATCTCAAATCTCTCGCGTTCTCGCAACTAAACTCGCTCATTCAAATTTCCCCCAGAATCTCAACGATGCCCATTTGCTCTCATCTCGACCTTCCAATTATTTTGTCCCGAATCCCAACTATGATCTTGCACTATCTCAACAACTTCTTTATGGCTACCTTCCATGTACTTCTCTTTTCAAAATCGAGTTGATTCACCTGCCACCCATTATCATGATGTAATTTTATAATCCAAGTTGGTGTGTAAAACATCACCGAATTTGAGGGGAGACTTTAACATATATTAAATGTTTCTTTGTTTTATATATGTACTCAATTGTCTAGATTTCCTTCCTTCCTTAAGTACTGTTCTTGAAAACCATACCTTATATGTCTTACAATATTTCTTTTTCAAATATTCTGACAAATCGAATGAGGACAAAATGACCCACCAACTTAAGCTAGTCAGGGTCCATTTGGCCTGTGGTTATTATTGGATTATTCACTGTTTAGTTTTTTGTCCTTATTTGAAATTTTTTTTAAATTTTTTATTTTTCATCAATTTTTTGATGATTATTGGTTCGTCTCGACAAGAGTTTTCAGAAAAGTTATCAATCATCGGCTAAATTTGAAAAAAGTTCAGAAAAGACAAAAAATAAGCCAAAAACAGCGTTCGTATTGGCTTATTTTCGTCTTTAGTGACTTTTTTTTAACTTTTGGACATAATTTTATACTTTTTAGATTCCTTTCGTCGATACGAACCAATAATCCACGAAAAAATGACATAAAAATAACAAATACAAAAAAAATTTGAATAAAGACAAAAAATAAACCAAAAAAATAATTTTGGCCAAATAGACCCTCAGTCAGGTCCGATAGGCCGTGTGAATGAAGAAAACATAAACCAAAGAAATAGATTAGTCATGCCAAAAGTACTCAATTGCATAATCATATAATAAAACAACAAAACCATCAATTGTGTGTCTCCATAAAATTTAACACAGTTTGAACATAATTTTTCTTTCTTTTACCACAACATAATTGTACCCAACAAATTTTGAAACTACATTTCACATATATTAAATTAAAATAAAGCAGGAGCCAAGCGATTGCTTTCAATCACCAACTCCATAAGGTCCGTTAATTAATAAACTACGTTATAACTACTACAACAAATCAACTCCCATTTGAAGTTGTTATTTTTTCTTCAGCTACACAGTCCCAACCTTATCATTGATGCCCTGTTCTCTACATTCTTCTACTAAGGAAAAAAGAACACACACTTATTTTGAAATTTAGAAAAATTATAGTGCGTTTTCCTGTAATGCACGTCTAATACGAACAAAATGACATAATTTAATTCAATTTATCCTTGAAACAATATTGTTTTGACTCAACAAACAAATTGTTGTCAAAATGTTTGAGATTCAAAACGATTTAGTTTCAAAAACAAAATTGACAAAACTACGTCATTTTATCTACACTACAAGATAAACTGCACTACAGTCCCTCTAATCCATCACTTTGGACTGATTTGTCCTTTTTCGTTTTGGGCGGATTCGTTAATCTAAATCCCTTCTGGTCATACACGGAAGATCAAAGTCAACTGTCTTAATTTCTTTGTTACGGGTCCCCCCAAACCCAAAATTCTCATCCCGGCACCTCTTTTTCTTATTCCTTTCCACCCACACCCCAAATAGTTTCAAACCACCCTCATTTTCCTCGTCTCCCACATCCTTATTTTCGTCAACATCACAATCCTCATTCATAATCGCACCGATCACACCGTCTAATCCATCAATTGTTGACCCACAGCTTCCTTTCCCCATGACGCGATTGATCTGATCGGGCCCTAGCTTAACATATTCTGTCAAAAAAATGATGAGCTCTTCGCACTGTTTCTTCACCTGTGCGAGCTCTGAACTCAGTGACTCATTCTGTTTCTTAAGCTTCTCGTTCTCGCCGGACAATTCCATAAACTGCGGCGGTGCCACCGCCTCGGCACTCTTGGATGGCAGGGACGATGTCGAAGTGGACCCCAGGTCGTCGCCGGAATTCGACGGCGATGAAGAACCCTCGACGGCGGCAGATTTGGCGACCGTCGGAGCAGGAGATGACGTCACGGCCTTCCGGCGGCGAATCTGCATTAGGAGTTCTTGTTGTCCTCGCTTGAAATTCTCGTTGGCGAATTCCCATTTGTCAGGCACAGTTTTACGAAATCCCTAAGGAACAGAACAATGCATGACAAATGCATTCAGTATCTAGAGAATATTTGAAAAGAAGCCTTCAATATCTTCACCACCATATACTATTGGGAAGATTGTAAATCAATTTGATCAGTAAATATATTAGGATCTATCATTTCTGGGTTCTTACGCCTCCAGGATGAGATGTTCAAACCATCGAAATTGACTCAAAAATGAAAATGGACCTCAAAAGAGCCAACAAGATCATAAGAGAAAAGGCTTTGAACTTCATAATTCAATAATCAAGTGGAATTAAATACCACCTGAAAAATATCATTATAGCCCTCACCTAAAACGGTTCATCTCAGATCAGTCCTTTCTAATCTTCGTCATTATTCTCCCTTAAGACTCTTCCTTAACACGCTTCATATCAACAGCAAACAATAAACAAATACTGTAACTAATCACAAAACTTGAAACTCTTGATTTTCTTTTTCTTCATTCGAATGAAAAGGGTAAATTTGCAGGAAATAAATAGGATAGAAAATCTAAGTAAATTCGATTAAATGAGATTGTGAAAAGAGTTGAGTCTGATTGAGGAAGGGAACTTACATAGGTGTTAAGTTGACGAACAAAGCTCGAGAAATTGTTGTGCTTGAAGTAAAAAGGCAGCAAATCCTTAGCGAATTCAGCTGTTTTCCACACCACAAAAGTCGTGCCGTTTTCGTTCCACGAAATCACGTCGTCGGTGCTCGGATCATCCACCAAATTGTACGTTTTCGACAGAAACGGCGCCGGAACTGACCTCTGCCCCATTTCCGATCAATCTCAACCAAACCCACAAAAAAAAAAAACCAGAAATACAACTAGAAATAATTGAATACTACTGTAATTAGTGGGGGAAAAAAGCAATTGAGAATTGAATTTCCCTTTTCGTTGGGGGAAGTTCAATTATGGATTCAGAAGGAACAACTAAAAAGCAGAAGGGCAGTTAAGAATTCCCAATCCCAGCAATAGAATCCCGAGTGAAACAATCGAGATGGAATCATCACGAGCTTTCAGGA
Organism: Arctostaphylos glauca; assembly: GCA_019985065.2. NCBI lineage: Eukaryota > Viridiplantae > Streptophyta > Magnoliopsida > Ericales > Ericaceae > Arctostaphylos > Arctostaphylos glauca. Next base: position 10,901,522 of record JAHSPW020000014.1, read on the forward strand.
TAAAATTTGCTATCAGACATATGAATTTTCTCTCCTGCGTGCTCCTATCGTATCTATCTATATGCTGAAAAGCAAAGGAGATGCCATCGTGGTGAATACTGGTGATGTAGGTTCTAGAGAACTACGGAAAGGCACAGTATATGTATAATAATGGGCAAAGAAGAATGAGCACACTAGTCCTATTTCAAACATGTAGATGAGTGAGAGAATGAAGAAAAAGGAACAATACACCACGCGGTTTTGTCTTCTGCTTCCACCGAGAAGAGAGAGAGAGAGAGAGAGAGAGAGATTTGGTGATATTTTAATGAGAATATTGAAAGAAATGCAATGGAAAAGGTCGTCCCAATCGTCTCTTGGTAAGAAGTTTCTAGTACAATTGGAGGGTACTTTCTGGTGTCTCTTTTGATTTTGACGCGTGGCTTTCATTTGCTGTTAACTTTCAATATTTTCTTGAGAGAGACAGAAGTGGAGAAAGAAATATTCCTTATGGATCCGTTTGGTTCGGGGATAAGAAAAGAGATAAGGGCGGGTTTGACCTGATTTGATTATTTAATTATTGTTTTGTCTTTATTTAAAAAAATTTTGTATTTTTTATTTTTCGTCAATTTTTTATGAATTATTGGTTCGTCTCGACGAGAACTTTCAGAAAAGTTATAAATCATGGACCAAATTTGAAAAAAATCAGAAAAACGAAAATAATCCGAAAACAGTATTTTTTTGTACTTATTCGTCGTCTTTAGTGACTTTTTTAAAGTTTTTGAACATAATTTTACACTTGTTAGATTCGTCTCATCGAGACGGACCAATAATCCATAAAAAATTGAGACAAAAACAACAAATGCGAAAAAAATTTGAATAGAGACAAATAATCAAGTTAAGGCAAATGAGGCCTAATTTTTGGAAGGATAAAAAAATTGATGTGATATGTTTAGCATAATTTGAAAGCATAAAAATACAGAGGGATAATTTTTCACCCCTTAAAAATAACCCCCTAGTAGGGGCCGATTGAATGAGAGATTATTTTCAGGGGGATAAGTTATTGAGGAGGATAAGATAAGAGGGATATTATTTTTAAAGGATTAGCTCACGTTGATGTGATATTTATAGAGAGGGTAATAAAAGGTAAATAGTTTGGATGAAGTATTAAAAATGAGAATAAAATAGTACTTGATTTGAATAGAGGATAAAATAGGGGGATAAAGTTATTTTGTAATTGTAATAAGGGAGAAGGATAATACCTCCTCTTATTTTTTGGGCACCCTCCCCCCGGTCTAAAAATTATCCCCCTTTATACCTCTTCGGGGGATTATTTTTGGAGGGGTAAAAAATTATCCCCCTGCATTTTTATACTCTCAAACATGCTAAATATGTCACATCGATCCTTTTACCACATCCAAAAATTATCCTCCTTCCTTTCCCCCCATCCAAGCAAGTCCCTAGGGATGGAGGAGATTATTTTTGGGCACTCTCCCCTCGGCTCAAAAGTTATCCCCAGATATTATTTAAGAATAATACCTCATCTCTCTCATTACAACTATAAAATAACTTTATCTTTCTATTTTATGCTCCATCTAAATTAAATAATATTTTCTTTTCTTTTTCTAATATTTCATCTAAAGTATCTATTTTTTTATCCCCTTTATAAATATTACATCAATGTGGGTTAACCCTGTAAAAATAATACCACTTCTTATCTTATCTCCATCAATAATTTATTCTCCTAAAAATAGTTTCTCATCCAATCGGCCCCTAAGGTTAAGGAAAAGTCTTTATACATAGATTTTAGGGACACACACCGGACACAGATGTGTCCGCAACCGATGGATACAAATAGGGCCCTGAAATTATTGAGACCCCACGTGCATCAAATAGTTTCGGAAACATTTGTGCCCAAATGTATCCGTAAGATTTGTGTACCTAGCATTACTCTAAGGTTAAAAACGCCAAGACCGAAATGGGACCTGTTATGTATTACGCACAGTAGGACGCATTGTGCGTTAAAAAGATTTTTTTTAATATTTAAAAATTATTTGAACATTTGGATAATTTTTTAAATACTAAAATAATATCGTTTTGACACCCCATAACTTTTTAGTAAAGGTACAGTTGAAGACCAGGAGATTGTGACTCTCAGCAGCCTGCCAGAAGGAGCATCGGGAGATACTTTTCAAACCGAACAAGACTAGTCGATCCTCTGTAAATAGACGATCTTGAATAGCTAGGCAGGTAACGAGACTATATTTTAGAATTCAGGCTGAGAACCAGACAAGCTTATGCCACTGGACAATAGGAAAGTGAGGCCTCCAAGCCTCTCAAAAGAAGGGCAAGGAGAACTTCCCATTAGCATTTAGTGGTTGTCTGTTTGGGTGATAACAAGACTAAGATAGGAGATAAATATCAGAGCCCTATAAGTTCGATGTTTGTTTTGCTTACTACACATGAGATTACATATATAGGTGATAGATTATATTCAAGAGAGAGCAGAATATAAAATAACAGCGGAAGCTAGTATGTAAAGTCCCAAATTTTGGATGCGATAATAAAAAGAGTAAAGTAATCAAAATATTATCGTTATATTGAAATATGAGTTTGATACAAGAAATAGTCAAAATACATTTCAAAAAAGATTGTTTACATTAAAAAAAAATTTTAAAATAAAGTCAGAACAGTCTAAACTAGTCTAAATGATCCACAGCTCCACCGTGTCTTCTGTGGGATAAGCGTCAATGTACATTGTATAATTCAGTCTGGCTCCATCGTTGCCAGTGCTTGGTTATGAAACACTAGGGGTAGGAGAAAATTGCGTCATGAGTTTTGACACTCAATAAGTTACCCTACCCTTAAATTACCTTTTGAATGTTTTAACATAATAACATAATGTACAATGTATAAGTGTATAAAATATTCGAGATCTAATCATGCAATAAGATAAGTGTAGAAACTGTAAGTACATGCTTTAAATCGAAATAGCGTAATTGAAATCATCAGAGTAATTATCACAGTAAATATCAGTTACAACCGCTCCATGACTCCTCGACTCGAATCAAATATTCTAAATTATGACACGTCATATGATTTCATCAATTGTTCAAAAAATGACTTCGTCATATTTATTTTGATAGGCTTTTCTAAATCAATGACCTCGTCATATATTTCGAATCAACATTTCTAACATCAATGGAGTCAAGTATGATGCTCCCAAATAATAACGATCCTGACCACCCAACTTACTGATACTTCCCAACCATCTTGCTACCCAACCACATTGTTTTCCGATTGTCATATTCCCAATTAATATGTTATCCCTAGAATTATATCATGTCGTTACTATGCCGAAACAATATGAGTTTGAATTTAAAAAAGGAGGCTATTAGACTAAAAAAGGCACGATAAGACTAGATATCACTTTGACTCATGTGTAACTTGACTAAACACATGACACGACTAAGTTACAACGCTTAGATAATACAAAGCTTGGGTCTATCACATCTGTGGTTAAAGTTAAAACTCAGCTCAAGTCGCATGACGACTACAAGACACGCATAATATTCTCACAGAAAATGCATACACAACAACTAATCGTATGTCATTATTAGTGTGTTTAACATTTAGATTTTCACGGGGCATCCTGAGTATTAATAATCGATCATCATCCAAATAATCAGAGTATATTCGTGGTAATTTATGCTCGACTAATATTAAATGGAAACCACATAATAATAAGATAGATATGTAAATAAATAAATATTTAATTCACTAATCATAAAAAGTTTATTTTAATAATACAATAAATATATTTATAAATGAGTTATAATTTTTTTATGATTTTTCAAAAAGAATGAAAAGGTAGGTAATTGAAAAAACATAAGATTTTAAAATGGTATTTTTTAAATTAATTTAAATAATAATTGATAAAATAATTTAATCTTTAATGAACTAAGAAAAATTTAATAACCATATTAATAATAATATAAATTTACTATTTATTTTTAACAGGGGTTTAACCTACAATTAAATAAAACTATAGGGTAAAATTGTATATATTAAAATCAAATTTAATTCCAGTAAAAACCACATCCGGAATTCCATCTGGTCGTGGATCCGGTCGTTCGGAGTGGAAATCGGATTAAAATCCGGATACAAATCCGGCTCTAGAAAAAAACAGCAGTGTTTGTAATTCTTGATTTATTTTCCGGCGAAACTACTAAGGCTCATATTGTACGAAAACACTCAAAATGAGTACAAAAGGAGAGGCTTATAGTTGGTTTGAGATTTGATGAAGTTTCAGATGGGTTTCGAATGCCGGCTCGGTTTGGCAGAAATTATTCGAAACTTCTTCTTCCTCCTTCTTTCTTCCTCTTCTTCTTCTCTTTTCTCTTCTGGGTGTTGTGGATGTCTAAGAACTGAGGGAAAGACTTCTATTCATAGGGGAAGGGTGATGTTTAATCAACGGTGAAGAGGATTTCCCGGGTCATCAACAGACAATGCTTGGGTAGCCATTGATGATGGCCTGAGATCTCAGAGGGTAGAGGGGGGAGGGTTGTGGCATAGGGTAAGGGAGACTGCAGCTAGGGGATGGGAGTTGGTAGCTAGCAGGGGAGGTGATGGGAAAAGGGACCGAGGGCGGGGGGCGGGGGCGGTCGGGGGAGGGGGGGGGGGGGGGGGGGGGGGGGGGGCGTTATGGAAGAGGGTGACGAGGAGAAGAGAGAGAGAGAGATACATATGTACTTGTATATACAAATGTGTGTGTGCGCGATGTAATATACGAGAGCTACTTTTCACCCCTCCTGCAAAAAAAATAAGGAGGGGGTGTGGCTGTCTAAAGACCAAAAAATTATTCTCTTATCATTTTTTACAATATTGGTAATTCTTATTGTAAGGACCTGATCTTGATGAGAGAATTTAGTTTTAGCCTTATTTTGAAAAAATATTAAAAATTCAATTGACTAAAAATAATATTTGAGATCAATCATAGACTCGATTATTGAAAAAAATTAATTTTTTTGTTCTTTTAAGTGTTCCGTAGTATTTAAAAATTTAAAGGCGAATATTTAAGTATTTTTTAAAATATTTAAGTGTTCCGTGATACTTAAATTATTTTTTCACCTTTTTTTATTTGAACATAAGGACGAAACATATAAGTATTCTTGCACAAGAATTTTTTATTTTGTTTCGCACTTCTTTAAACACCTTGAAATTTGTTGCTCTGTAATTTTGAGTTAATAAAATTAAAGAATGTGAATTTGTATAGTCGGTAGTAAATTTGAAGATAATAACAATGATAATCTTGGTATTTATGTTGACTTTTAATAATCTAACCGATGTTATTTTTATTTTTTAATTATATATTTTTTAAAAACACAATAAAAAAGAGTGAAATAGAACATAATGATATTTTTATAATTCAAAGGAGGAAGGTGAGTGTTATTTTTGTAATTTAGAGGAAACGAAGAGAGAGAGAGAGAAGATGAGTGGCATTTTTGAAATTTTAGGGGAAGGACTGGGTATTTATTCAGGGGGTGTAGTTTTTATCTTTGAGGAGGGGAAAGTAATTTCCATAATATATAACAATTTAGTTACAATATAATAAGTTTAAAAGTTACTAATATAATATCCTAATAAGAAATTTTATAAATATCCAATAATACATAAATACATGCAATATACTAACATATATATACATATGTATGCATACGTAACCAAATTATATGCGGGATAATTAATAAAATACACTTGAACTATGTTATTAAATCGATTAAAAATTTACGAGTCATTACATGGTATTACAAATCTTCTTATATGGGATAGGTGATAATGACAAAATTACACATGTAATTGATTCCATTTTCATTTTTTTTACTTTTCAAATTTCTCTGGTCAATAGAAATAATCAATTTAAACAGTTAAAACAAATCTAATAAAAATTTACAAAATACAAAGAAAATATTTAATATTACTCATAAACTATTTAATATTACTAATAAATTAGATTTATGGATCAAAAATATTTATTTTTTATTTAAAGAATATAAGCAATATACATATTTGGTGCAATTTTTTTATTAAATTGAATAAAATTTATAATATGTTATTAAATCGATTAAAAATTTACGAGTCATTACATGGTATTACAAATCTTCTTCTTTGGGATAGGTGATAATGACAAAATTACACATGTAATTGATTTTATTTTATTTTTTTTTACTTTTTAAATTTCTCTGGTCAATAGAAATAATTAATTTAAACAGCTAAAACAAATCTAATACAAATTTATAAAATACAAAGAACGTATTTAATATTACTCATAAGCTATTTAATATTACTAATAAATTAGATTTATGGATCACAAATATTTATTTTTTATTTAAAGAACTTAATATAAGCTGTATACATATTTGGTGCAATTTTTTTTTATTAAATTGAATAAAACTTATAATATTAATTAAGTAAGTTGTTTTGCAACTTATTAGCAAAAGAATGTCTCAATTGCCCTTAATAATTCGGTAGAGGCACTCTAGAAAGAATGTCTCATAATTTTTACAACTTTAAATAAAATAAAAAATTAGCAGCACTTGACAGAACTCTTTGGAGGAAAAGGATTCATGTAGCCGACCCCAATTGATTTGGGACATAAGGCTCAGTTTGGTTTGGTTTGGTTAAATAAAATAAAAAATTAGAATTAGAATTTAAAATAATTTTACTTTTTGGGTCAAATAAGCTGAAAAAGTTAAATAACTGAATTTATACAATTTCTATAAAATATTATTCATTAATTAAAAATTAAAAAATATAAATATTAACAAACATGAAAAAAAATTAATATGACAGTTAAGTTATTGCTCTGAGTAAAATTTCTTTTTTTTGGAATTGTATGATTTTGGTTGGGATTATTTGGGCAAATCATGTTTTACTAATTATATGAGATATATGGTTTAATTTGTTATTACACAATTGACTACCTTTGTGGTTTAGTCTGCATGAATAGTTGAGATTATCAAAATGTCCTGATGAAAGTTTGCACAAAAAAAAAATGCGAGTATAATGTATATATTATGAGGCCAAGTTTAAAATTCAGGCATTTGTTCATTACAAACTAAAAGTTCATATCTATATCATCACCATATCCTGAGCTAAATAAATATGAACTACATGCTATACATATCCAGAGATATATCATCATAATATCATATCCAACTTATATCCCGAGAATATCATATCCCTTTCCCATTTTCGAATGAAAACAAATAGCCCCTTAAGGCCTTGTTTGGTAGCAATAAAAAATGAGGGGTATAAAATTTAGACTCCGAATATGTCAATCCGGCTTGTCATATTCAGAATTTGTTAGTGGCTTTAGACCCTATATATTCAGAATTTAGCGGAATAAAATTTGGACATTCCTCCCTCTATCCATATCTTATCTTCCGCCTCTATTATCTTTTTATTTACGCAAATATCATTGTTAATTATAAGAATATTATTATTAACTACAGAAATGTCATCCACATTCCACATACTCATATCTATCAAATTTCATTCCTCGAAAAATACTCAAACAAATTTTTTATAATTATTCACCCATCTATAATAAATTTCATATCTATTATATCTCATCTCTTACTATATATCTACCATATCTCTTTCATAATTTAATTTTTTAACAAACATGTCGTAATGTCATGCCAGACAAATTTGTTAGTTTGGGTACAGGAAGGATTAATTGTTAGCAAAATTGGTTTTAAATCGGTGGATCTATTGACCACGGCTGTACTAACTAGTAGTACTAATAATTAAATCAATAATTGCAGATATTTAATTCCAACTATATCTATCGTTTGAACTTCTAGACAATTTGACAAGTTTGCAGAAACATATTCTCAATAATTGTCTAAACCGTATATATATAATAGTCAAAGCTTCTTCTAGAAAATGGACCATCAAACCGTACGTGTACGCAAAGATCGCATCCATGCAAACGCAGCTGTCACATTATTAACGGTCCCTTTGCCTTATTTTTTGGGGTATAAATGTTATATATAGGGTCTATTTGGCGTAACTAGATTATAAGATTATTGGATTGTTGGATTATGTTGGGTGCCGGAGGGAATAATCTAGCTCAAAGTGTTTGGACTAAATTATTTGTGGATATATTGATTATGTTGTGTTTGGACTAGATTAATCCAGATTTTGTCCGTATATAATTTAGCCCAAATGGGACTAGATTATTTGCTCAATAATCTATACAATCTGAAAAATATAGTTACGCCAAATAGGGCCATAGTATTGGTTTTTTTGTCATTTTGTTTAGTTTTTATCAAGTTCGCATTAAATTTTTTAGATTAATTATTAGTCTTAACGAAATGAATGTAAAAAATTAAAAATCATAATCAAACTCCTAAAAAATTGTACTAAAGAAGAAAAAAATCGGATATTTCTTCACTTTTTTTAATGTAGTCATTTTATCTTTCTTTTTTTTAAAAAAAAAAATTTGATCCGTATTTTCACTACTAGAAATTACACATTTTGTGACTAAGCATTTGGTCACTAAAAGGTCGTATATAGTCACCAAAAGTCAATCGTGACCAAAAGTATTTTAGTCACCTAACCCTAGTCACAAAAAGATATTTGTGACCACCAATTTGTTGGTCACAAAAGCATAAAATTTAGTGACTAAATCGTGGTGACTGAAGGTGCGTTTCCGTGACCAAATCGATTTGTCACTTATAATTGATCGTCACTGAATGTTTTTTCCAGTGACCACAAGTGGTCACTGTTTGTGTCTTATAGTGACCAATTAATTTAATCACGAAAAACGTTTAGTCACTAAAAACATTTTGTTTAGTGACCAAACAGTGATCACTATTGCTATCATATAGTGACGAACTAAGCTGATCACAAAAAATGTCTAGTCAATAAAGACTATTTTTTCGGTGACCAAATTCACTACAAGAAAAAACACAATTCCCGACTACATGTTTAGTCGCCAATAGTCCACTATTTAGTCACCAAAAGCATTTGCCGACTAAAAAATTTAGTCGCCAATTATAACATCCACGTGGCGCTGACATAAGCAAAAAATTCCACATACATTGCCACATAGGACCTCTTACATCTACATGGCACTTACTGTACCAGAATCATGATAATATATACCCTAACAATATGTCACTACCAAGATTCGAACTCACCACCTCTTCCATAATAACCAAACACCTATCCACTAGGCCACTTACACACTTATGTTTAGTAATGAAAATAAAAATATTTATTATATCAAATGAACTCACAAACTATGTATACATATATATATTCGTATATACAAATAGTATATATTCCTATATACACTATATATAATATATCTACAAATACAATACTATATACGGTATATGTATATATATGTATACATACAATATTCATATATTACATACTATAATGTATATTATATATATTCATATATTACTATATATAATGTATGTATATTCGAATACATACATACATATACGTATATCTGTGTGTGTGTGTGTATCTGTATATTCGTATACGAATATACAGATACACACACACAGATATACGAATATACGAATATATATAACATATATTTACATACATATATATAATATATATAACACACACATGTACATATACATACATACATATATATCCGTATATATAAATACAAATAGTATATGTATGTATATATGTGTGTGTGTGTGTGTGTGTGTCACATATATATATAGAGAGAGTACATGCAATCTGTATACACCCTACAACCATAAATACTCTATAATATATGCATACATTCTTACATATATATACATATATTATAAAGTAGACTATTAAGTGGCCAATTAGACACTTTCCGTGGCCAACAATTAAGTGGTCTCTAAAAGTATTTTATCCGAGAGGTCTCACACTTTCTGTGACTATTGATTTAGTCCCCGAATGTTTTTGACTCCCGCGTACAAATTTTCATCTCAAAATTTGAGGGCAAATTAGACACTTTCCGTGACTAACAATTAAGTGGTCTCCAAAAGTATTTCATTTGAGAGGTCTCACACTTTCCGTGACTATTGCTTTAGTCCCCGAATGTTTTTGACACCCGCGTACAAATTTTCATCTCAAAATTTGGGGGCAAATTAGACACTTTCCGTGACTAAGAATTAAGTGGTCTCCAAAAGTATTTCATTTGAGAGGTCTCACACTTTCCGTGACTATTGCTTTAGTCCCCAAATATTTTTGACTCCCACGTACAAATTTTCATCTCAAAATTTGGGGGCAAATTAGACACTTTCTGTGACTAACAATTTAGTGGTCTCCAAAAGTATTTCATCTGAGACAAAAAATTAGTCACTAATACTTAACCTTTTCTTCCCTCCAAATTTTGGTGCCATTTATTCAGTGACAACCTCAAAATTTCAATGACCACAAAAAAAAAAAATTCCTACTTGCACCTAAATTGAGATAATTAGTGACAAAACGTCATTGTCACCAAAAATTAAATATTCTGTGACATCAAAACTTGTCATTAAAATCAAAATATTGTCACCATAAATTGCTTTCATTTGTCGCGCAGAACTCAACATCTTTGGTGACAAGGTCAGACGGCCTTGTCACTATTTGTTATATTTAGTGACAAGTTGTATTCTAAGGGTGTCACCGTTGATGTTTTTTCTTGTAGTGCCAACTCAATTTTGACAATGGTCGATCTAAACCGTTAATACTTCACGTCTCGCTGATTTATTTAAGGTCACCAAAAAATAGAGATTATTGGATCTCATATAATGCGTGATTGGATCATGCCTATTGCATTCTGATGAGCCAAATCTTCTATGACCAACAAAATTTATAATCACTAAATATCCTGTATTTGGTGAGTAAATACAATTTGGTCACCAATTATTTTCATTTTTCGTGACCAAAACGTGGTTGGTCACGAAACATGATCACCAAAAGTGTAATTCTAGCATGAATTATTTTTATGACTAAACAAGTAGTCACTAAATGTATTGAACCTCGCTCAAAATTCCCGCCAAATAAATTGGCACACTTTTTAACATATTTTTGGTGACCAACAATAACTAGTCTCTGAAAGTATACTATTAGTGACCAAATACTAGTCCCCAAAACTATTTTTATATTCTTTCGTGACCAAACAATATTTAGTCACTCAAAATGCCTGTCATTGGTGACTACAAAAAGTTTGGTCACTAATGAGTCCATATTTGGTGACTAAAAAAAATTAGGTCACAAATTGTATACTTTTCCGTGACCAAAACGCATTTGGTCACGAAAACTAGTCACAAAATGTGTAATTTCTAGTAGTGTTTTTTAGTTATTCTATTCTTCTTATCTAGATGAGTGAAAAAAGCAAAAAAACTAAACAAAAAATTGTGAACTATTTCACAATATTCACTGTATTTCACAAAAAATAATGTAATTCAAAATCAGCCTAAGTTCCCCAACCTATCATCTCATAATTTAAATTCATGTGCTTTTGAAGCGTCTACATATAAAGTCGGTTTCAAAATTTTTGTTATTGGATTGAGCCTTCCCAGATCCCACCTTCCTTGAACTCAGTATTAGAATATTACGTTTGATTGGTCATGGCTAAAAAATTAATCACCGTCCTATTGAAAGTATATCTCACGAAAAATTAAAGTCCAAAAATAGGGTTTACTTGAGATCTAACCTTGATATTTTGGGAAGCTAATTATTAGCGAGGTCTTGAATAGTCACTATTTTGAATTTACAATTACAGGCAACCCATGGGGCCGGGGATTGGTCAATAGTTGTTGGTGAAGAGGATAAGTTTGGCTTCTCCCCTACCCCTTTAATTGAAAGAATGTTGGAATTTAATCACCGTCCAATTTGACTTTCTATCTCACGTTTTATTTCGTGGGTGTGGGTTTCAAGAACAAACAATGCTAAATCCCACGAATAATGGTATTTTTTTAGGGTGTACTGGCTAGTTTATTCGCATCTCGACGAATTTCTCGAAAATCAATTCTATTGTCCACTAACGGGAGACTCATTTAAGTATAAACTAATCTCATAAAAATTAATATTACCTGAGAGATTTCAAATTTAAAACATAAATAGAAGCAAATCTTTGAATTCAAAATTTTGACCACTAGGCCAAGACCACTTTAAATACCATACTTTGAATATTTCGTGCATTGGTTAGAAATACTAAACTTACATTAACTATATTTGACCACCGCAAACCACGGCATTAAGGATAACTCAACGGGATTTTAAATACATAATTACCACATGTTGTCACCATACGATTATTATTGGCACTCGGTAACATGCATTAATATATAATGCATTTAAATCATGAGGATAACGTGTCTCGGTTATGTCTTCCTCAATGTCCGCTCAGTGAAATTTTTACAATAGATAATAAACTCGATGAGTCAAACAAAATAAATAATTTAAGTTACTCTTTTAGGCTCGAGATGAAATGGGACTCAATTAAAATCGGAGCACAGCAGGGTGGCACAAAGGCCCCTTGGTCCTGGGTTGTAGCAGTGGGTACTGGTGGTTCACGGTGGCAGTAGGTGCAGGATGGTGGCGGTGGCCTGTGCTTGGTGGTTGTCACATTGATGGGTGAATTCCAGTGGGCAGTGGGTGAGGAGATGGAAATCAAATGAAATTATTGGTAGGGATATTTTGGAGTCTATTGCCGATGTGTCAACGCCACACAAGCTGCCACGTAGGATAGAATAGAAAGAATGGTAAAAAAAGCTAAGCTCATCGTAGTATTCCTGAGCTAAATTAATATCAATTCTATGCCTTCAAAATATATAGCTAGGATAGTATTCGTCATTCCAGGAATAATTTACTTTTTTTTTTTTTTATATCGAGATATTTGGTTACTTTGAAATATGTCTCCAGGAATAATATACGTACTATCGAGGTAAATCTAGACATTATGATACTAAGCTAGTAAATTCATTTCGCATCAATTATGTTTATTTTACTATATTTACTAAATCTATCACAATAAGTAAATTTATCATAATTAATAAAAAAATCATCACAAATACGATAAATAGGAAACACGAACAGTATTATAATAATAAGTTAATCAATATGAAACTTATTACAATTTAAAAAATAAATCATTCGAGAGGTTTATCATATTTGAACTGAATATGATATAATTACAAGAAATGTATCCTAAAATTGTCGGAACCTCTATAAAACAATATCCCAAAACAAAATTTTGCATAAACTCGAAAAAAAACATATTATTATAAAATTAATGCAATCTGTCATCATATGCTCTTTCCATATCTATTAAATTGAAATTTTTAAGTTTTTTATATGTAAATTGTGGTGACATACAATCTACACTTACACGTGACAATCCCAAATAGAACCATGATTTAAGTAAATATATTTGGTTAAGTTTCAACTACAAGAGAAAATGTCTTTTGCGCAGAAATATTCGCGACAATGTGATAGATTACCGTCGCAAATACTAGTATTAGCAACGGTATTGATGCATTACTTTTTTATTTTGAATACCTAAATAAATAATGTTTGAATGTTATTTATTTTACAAATTTAGATGACCTCTAACGGAGAAAGACATGATAAGATCAATGTTTTTGTTAAAGCCAAAAAAAAAAAAAAAAGACCCTAATACGTTACTGAGTTTTGTATGTAATATTTTTTGAAATTTGCATTTTTATTTTGAATTGTGTACTTACCAATTGAAAATTGTAGGACATGTTGATGCGCTGAGAGAACAATAGCGGCTCGAGACCAAGTGTTCCATATACTCATGGGTAAAGATAATCATGATTATTGTCATATTATGGAGGGGGAGTGCCTCGGTTTGCTATTACAATTTATAATACTGGGTCATCCTCATAAGCTACTGGTCTTTCGTCACTAACTAGGATCAAGAAACATATGAGAGAGCATGTTATTGATGTCGAGTCTCACTTGAACCAATGACTAACTACCAAGGTTGATACGATCAAAGCTTATATGTTTGAGTACATAGAGCCTCGGGACTCAAATGCATCTAGACAAGTTAACTCTGGTATTATTGATGGATTATATATTGAACTTGTGGATATATGGGTATGTCTTACTGATGATGTCGTAATTTTGTAGGTTTTTGATGGATCTAATAGACATCGAGCATCTAAAGAGTCAGTTGGTGACGACCTCTCACCATTAGAGTAAAGTCATAGTACAAAAACCACCACCTTCTCCAAAACTAAGTGAGCAGGTGAGTTGCATTTGTCACAGAAGTATCTCTACGTGCATGCTCTTATTACACAAGCAATAGTGCATTAGACACACGGAGGGACACACCAGGACACACATGGGAACATGCAGGGGGCATGATAGGAATATAAGGGGAAACATAGGAGGGACACGACAGGGATACCTGTACACATGGGGGACACAGAGGTTAAGCAATGACACAAAGAGATGAAATATCATTAAACTTGGATATTGATTTATTGTAATTGTGCAGTTTGATAAGCTCCATTTACAATAAAATTTAGTTTGAGAAAATTTTCCTTCATTATGTACTTATCTTATTGAATAGTTTTTGACTTAGTGTTCTTGAGTTTACTCTTTATATTTTGTTTTAGGTAATTGATATGTACTAGTAAAATTCTGGTATTTCAAAATTTGATATTAGTGAAGGAGTACTTATTACTATTGACCTAATGTCAGAAGTGGATGGAGAACCATTAGGTGAAAACTCTTAATGCAAATTGTACATAGGAAAAGCATCAAATCCTAATGCTCAACTAGAAAGATCTCGTCAAAGTTTATTCATAGTTAGAGATGTTATTGGCTGATATGTTGCTTGGGCTTATTCTAATGTAATTAAATATTTTAGTTCAGCATGCGGTATAATTATTGCTCCATATAAGTTGTCTACTAAAAAATTTTAATTGGTTATTTTGGTGATTGAGAAAGAGATAGATACATAAGTAAAGTTTATCAAGATAAGAGCTCATTATTATAGGACTTTTTTGTTTTATTTTTTAGACTTCATCAAATCTTTATGGTATTGTAATTTTGTTAGAGATTTGAACAGTGATCGCTGCTATTCATTCAAGTAATTTATTTTTGCTAGTATTTGATTTTGATGAAAAGTATGTAGCTATTCCTCGATTTCTCGATATATTAATAAAAAATCGGTAATTCAATTATTAAATCAATTTGACTAGTAAATAGCAAAAATGCCATTTTATTATTAAATAGTAGAAAAGTAAGTTTGATCAGAGTTAATAAACGCGGAATGAAAATGACATAAATACCCTTAGGATTTGCATTTGTTTATTCTATAAGTAAGACTAAACAGAGCCACTATGGACAAGGTAGCCAAAAGCCACCATGATCTTCTTCGACGGGTCCCAACGCTTCATGCTCCGAAGGGTATTCTGGTTGCTCCACAACATCTGGTATAAAACACCAGACAAAGAAATTGCATGATGAGTTATGATATTCAATATAGAACACTCACCAACAAACCAAACTATTATATACAGATATACAACAAAATATATACTAAGCCATGATAATGATGACGTGCATAAATAAGTTTATGTAAGTTTGTTATGCTTCCGTTTTTTTAAAGTTTCTGAGAATTCATTTTTTCCCTGGTATTCCTTCTTACCCGACTGTCTTGAGTAAAATACTCAGTTGATATTGACAAATCCTTACCGAGATAAGGAAGAGACCTTCTACCATCTACTCGAGTCAATAGTTGTTTCACTCTAACTAGACCTGACCGAATATGTAGCTTCGCGAAGTCAGGTACCAATGATCCTTAGTTGCTTCTCCTTTATTGGCTTAAGGTCACCCAAGACAAAGTCGTCACTCCCTCAGGGCCCAAATCTGTTGACGCAGACGCACCCCGAAGTCACCACAAACCGAATACACTCATCTCCTAGTTGGGGTCCTTAGTCAAATGGAACGATGCTTGGTGGAACTCAAATCCACATAAAACACAAACTTGGGACGACGCCCATAACAACACTTGGCACGACGATCGTAACAATACTTGGCTCGACGGCCACCCATTTTTTCATTTTCCATTAAACATACCTACTTGTTCTCTAATTGTTTCCACTACTTATGATGTTCACTTAACATCTTCCGCTTTAGTGTTACAATAGCATTTGAACCGATGCCTTAATGTAGATTCTAGGTTTTCAAGTATCATTGAATCATGCTTTGTTCCATCTACTGCAATCTAATAATTCGTCAATATTTACATTAAACTATTGGCACAATAGCCACATTAGTCCACAATTGGCACGACAGCCCAATAACATTCAACCATTGGCACACCACACAAACTTTACTTCCCAACAACTATCATCCGTAGTTATATCCATAAATATGATAACATGCAATAACTGTCCAAACCATAGTCAAAATCAGTCAAACGCTCACACATAACTCCACAGAAACTCGTAATCATACAAAAAATGCTTGTGCATGCCGTTGCGATGTGTTAATGCAAAACAATGGTGGTTAGGGTCTGAATCTACTATCCAGGGGCCTGACAGCATTCTGGAAACTTTCTGAATTTTAGTAGGTCGCTTGAGCGGCCTAGAGCTCGCTTGAGTAGTTTGCCTAATTCTCGAATTTTGGATCTGATTTCAAAAATGTCAGAATCTGTAAAAAATTTAACAGGTTGCTCGAACGGCCTATAGCTCGCTTGAACAAGTTATCTTTTCCAGTAGCTCTGATTTTCTGCTCTTTCATCAAACTATGTTCGAATCAAACCCTAAACTGTGATTTAACGAAGTAAAACTAAAATTGACACTGCATACATCATACATAGATCAAAAGCTCTCTATCAATTGCACGAATCAAACAGTAACATAGATTAATTTCATGCTTGTAAAGACAGAAAACTCTAACATGCATATCTATGGAAAATTGATACACTACTTAATGTAGATCGTAACCTAAGGGTTAGTAGTGGTTTTCCCTACTTTGATCCTGACGACTAAGCAATGAAATGGCCACAGATTGACAGATCTTGCTCGGACAAAACACCTTGATAAAAGCGATATGGGGCTGAATATGCTTTAGGTTTTCATTAATCTTCCACGGCATAATACAAGCATTATATAAGAAAGGATTACAACTAATTAGGAAGGGATTGATTTGGAAAGAGAATAATTCGCCTACAATTATGGAAGGAATTGGTTTGGAAGGAGAATAGTTCTCCTACAATTATGGGATTGAGTAGTGATCCTAAGTGATTGGTTGCCGTGTAGAATCTGTGGAGATCTTGGACTGCTAATACTCCCCCTCAAGATGGAGCATGGAGAGACGTAATGCCCAGCTTGGACGTCAAAATGCGAAATTGTGCGACTCCTAAGGCCTTAGTGAAAACATCCGCTAACTGGTCATCGGAGGCAATGTGACGAAGCTGAAGAAGGCCTTGTTGTACTCGTTCACGAATGAGGTGACAGTCTATTTCAATGTGTTTGGAGCGCTCATGAAAGATTAGATTCCGTGCAATATGCAAAGCAGCTTGGTTGTCACGATAGAGTGTGATTGGCGAGGATAGAGGGACTGCTAAATCATTGAGCAATGCTCGAAGCCACAATAACTCGCAAGTGGTGGAAGCCATGGCCCGATATTCGGCTTCGGCAGAGGAGCGGGAGACAACGCTTTGCTTTTTAGTACGCCAAGAAACTGGACTGCCACCAAGAGTAATAAAATAACCAGTAGTTGAGCGACGAGTCATTGGGCAACTAGCCCAATCCGAGTCAGTATAACCGTTGACCGTTAGGTCTGAACTAGAAGGAAACAGTAAACCATGTGAGAGAGAGCCCTTGAGGTAGCGAAGGAGACGAGTGGCAGCATCCAAGTGAGGGACCCGAGGGGTGTGCATGAACTGGCTGAGAAAATTGACGGCAAAAGTGATGTCGGGGCGAGAAATAGTGAGGTATATGAGGCGACCAATGAGCCTGCGGTATGAACTCGGATCGGAGAGGGGGTCACCAGAATCAGCAGAGAGCTTGAGATGTTGCTCCATTGGAGAAGAGGCGGGGCGACAACCTGATTGCCCGGCATCCGTAAGGATGTCAAGAATTTATTTGCGTTGATTAATAAAAATTCCTGCAGTAGAGCGAGCTACTTCAATGCCCAAAAAATATTTGAGCTTCCCAAGATCTTTTAACTGAAAGTTACTGGATAAGAACTCCTGTAAGTGACGGATAGATTCTAAATCGTTGCCTGTAACAAGCAAATCATCAACATAAACAAGAACAACAAGTATAGTGGGACCAGTTTGCCGAGTAAATAGAGAGTGATCAGCTTGGGATTGTTTAAAACCAGCGGATAGGAGAACGGTAGACAATTTAGAGTACCAATTACGAGATGCCTGCTTGAGCCCATAAAGTGACTTTTGCAAGCGGCAGACGCGCGTCTCCCCCTGTCGGCCATATCCCGGAGGAAGGGACATATAAACATCCTCCTCGAGGTCGCCGTGTAAGAAGGCATTGTTAACATCGAGTTGGTGTAAATGCCAGTGACGAGTGGCCGCGATAGCAAGAACACAACGGACAGTGACCAACTTTGCTACAGGCACAAAGTTGTCATGATAGTCCAAACCCTCTACTTGAGTATAACCTTTGGCCACTAAGCGAGCTTTGTATCGTTCTACGGATCCATCTGCCTTTAACTTTGTTTTAAAAACCCATTTACAGCTGATCGATGTTTTGCCAGGGGGAAGAGAAGTAAGAACCCAAGTTTTATTTTGTTCAAGTGCATTGATTTCCTTAGAAATGGCATCACCCCAGTGGGCATGTTTAACGGCTTGACTATAGGAAGTAGGGTCATGAGAGTTAGATAAAGCCGATATAAAAGCAAAATGAGACTGGGAAAAGTGTGAGTAAGAAATGAAATGATGAAGTGGATGGACCGTACCTGAAGACTAAGAGGAAGCGGGGGTGGAAGCAGTTGTGGCAGAAGGAAGAGTAGGGCAGATGTAGTCCCTAAGATAGCCCGGGGGCGATGGTGTCGGGATGGCCGAGAGGTGACGGGCGAGGATGGCTGGCCCGAAGAGTCGGGGATGATGGGAGTGGTGTTCATTGGGGAGAGACTGGAAGTTGGAGGTTCGGTGGATGGTGGGGTGGGGTTGGTTTGATCAGGAGGAGGATTTGGGGCGTGGTGGAGTAGATTAGGAGGATTGTGGTTGGGTAGATTAGGACTATTATGGGTAGGGAGATCAAGGGTGCTTAAAGGTTCAGCGGGATATAAGGTGGTTAGGCTAGGTGCCGGGTTGGTGGGGGGTGGGATATGGTGGGGGCTTTGGGAATCAAAAGGGAAAATATTCTCAAAAAAAATAATGTCCCGAGAGATAAAAAACGTGTTCGTGTCGAGATTAAAAAGCCGGTATCCACTGTGGCGGGGAGGGTATCCCAAAAACACACAACGGACACTGCGAGGTTGGAACTTGTCATGACCGACACGAGATGTTTGTGCATAGCACAAGCATCCAAAAACACGTAAGAATTTGTAGTTGGGAGTTCTGCGAAAAAGATATTCATAAAGGGAGACATTTTTTAAATTTTTTGAGGGGGTGCGGTTAATGAGATAAACGGCAGTTAAGATACATTCGCCCCAAAACTTGATAGGAAGGTGGGCTTGAAAACGTAAGCATCGGGCCACATTTAATATGTGACGATGTTTGCGTTCGGCAACACCATTTTGCTGAGGGGTATCAACACAGGTTAATTCTTGTAAAATCTCATTATCATGAAACAATTTTTGAACCGGACGAGATAAAAATGCTTGGTCATTGTCTGAACGAAAAGATTGAACTTTGGTATTAAAATGAGTTTTGACCATGTTAATAAAAAATTGGATCTTGGAAAGAGCATCCGATTTGTAACGCAACAGATACACCCAAGTAGTACGTGTGCAATCATCCACGATCGTAAGAAAATAACGAGCCCCACAAGTTGAAAAAGTATGATATCCACCCCAAATGTCAACAAATATACGAGCAAAAGGAACAGTACTTTTATTGGGAATTAAAGAAAAAGGTAGTCTCGTGTGCTTGCCACGCAGACATGCATCACAAGGAGAAATATTGGTAGTGCGGCTAATAAAAGAAGGAGGTAAACTAGTGGGTGCTGGGTGACCTAATCTTCGGTGCCAGAGGGTGGGGTCATCAGATGGGGTTGCAAGTACGGTGGAGGACGAGGTGCGGAGGTAGTATAAGCCATTGTGTGCCTCACCCGCTCCAATCACAGTCTTCGATTTGAGGTCCTGAAAAAGACAGAAAGTGGGAAAAAAAAAAAACAATGCACTTAAGATCACGGGATAATTGTTGCACAGATATTAAATTGAAGCGAAAACTGGGAACATGCGAGACATTAAATAGAGTGATGGAGGGGGTAACAATTATATCTCCTGTATGGGAGACATCATGAGTAGAGCCAGAGGCAGACCGAACTGGCAAAATCTTATTGGTAGCTGTATAGGAGTTAAAAAAGGATAGATGAAGTGTCATGTGAGATGATGCCCCACTATCAATAATCTATTCGTTTAAAGGAAAATCTGTATTACCAGTGAAAAAGGCAGACGGATTATCGAAAAAAACATTAGCTGAAGAGGCCTCGGACTGGGCTGCAGAATTGGACCGACCAGAAGATTGGTTGGAAAGACGATTGAAAAACCAATCCGGGTACCCGATTAGTTTAAAACAACCTGATTTATAGTGTCCCTTACGGTCGCAATGAGTACAAAAAGCATTTGGGTCTTTGTCGGGGCGGCTTGATGAGTCAAGTTGCTGGGTATTTTATGGCTGGCGGGGCTGGTTTGCCCGTGCAAGATTTTGTTGCCGATTTGGTTGTTGTTGTCTAGGCTGGGATCCGGCATAAAAGGTCTGTTGAGGTTGGGCCGGGGAGTGGTTTGCTGAAGAAGGACGTTGCCCTTGATGATGGCGCTGCTGCCCGCCATTGGGTTTGGGACGATTGTGCTGTGCTTGGTAGTTGTGACTCAGCATTGCTGAATCTTCTTGTGCGGGTTGGATAGGGGTGACTGGTTGTGAAAGCTTGGTTTGTTCTTCCGAGATTAATAAGCCATAGACCTTCCCAATGTCGGGAAGAGGATCCATGGCAAGGATTTGAGTGCGAAGAACAAAGTAGGGTTCATTGAGGCCCATCAAGAGTTGATAGACCCGTTCGTTTGAAACCCTTTTTTGCCATGCAGCAGCGGTGTTACACGTGCAGTTGTTGCATGTCCAGGCTGGAAGAGGGGTGATTCCATCAAGTTGGTCCCAAAGGGTTTTGAAGGTGTTGTAATAGTTGGTGATGTCGAGATTATTTTGTTCAAGATTGGAAATCTCTTTCTGAATTTTGAAGATGGTGGCGTTGTTGCCTTGAGTAAATCTAGACTCAAGGTCACGCCATAGTTCATACAGTGTGCGGCAACTGGCTAAGCTTGGAGTAATGGTGTTGCTGATGCTGTTCAATAACCATGAGAGGACCATCGTAGAAACTCGTTTCCATAAGGGTTGAATGTCGGGATCTGCGGGGCAGGGTAGGGTGTTATCAATGAAACCCAATTTGTTTTTTGCACAAAGGGCCATCTCAATAGAACGGCTCCAGGACCCATAGTTGGTATGGGTTAGGACAACATCAACAAGAGGGGTACGGGGGTGGTCGGCTGAATGGAGAAAATAAGGGGAAGAGAGATCAGAAATAAGTTTCTGAATCTTTTCTTGAGCCTCAACCATGTCGGTAAAAATAAGTTTGAGGCTGAAGCTATCTAGTTCTTCCAGTTTTGTGGTGGGTTTAATTTTTTGTGGGAGGTAGAGTAAGAGAACGTACACCACGCTCTGATACCATGATAATAGCGATATGGGGCTGAATATGCTTTAGGTTTTCATTAATCTTCCACGGCATAATACAAGCATTATATAAGAAAGGATTACAACTAATTAGGAAGGGATTGATTTGGAAAGAGAATAATTCACCTACAATTATGGAAGGAATTGGTTTGGAAGGAGAATAGTTCTCCTACAATTATGGGATTGAGTAGTGATCCTAAGTGATTGGTTGCCGTGTAGAATCTGTGGAGATCTTGGACTGCTAATACACCTTCCTTCAAGAATCTCTCAAGAACACTAAGAACGCACTTCTTCTCTCTCAAACTCTTTTTTGTGCCTCTAATATGAATTAGCAACTAGAAGTTGACGAATACCTCTTAGTTTAAGTAGGAAGTTCCCTCATAAAGACGTAATCAACACCATAATCACTGTTAGAACGAAAATCGTATCTTCCCATTGGTGGCCATCAAATTCGTATTCTGCCCAATCAGGAATTCGAATAGATCGCTCGAGGGGTCTCCGAAAACAACGGTCGCTCGTGCAAACTCCAAATTATAAAGCCAGAGTTTAAAGTAATAAAAATTAAACTACTAACGAAAATTTTATTTTTATTTATTAAAAATTAGGGTTATTACATGGATGTTTGGTACGAAGAATAGAATATTTTGTTAAGTTATATTGCTTCTTCAAATTTTTATTATAAATGAAAGATTATTTTACAAAACTTGTTATTATAAAGTAAATTCTTTATTATAAAGACTAAATTGTTATTATGTTCTGTATCCGTACTAGACTGTAGCTAATAATTAGTTTTCCATTACAAATACTATTAATATTCGTGACACTAATTTATATTTTAATTTTTTACATCGGTATGGAACCGTTGGCAATAATTATCCTTCCCGTCGCAAAAAAAATTACGGCTGTAATAGGCTGATGCAAAAAAGCTTTTGCCACCATAGTTGCGACGCCACCGACACTGTCGCGATACTGTCACAAAAAAAAATTTGTGACGGTAAAATGAATTTTTTTGTGACGGGAAGTTCTTGACACAAAACCTATTTTCTCTTGTATTGATTATGATATACCAATAACAAAAAAGGTTTTTTTTCAGAGAAAAAAAATCTCCTCTACTGGATGCCACCAATGGAGTCATAGTTGCATAGTTCTAAAGGCAGCCTCCCTTTATTATGAGAAATGGTCCTCAGTCCTCAAAGTCTCACATCATGTAGAGATAGTGAGATTTTATATATATAACAACTACAAATCTGCACATGTTCGTTTTTTCAATAAAGGGCAATTAGTACCCTTTGCGAAAAACTATGAGGTATCCCAGTCAAATAAGATGGCAATCCAAATTCCAATTTTAAATTGATTTATTTATTCCCTGAAATAAAATAGGATTCAATAACTGGCCAAAGAAGGACCACAAATTAATTAGAGATTTATAAAAAGGTCAAAGGTTTATAAACTATTTCGTGTCTTTGAAACTTAAGTTTTCACATGCACATGATCATAATACTTGATGGTCAAATTTGGTTAACGTATATAGGCGCGTCCATATAGAAATAAACTATATCTACGTATATGTATGTATGTGTGTGTATGTTGAGAAAGCAGCCAAATTTTCGTTTGGTCGATCCTTGGTTCATATAATAAATTCACTGCAGTTTTAAAACTATTTTCTATATTTTACAAGAAAACAATATATGTACTATATAGTTTTGCAAAATAACTTTTCGTGGGGCACTTTTTGAGATTGCCATGTAGCATCCTTTTTGTTTTTGTTGACTATTATCTTGCTCATTCAAAAAAATTGAATTTCAAATTCACTATAGTCAAGATCGATTTATCAATAATTTGACATTTTCAAATGAAAAGTTCCACTCTCATTGTTAAAATAGAAAGAAAAAACAATGAACGAACAAAAGAGAAACATTGTAATATTGAACTATTGATAGTTTAAATATTTCAGTTAGCTAGTGAGTATATTTGTTCCTATTTTTTCTTCTTCACACATTTTTCCTTTCCATTTTACTACTCAACAAATTTCAACGTCAAACTAAAGATCCATAAGCATTTATGGCTGAATGGTTAAAGCACCTAACTCATAATTAGCTAACTCGTAGGTTCAATTCCTACAGGATACACGCTACCTACTAAATGCATGCTACTAGCTAGGACCCTCTCACTAAACAATGTCGCTCTATTGCAAAAGAGTTGTGAAGCTTTCATTGGCGTGATCATAAATATAAGCTTTCAATAACAATCCAATAGATGAATTTTAGCTGTTTAATTTTTTTACAACGAGAAAAAATTTATTGTTCGACATTTGCTATTTTGATAACAGATAATTTTTTCTTTTTGTTGTTTAGTAATGAGCTTGTGGTGAATATATTGTAGGGATACTTTGTCCAATTGGCGTAATTGACATTAGAAGTTAACATTTCTTTTCGACTAAAAGAGTTAAAGAATATTCTCTATTAATGACTTATGGCGGAAAGCCCCTTAGTTATTTTTCGTAATTGTGATGTTTTTGCCTTGTGAAAGAGTTAAAAAAACAAACATTGAACAATCAAAACGAGATTCATGTATTACATGGTATTCTAAAGACAAATTTGTCGCCTTATCAAAGGTGTTTGAGGGATGCGTTTCTCGTCTCGTCTTTCTCCCAAAATACATTGGTTTCTGAACATAGCAACCATACCAAACTAAACTAACAAAATTATGGCACACTTTCTCTCACTTGAAAAACCACGAGGAACAAAAACACAATAAAGGACAAAAGCTCTAGACTCGTGGAGTATATTAATGTGTTTCAGTGTAATTAACAATACATGTGTACATGGGGAGACCTTTGACCTTTCAGCTGTTCCAGAAACCCTTTCAGCTATAGGTTGTTGAATTTGGTCATGAACATAGTTGATGATGCTAGAAAAACCCATGCACCTTTACAGCTTCAAAACTGGTTTACACTTCTAGATACAAACATGTTACATGTGACGGAAGAGACTCTTTAATTCTTGCACACCAGAATATTTTGGAGCACGTACATATAACTCGGGGGGCTTGAAGCCGAAGCCGAAGCCGAATCCAAGCCCAAGCTCAAACTCTGAATCCCCTTCAAGGTCGACTGTAGGTTTTGAGGAGTAAAAAAATAGTAATTTATGGACTCAAAAAATCCAAACCCAAGTCAAGCAAGCCCAAACGAAAAAACTTTAACCAAAGGCCACAAACCCAAGGCCTTTGATCTCTGTTTGATCCGGGGGCAACTGCAACGCATACGCGCACAGAATGTATTTCTTGAGGTCTAATCTCGTAAGCAAATTAACTTGGGAGTCATATACCAACCAATGTCTAGGTGTTCTTAACCTTTTCCACTATGCACACTTTGTTGACCAATTTCTCATTTAAATCTTAACGATTTTTTTTCATTCTCTCCATAGTATATATACCTTTTACGTAATAGTATCTATGAGGTTGTGAAGATCCACCAATGCAATCCGATTCATTTCCTCAATCTAAGTTGCACCTATAGCCTACATAGAGAACAACCAATTAGTGTTGTCCAACCTCATTCCAATCACCATTATAAAATAATTAGTGTTTTTAGCATTAAAAGATAATTTTGGCGGGTAATTAAAAGAATAGACATAATAAATGTAAAACAAAATGACTTCGAACGCTAAATCTGATAACAAACTTACATTCGAGGGTTACAAGGGAATTCAATCTACTTCGAACTAATCTTTAATTGAACTACTTATACTATTACAGACTACAATTAAAGCTATAAGTGTAACTATGGATACAACTACTACTATGACTATGTTAAGTACTGAAAAGGAAGGACAAGTATGGAAAAATAAGTAAGTGTTATGGGTGAAATCCTCCTTTTCTTCTCAACCATTGCTCCTATTTATAAACCATCCAAGTATTTGGCGTCTTTTCTTTCTTTTAGATATCATGCTTTGAGTCTTCAAATGTTAATTCCTCTTTGATATAGGACCAAATCATGATCGTCGCACTCAGCCATGTTCTCTTTCTCTTCCTGCATCCATGACTCATGTATCCTCATATTCTTCTTTTACATACGTGGGCATCCACGGCAATTGGATAACTGTCCATATACATAAAACATTGTCACTTTGTATTCTGTACATACCCCTTTATCAGTGTCAAACGACACCACTTGAACTCCTTATTGTCACGGACCGCCAACTTTCGTGACATTTGAGGCCCTTAAAAGTTGGTAGAAGCTTGAAGAAGGCTCTAGGACGCTTAAGAAGAGTCCGGAAAGGTCCGGAATGTCCTAGTCGAGCCTAGAGAATTCCAAAAAGGTTCAGAAGGTCGGAGGGGAAGCTAGAGAATTCTGGAAAGGTCCAGAATGTTGCAAGGATGCTAGATGCAGCTAGAAGATTCTGGAGAGGTCCGAAATATGCTGGAAGCTGCTTGAAGGCTCAAGAAGATGCTGGAAGGTTTGGAAATATTCTAGAGTTGTATGGAGTGTTCTACTTTGTTCTTAGATGTGTGTGGAATGTTTTAGGACTTAGTAGAATGAGAGAGCTCTAGATCTTTCCCAAAAGTTCCCTGAAGCCTTTAAAAGGGTGGAAGGCCTCATTTGTGAGGTAGCTTGGGTGAGAGCTTACGAGAGAGCTTAGGAGAGCTTGGAGGAAAGCTTGAGAGATCTAAGCTTGTGAGCTAGGGAGAGAGAGTCTTGTATATCTTGTCTTGTAAAGAGTTTGTTTATAGTGAAAGAGCTTCCTTTACCCAAATCTCTTGTCTTAAGAGTGTGTGAGTGTCTCACTTGGGTGGTTGGGTAGGTTTATCTCGTAGAGAAAGACTGACTTGGGCATCAAATGAGTGATTTGCCTAAGTGCCGCACAGTGCGCAAGTGGTGAAATTCTTGGGCCGTGACATTATGCTCTTAATCAGGTGTGTACACCTCCATTGTGTAGTGCCACATGTCATATTCATATTGGCAGATAGATTAGGCCTGCACCAGCATAGTTTAAGTTCTTAAATTATGCTAGTGGATACACAAGCCGCTTGTTTTTCGCAATAAGAAGTTCGTGAGAAAACACAACTGCTCATTATCATCATATTAATTTGTAACTTTTATTCCAACCTCTTTGCATGTCACCTATAAATACGAACACTTAATGCAAGCTAATTTCATTCGTCTTCCACCTCTCTTTATTATGGGGACTCTCAAAACCATTAGTCATACCTTTGAAACACTTTTTGTTGCTAAATTGAATTCTCTTGTGGTTGTTGACATTTTAAACTCTCCAGCTGAACCCTTAGGAAATTGGGATGACAAACTTCCTATCCCAAACCTTACCCAGGATCACGTTGGGACCTTCCAATCGTTACTCTCTCATCGACCACGATCCTAGTCGTTATGGGTGGTCTCAACCCCCCCCCCCCCCCCCCCCCCCCCCAAGGGATTTCACCATTCTCACTGAAGAGTGATGAGCCTTTACCATCCCACATTTGCCAACACAAATGTTCATTTTAGGCTCATGGATGCTCTGTATTCCTCCTCTTTTTGTCCTAACTTTCTTCGAGCAACAGAGCTCAAGGAGACAGCTGAACTTCTAAGCTTTGACGAACTGAACATCAAGCTACTACCTAGAAGAAAGAATGGTCTAACAAGATCCATCGCATTTATTACCTTATAGGGTACACTGAATTTCCAACTTTGGCCCCTCTGGGGGATGATGCCGATGGGTTTAAAGGAGTAGCCGATCTATACTATGATTGTGCAAAGTTCTAATCGAACTAAATAATTTACCCAACTGATCTAGATGAGCAAGTCAAAGAAGCCAAAGAACTACTAGTTGTCTTTGATTTTCTTCCCTTCGAAGTGTTACTAGAAGACATTCCTTGAACAAACTTTTGATAGGCTTGTGAGATGGTCGCAGTCTTTGATGTTAAACGCATGATTTTCTACAAAATCCATGCCTTCAGTACGCATTTCCTAAATCTTCTAAATTGGCTGCATCACCATTGTCAAGACAATCTTTTCGACTAGGTCTGGTAGGATTATCATGACATGAAAGGCAAACTTCAATGTAGGCATTATAAGATTCTTGCTTTCAAAGACCTACTATTGAATTGCTCTCAAAGGCTTTTCAGAAGAAGCATAAAGCCACATTGCAAAAGTTTTAGGTGAAAAAAGCTAAGCTGAAATGTAAGGCTAAGAGGACAACTCTAGCCTTCCAATCGTTGGTCAATAGATGGTTCAAGGATCAGGCAAATGAAGAGAACAAGAAAATAGAGAAGGAATTTCTTGACTTTGCTTGGAAAAATTTCACATTATGGTTACTTGGACATTTTTACAGTACTTCAAGGTTATTCCCCGCTTTCACTGGGAAAACTCACTGTCTAAGTAGACATTGAAGCTGCAAGTCCAAGTCTAGCTCGCAGATCTTAGGTTTTTTTTTTTTTTGGTAGCTTAACTTAGCTTAATTTTCTTATTCTCTTTCCCATGTAAATATGTTTGCGGTGCTAATGAGTATCCTAACTTCACACGTGTGCTTTCAGTAGCTCCAATTAGCTGTGCAACTTTTCTTTGATTTGGCATATAGATCGAGACAAATTTTTCTTAGATTTCATCATAGCAAATCTAATCTGAGTCTTGTCATCATGATTTTACTGTGATTTATCCTTAACCTGTGAAAAACACGTAGCAGAAGTAATTCAATGGAATTATTGTGCTCACGTCACCTACCACCTTTTATGGTGCCTTTAAATAGTGGGTGAAGAATTATTTTTCTTCACTTCACTTTTGGAGCTACAATGGAAAGCAATGGTACTCGTGCCTTTACTCGAGCACATCTAAACCACTTACAAGAAGAGCTCTCTATGCTAGTATTGAACCTAGAGTAGCATATAAGAAAAGAATTTCAGATGGTATTAGACCTCGAAATTCGTCTTGTTTGTAAGGACCTTGCTGATTTGGTTGCCTACATCAATAGTGAGATTGATTTTCCGAAAGTATGGATCATGCATCTAGAAATGGTTCATCTCCTTCCTCCAAACGTTCCTCCAACCGACGACAATGAGGATTCTTCCTAAACATCAGCTCCTTTTGTTTTTTACTTATGTAAAGTAGCGTTCTAAGGCAACTCGAGGTGACTCATGTATGTTATTTTTTTGCTCTGATCTTTTTGTACACACGTGAGGGTGTATTTATTGTACATCGATGCAACTAATATATTGACTATATATTTGTTTCTGTGAGTATTTTATCTTGTTCATTCACACAAGTCCTTATTTTCATTTTGGTCTTCGTTGTACCCAGAAAATACTTGAGTTTTATCTTTTGAAAGATCTTTTACCAATGGAATAATGTTTGGCCAAATAAAAGAAAAATGAGGCGTCGCCTTACGCTTCACATGCTAACTTTTTTCCTTTTTTGGCGGTTACGAGATATGTAAGGGCGTCTGACAAAGACACTTCGGCCACCACCTAATGAATAGGCGTCCTTTCAGTCCTCTCGTCTCACGCTTTTGTGTATACGCGGCACTTGTCTATTTGTTTCTTCGATTTCAAAGCGAACAAGTCTGCTTATCTAACCATCTCTTCTCTAATAACACTTACGACAACAAAAAATCAAATTAAAATAATCATACAAGATGCAATCAGATGACATCACCAAAAATCCTATAAATTGTGAGCAGATAAATATGCATAATCGAACACCGAAACAAAACCAATCACTAATTTTTGTTGCCACCATCAAGCGTCATCTGAGTCCACAGAATTCGATCTGAATCCTGAAAACCAAATCATTCGCTAGGATGAAGTCACAAATCCTCAAAACGCATACGAAATCAACCACAACCGGACTAACTTCAAGAACACGCGATTCTTGGTGAAAAGAAATTGATCTGAATCGAAATCAATCTGAATCAAGAACTCGTAATTCAACAGGAAATCAATCTTTATGAATAGCTATCAAAGAAGGCACGACTCCTAAGGGCAAAAACATAAAAAAGACATAAAACATGTGATTTGTGTTTTATACTTCACATCACGTTAGTAAGTTTTAATACAACTGCCACGTAAATGTAAAAAAAAAAAAAAAGGCAATAAATACATATTAAATTTGTAAAAATTATACGAGCTTTCCATGATCATCACGCACAATAATAATACAGACAAAACTTAGTGGTCTTGTCTTCTCAGCTCAAATGCTTTTCCACCCACTTCTATAACATTTTCATTGCAATCTAACTTACTAGTGGATTCAACCCTCAAAATTATCAACTACTACTGAAACATAGAGAAGTCTGTTGTGCATTGCGCACAGCATAACGTGTTGCGCGTTAAAACGATATTGTTTTGACACGCAAAACATTACCCGAAAATTGTTCGGTCAGTACTCAATTCTTTGATCAATATTTTGTATACTAAAACAATATCGTTTTGATGCAAAACACGTCATGTTATACGCAATGCACATCAAAAACCCCAAGACATGTGTTTATCTAAATTAGGGACCGTAACACATACTACGTGGATTATCCATTTTTCTCCCAAGATCTAACAAAGTGAATCATCTTGCTTCACTGGCTAAACTTGTCCCCATGGACCAAAAGTACAGAATAATATTATTTCTTTCTAAGGGGTACCTAATCTTGAAAAGCAAGAAAAATTATAAATCGTTATCGTCGTAGCTTTGAAAGTCGTGTACAAAAATGCCAAAGTAATTTTTTTTTTAAACCAAGAAAACTCACCTAAAACTCCAATGCACAAACGAAAGATTCGTTACGTTCTTAACTTCCGATTCTATTCGATCTGATGTAGAGCAAAATCATGTAACTATAAATCTTTATTGAGTACGTCTTAGGATATTTCATTACTTTTAATTGGTGGGGTAGAACTTATTTCTTGTATTTGTGGTCAAAAGATTGAGTTGGATACACGTCCCATATATTTTTCTAATTAAAAATAAGACTTGGGGTCTTATAGAGGAGATGCAATTATACCACAAGCATTATCCTTACCTTGAGAATACCACAAGCAAACTGAAAGAGTCATAAAATTTTGAGATTCTTCAAAAACCGAATATAAACAAACACAATAACATAACACATGTAGTTGATTTCAATTTATCAACCGGCGATCAGTACTATGTCGACATCGTAAGTTCGTATGGCGAAGGGTAGAATCAAGATTCTACGTTTGTGAGGTCGAGATTTTTTTTTTTGGGAAAAGTAGGGGTGAATATAATTTGGGGAAATCGAAATATAATTTTTTTATAATTTTAAAATTTATGCTAGATTCTAAATTTTATTGAAAGTTTTGGAGCAGCTCCGGATCTTTGGTGTCTATGTAATTCCGCCCCTTTGTATGGCTAAGTGGGGACGTTGACGTTGCAACCTCGTCAACGTAGATTATGGCCTACTCCAATCTTCATGACTCATTGAGGTAGACCGCAGCCGCGAAGTTGATTCAACTTGCGGTGAAGTTGCAGTGGAGTGCGGGGAGTGGGGTATATATGATTGGAGGTTGGGAAATTGAATAAGCAAACTTTGTGGATTGTTTTGCAAAATTCTCAACGTCCGCAAATTTAACAATCTGTTCGTACAATATTATCCGTTTTAATTGTTAAAATTTCATAGATTTCTCAGTAGATAACCAATCTCCAATCTTTGTATTGTTATAGGACAAGAATGCTTCGTTCTATTAGATTTTTATGCTCTTACGGCTCTAAAAAACCTTATACAAAGTATTATTGTATTCTATTACATAAAGCACTAAATTTTGTATTTACCAAGTGATATAGAATCTATAACCGTCCATCCAGACATCCAAATGACATCCACCCAGACATCTAGCACCATAACATATTTGGAGTGTCACAATCTCTCCCACTTGTAAACAAACTTGCTCGTATATGAGACCAAGATTTGTCCCACATTTTCGATAGTAACGACCAGCTCTCACCTTGTACACTATTGCCCACTTTGGCCACTCAAATCCTATAAACTTTCTAGTAAGTCGGTTATCCATACATTGTTGTATAACAACCACACTTAACTATGAAGTCCCATTGGATTTTGGCTATCACGACTTTAAAAAATCTTGAACAAAATAAGATCATAAACTATTATATAAAATACATAACTTTGCATCCACCAAGCAATGTGAATCATTTTTACAAAATAGTCGAAATACAAATCAAATCTTTTCAACCCATACATCTAAATATTATTCTTTTAAGAAATGTATTATATATGTGCATACCATCTGAGCACTTTCGCATATTATGATTATATATATTAAAAAAATTAAAAATAACTTGCTTCCAAGTATATCTTACTTCACGAGAGAGAGAGAGAGAGACTTGCAACAAAATCTCATCCCAATGCTTGAGAGAGAAAAGGGGGTAGGGGAACAGAAAAGCTAAAGAAAACAGGCCCAGTCAGAGATACACCCAACTTTAGGCCTTTGCACAAGATTTCAGACCTGAAATCTTAGTACCTAAACCGAGTAAAAATGACAAAATCATAGTAATAATAATAACTAAATAAAAGAGGAGAAACAAAGTAAGAAAAAGTCAATTTCCACAGTACAAGCCTTTCCCCTTTTTCCCAGTAAAAAATGTGTCGAAGTACATTTGAGCTTTGGCATCACCCATGTGATAATATTCGCATCAAAGAAGTTGGTTCGCGTTTGGTCACTAACTACTTTTGATTAGAAATACTACAGCTTGATTCCTTTCTTTTAACCCTCCACTGTATATATAAATATAGAGATGGAGATGGAGATGGAGATGGATAGATCATCAGCCAGAAGATTGGCGCAAAGAACAAGCCACCACTTGTGCCCATTGTCTCAACCTCGTCTTCACCGTCTGTGGATTTTCACCTTCACCCAACACAATTTTCCCATTAAAAAATACAGATAGTGTGAAAATCAAACGGCAGATAATAATAAAAATGAAGAAAGGGAAATTATTTCCAAAATAATATGAATGGTCAACTTTTCACCAATGTTCTGAATACCGGATCGGTTTTGGTACCGATTTTCCTACTGGTACGGTACGTACCGGTACCGGTCATGTACCGGGTACCGTACCGGATTTATCGCAACTATCAATATATATATAAATTATAGAGAGAAAGCCAAAAAAAATTAATTTTTTCCGCAATTCTTTAAAAAATTAAAAAAAAACAAATCCGGTACCGGCCGGTATTCGGCCGATACGGCCGGTATTCGCCGGTACGGCCGGTATTGAGAACGGTACGGTACTAGAAGTACTTGGTACCATTTTTTTGCCAAAACGGTACGTACCGACCGGTACCGGCCAGTACGGTACGGTATCGATAACATTGCTTTTCACTCAGTCAAGTGCATAAAACAAAACAAATTACGCACAACGTGGTTCCTGCTCCAGAAGTTCTACTTTTTATGATAAATATAATGCACAAACAAAGCTTTTACAGAGAAAATACGGACTGAGATTTCTGAAATTACAGTTAGCCGTCATAAGTATGTTGCTTTCAATTAAAGGCTCGTAGGATGATGACTTTGAATTTGAATTTTGTTTTGATAAAAAGAAAATTAATGGCAGTTAAAAAAGAAGGAAGAAAATTAATGCCCAGATAAAATTAGATTCTCTTAGAACAAAATTATTTTTTATTAAAGACAATTAATATTAACTAATTCTTCTGGTATACTTACTTTTCAACTTTTATAGAATTAATAATTAATCATGAAGAGAGAATCAGAAGTTAAGAAGATTCAAACAAGACGAATTTAAAAATATTAATGATTTGTTATTTTTAAAATATTTTGTTAAAATAAGTAATTAATTCAAAATTTTAACACAAATTTAATTAAAGAAATTCGAAAAAATGATTGAAAAGATAATGACAATAATGCTACCGAACACCCCTTGGTATAAATCTGTCCGGAATAATCTCACAATTGTATATTTCAAAAAGGAAAAAGATAAAAAAGCAAAAGTTTTATACCAATGAACTATCAGAAGTTTCAAATTAAAAGTTTTCAAAATAGATTGTAGGATTTTTAAGTGAATTTTGCATATAACTTTAGCCTTTTAAAGTTTTCAGTTGCAGTCGTGGGTGTTTTAAAATAGAAATCAAAGTCCACAAGAAATCACATATTAAAAATAAAACTCTGTTTATGGATTGCGATTTAGGGATTGAAAGATCAAACGTTTTGAACTGAAGGAGAAAATTACCTTTACCGAATATGGTGTGGGGGCTACCCACGGAAGACGGTGATTCGCACTCCGACGCCGTCGTAGAAACCAAAGACAGCGATGACGACGACTTCGATACGGTGTCGTAGTAGTGCTTGTTAACGGCGTAGTAGAGGCCCAAAGCGGGTAAAGTATCCGACAATCCTTGATCCGTCTCAGGCGAGTCGAATCCGAATCCGAGCTCGATACAGGCCTTCAGCTCATCCAGGTCCTCGTCGGTCACGCTCTTGCTCCGCCGTCTTCGGCGATCGTGGTTGTCCTTGCGCCTCATCCATGCCTCGTCGCGGTAAGCGTCGGGAGACCACGACTTGTGCTTGATGAGCGTCGGCGGCGGCGGGGCCATTGGTTGTTGTGGACGAAGGGCGGTGGGGATACCTTCTTCCGCAACCCCCACGGCGGGGGTGGGCGGAGGTCGGCGGACCCCGGGGGTAGATTGAGGGAGCTCTATGGCTTGGTTTTTGTATTTCAAAATTCTAGGGTGTGATCTGTGTTTCATTGTAGAGAGAGATTATAAAGGAAGGTGAGTAGTAGTGTTTGGTGGGGTCCGGGTGCTGCAGGGCCATCCAACAAAGCAAAGCATTGGTTGGTCCGCGTCATGATGACCTGTCCTTTCTTTTCCTAAAAGTTTCCTCGTAGATGCGTATTTTGTTTTCCAATTTCTTCCCTAATATTTTATTCGAGTAAATTGTAAATATAACCCTCAAGTTTTTCTCAAATGCATTAAAATCCTTGATGTTATGGAAATTATAGATCTCCTCTTGTCACTAAAATGACCTCACAGAGTACGTTGACCAAAATACTCATGACACTTTGTCCATGTCAGTTCACATAGTATATTGATCTGTGGCTTGAATCAATAACCGGACCACCTTTTTTAATTTGTTCTGATTTTTTATTTTCAAAATATTAAATTGAAACCTTTACATGATCGACTCTATAATCTAAGAAATAGTTGAATTTGCATCTTGTTCTCCTCCAAACAAGGCCAAGAACCAGTTATATTGTCGATGGATACTGTTCATACTCTCTTGGATGCACCTCCCTATCTTCATTACTAATTTGATCGTCGAATAATTTTTTGCCAAAATCACCCCTAGTCTTAGGACTTGTAAGTAGGAACCACTGCAAAAGTAAAAAAATGACCGTCATATTTTCGACACCATCAGAAATCAATTTGAGATTTGATTTTAGGACTTGTTAATAAAAGTTGTTTACAATTTAATTGGGGTATGATTGTAAGGTTTCAGTGTTTATATAATGTGCAATTCTTGTTTTAACTTTGAGGGTTGTTGTAAGGTAAAGATAAGATGAGAAATGGTGTTAATAATGATATTAGTTAAGGACTATGAGGCATAAACTTCGTTGGTCGTGGAGTATGTTGCAATTAGAAGATGGTTTGGCTCTTTTAGGTTTAGAATTGACACTTTGCAAAAATATGTAATGTGGCCAACATCTCGTAAGTTTGTTAGTCAAATTAACGATCAACTAATAGAGGGGGACATATGCTATGTGGACATGAACCCTAAGGTGCAGGATGTAATTTGTCAGAACGGTAGGGATTTCACTGTATTTGACAAAGACCTTGAGGGTGATAATCGTAATTTCCCCTTATTCCTTATTCCTTGTTCCTTATTCCTTATTCTTTTCCATTTCCTTGGGTAATTTGAGGACGTGGATTCCATTTTTCTTTTCCTCGAAACAACTTCTCCTTAATTAAACTATTAAACCGAGTTTTGTTTAGATCTAGATCATGTAAAACCGAAGAAAAATAATGAAGGATATAAATTGTTTTTGCTTTTTTTTGGTTCGTTAAAAAGGAATTTTAAATGTGTTTTCTTATTTATTTTTCTTTTCCATTACAAATTATAGATCCAGAAATCAAGATTGGTATGATAGTATGTATAGCGGGTGATATACTACTCATATACAAATCCCCAATTTAGTTTCACTTGGCGGATGCGATTTTACATTTCGTATTTTATATTATTTATTTTTTAACATTTGATAACAAAATTTAAATTATATTATACATAATGTATTCTGTAAAATAAATCGGAGAATTCACAATCTCATAATCACTTACAGAAATTCTTCATACAAATTTTCACACTATCCTTTTATAAAATTTATTTTGTGCGTTATAATCTAAATATTTTTATTATATTATAATTTAATATTTAAAATTTAATTAGCTTTGAAACACCCAAAAAAATGGTAGACCTAAGTTGAAAAGATGGCAAAATTGATCTTCTTTGCAACTTCCTTCTATCTATAAATTAATTAAGAAGTTGGTTTATGGATGTGATGTTTTCTCCATAAACTTTTTTGTGTTAAAAAAGGGAAAAAAAATATCGGCAAGGACATGGCCTCGAATAGAAAGAAAAAAATATCTTTTGGCCATTCCTACTTTAGAATACTTTTCTTCACAGTTCATCCACCCAAAAGCTTCTGATTATTCTTGCCGATTCCGTCTATATGATCAGATTATTTATTTTATATAGTTTGATTTTTAGTTGTTGTTATAAATCAATCAACTCAATTAAAAACCACGATAAGTACTTGATTCAATTATTCATTTTTATATAAGATTATAACTTAAAATTTAAAAAAAAAAGTGTTTTCCGATTAAAGACTTGCCGATAAGGGATTGAGTTGAATTTATTTTGCAAATTGACTAAAAAATCAATCTTTATGAAGTGAATGAATAATCAAATAAACCGTTGGTGATTAGGCATTTGTAGTAATTACAGTTTTAATGCCAACGAGCTACTGCCTACTAGGGTTGTGGTACGTAGCTAATTTTTTTTCCTTTTGGTAGGCATACAAATTTTTTTTTTTTTTTCAAGTAATCAGATCAAATTGTTTTGGCATATTTATTTTGTATAATTAATATTGCTATTTGAAGTTCTCATCTGGCCTAAATTAATCGGTATTTATGTCGTTGTCTTTTATATTATTTTCTTAAGTTTGTGTTCATTTTTTCCAGTTATTTCTCTTAATGAAATAAATTTAGAAAGTAAAAAATGTATGAGAAAAACTAATAAAAATTTAACTAAAAAATGAAATTTTTTTAATGGAAATTATTTTTGATCGAGTAGATCTCATCGAGCAAATCATTCATATAAAGTTGTGATTACTATAATTTTTTACAAGAATATTTCACTCGGAGAGATCTATAAGATGAATAACTCGGACCACTTATTTGGGCCTGAGGATGAAGCCCATTTTGAGAGCACACCAAAATTCTTGCCCCATGGATGCAACGGCTACTCCAAAACTGGTTAATAATAGTTGTCCGGAGGCCAATCAATTCTGAGCCATTCGATGTGTGTGGTCTCGTGTGTATTATGTGGGAATTACGTGCATCAAACGATTCAAAACACATTTATATTCGAACATCAATCTCCGACAAGTTATACACAACTTTCATAGATTGTTGAATGTAAATGTTTCACTTTCAAACGAAGTTTTCACTTTTAACTTTTATCATTACCATCCCCACTTCACCCAGTTTTTTTTTCCTCCTCCTTTTAACAGTTTTTCCGTAAAATTAAATGATTTTATATTTTGTTTATATGTAGTTTGACTTCTATCAAATTTATACTAATGCTAGAAGTGGGGTAGCCCATAATCTTGTGTTCTGTTTGCATTTTGAAGACCAAAAGATATGCCTTTAGAGGCACGCAGTACACGTTTATGATCGTCAAAACCCAATTGTTAGATGGAAACAAATCTCTTTCGTAAGAAATTTTTTGATGAGTCATAGGTTATCTTCTCTTTAGTAATCAATAAGTATAGACGGGCACAATTGTTATCCACAACACGTGGGGAATGATAGTCGGTAAATAACAATCATGAACTATATACTCGAATAAGTTTTTCCTTTGACGGTGATCTTTCCGTAGATTCATCTATGCAAACCTTCTTATGACTTCTCATTCCTTTAAATTACTAGTATTCTATACATTATGCTAGAGGGTAGAAATGAAAACTTGTTAAATTTTTTTTTTTTTTTTTTGGCATACAACAAAAATGTTTCTACGAGTATTTGGGTACTAGCCAATTGGTATTAGGCGACAATAAGTGAACGTTCATGTAAATTTAATAATAATCTGGTAAGAATTTATGGATGAAGTAACGTTTCGTACCATCTTTATTCTACTGAGAATTTTCCTTAAAATTAAAGGCAAAAAAGGATACTTTAGGAATAAATATTTACCCTGTCACTTACATTGAGAAGAATATAAATAATGTTGATAATGAAACTATTGTGAAGCTTTTTACCAACAATTGTGCGAATTTTTAATTGTTTACACAATCCACAACTCTCAAAAAATTTGAGAAACCAAACCACAAAAAATAACGAAATCATCAGTAACATAAGCAAACCATTAAATTAAACATGATAGGAGAAGCACAAGTATATATCATCTTTGCTAAATTAGGTAGACTGCATTGTAGATTTATTTATAAACCCTCAAAATTCAGGTGTAAAATAAAAAAGGCACCTGAAATATACATATCAAGAAATTAAAAATCTAGGCACAGGTTTATTAGCATAATAAACAACAAGAAAAAATGTTGTTTTCTGTGTTGCTTTCTCTACTTTGGCTATTGTTGTGGGGAGAGAAAGGGAGAGAAAAGCACCAACCGACAAAGAATGATAACCAATTGTTAGGGATCAATTTCCTTTTCTTTACAGATGAACAGGACGGGGAGAACAAAAGGAAGGGCAAGATTCCTCCTTGTACAGTGAGATCTCATTCTCGACCAATTGAGGCATATGAGATCGTTCATCAAGTACGCAACGAAAACTATTAGCAAAACATAATTCAAAATGAGACTTGAACCACCGAAACCTCTTTACTTGGTAATGTAATTTATCAAAACCAGGCAAGATGAGATGCATACTTGTATGCAGGAAAAAAAAATAGAAGCTATGCAATTTTTCTATCTCATCAAACTTAAAAAATATTAGGATCCTGGCATTAGAGGTGCGCTATAGGATTCATACAGTGATCTTGGTTTGAAGCCTTGTTCGTGGTGGTTTTAATTTGTTAGTGCAATCAATTAATCACACACATAATATAGAATACGAAACAGTAAAGAAATCAATACAAGATTTACGTGGTTCCCCAAAATCGAGTATATCCACGGGAGCAGAGTGAGATTTGTTATTTGATATGATGTCTAGTATTTTACAATAGAGAGTATTTATAGATATAGTATATTCCAATCCCAATCTTAGGTAAACCAACTCTAATTAGAATCTAACTCTAATTAGGTCGCATACTCAAACTCTAATTAAGTTATATCATACCGCGGGGGGCAAACCCCCAAACCATTAGGCCTTCGGCCCAACTACAATAGTTAAATCTGTGATTCACTTTCCTCGTTTTGCTCTACTACGCTCGGCATTTGGCACACTCCATATGAGTCATAAGTTCCAACAATCTTCACCTTGGCGAATATCATCGCCCCTTCAGAAGATAATTTATCTTGATCCAACTGGCTTGGGGGGATGCCTCATCTTTATCACCTAGAGACATTTACCAAGTTCCAGCAATACTCGAACTTGTCCGCAGTCACAATTTTTATCAACATGTCAGATGCATTCTCGAAAATGTGCACATTTTCAAGTATCAAATCACTAATAGCAAACAACTCGCTCACCGTGTGAAACCTCACGTCAATATACTTGGTCCTAGCATGGTACACCTGATGCTTCACTAAATAGATGGCACTCTGACTGTCACAATATAACTGTACTCCACCTTGATCTATGCCCAATTCCTTCACTAGCCCCTTTAACCACAAAGCTTCCTTAGCAGCCTCTTTTACCGTCATGTACTCAGACTCGGTAGTAGATAGAGTCATTAGAGGTTAGACCTTGGATCTCCAACAAACAGACCCACCCGCAAAAGTAAACACATAACCCATAGTAGATCTCCTATCGTCCACATCTCCAGCATAATCCGCACCCACAAACCTCACAACTTAAGTTTGATTTTGTTGCCTAGCAAACATTAGACCACGGTTTACCATACCCTTCAAGTATCTGAATATTCACTTGATTGTCTTTCAATGCTCTTTGCCTGGATTGGCCACGTACTTGCTGACTTTGCTAGCTGTATGTGCCAAATCGGATCTAGTACACACCATTGCATGCATTAAACAACCAACTACGCTAGCATAAGGCACTTTTGACATATCCTGAATTTCTTCATCTAATTTTGAACACTAAGTGGTAGATAACCTGAAATGACTCGCCAAAAGGTGTGCTTACTAGTTTGGCACTATTCATGCTAAACATTTCCAACATTTTCATCATATTGTCCTTTTGAGACAACCATAGCTTTTCCGTTAACCTATCTCTGTGAATCTTCATCCCAAGCATTTTCTTAGTACTCTCCAAATCCTTCATGTCAAATTCTTTGCCCAACAAGGATTTTAATTTGTTTATCTCAGTCTTACTCTTTGCAGCAATAAGCATATCATCTACATAAAAGTAGTAGGAAAATATATGACCCATCATCAAGACTCTTACCATAAACATAACAATCATACTCACAACGTGTGAACCCAATCCGAATCATATAGGAGTCAAACTTCTTGTACCATTGTCTTGGAGATTGCTTGAGCCCATAAAGTGACTTCTGCAACTTGCAAATAAGGTGCTAGGTACCTGACTGCATGAACCCCTCCGGCTGCTCCATATATATATTATCCTCCAAATCACCATGGAGAAAGACCGTTTTCACATTCATCTACTCCAACTCCATATCACAGCTAGCCACCAGTGCCAAGATAATCGTGATTGAAGTATGACTCACCACTAGAGTAAAGACCTCATCATAATCAATCCCCTTCCTCTATGAGTATCCCTTTACTACCAATCGAGCCTTGAATTTTTCTTTTTTCCTTTTCAGACGCAACTACTTTCTTCTTGTAAACCTATTTGCACCCCACTGCTTTCTTTCCTTGAGGTAGGTCTTTCAACTCCCAAGTCTTATTCTTATGCAATGACTCCATCTCCTCCACCATGGCCTCCATCCATCTGTCTCTTTCACAAGTAATAATGGCCTCTTGGAAAGTAGACGGATCTCCACTAGTAGTAGATAATGCATAAGAAACTAAATTCTCAAACTCATACCTCATTGACGGTTTGATAACACGTTTGGGTATCCCTGTGGTTATGCTTTCCTGTTGCTTCTACTGTTGCTGATCAAGCTGTTCCTAGCTAAGAATCATCCAATTCTATACTCTCTCACTCGACTTGAATACCCTACTACTTGCTACCTTCTCCTGACTCAAACTTCTGAACCTCTGAATGTGTCTTGACCGTAGAAGCTTTGTCAAATATCACATCTCTACTGATCACCATGTTTTCGGATCCCAAAGTACCCTTTTATCCCTTTTTCATATCCAATAAAGATATACTGTTTGGATTTGGCATCAAGTTTTGACGTCTCATTTCTTTGGAATGTGAACCTAAGCTAGACACCCAAAAATTTTCAGAACTGAATAGTTTACCTCTTTGTCTGTCCACACTTCTTCTGTCGCCTTTTCGTTTAGAGCAATACTTGGCAACCTGTTTATAACAAAGACTGACATATTTACTGCCTCTGCCCAGAAATTTTTTGGAAGCTCTGCATTAAGTCTCATACACCATGCCCTTTCTGTAATGGTTCTGTTCAACCTCTCTGCCACCCCATTTTGCTGCAGTATCTTTCGAACTGTCTAGTGTCACTGTATTCCATGCTCCTCAAAAAATTTCAAAAATTTGCCATCCTTATACTCTTTTCTATTATCCGTTCGGAGAAACTTAATCTGTTTTTCTATCTAGTTTTTCACTTCAGCTTTCCACATCTTGAATGTTGTAAACACCTCAGACTTGTGATGCATGAAGTAAACTTAAATTTTTCTCGTATAACCATCGATAAAGGTCACGAAATACAGAGATCCCTCTTTCGAGGCTACACTCACTAGCCCCCAAACATCTTAATGAATATACTTAAGAATCCCCTTACATCTTTGTGTGGCATGCTTACATGATTTCACCCCTTTCAGCAGATTCCTCTTATGTAGCTCCAACATTCGACATTCCCCTATATGTCCCAACTGCATATGCCAAAGAATGATATCATCAGTATCATCCATTGTGGTGGCAGCAGCTCGATCTACAACTGTACTCCCTATCAGCTTGTAAATATTTTTTGGAATCTTTGAACCCTTTATGATCACCAAAGCACCCTTCGTTACATTCATGACTACACCTTCAATTTAAGACCCACAACCGTTAGAGTCTAAAGTTTCCGTAGAAATTAAATTCTTACTCAAATCTGGGACATGTCTAACCTCACCTAAGGTTCTCACAACACCATCAAACACTCTGATTTTAATTGTGCCTATTCCTATGACTTTACACGACGCATCGTTACCTATAAGAACATTACCACAATCCACTGATCTGTAGGTGTCGAACCATTCTCTGTCAGGGGACATGTGATAAAAACATGCCGAATCCAGAATTCACGAATCTGCTAGATGATCTTGATTAGTAGAGACCGAAAGCAAATCACCATCCTCTGATCATACTGCTCTATCATGTTTGCAGTATTTAATGGTCCCGTTTTATTCTTTCCTGCTTTTTCTTGTTTCTTCTTCCAGCTGCCTCTTTTTCCCTTATTTAGATAGTTTTTCTAGAAGTGACCCGTTTCATTGCACCTAAAATACTTCAATTTAGAACCGTCCTTTGCTATCAATTTTTCACGCTCAACTAATTTCCCTTTGTCCATCTTTTCACAAGTAATTTATCTTGGTGTCTCTTTTCTCATTTTTCTCCTAGTTTAACATATTTTGAAATTTTACACTTCCACACATTTTGGATCGAGGGGAGGGGGTGAAAGAAAGTGAACGTGGAGTCTATTGTGCATTGTGCATAATAGGACATGTTACGTGCCAAAGCGACATCATTTTGACTCGTAAAACACTGCTCGAAATTTGTTCGGTCAGCGTCCAACTGTTCAGGCAGTGCTTTATATGCTAAAACAACATTATTTTGGCCTGTAGCATGTCTTACTGTGCACAATAAGCAAGGGTCCTTGGTCCAAAGGAAAGTGATGGGCGGGGAAGAGAGGGGAGGAAAAAGAGAGGGAAATATTTTTTACTTGTTTGATTTATGCAGAGAAAAATATTTGCTCATGTTTGATTACAAAAAGAAAGTGAAGCTTATAACATATTTTTAATTTTTCATTAAGAGATTAGTGTAATAAAAAAAACGAAAAACAAAAAGGGACATAGTCAATCTCAGTTAAAATCCAAAGAAAGACATTAACAATAAAAAAATGAAAACAGAAAGGAACACAGAAAGGGATGTAAAATCATGGGCGTTAAAATCACCATGAGCAAAGAGACGTAGAATACCGAATTCGAAGAGACTATAATGTACTTTCTTATAGTGTGCGTATAATACGGATAAAATGATATAATTTTATTCGTTTTTGTCCTCAATACTAACAGTTATTAAGGAAAAAAAATAAGAAGCAAGTAGAAATTCAATATACATATAGATTTCAAGTTCATCTTCAAATATGATGTTAAAAACGTTTAATTTTACATTATAATACTATATAATGTTATATAGTTTTAAATTACGTTACATTTCTTAGGTGGTAAAGTTTGTATAACAAATAATTTGTAATGTTTATCTTATTAATACTTATTTTTCAAACTACAAAAATTATTTGTATAATTTATCCTTTTTTTCCTTCCTCCTTGTAATCGCAACCAAAAACAGTACAGACTTGGTGTGTTCATTTTGAATGTTTCTAAAATAATTTTTGGAAAAAAATTCTAAGATGTTGTTTTGTATAAGTGTTTCAGAAAAAATTTGGGAGTTAAATTTTTTTGGCGTTTTCGATGTGTGTCGCTCTTCTTTTATAGAGAGATGGAGTTGTTTGAGAAAAAAGTAAAATTGTTTAAAAAATTTATTCCAAAAACTTGTTTGGAAAAAAAATTTGCAAACAAGCAAAACGAACGCACTCTGAAAAATGTTGTTTGGTATAAGTGTTTCAGAAACTTGTTTGGGGAAAAAATATTTCAGAAACACTTTAGAGAGATAAAATTATCTGGGAAAAAAATAAAAATATTTGAGAAACTTATTTTAAAAATTTATTTAGGAAAATACTCCCAAACTCCTTAAACGAACATTTGGATTTTTATTTTTCCTCTTTTTCACCTGTTTCCATAAGTTCCAGACAGACTTGGTTTAGGTCACATTAGAGTCTCTACCATTCTGCAGCTAACGGAATCGGAATTGTTTGTGTGTGTCAGTGTGTGATAGGGGAGAGAGAGAGAGAGAGAGATGTGGCACGAAGCTCGTAGGTCGGAGAAGAAGGTCCACGATATGATGGACGCCGCTCGAAAGAGAGCTCAGAGACGAGCTGTTTATCTGGCCAAGAGACGGGGCGATCCGCAGCAGTCGATCCAGGTCGTCGGATCTCGTTGCCGCATGTACCGTGATGACGGCCTCTACCAGGCTACCCAGGATCAGCAAGGCCTGTATGTTTCCAAACCCTAAAAATTTCACTTCCCC
Organism: Arctostaphylos glauca; assembly: GCA_019985065.2. Classification (NCBI taxonomy): domain Eukaryota; kingdom Viridiplantae; phylum Streptophyta; class Magnoliopsida; order Ericales; family Ericaceae; genus Arctostaphylos; species Arctostaphylos glauca. The sequence goes on from JAHSPW020000014.1 coordinate 10,946,210, forward strand.
AATTCAGTCGCCCTTCCGTTCTGTCCTTCTATCACTTTCCGTGTTCTTGTCGCTTTATTATGTTTGTTTTGATGGAAAATATCTGAAATTAAAATACCTCAAATAAATGTTTTTCCTCTCTGTTTCTGCTGTTAGGAAGATCATCTCCTGGAATTTCGAATGAAAATTGTCTAATTTGGTTCCGTTTCTTGAACCTTGACATGGAATCATATAGAAGTTGACGTAAAAAAAAAAGATCTTTTGAGAGTTGTTTTGGAGTCTAGTGATGATTAAACTCAAAACAGGCGACGGTCTAGTGATACGCCTGGAAGGTTATATGCGTAATTCTTCTTCTAATTGCTGTTAGTCAGTTAGATAGTTAGCTGGTTCTGGGTTGTTAGGCCGTTAGTAGGGAAGTGGTTACAGTCGGTTGGAAGTAGTTACAGTTGGTTACCGCATGGTTATAAAAGGGGGGAAGTCAGCGGGGGGGAAAGGCGGTTAATGTGTAACTCCTAGCTTTCATTCTCTATCTCTTCTACCTATCCTACTCCATCTCTGTAAATTCTACCAAATGCAAATAAATAAAGACTAGCAGTTCAAATCATAAGCTCTCATATACGAATCTAGAAAGGATTACCTGGCAGAAGCTTATCGGTGGTATCAGAGCCTGCGATCCTCTTGGCGGTGGAAGAAACACAACAATGGCGGATAACACTCGTTCACAGGAGCTGAGGCGAATGGAGGAATCAATCCGTCGAAACTTAGAACAAACAGATCGACATGCTGAGGTTTTAAGTGGAATAAAGAATTCAATGGAAAGCCTAACACTACTGATCACAACATTGAATGCCAAATACGAAGGATTAACTGAAAAGGTGATTGCTACTTCAAACTTAGTTTCTCATGTACCACCACTACTACCAAATCCACACGTTAACCCGGGAGGTGTTAGATGTTTTCAGCCAAAACTAGATTTTCCTAAGTTCTTTGAAGAAGATCCAGATTCGTGGATATATAAGTGTGAACGGTTTTTCGAGTTAAATTCAATAGACGAGGCACAGAAATTGCGTCTAGCAGCATTACATTTAGATGACAAAGCCATGAACTGGTTTAGATGGTATGAGAAGTCACATACCATGCGCACATGGCAGGATTTTGCTAGGCTTGTATTGTTACGGTTTGGAAACAATGCCTACGAAGATGCAACGGGACAGTTAACCAAGCTAAGGCAGTGGCATACCGTGAGATTGTATCAGGAGAAATTTGAGGAGCTAGCCACTAAAACTACGGGATTATCAGAGGATTTCTTTGTGAGTTGCTTTGTTAGTGGATTAAAGGATGAAATACTAGCTGGTGTGAAAATGTTCCAGCCTAGAACTATTGCTCAAGCCATGGGGTTGGCACGGTTGCAAGAGGAAACCGTGGAAGCCTTAAATAAAAAGAACAAAAGTGTGTCTAAGTTTGCTCAAACCTCATTAGCAGCAAAACCTTATGAGATTCATCCCAAACCACCAGAATCTGGTGCGTATGTTAAGAAGCTGACACAAAAAGAGATTGAGGATAAACGATCTAAAGGATTATGTTTCGGATGTGAGGAGAAATATTTCAGAGGTCATGTGTGTACAAAAAAACAGATGTTCATGTTGGAGGCTGAGGAGGAGGAAGAGGACTTCGAGGAAGCACATCAGGAGTTAACTCCAGAGCTTCCACAGGAGGAATTCCAGATTTCAGTTCATGCTTTGACTGGAATACCGTCATATAGAACAATGTGGCTTAAAGGATATGTCAAGAAACAGTTGGTAGAGATTCTCCTTGACTCTGGAAGTACACATAACTTCTTAGATTTGACATTTGCTAAGAAGATTGGGACTGTTATTCAACCTACCAGTCCACTGACAGTTATTGTGGCTGATGGCACAAAACTCATCAGTAGAGCTTTTGTGGAAGATTTTAAGTGGACCATGCAAGGAAGTGAGTTTAACACCGAAATGAGGCTAATACCTTTAGGAGGTTGTGATATGGTGTTAGGTGTGCAATGGTTATCCACCTTGGGCCCAGTTTTATGGGATTTTCAGAAGTTACAGATGGAGTTCACAGCTTTTGGTAGAGAACATGTCTTCAAGGGTAATGATTCTACTAATGTGCAACTAGTGGATGTTAAGCAGATGGAGCAATTGCTCAAAAAACAACCTACTGGAATGTTAGCTCATGTGTGTAGTATGCAGGCCCTACCACCGCTAGTATTACAGCCTGAGCTCAATCAAGTTTTGCATGATTTTGGAGATGTGTTTAGCTCTCCTACTGGTTTGCCTCCAGTTAGAACGCATGATCATCAAATTCCTCTAAAATTGGGTATTCAACCGCCAAGTATTAGACCCTATCGATACCCATACATCCAGAAAAATGAGATTGAAAAAATAGTTCAAGAGATGTTGGATAGTGGGATAATTCGGCATAGTGTCTCTCCTTTCTCCTCACCCGTTTTGTTGGTAAAAAAGAAAGACAATTCGTGGCGTATGTGTATAGACTATCGAGCTCTCAACAAAGATACTATCAAAGATAAGTACCCTATTCCCATTATTGATGAATTGTTGGACGAATTGCATGGAGCCAAATATTTTTCTAAGCTGGACTTAAGGTCCGGATACCATCAGATCCGTATGGCACCCAAAGATGTGGATAAAACTGCCTTTAGGACACACGAAGGTCACTACGAATTTTTGGTTATGCCTTTTGGTTTAACAAATGCCCCATCTACTTTCCAAAGTCTTATGAATGATGTTTTCAGACCTTATTTGAGGAAATTCGTCCTGGTGTTCTTTGATGACATTCTGGTTTATAGCCTGACTTGGGCTGATCACTTAACTCATGTAGCACTGACTTTGGCCAAGCTTCGTACCTATCAGCTGTATGCTAAATTATCCAAATGTGCTTTTGGTCAGCAACAAGTGGAGTACTTAGGCCATATAATCAACATTCATGGCGTATCAGCTGATCCTAGCAAGATTGAGAACATACTAAGCTGGCCTAGACCGAATTCTATAAAGGCCTTAAGAGGTTTCTTGGGGCTCACGGGTTATTATAGGCGGTTTATCAAAGGCTATGGTAACATTTGTCACCCTCTTCATTTGTTACTTAGGAAAGACTCTTTTCATTGGAATTCTATGGTTGAGGTTGCCTTTTCACAACTTAAACATGCTATGTCCACGGCACCAGTTTTGGCCCTGCCAGATTATTCCAAACTATTTGTTCTAGAGTGTGATGCCTCAGGTAAGGGGATTGGTGCTGTCCTGATGCAAGAGTGTCAGCCTATAGCTTATTACAGTAAGGCTATTTCTCCAACCAGGCTGGGTTTGTCAACCTATGAGAATGAACTGCTGGCAGTGGTTATGGCTGTCACTAAATGGCGCCATTACCTATTGGGTAGACATTTTCAGATTAGAACGGACCACCAAAGCTTGAAATACCTGTTGGAGCAAAGGGTCACTACCTTGATGCAGCAAAAATGGATTTCTAAGTTAATGGGATTTGATTACGAGATCATCTATAAAAGTGGCAAAACTAATGTAGTTGCTGATGCTTTGTCACGGGTTGGCGATGAAACAAATGTTAACCCACCAGGTAGCCTGTCAGCTGTAATGGTGGTGTTGTGTAATTGGGTAGGGGCCTTGCAAACCAGTTGGCAGCAGGATAATGAGTTACAGAAACTCATTCAGGACCTTCAACAAGATCCTACTAGTCATCCTCTCTTTACTTGGCAGCACGGTATGCTATATTACAAATCCAAGTTGATTGTGGGCAATGATGTTCCATTTCGTTCCAAACTGATCCAAGAACATCACTCCAGTCCTACGGGGGGTCATTCTGGGGGTGAAAGGACTTATCAACGGTTAAAGCAAGCTTTCTATTGGAAGGGGATGAAAAAATCTGTGTTACAATTTGTGGCGGAATGCGATGTGTGTCAACGGAATAAATCTGAAACTATTGCCACTCCTGGACTCCTACAGCCTCTCCCGATCCCTACTCGACTATGGTGTGACATATCCATGGATTTCATTGAAGGATTGCCTTCTTCCTCTCAAAAATCCGTCATTTTTGTGGTTGTGGATCTCAGTAAGTATGCTCATTTCTTGCCTTTGTCTTATCCCTACACCGCTACTACTGTTGCCCAAGTCTTTCTGGATAACATTTTCAAGCTACATGGGATGCCAGGTTCTATTGTTTCTGACCGGGATCCTATTTTTACTAGCTCCTTTTGGCGTGAATTGTTCCGTCTACAGGGTACTACTCTATGCATGAGCACTTCATACCATCCTCAGACTGATGGTCAAACTGAGGTTGTGAATCGCTGCCTTGAAAATTACCTTAGGTGTCTCACTGGTGATCGGCCTACCGAATGGCTTAAATGGCTCTCTTTGGCCCAGTGGTGGTATAATACTACCTACCATGTTTCTTCTGGTATCACCCCCTATGAAGCTCTCTATGGACAAACACCCCCTAGTCTACTTCATTATGCTTCGGGTGGTACAACCGTGGCTGCTACAGAATGTCTCTTGCGCGACCGGGCTACTATCCTCAAGTTATTTAAGGAAAATTTGGCTACCTCACAGCATCGTATGAAACAACTAGCGGATGGCCACCGTACTGAACGTGTGTTTGCAGTTGGGGACTGGGTTTATTTGCGCCTTCAGCCTTTCAGACAAGTCATTGTGGCTTTCAGACGCAATGCCAAGCTCGCTCCTAAGTTTTTTGGTTCTTTTCAGGTTCTACAGAGGGTGGGATCAGTAGCCTATCGGCTTGATCTACCACCCACTTCCCGCATTCACCCCGTATTTCATGTATCTCTCTTAAAAAAGAAGCTGGGCCTTGGGGCGGTGGTTCAAACCCAGCTTCCTCTCACTGCTGAGAATGGTCAGATGCTAGAACCCCTTGCTATTTTGGATCGCAAGCTGATTAAACGACACAACCGTCCTCATTCTATGGTTTTGGTCCAGTGGTCTAACTCAATCCCTGAGGATGCTACTTGGGAACATTGGCCTAGTTTCCATCAACGGTTCCCTCTTTTTCAACCTTGAGGTCAAGATTGTTTTTCAAACAGGGGGTAATGATACGCCTAGAAGGTTATATGCGTAATTCTTCTTCTAATTGCTGTTAGTCAGTTAGATAGTTAGCTGGTTCTGGGTTGTTAGGCCGTTAGTAGGGAAGTGGTTACAGTCGGTTGGAAGTAGTTACAGTTGGTTACCGCATGGTTATAAAAGGGGGGAAGTCAGCGGGGGGGAAAGGCGGTTAATGTGTAACTCCTAGCTTTCATTCTCTATCTCTTCTACCTATCCTACTCCATCTCTGTAAATTCTACCAAATGCAAATAAATAAAGACTAGCAGTTCAAATCATAAGCTCTCATATACGAATCTAGAAAGGATTACCTGGCAGAAGCTTATCATCTAGCTACAGAATGTGGACAATCTTGGGCTGGTTACTCTTTTATTGTTCGTGATCAGTTAACCATAGCTCATAGCTGTTTTGTTCAAACTTTCAGTAGATTAATGACGAGCAAAGGAGAAAGGATATGGAGATTTAAAAGAAAAATAAAGAAAATGAGACAAATCATGAGGAATTGGCACTTGCGATAAAGGGAAGGATAGTCTAGATGTTAGCTCAGGTTGAAAATGATTCTGATTGAAGTTCTTTCGGTTGACATCGTAATAATGAAGCAAGCTTCACATGGATATGAAGGGCTTGGTGTTATTGTGGCGTGATTGCTTGTGGTCATATGAAGAGAAATTGTTGGCCGATTAGTTCTATAATAGGGCTATATGTTTCAAGTGGTAAATATGGTTAGACTGTTTTGCAGCTGAGTGATGGTTAGACTGTAAAATCAACAACTAGCAAAGGCGTAGTTGCAGACAATATTGTCATCAGGGAGTTATCGAACTTTCAGTTTTTGGTTTACCTAGGTTGTTTGTTCAAGACTGTAAATGGGTTTTGAAGAAAGGGAAACTGAAAGCTTATGGAGATTTTCAGAACAAATAAAGGGTTGAGAAAAATAACGGGTTTGCTATCAGCAATGAAAATCAGCCTGAATTCCCCACTGAATATCTTTAAAGTTTAAACTATTCGCGCAAATAGTTTAACCTTTAAAGGTGTTCAAGATGCTTTTCAGGCTGATTTTCATTGCTGATAGCAAAATTGGAAAAATAATGATTGAAACTTGCGAGTTGTGACAAAGGGATGGACAATCTAGATGTTATCTGTTAACAGTTTTATTGGTGAAGCACCAGTAAGAGAGATATCAAGTGTTGAGGTAATATTAATGTGCTGTTATATAAGGATGATGTCCATAATCATTAGAAAGAGGGCTTGTCTCCATAATCTAGATCTTACTACATCTGGAAATGACTTTTCTATTGATAGTGTTATTAGCAAAGCACCTGATTGCAGAGATTTGAAGGGCTGATGAATTATTATCGTGCTGTTGTATGAGGATGGTGTCCACAATCTTGAGGAGAGATGGATGGTGGTGGACCATTACCCAATCTTAAGTGATGCTAGGTTAGTGGTTGTGGTGAATGCCTATTGGAGATAGGATGGAGATTCATTATGGAACATTTAGGCCTTTGTGCCCTTGTGTTGATGAAGTGCATGTGAGGGAAAGGAATAGGTGGCGATTTATGGTTTGGTGACTCTAATGTGTACATTAAACCATTTTTTAATTATTGTGTTGTTTAAGGATAGTGTAAAGGCGATAAGTGCATTGTGGCGCCAAATGTCTTTGGATATGAGCACGAGGCGAGAAACGAGGCGCGTGCCAAGAAAAATAGCAGATGTAACATAAAGTTTCTTGCCTCCAAGAAAAATAGCAGACGTAAAAGTGTATACTCCAATTCCTCTTCAACTTCAAGGAATGGACGGAAGAAAGTGTGTACTCCAATTCCTCTCACAACATGAAGAAGAAGGTTGAATAAGAATCTTCAAGGCCATACTATGGATAGTTGGGACTGATGCACCATGAACAACCCACCAACTATATAGATGCATATTCCATCTATCTTGAATAGAATCAATGTCGGGAAAAGGCCCCTCTTTGGTTGAGAACTTGACATATTCCATATTTTCTTGGTACGCTCTGTTGAATCATCGAAATACATTTGATTGTTTTTAAGCATTTATTTCCTTATGTGGAGGAACTTGTTTTGGATCCTCATGAAGGCATATGTCACTATAATAGCTAAAGGACAAACCGACAAAGTAAATGTATAATCAGGAGATGAATGGACTAAAGACAAAGTCAACAAAAATGGTATTAATTTTGGTGCTCGTACTTTATTATGTTATCACCTATCTTAATTTTCCGTTATGTTTGAGTTTATATTTCATATAGTGATTCAAGATATTTGTCTTATATTTTAGGATACCTTGGAATGGGAAAGATGATATTCTGATTGATAGGTACATTGCCTCTCTCTCTTTCTCTCTATCTATCTATCTATCTGTCTGTCTATATATAATATAGAGAGAGAGTTCCTTTCTAACGAGGATTCCTAATGAGGACCTCCCATTTCTTGATCAAATGTTGATGATCTGAATCGTTCAATGTGTTTAAAACATGTTTTTAAGAGTACCTACGAGAAATCGGCTCAAAATATTATCAGGCAGGGCTTGATCCAAACAGTTTTTTATAAAACTATTCCCGTCAGCATTTATGAAAAACTGCTTCAATCAAACTCTGTTGGGCATTTTTTTGATCCGTTTTTCTGCTTGTAACCTTAAAAACATGTGTTAAAACACATTGAATGGTTCGGATTATCAATATTTGATCAGGAAATGGAAGTTGCTCATTTTAGCAAAGTGAGGGATCCCTTATTGGAAGCTCAAGCTCTCTCTCTCTCTCTCTCTCTGTCTCTCTCTCTGTCTCTCTCTCTGTATATGTGTGTGTGTGTGTGTGTGTGTGTAGTGTGTCTGTATTGGCGATGGTATTCTGATTTAAGATCTTCCTTGTTCACTATAGATTTGATGGTCGGGCGCTTCTCGATTTTATTCGAGATTCTAGTTCCCGACGATTTCGTGCCCCCGACAAGACAGAGGAAGAAGAAGAATTAGAAGAGTTTGTTAATTTTGAGCGTTATCGGGATTTAATTAAGCATCAACGTAGAGGATGTCGGTACTTTTTAGTTTTTTATCATGTGTTGAATTAGAATATTATGTATATGTATAAGTTCTATATTCTAACTATTATACCAGTTCATGTCGATTGCAATCTGTTCTCTGGAATCATCTCTGTCGTGAGGGATTTATTTACTAACAGTTAGCTAAATAGTGCCTGCTAACAGTTATTGACGAGGAGGGTTTGCAACACGTGAATCAAGAGATGGAGGCCAAGGCTGCTGCTCTATTTGGAACTGACAGGTTGAAAATCTTTTTCTTCGCATAGCACTTTCTGTCTCTATTGAAGCGTGGTATTATTCATCCCTGTAATCTATTTTGAGTAATAAGATCACTCGTACGCATGCAGACAGTTAATTTACTCGCTAGTTTTGAGGAATGTGAGACTAGTATTTTTCTCTTCTCTTTGCAACGTTGAATGACCACTCTTGTGCTTTTGAGCGTGTCCACATATTTCATATTTGTTTTAGCTTATTGCTATTTTGATCACCTTGTTTTTGTGGTTGATTAACACATGTTTATGTATTGTGTTTAATAGCTCTTCATGATTCATTTTTCATACATCTCAAATTTGTTTGTCTCTGTACCATTTGTATGAGGTCTTCATGCGTCATTGTTGATATAACATCTTTTTTCGTACCTCTTGTAGATCTCATCAGGCTCAGGCTCCAGCAAGCAAGGGCTCATATTCGCAGGTGGGTTTCTCTTATGAAGGGGATGTAAAAGAAGAAACAAATTATTCAGATGGCGATGAGGATGAAGACGATGACGAAGATGATGAGGAGGAAGATTTTAACAGTGATGATAGCAATGATGAAGAGATGGAGAAAATTGCAAAAGAATTTGGAGTCAAGAGGTATGGTTGGCTTGTCTACATGGATAAAAAAGCAAGAGAGGAGGAAAAGAGGCAAAAAGAAGTGGTCAAAGGGGATCCCTCAATTGTGAGTTTGTCAAAACTTTTATTGACCCTTATATCACAAACATGCATTCAAAAAAAAAAAAAAACACACTAACTGCACTGACATTGTCTGTTCTGGGTGCTTTTGAGTTCTCAAGAGGAAGCTTACTCGGAAGGAAAGGAGGAAGGTTTCTCAGATAGAAAGAGAGAGAGAAAGAGAAGCTGCCCAGATTACCGGCACTCGGTTGCATCATCGTGATCCTTACAGGTAAAAAGTAATAATATGTTCTCTTCCGGAACTTGTTTGGCGAGTGATCTTGTAAGCATCAGAAATCATATGAACTGCTAGATGCCAAATGGTTGAATTGAGTATGGTGTTATGGTTTTTTAGTTGATACTTGTCGTAATTTGCAGGGAGCCTAGGCGAAGTCCAACTTATGAGGCTTATTCCCGTTCTAGAAGGTGGGGTGTGCGCTTCTCTTCTTGTTTCTGTTCCTATATGCTATTTCACATGTAGTGGTCAAAATTAGTGAATTACCCATGTCATGCTCTTAACACCTAGATAGGGGTGTGATGTGACAATCTGGACCCAATTAGAGGAAATAAGACTACCAACTTGGCCAAGTTTTTGCACTTAAGCTTGTGTTATGTATTAGATTCATTGCGATGCTTTATACACCAATATGTTCCTAAATTTCATTTAGTGTTCAAACTAAATCTGAATAACCTCAGGATCCATAAATTCAGCACGATGCAAAACTCAGGTGGGCCATATTTGATTTCAAAAGATCGCTCGATTAACGCTATTGCTGTAGGATGTACCGTATTACCCACGGAAGTCTTCTCACAGGATCCCACCCTTGACATCTTTATGGTTTGATAGGTTACATTTAAGACCAGGTTTTTTATCTCTAAAAACCAATTTCACTCCTATGCTTCCCCATTTCTCTTCCTCTGTTCTCAACCTAATTTTTGTCATTTAAAAATGTAAGAGAAAGAAACTACTCGTAGCTACATGAGATTCCTCCTTATAACGTGCTTTCCTTCTGAGAATTAAACTAGTTACTCCCAAAAGGACTTTCTCTTTACTTTTTTCCATATTTTTAAAGCTTCTTGAGGAATTGAAGCAAGGCTTTACTTATTTTTGGTTATAAGAGCCATACATGAAAAATGATATAAAATGTACCCACCCCAGAAAGGTGATACATTTGCATGCAAATTTAATTTCTAACAATAAGCTTAGCATTTTCTTGTTTTATTCTTTGCCAATCAAATTGGTAAATCTGCATGATTAGCCCCCACTATCAATACTTTTGATTAACCACCAAAAATAGAGACGGGTCTCATATGGGATGTGTCTGATACTTTCCGTCAAACACTTGTTGCAGTTGTATTTAACATTTCATTGACATGTATATCTTGTGGCATTCCTGCTATAAACCTAGTGTCTTTTTATGTTTTATATGCTACCATTTTATTCTACAAAATAAATTGCATATAACACGATATTGTCCCTTTTTTAATGTGTCCGTGATTCTGTTCCCTACCAATGTACTTGCACCACCCATACCGAGTCCACGTAACGTGGTGTGCATTCTTTTAATTTTTCCTTTTTGATTTCATCTTTTTGTTTTTGTGTTTTTTGTTTGCTGTTAACTGTAAGGAATCATGTTATATAAATGTTTTCATATTTGTGTTGGCAGATCCAGATCAAGGTCTCGATCATACTCCCCATCGCACTCGAGGCGTTATGCTCGTGGCGACGATGGTCATCGAAGCAAATCAAAGGTTTCTAAAATAGAATATATTACTGAATTTGGGGGATCTGCTGATGGGGATGAGCCAAAGCTTGCAGGATTCTCTCCACCACCTTCTCCTCCGTCCAAAGCTGATGTGTTGAACCGGTCGGACCACTTGACCTTTGATTCTTGCAATGATAGATTGGACAGTCTTTACTCTGCTGCAGCTTATCCTCAAATTATGTTTACCTGAGGCAAACTTTTGTGGCTTAGAATAATATGAAGCTTAGGTTATCATCACAATTGCCCGAAGGGAGAGGGAAGGAAGCTTCTTTTATGAAGCTCATTTCCCCTTGGCATGGACTTTGTGTCGATGCATCCAAGTTTCTTGCAACCATTGAAATTAGTGATTGATGCATGTCCTTTTTTCAGGCCATTGACTGGTCAGATACTTGAAGCCTTACATACAGATCCTGCTTCTAGCGTCTCCCTTGATAAGGAAAAGAACACTAAAATGTTGCCACAAATGAGGTATGTCAAGATTTTTGGGCTGAAGTAATTGTTGTGAACATATATACTTGTACCAAAAGAAAAAAAAAATCATATCTTTGTTGCAGCTTAACTTACTAGAGATATGCATTAGTGAAGAGTGGGGATCTTAATGTTGTTTCCTTTTGTTTCTTATGCTTCTTCTATGGGTAGCTCCTCATCAGCATTGGCAAAGCTAAGCAAGTCTACTACTAGTGGTGGCCTTTCAAAACAAGGGGAGAAAAAGGAAACACCTCAAGAGCGACTTAAACGAATAATGAGCCGGCAACTTAACAAGCAAAGTACACCCTACTCTGTGCATTCTAGTAGTAAAGCAGCCACGCAGTATTAAATTTTCCTCTCTACTGAAAAAGCTTCAAAGGAGACTTTTTTGTTGTTATAATCTATTTCCTTCTCTATATGCATTTTTGTATATGGTTGTGAATCTATTTTATATGTATCTTCGTTTGCCTTGATTGGTTACTTCCACAGTCAAGAAAGATACTGCTGTTGAAACGGCCAAGAAACGGGAGCAGGAGCGTAAGAGGAATGAAAAACTTGCAGAAACAAGCAGATTGAGTCGATATAGGCGTCACAGCCACAGCAGAAGCTACAGTCGATCTCCTCCGAGGTATTATAGTCTCTTTTTTTGTTTATTGGGCGAGAGATAGGATGGTAGTGGAGTTAGTGAATATTGGGGTTGCAGATGTTACTTTGTTAGCTTGAACTAAGACCTCATAGCAAACAGTGTTTCTACATGATTATTGGCCAACTGACCAGGTCACTATAATGGCCGATAAAAAAAATGGCTTATTGCTGGTCTGATATGATGTCTGCTATGTACAAAAGAAGGAAAGAAAAGTGAGTCAAACTGGGGGCACTTCTGCCTGTACAGGATTTGTCTTGATTCCACAAATAGAATGGTTCCATGTAACTGATCGAGACTTTGCAAATAACAGCGCTCCTTTGCCATATGGACTTCGGGACCCAAAGGCAGTTGGTGAGCGAACTGTATCTCCTTTTCAGAACGTCGAATGATTAGATCATTCCTAGATTTAGGATGAAACCCAGACTTTAGAGCATAGCTGGGATCGGGAATGAACCTGCTAGGAATGTGGAAGCTCAAAGCAGCACAGAAGAAATATGGCTATAGAATCGATACAGAATTGTCTTCATTGGTTATGAATTCTCTTCCCTATTCAAATTCAATTACCAAAATTTGACCCAGAAAACAAGTGAGAAAATGGATCAGCAGACTCCAAGCAGGTCCAAATGAGGAAAGAAAGAATGAAAGCAAGCCAAGCAAGATTACGATGGTTATTGGTTCTCTTTTATTTGTTGGATTTTTCTTTCTTCTCCTTTGAATTGAATACTGATTTGAGAAAAGAAGGGGAAGGTTAAGGAAGTTGGACTTTAATGGGACACTAGAAATACGGTTAGAATCCAATTTCACCTGACACTACTTAGTGTCTTCTTTTTTCTGGTCCTGATTTTGGCGTCTTCGACTATTTCCCTTGGTTTTGCACTCATACACGGTGACCCCGATCTTTCTGTTTTGTACACTTAGTACTCTAGTACTTATGGGTGTGTATTCTTGAAGTTCTACTTAAATGAAGATATGTAAGAGCGTTGGTTTGAATCTGAAATTTGGTGTTAGATACTTGGATTTCAGAGACGTGCTTAAAGATAGGGTGAGACAGAGACTTAGGTGTGTGATGCACTTTTACATTTTTTTAATCAACACTACGTATTTTATTCAACTCTCTTCTGGTGAAATACATGACAATTAAACTCAAGTCTTCTGTCACCGGGTACCATCATGTATTGCTTACTGCAGAAGTAGTAGGCGGAGCAGAAGTCCAAGTAGAAGCAGTTCTCGAAGATATCATTCCCGCTCTCGTTCTCCCTCCCATTCCCGTTCTATCTCCCGCTCTCGCTCTCCCAGGTGATATTACCATTTTTTTTTTTTTGGGTTTTGTTGGTCTGAGATGTGAACTTTGTGCACGTCCTGGCAATAATAAGACATCTAATCATGCAGGGTAAGAAGCCGTTCAAGGTACTAAGAGAGATTGTAAGCTGGGGTGGCATTGGGAAAATGATTATTGCAGTTGCACTTCTCTAAAATAAATAGTATAGAGCAATGAGGAGCAGCTGCAGCCTTTAGCTAGATCTCATGTCCTAGTATGTGGAATTGTCAATGGTGATATTGTAAAGAGAAGCGATGATACAACCCTACTCTTCTATCTCGTTTTTTGTTCTCTGCTCATCGATTTTGGAAGTTCTGCTTCATTTTCGTGGGATGAGCTTGACTGATGAATATTGTTTGCTATTATTATTCGTAAAAAACACACCACTTTTCTGTGTGCTAGTATGGTTTTACTCGAATTTGGATTTAGGCAAATATTGTGGGCTTAAATTTGAAGAGTTTGAACACATTATCTTACCATTGGTTTGGGTGATCTAATTTCTCCAGATCCCTCAAGCTGAGGTGATAGTTTTTGGATACTGTTTCTTGTACCTGTCTCGGATTATTACAAAGATTCTCGAACCACTGATTTACTTTGTAACCTGGAATTCAGACTTGCCAACTGGTAAACTCAAGTACCTGAAGATATTCCCAAAAACAAAGCTGTTGCGTTTTTTATGACATGGGATTCTGTATTCCCCAGAGTTTTTACCCACACCCACTGCACTCTTAAATCATATAATCCTTGGATAAGCTGTTGGTATTTTGAGATAGAGCATTGTTCCGAACATATCTAAACACAGATATGTTTAGAACCGTTTGATGCATGTGGGGGTTCTCAATTATTAGTGGACTTCATGTGTATTCAACAATTTTAAATATATGTGTGTTCAGGTGTGTTCAGAGTATATGCATTTCTAGACTTTTCCCTTGAGATATTTGTACTAACCTAGTAGTTCGACCAGGTTTACGGGCATAGTATATCTAGCGCTTCTGTTATGATTTCCACATCATCTGAATTTTGCACAAGTAGGCCATGGTAAAGTAATTCACATTTGAAAGGCATCAACGCCTCCCAACACTGGGGACAAGTGTGAATATGTAGAGATTATGTTTATGGGTCTATCTATTTATTCATTTTTATTATAATTAAGGTATCTAGTTGGTTAGAGATTTAGTTGGGATAAAGTTTAGTGAAAAAGACTAGGAAAACTCTCCAGTTGTTGAATTTCGATCGCAAGACGTCTAAATTTACAATATGTTTGCTCTACCACTCGAACAATCCTGAATTGTCTCTCCGTCTATTCATATATGCCTTTTCTTTAATCGGGCCTTTGAAAATAGCATCTTTCCACTGTATCCCGTGTACACACGGGAATTTTCTGGGGCCTCTTCTTTTTTTCTTTTTTCTTCTTCTTCTAAAAAAGTAAAAAGAGATCAATACCTTTCTTTATTCCAAACCAAAATATATCCTAGAGCAAGGGCTCCACACCTTTCAAAATAGAAGCTGCACTTTTGGTTGATACCCTATCCTATTCCTATCTAGGGATAGCACAAGAACTTGATCAAAAGTTCCCACTACCACACGGTTCCTGTTACCTTTTCTTTCCGGAAATATTCAAAAATTCAAAAAAAATAAAAATAAATAAATCTGTCTCATTCCATCAAATTGAAGACGTGACATGTTCGACAATGTTATTAAATTGGGGGGGGGGGGGGGGGGGGGGGGGGTGTTTATGGGACATTAGAGTGTAAGTTCAGAGATTTTATTTTGAAATTTTCCCAAAATAATTGTTTTTGCTTTCTCATTTTGTGGAAATGATATTTGTTTAACATTTTCGTACTCTTTTAGGTATCATTTTTGCTTTCTTATTTTGTTCTTATTTTTTTGAAAACACATTTATTTGGTTAATAATTTTCCAAATTTATTTTCGAAAGAATGGTTTTAGAACACTCTAGTTCTAAAAAAAATGTGTAAATTTTATTTTATTTTTTTGATTTTGAAAGATTTTTTTTTTCTTGTAACTCATACGATGTGGAACGATTTTGTTGTTTTGGTCTTAAATTTTTGTAGATTAATAGTCCATCTCGATAAAAAGAATCTAAAGAGTATAAAATTATGTCAAAAAACTTTAAAAAAAATCACTAAAGACGACGAATAAGCACAAAAAAATGATGTTTTAGATTACTTTTCTTTTCTGAACTTTTTTCAAAGTTGGTTCATTGCTTTTAACTTTTCTGAAATCTCTCGTCGAGACGAACCAATAATCCATAAAAAATTGACGAAAGGCAAAATATTACAAAAAAATTCACATAAAGACAAAAAATAATTAAATAATTGGCAAAACCCTAAATCTCCTCCAAAATAATAAGTTATGAATCATATTTGTTAGGTGAATAATTATTGAAATATGACTTTAAATGGTGCAAAATGCAAGCCTAATGGTTATCTCTTTCACTCGCTTTTGGTCTGTTACTTTTTCATTCATAATTTATCTCCTTTTTACTGTTTCAAAAATTTTAAAATATCTGAAGAAGAATATTAGAGTAAAGTTGCGATCGAATTTTTCTTAAAATCATGAAAAATATATACCTTTAATCAAAGTACTCAAATACCTTTAACTAAAGACCACGTAATTATATATATATAATTTCTTTTTTAGCATAAAGAAGGAAGCAAAGAATCCCTATCCTATACCTTTCTTTTCCTAGTTAAACCGCCTTAGGTTGGCTTTAATGACCCCACTAATCAATTATTACTCACAAAACCCCTACCTATAGCTATATATATACATATATTTTAATTTTTGTATTTTAGTAGCAAGAAGATTGATGGAGCACATGGGGTGGTGTATCTCATTGATCAATCTCCTTTTATTTTTTTTTATAACCGAGGTATTCGGGTTGGCTTAGGACTAAACTGAGATAAAGTTTGGAGAGTCTCCACCTCAATGCCGAATAATTTTCGAGGCCTTGAGCTTATTGACCGAGCAAAGACACAGTGACTCTTTCTTATTGTTAACGAGATTTGATCTCAGAACATCTGAATTTACGACTTATTCCGATATCTACTCAGGCAACACATTGGGGTTCTCATTGATCTCTTGGAAAACATGAAGCTTATTATTATATGTATGCAATCTTTAGGCTGAAGAAGAAGTGTGTGCACACTTACATGATTATTAGTGCCTACCCTAACATTATTTTGTTCTTGTAAGCATGCGTTCATATCTTATAATCACATTGATATATATATATATATATATATATATATATATATATATATATATATATATATATATATATATATATATATATATATATAATGTTATCACGACAACCGCAGTTTACCAATGCAAATTCTGCATCTTTTTCTGTTGTAAAAGTAATTTAAGGTACATCTTTTTGTTAAACAATGATGTATTTTTATACTTGATTAATATCTATCTCCTCACCTATATATCACAACTCATCCTGATGTCACTAATATGTACAGAACAAATTAAAATCACTGGCGGCTCAACACAACGGGTGGCCTTAAACAAATTTTTCGAAGGAGGCCTTCTTGTTCGTATTTTATTTTTTGACTTCTACTATAAAAAATAGAGTAGAACCATAGAATATAATTTGACGTTAGCTCATAGCTCCATTTGGCCAAAATTAACCCAGGCTAGATTATCCGGTTTTTTTTTTGTCTTTATTCAAAAAAATTTTGTATTTATTATTTTTATGTCATTTTTTCGTGGATTATTGGTTCGTATCGACGAAAGGAATCTAAAAAGTATAAAATTATGTCCAAAAGTTAAAAAAAAGTCACTAAAGACGAAAATAAGCCAACACGGACGCTGTTTTTGGCTTATTTTTTGTCTTTTCTGAACTTTTTTCAAATTTAGCCGATGATTGATAACTTTTCTGAAAGCTCTTGTCAAGACGAACCAACAATCATCAAAAAATTGATGAAAAACAAAAAATTAAAGAAAAATTTCAAATAAGGACAAAAAACTAAACAGTGAATAATCCAATAATTCAGCTAGGGTCCATTTGGCCTGGCTTGGCTTCTAAATGGCTGAATCACTCAAAAATCTCTAGTGTAACTTGCAATATAAAATTATCATAACATTGGATGTCAAATTAAAATAAAAAACTGATTTGAACAGAAAAAGTACAATAAATTGATTTACCCTTTTCTTATTCGGAAAATAATTTTGTGCTACAGATGTATGTATGAAGGCCTTTTTCTTCTTTTTTTTGTTTTTTTCCAAAAGAGTTAAGAGAGTGAGAGTATTATAGTAAAAACTCTTTTTTTCTTCTTCTTCTAGAGAGAGAGAGTAATTAAGCCATTTTCTTGTTCGTTTGTTCCGGAGAAGAAAAAATAAATAAAAGAGAAAAGAGAGAGATGTGACTGCATGTGATACTGAAGTAATGAGGGGAGAGAAAATGCATTTTCTAACAAATTATCTTTTCATATTATAAAAAAAATAAGTCGAGTAGATTTGGAAATTCAAAAGAACAATTTTCTATTTCTATTTTTACTCTCCCTTTGCTCTTTGTATATTTACTCTATCATAATATATATATAGCTTCTATTGAGGGATTCCTCATTTTGTTAAAATGTCATTTTGTTAAAATGAGGACCTCCTATTTTCGGATCAAATATTGATGATCGGAACCATTCAATATGTTTAAAACACGTTTTTAAGGGTATTCAAGAGAAATTGACTTAAAATATTATCGAGAAGGGCTTGATCGAAGCAATTTTTTATAAAACTGTTTCTGTCAGTATTTATGGACAACTGCTTAGATCAAGTCCTTTCTGGTATTTTTTTGAGCTGATTTCTCACGGGTACCCTTAAAAACGTGTTTTAAACACATTGAACGGTTCCGATCATCAATATTTGATCCAGAAATAGGAGGTCCTCATTTTAATAAAATGAGGAATCCCTCAATAGAAGCTTACTCATATATATGTAGCTTCTATTGAGGGATCCCTCATTTTGTTAAAATGAGGACCTCCCATTATATTGATGATCGGAGTCATTCAATATGTTTAAAATACGTTTTTAACGGTATTCAAGAGAAATTGACTTATATATATATATATATATATATATATATATATATATATATATATATATATATATATGTATATGTAAACCATTTTGAAATCTAAATAATTATATATATATATATATATATATATATATATATATATATATATATATATGTATATGGGAAAGACTAAAGAGACCAATACTTTTTTAGACCAATATTAGACCAATGTCTAATCTCTTGATTCCCGATTAAATTTTAATGATCCGAACCGTTCAATGTGTTTAAAACATATTTTTAAGAGTACCTGTAAGAAATCAGCTCAAAATATTACCGGAAAGGGCTTGATCCAAATAATGATTTATAAAACAGTTCCTGTCAGCATTTTGAACCACTGTTTGGATCAAGCACTTTCCGGTAATATTTTGAGTTGATTTCTCATGGGTACCCTTAAAAACATGTTTTAAACATATTGAACGGTTCGGATCATTAAAATTTAATCAGAAAATAAGAGTTTAGCCATTGGTCTAATATTGGTCTAAAAAAGTGTTGGTTTATGGAGCCATCCCCTATATATATATATTGTGTAGGGCCTTCAAAAATCGAGGACCTTAGACTTGGACCTAACCTGCCTAATAATTGAGCCGCGACTGATTACAATAGGTTTGGGATCCTTCTAAGCGACTCCACAATCCTGATGGGGTGTTTTGTGGTTCTATTTTGAGCCTACTTGGATGATCAAAGGTGTTAATTTTTTTCCAAAATACAAACTACCTTAAAAATAAGATTGATTGCATAACGATAAATTAATATAGTTTTAGAACAAATTTATCTTGAAAAAGACAACTTGACAAATTGAATCAAAATACATTTATCTTCAGAGAAATCTGTTACTCACGACCATGTGATAATTGATATCTGACGTCCAACTATTCTTTTCGCAATGGTTGATCTTGTCAAGAGTTTGTACATAAGGGCTGAGGAATCCAATCTACCCTTGATAACTCAAAATTTAATAAATTATAATATATATTCGTCAATAAAAAAAAACCATTCACACACACACTACCAAGAGCCAATGACTAATATCAAGTAAATTTTAACAATAAAATGCCGAAATTGAGCACAAAAGAAGTCTTAACTTTTTACATGAACTCTACACCAGAAAAAATAACAAGTTGACCTAATAGAAGCATGAAAAGGATAAATCCATGAATAAATGATACAGAACTTTCAATTTCCTTAAAAACAAGAAGAAACTCATATCTATGAATCTCTAGCCCAAATCCCCTAAACTCAAGAATTTTCCAAATTAAACTACAGAAAATCTAATAGTGTAATTTCAAAAAAAAAGGAAATTTGTCCCATCATTTGAGAGAGAGAGAGAAATTATCGAATCTTTCACAAGTCAGATCTGAAAAAAGAACTACAGAAAATTCAATACCATAATTTCTTAAAAAACAATAAAAAATAAATTACGAAGATAAATAACTGTAATAACCCAAAAATTTTAATTAATAAAATTAATTTTCGATTAATAGTTTGAATTTTATTTAATTTTAATTCGGCTTTGAAATTTGGAGACCGCTTAAACGAGCTTGAGGCTGCTCGAGCCTGTTCGAATTCTGAATCTCAGCAACTGCTATGATCATGGCATTTATGGTAGGAGGGCGTTTTCAAATAAGTGAATATACGGGTTTTGATAGATTTGATTGCCGAATAATGTCGATTATCATTATATAAACAAGGTTAAGGGGATATTATATTGTTACACAAATTATTTGAGGCAATCAGAGAGGTTTTAGAGAGAGAAAGTGAGTGTTCTTGAGGTGGGGGCTCTAATCATCCGTAATTCGTTGATTTGAGGCTTGTTTCGTAGCTAATCTGCAGGAGTTAAGGTAGGGAATATCATTACCAACATTCAGGATATAGATTATAGTAGGTTAGATTGTTAATTTTGGTTTAGGAAGCATGATAGGATTTAGGGTTTTCTGATCAAAGTTGAAAGTATGAAATTGATCTTTATTTAGTTGTTCTTTTACTAAATTGATAGAGGATTATTGATATAGGTGATATAAAGTTTCTGTATTTGCATTCAATTTTTGAATTTTGAGAAGCATGCTAGAGTTTATGGTTTTTCCATTATTCTTTCTAAATGCATGAAATTCGTTTTGTTTGTTAATCGATTCATAAAATGGTTTGAGGGTTTCTGATCTATGTTGTATAAGGTTGCTATATGTGGTTTCAATTTCAATTTTGAGTCAGAACTCTATATATTAGGGTTTAGATCGAGCTGTATTGAACAAGAACCCTAAAATCAGAATCTATTGAAGAAGGAGGCTCGTTCGAGCGAGCTTTAGGCCACTCAAGCAACCTAACTAATTTCTATCAGATTCTGCAATTTTCGACCAGAACCAAAAAATTCAATACTTAGGCAGACCGCTTGAGCGACCTATTGAGAATAGAAAATTTACAAAATGTTGTTTTGACTTTTGGGCAGTAGATCCAGTCCACGAACTCCAGGCATGCACACTTAGCACAGACATCCACAGACACAATATGTTTGACCACGAGTTTCCATGGAGCTTCGTGTGCACGTTTGATCACACTTTGACCATGACTTTGTATGATAATGTATGATAAAGGTGCTATGAATATGAGTATATGTTGTAAATAGTTAAAAGTTGCGTGGATTGGAAAATGTGATAATAAAGTTGATATAGAATGAGTTGTCGTGCTAACTAAAGTTGGCAAGTTGATAAGTGTTGAAATTGTCGTCGTGCCGATAGTATGATTAGACTGTCGTGCCAACTGTTGAATGTGAATGAGTTGACATGATTTAAAACGTGGATATTGCTTTATGGCATGATTTGATATTTGTGTGAAAACCTAGAATCCACGTTAAGGGCACTGGTTCAAATGCCATTGTAACATGGAAGCAGAAGGTGTTAGCTGAACATTATAAAGTAGTGGAACATATAGTACCCAATAAGTACATTTAAAGGATAAATACAATTGGTGGTCGTAGTGCTAATTAGTGTTATTGGCCGTCGTGCCAAATTGTATTCCATGTGGGTTTGAGTCCCACCAGGCGTCATCCCATTTGTTTATAATGACCCTAACTAAGAGATGAGTGTATTTGATTCGAGGTGACTTCGGAATGCGTCTTCATCGACAGCTCCAGCCCCGAGGGAATGACGGCCTTGTATTGGGGGACCTTGAGCTGGTAAAGGGGAAGCGACCAAAGATCTGTTATCTAGGCTATTAATAATCTGTAAAATATAAATAAGACAGAAAACAGAAAATGACAGAAACTTACTTGGTGTTCGGAGCGATTGAAGCGATCAAGCGATTTGTGGAAGCGATACAGCAAAACACGAAAACTTACTGATCGAGGTTTGTGTTTGACACAATCTCCTTAAGACAAAATACGCCCTCGCTACGGTGCTACGAGTTGATTTGGCGTCTGTCTCCCAGGATGCAACGATCAACACTAATGGTAGCAGCACTGCAAACCACTAGTCTGTCGAACCAGAATGTGTACTGGACTCTCTCTCAAAGAACAGAAATAAAGTGCGAACAAGATGCTATGAATGCAAGGGGTCTGGAAAATAATTGTCTTTAATTCGGACTGATTCAGCCTTTATTTATAGGCTGCAAAAGGGTGCAACTCTGGCTAAGAGTTGCACTGGTTCGGCCAAATAGGTGCACTGGTTCGGTTGGGTAAACCGATACGGTTAAGTGGTATTGGGACGCATCCGTTGGGCATAACGGTCAGAAACCGCCAAACGGTCAAAAGCCAATGGGCCAACGGTCAAATGCCATTGGGCCACGCGGGTCTGAAACGAAACGGGCCAAACCGGATCTAATTAAATAAAATTCTTATTTAATTAATTAAATAATTAATTTAATTAAATAAATTCCCAACAAAAAGAATATTATCTAAATGACCCGAACGGACGGACGGCGGCGGCGGCGCGCGCGTGTGTGGTAGTTTGGGCCAAAGCCCATGCTACCTAAGTCCTTCCCCATCCACAAAAGTGGGGTGCCCTTGGGACCCAAACCCTTGAGCAATTTAAAACTATATATACCACATGAATGTTCCACATTTTTCCTATGTGGGACTAACACTATTTTCACCCAAAAAATACCAATCTTTGGAGCCTACTTTGAATTCAATTTTTAATTCACATATAAATGGTTTTGTCCAACCAAATATACAATCTTAAGCTCCATGTGTATGTAAACACATTGCCACTTAGATTCACACATAAAGATATGTGGAATTCACTTTTATTTTAGCTTAAACTAAGCTAAAATTATGTTTGGCCAAACCATTTTTCCAACAGTCCCCCACATGAATGAAATTGAAAGATACGAAATGCAACAATATGCAAATTCTGAGAGAGTACAATTAAAGAGAAATTCTGCAAAGGATAGGTAGCTGTTGACCTTGAACCTTCCCTTGTGAAAGACTATCGGGTTTACTAGCTAATCAGTGGACGCGATGCCTTGAACTGTTCAGCCGTTGACGTAAACCAAGACAATAGAATTCACACAGAATATCTCTGCCACAAACTGGTTCTCACGGTTGTGTTCATTTTGGCCCTGAACAAGACCTGGTCGTTCATGAGTGCTCTAGAGAATTTAGCCTTGTCAATTCTCATAGAACCGGCCCCAGTTCACACTCATATAGGTAATTCTTATTAAGAGTATCCTGCTATACTCCACTTGTTTTGTCAAGATATAAGAATCATTAAAAGCAAAAGCTTAACCTTACTCACGATGCAGCATCACTATATTTTTTCCATCATAGGAATAGGTGAGGAGGGATTCTCCTTAGTGACTCTGGTGAGTGCACACATAACTTGGTTGTCCCTTTGAACCTAGATCTTGGGATCTCCAGTCAAGTAGGTTGGGTGTCCATTATTGTGACTCCAAAGTAGTAGGCTTAAGTCCCATTCCCCTCGATGAATTATACACCTGCTCTCTGGACAATCCTTTAGTTAATGGATCCGCAATATTGTCCTTTGATTTCACATATTCGATGGAAATAACTCCACTTGAGAGCAGTTGTTTAACAGTATTGTGCCTACGACGAATGTGTCTAGACTTACCGTTATACATATTACTCTGTGCCCTGCCAATTGCTGATTGGCTATCGCAATGGATACATATTGCCGGCACAGGTTTCGGCCACATTGGAATATCTTCCAAAAATTGACGAAGCCATTCAGCTTCTTCCCCTGCTTTATCCAAAGCAATAAACTCTGATTCCATTGTTGACCTAGCTATACAAGTTTGCTTCGTAGATTTCCAAGATACGGCTGCACCTCCAAGGGTGAAGACGTAACCACTAGTAGATTTGGAATCCTTTGTATCCGATATCCAGTTGGCATCACAATATCCTTCTAACACAGCAGGATATCTAGTATAGTGTAGACTATAGTTTACGGAGTATCTTAGATATCTAAGAACCTTAACGATAGCCTTCCAATGATCTTTGCCAGGATTATGGGTGTATCTACTTAATTTACTCACAGCGTACGCAATATCTGGACGTGTGCAGTTCATTAAGTACATCAGACTGCCAATAATTTGGGAGTACTCTAACTGAGATACACTGTCACCCTTATTCTTGGGTAGGTGTAGACTTGGATCTACAGGTGTCCTTGCAGGACGTTCATCGTACTTGCCGAATTTACCCAGTATTTTCTCAATATAGTGAGATTGTGACAAAGTATATCCGTCAGATGTTTTAGAAATTTTCATTCCTAATATAACATCTGCGACACCCATATCTTTCATGTCAAACTGTTTGTTCAACATTCGTTTGGTAGATTTAATCATTTCATTATCACTACCAATGATGAGCATATCATCAACATAAAGACAAACTATGACATAACCTTTGCTCGTGTGCATTATGTACACACATTTGTCACACTCGTTTATCTTGAATCCATTTGACATCATTGCATTGTCAAATTTCTCATGCCATTGCTTCGGTGCTTGTTTTAGACCATAAAGAGATTTGACAAGCTTACAAACTTTAGTTTCTTTTCCTGTAACCACAAACCCTTCAGGCTGTTCCATATATATCTCTTCATCCAGATCACCATTCAAGAATGCAGTCTTGACATCCATCTGATGGATTTCAAGATTATACAATGCTGCAATGGCAATAAGCATTCGTATAGACGTGATCCTAGTTACAGGTGAGTATGTGTCAAAGTAATCAAGCCCTTCTTTCTGCCTGTAACCCTTGACTACAAGTCTGGCCTTATATTTATCAATTGAACCATCTGCTTTCAACTTTCTTTTGAATATCCATTTGTATCCAAGAGGTTTACTCCCTGGTGGAAGATCCACTAGTTCCCATGTATGATTTTGCAGAATGGATTCAACCTCACTGTTGACAGCCTCTTTCCATAGAGGTGCTTCAGGACTGCACATTGCTTCCTTAAAAGTCCGAGGTTCATTTTCTAATAAATATGTTAGAAAATCTGGTCCAAACGATTTTGAAATTCTAGCCCTTTTACTACGTCTAGGTTCTTCATCATTCTCAACATCTTGATGACTATTTAACGTAGCATCAATAGTCCTTTTGGATGAAGTAGCCTCGTGTCGAAGCCTTTTAGGAAATACATCTTCAAAGAAATATGCATTCCTAGATTCAATGATAGTATTTTTATGCATATCTGGAATTTCTGAGTTGTGTATCAAAAATCTGTACGCACTACTATGCTCAGCATATCCTATGAATATGCAATCAACAGTTTTTGGTCCTATCTTCACTTGTTTAGGTACCGGAACTGCTACTTTTGCTAGACACCCCCACACTTTCAAGAATTTATAGGTAGGTGCTCGACCTTTCCATAATTCATACGGTGTCTTATTGATTTTCTTTCGGGGTATCTTATTAAGAATGTAGTTTGCGGAAAGCACTGCTTCCCCCCACATGTTCTGAGATAATCCAGAACTAATCAACATAGCACTAAACATTTCTTTCAATGTTCTATTTTTGCGTTCAGCAATACCATTCTGTTGAGGAGAATAAGGAGCAGTGGTTTGATGTATAATGCCATGTTCTTTACAGAATTCACCAAAAGGTGCATCATACTCGCCACCTCTATCGCTTCTTACAACCTTGATCGTTTTGCTAAGTTGATTTTCAACTTCATTCTTATAGACTTTGAACATTTCCAAAGCTTCATCCTTGCTTCTTAGCAAGTAAACATGACAGTACCGAGTACTATCATTGATAAAAGTAATAAAATACTTTTTACCGCCTCTTGTTTGGATTGACTTGAAGTCACAAATATCAGTATGCACTAAGTCTAGAGGTTCAGTATTTCTATGTATAGACTGAAAAGAAGTTCTTGTTAATTTCGCTTCAACACAAATTTCACATTTATGATTTGGATCAATGTTAAACTTAGGCAAACATTCCAAACTTATTAGTTTTCTTAAAGTTGCAAAATTCACATGCCCTAGTCTACCATGCCAAATATTAGAAGATTCCACGAAATAAGCAGAAGATGTGATATTTTTATTCATAGCCAAAGTTGGTACAACAGTCATTACATTTAGTTTAAAAAGCCCATTGCTCATATACCCTTTTCCTACATACACCCCACTTTTAGTGAGTACAAACTTGTCAGACTCAAATGCTAGCCTAAACCCATTCTTGCTCAACAAAGATCCAGAGACTAGATTTTTACGAATGTCTGGAACATGGAGCACATTGTTGAGAGTGAGTTCCTTTCCCGAAGTCATCTTGAGTATCACTTTCCCTTCGCCTTCGACTTTCGAAGTAGAAGAGTTACCCATGAATAGTTTCTCTCCATTGGTCACCTCGTTGTAAGAGGAGAACATCTTCCTATCAGAGCATATGTGACGGGTAGCGCCAGTGTCCACCCACCACTCTTTGGGATTAGATCCCACAAGATTCACTTCAGAGACAACTGCTGAAAGATGCATGTCTTCAACATTGTCGGAGAGAGTCTCCACTTCGGTCACATTGGCTTGTGCAGGTTTCTTACGAGCATTCCCATCTTTTGGCTTGCTACGACAGTCCGCTGCACGGTGTCCTTGTTTGTCACACTTGAAGCACTTCCCTTGGAACTTGTACTTCTTGTTTTCTCCACTTTTCGAGCCTTGACTCGAACCTTGGCCAGAATGTTTCCTCTTCTTGGATGATCTTCCTTGTTCCACCACATTAGCCTTAGCCAGCATTGAATTTTTTCCGGTCTTTTTGTCAGAAACACGGTTATCCTCTTCAATCCTCAAACGAACTACAAGTTCTTCGAGTTTCAACTCCTTGCGCTTGTGTTTCAGATAGTTCTTGAAATCCCGCCAACCGGGTGGCAATTTTTCAATAATTGCAGCAACCTGAAAAGATTCACTGAGAGACATACCTTCGGCATGAATATCATGCAAAATGAGTTGGATTTCTTGAACCTGACTGATCACCGTTTTGGAGTCACTCATCACATAGTCCAGAAATTTACCGACCACGAATTTCTTCGAACCGGCATCTTCTGTCTTGTATTTTTTATCCAAAGAATCCCAAAGTTCTTTAGCCGTCTTGAGTAGACTGTAAACATTGTACAATGTGTTGTCCAACCCGTTGAGGATATAGTTCCGACATAAAAAGTCTGCATGTTTCCAAGCATCTACCGCTGCAACACTCTGTACATCGGTATTATCGTCCGTCAAAGTAGGAACTTCTTCACGGAGAAACCTCGTAAGGTTAAGAGTTGTAAGATAGAACAGCATCTTCTGCTGCCATCTCTTAAACTCTGTTCCATTGAACTTCTCGGGTTTCTCCCCGTGATTCATAGGAACCGCAGTCGGTATTGCAACTGCCACTGTGGGTGTACGAGAAGAAGCGGGTGTAGGAGTTTCTTGCACTTCTGACATTCTTAAACCACAAAACGAAATATGTTTTGTAAATGTAAAGGAAATAAAATAATGTCGCTACAACAACCAGAATATAAACTGTTTATAAAATTCTGTCAAGAACAGATTTGTAATAGTCTAGAAAAATATATTTTGTCTTAAGATTGTTAGCTAGGCTATTAATAATCTGTAAAATATAAATAAGACAGAAAACAGAAAATGACAGAAACTTACTTGGTGTTCGGAGCGATTGAAGCGATCAAGCGATTTGTGGAAGCGATACAGCAAAACACGAAAACTTACTGATCGAGGTTTGTGTTTGACACAATCTCCTTAAGACAAAATACGCCCTCGCTACGGTGCTACAAGTTGATTTGGCGTCTGTCTCCCAGGATGCAACGATCAACACTAATGGTAGCAGCACTGCAAACCACTAGTCTGTCGAACCAGAATGTGTACTGGACTCTCTCTCAAAGAACAGAAATAAAGTGCGAACAAGATGCTATGAATGCAAGGGGTCTGGAAAATAATTGTCTTTAATTCGGACTGATTCAGCCTTTATTTATAGGCTGCAAAAGGGTGCAACTCTGGCTAAGAGTTGCACTGGTTCGGCCAAATAGGTGCACTGGTTCGGTTGGGTAAACCGATACGGTTAAGTGGTATTGGGACGCATCCGTTGGGCATAACGGTCAGAAACCGCCAAACGGTCAAAAGCCAATGGGCCAACGGTCAAATGCCATTGGGCCACGCGGGTCTGAAACGAAACGGGCCAAACCGGATCTAATTAAATAAAATTCTTATTTAATTAATTAAATAATTAATTTAATTAAATAAATTCCCAACAAAAAGAATATTATCTAAATGACCCGAACCCGAACTCGGCCCGGCCGGCCGGTCGGACGGACGGCGGCGCGCGCGCGCGTGTGTGGTAGTTTGGGCCAAAGCCCATGCTACCTAAGTCCTTCCCCATCCACAAAAGTGGGGTGCCCTTGGGACCCAAACCCTTGAGCAATTTAAAACTATATATACCACATGAATGTTCCACATTTTTCCTATGTGAGACTAACACTATTTTCACCCAAAAAATACCAATCTTTGGAGCCTACTTTGAATTCAATTTTTAATTCACATATAAATGGTTTTGTCCAACCAAATATACAATCTTAAGCTCCATGTGTATGTAAACACATTGCCACTTAGATTCACACATAAAGATATGTGGAATTCACTTTTATTTTAGCTTAAACTAAGCTAAAATTATGTTTGGCCAAACCATTTTTCCAACAAGATCGTTGGTACTTGACTCGGCGAAACCACGTTATTGGTCGGGTTTAATTAGAGTGAAGTAGGCATTGACTCGAGTAGAAGGTATAAGGTCTTTGCCTTGTCTCGGTAAGGATTTGTCAATATCAACCGAGTACTCTAT
This sequence comes from Arctostaphylos glauca, assembly GCA_019985065.2. NCBI lineage: Eukaryota > Viridiplantae > Streptophyta > Magnoliopsida > Ericales > Ericaceae > Arctostaphylos > Arctostaphylos glauca. The sequence continues at coordinate 10,974,861 of JAHSPW020000014.1, forward strand.
GCTAGACAGTCGGGTAAGAAGAAATACCGGAGAAAAAAGGTATTCTTAAAAACATAAAAGAACGACATAATGAACCTACGTGACTGTACTTTACACACTGTTCATATATTATATTTGACTTGTTGTACATCATTTCTATGGGTTCATTTTTCGCTGATTTTTTCCTACTAAGTGTCACAACTCATTTGGTGTAACTTTTCTATCTCTGGTGTTTCATACCAGATGTTGCAAAGCGGTTCGAGAACCCACCCGAGTTAGAAGAACCTAGACCAGCTGAGGAGGACAATGGTGGCGTTTGGCTACCTTAACGTAGAAGCTCTACTTACTTTATTTTAAATAAAATGTAAACCCTAAGGGGTATTTTTTTTTTTCTTGAAAATAAATTAGAGTAGAGTTGGCTTGGGTGGCCTAAATTTTTTACCTATATTTTTTTTTTTTTTGAAAGGCAAAATAAATTTACCTATATAAAAAACAAAATTACCACATGGACTAGAGCTCACCACAGCCCAGATTCCGTCCTTGGGTTTACATACATAATGAACAATTTTGATTGTTGAAATGAACTTGAAAAATTTGAACAGCACAATCCAGTCCCTTCTCCCGTAGAGGATCCCATTTTCCTTGTGATTAATGAAAATGAAAGAAGCTGGCTTCTTGAAAAGCTAATCCAATTGTACACACTGAAACATATGTATAATACATGGTGGTGAGGAATTATTGAGGTGGTTTATTGACCGAAATTGTGTTGTACAGGGGAAGATAACGTCGAAAGTCTCGATGTAATTGCACAATGTATATAGATTTTTACAACAAGTGTTGGTGAATATACACTACAACAAATCAAACTTTTCCTTACATTTTGTTCCCCGCGTTTTTTAAAAAACCCCAAGAATACCTTTATTTTTTTCCACCTTTATTTCCCCCCAATTCATTTCCCCCCTTTATTTCCCGCTTCCCCCCTTTATTTCCCCCAATGTTCCCCCTTATTTCTCCCAAAAACAACCCTAGCCCCAACTTTCCTCCAGTCGATCTGCTGCTCCTCCCTTCCGCCGTTGCTCCTCCTTGTACATCCGCCGCTGCTCCTTGCTCAGGTCTCTCTCTCTCTCTCTCTCTCTCTCTCTCTCTCTCTCTCTCTCTCTCTCTCTCTCTCTCTCTCTCTCTCTCTCTCTCCTGTTATCTTTCTTGCAATAACAGCCTCCCTCTCTATTCGATCGAAATGCAGAATAGAAGAATCCGAGAACTGCGCAAGGTAGGTATTCTAATGGGGAGTTACAGAGTCGGGTGGACCTAATTTTGGTAATAATATGCGATTTCTTCCCTATTCTCCTCACCTACGGTCTCGTCTCCATCTCAGATATGCTCTCTTGATCTCTGATTCGATCTTTGAACTGTGCTTCGCGATTTCTCAACCTAGGGTTTTAGTTGGTTTGCTGTGAGTTGTTGCAATCTCTGCTGCAAATTTTCAACCTAGGGTACATTTCACTTCGAATTAGTATTTTCAGATTGCTAATTTTCGTTTCTTGACTTGCGGTTTTCTAATTTTGAAACTTAGGGATTGTTATTCAATAGGCTGTTTTTGTGTTTCGATTTGGGATGTTTGAGTTTGCCTTGTGATTTTTCTGTGTAGGTTTCAGATTGTGGTTGCCAATGGTTGATTCCTAGGGTTATACAAATGTTGTGAAGGCGTCAACCAAAGCATGATATTAGCTTAGTTTTCCAATTCCCTTGTTTTATTCCTTTATTTGTGGATCACAAATGGTGCTCAAGATTCCCTTGTTGTGCAGTTGTAACTATAGTTGTGAATGGATATTCTTGCAGCTTCCACTATCCTTTGAAGTTCTACTTCAGAAGATGTCACATTATTTTCTGCCCTTTGGTGACTTTACTCCTCCAGGTAAATTGCCTTTTAAGAGTACTTACTATTTTTATTTTCTTGTTCATTCCTTTGACACTTTTGATGTTTTGTCCACCACTTTATCATCATTGATTCAGAGAACAGCCAGAGAATATCTTATTTCCAGAAGACTATGGGCTATTTGTTCTCCAATTTTGGTCTCTAAGTTTTGTTCTAAGAGTAGCCATTGCAGTGCTAAAAAATTTGTGCATCTGATGCTGTCTTATGTTGTTTCTTCTACATGTGGTTATCCAACGGTAAGTATAATACATGGTAAAAATAATTAAGAAAGAAATAATTAAGTCGATGTCTAATCCTGTTTTATTGCTAGCCAAATTTTGAGGGATATTGTAAAATATATGAGGGATATTGCTAGCCAAATTTTGTCTTGTTTCTATTTATTGCAAAAGAGGGGGAGAGAAGATTTTACGTTAGAAGTTCTATAACTTCTATGCCCTATGTTTTCCCCCCTCTCATTTTCCCACCATTGTACATATGTTCTTCCTGCAGGTATGGTTATTGACATTTTGAGCCATGTTGCTTTTCTTTTATATGCCTATCATTTTTTTAATTCACGAAGCTGTGATCAAGGATTTTGTATCATGTTGCTTCTGTGCCTTGTTGCATTTAGTAATGATGCTTTTTCTCTTTTGCTGGAAAATTACAGGAACAACAGCAAGGTGTTGTTACAGATGAAGCAGAACCATTCATGGGATCTGGCCGTTTTGGTAATCTTTGTCCCTACCTCTACATTAATATGTTTATTAATTCCCGAAAAATCTTTTTTCCATGTTGTATGTGTATGCTGCAGCACGAGCTTATCAGTTGGGATACAATTGCGCTGATGAGAAGGAGCTAAAAGCTGCTTTGAGGTTTTGCTGATCTAAATCCCTCAGTTGATGTTCTGGAAGCTGAGAAATGCCTTTTAAGACTTGTAATCTAAATTTTGAGGTCTTCGATAGTGCAAAACGTAATATTATGTATGAAACTATGGAGTAGCCATTTAGTCATCAATATTGTGTAACCAAATAATATGTTTCGAGCTGTGAATTAGCCATTTTTAGTCTTAATTTACGTTGCTTTTTGTTGCTATCTTCTCTACTCTATGATCCAAACACATCTTTAAAGTGCATGCTTTGACAGCACGAATGGATCCAAAAAAAGCACTAGCTAAATTGTGGTGAGAATTTAACAATGTCAGGACTATTCTCGGCGTTTTGCAAAACCCTGGGAAAGGCTTGCCAATGTTTGGACGTGGAGAATATTTAATTTTACGGCGTTTATTAAACGCCGGGACAAACGACGGTAACAATTCCCGGCGTTTTGTAAACGCCATTTAGTATTTCTGACAGCGGTATCGCCGGCGTTTTCCAAAACGCCGGGAAAACTTTTCCCAGCGTTTATATGACTTTTGCCAGCGTTTTTGAAACGCCGGGAAAGCCCTAATTTGTTGTAGTGATATTAGAGAATGAATAGATATTCGTAAAATATATATTGAGATTCTAATTGTTTTATTTTTGTTAAGTTTATCCACTGTCATACGAGTGTTCGTTAGCATATTAATGATAGAAATTGATAGAGGGTTCTCTATCTCTAAATTTGAATTTATTTTCCGTTTCAATGACGTGTCATGAAATTCAAATATTCCAAGTTTTTTTGTGCAAATGGAAATGTATTCGAAGCGGAAAATAGAGAGATTATTGGATACAAAAATTTGTTGGTCAACAATATAAGTCAATCAAATTGCATGGTGACAATGAGAGATCCTAGAGTGTAGGTGTGTGGTTTATTTAATAGTGTGTGACCTGCCCTATAATTCATTAATGTGAAAACATATATATCATAGGAGCACTCGACATTGTGGACGTGGGGAATAGGACCCTTCAATATCTTTAATTAACTAGTGTTTCCAACGGCGAAAAGATTGAATGACATGATGCCTACCTAATTGACTAATCTAGGTATAGGGAAACCTCCATTCTCATTTTGAGGGGGCAGCAAAGCAAAAGTATATGCAAAGAAATATAGAAAAGCGTAGAAACGCAAATATTTCGAACATACTCAATCACAAATGTGTTCGGAATTATTGGATGTACGTAAAATTCACAAATTATTGAAAATTTTACATATATCTAACGATTTTGAACACACCTGTATCAAAATGTATCCAGAACTTTTGTGTTCCTAGTATTATTCCAATATTTGGGTGGGAACCTTTATAATCTTTGGTGCCAAACTTTTTTGTTTGAGATTCTCTCACTATTTGCTAGTGAAATATAAAGTTTTTTTTTTCCATTTCAATTTTGAAGGTGCTGTCATCCTCATTTCTCTCTCTGCTTATGAGTCTTAGACAATTCTTACTTTACAAGTCGATTTTCAAAGTTGAGTTAGGCTCATAAGTTTGTAACATGGTATCAGAGCTATGTCCATTATGCACGCAGATTTTGTCGTCTAACCGTTCATCATCCTCACATTTGCAATCCACGCTTTGCGTGAGGGAGGATGTTAGCGAGTTCCACATCGCCTATGTTAGTCTCATGAATTTCTATCAGTTTTAAACTTTTGTTGTCTTTTTTGGCTGCTCCTTCTCTTATGTCACCCACCACGTTGGATCTATCAATATGTGAGTGGACCACCATGGGCAAGTAGATATACATGTAGAGAGGACAATAGATGGCCCTTGCATGGAGTTTTGCTCCCCACCGGTTGAGTATTTTTCACTTCCATTAATGGGTTACGTTTCTTAGTGTGTTTCGTAGCTCTCAATGTTCGGTAGTCATGAGCATATGCTAGCAGTACTGGTCCACCTTTCCCCATTAATCCTTCTAATCTAATCTCTCTCTCCTCTCTCTCTCTCTCTCTTTGATCTTCAACTTGACAGGACAAAGGGATCCTCCAATGGCTGGCTTGGGGTGGTGTCCCATTGGTTTCTAATTCAACCAACATTGTTGACCTCTCCTACCTACAGGTTGGAGCTTCTAATGTGACTCCATTCTAGCTTTGTTGATCCATCAATTTTTTCAATACAATTATACAAACCCAAAAATTCATCCCCCTTTAGCAACCCCCAATCACATCTTTTTTTTTTATCCGCCCCCAATCACATCTCTCTTACTGTTGGATTTATATGAAGTATGATTCAATTTTACTTTCTCACTTCGCTAACTATGATAGAGTTTGTTGATTATGACAAGCGCTCACAACAGAACTCCGAAGCAGGGGCAGATGCATGTGAAGACAAGTGGGATCAGATGACTCCACTCCATTGAAAAATACCCTCAATAATGTGTGTGTGTGTGTATATATATTGGATATTTTGATAATTTTTCCCTCTAGTTTGCCTTACTTGTTCCTCGTCCTCTCTCTAGTCTTTGACTTGCCCTGTGCCCTCTCTCTAGTCTTCACACAACAACCTGACAAAAGCAAAGAAAAAAATACTCTAAAAGTATTAAAAGACAATAAATTATCGTAAACAAATCGTATTGTGATGGTAATGTCTAAAAGTACTAAAAGACACTAATTTTGTCCCTCTTAATTTTATTCTTATCTAATAACTATTTTTTATATATCTTTTTTAAATAAAAAAATCGTCGTGCCTTATTTCAAATTAACATATATTGGTAAGACTTCGTGTTTATCTTTTAATAGAAAAAAAATATTGTGTAATTTTAGTGAAAATTTTTTGCCCCCATTAGCTAAATTTTTTGAATCTACCCCTGCTCGGTAGCAACGCCCCCGAAACTTAGATAAGAGTAGATGTAAATTCTATATCATAAAAATATGTTAATGTTTGGAGAACCAAGTAAAAATTTTTGTACCGTATTTTATATTTAAGTTCTTTTATTAATTATTTTTCCTCACAATTGTGGGGGTATACTTGGACAGTTTCCACAACAACCATCACATATTTGTGTGAAGTTGGTGCACTTACATTGTACACTTATGCTGAGAGTAATTTTAAGATAAAGTTGGATCGTACCCCAACAGCACTGCTAGTTTTTTCCTCTCATTTGAGTTTGTGCCCAGTACTTTCCATTTCATTTGGCCCATGCTATAACCTCAAAAGTCCAACACTCTCTCTCTCTCTCTCTCTCTCTCTCTCTCTAGTGTTCATGTTACTTCTGAACAAAGATGCTGCAAGTTGATATCCATTAAAAGTAAGTACGCTTGGTTTTACAAGTTATTAATTTTTTTATAATAAAATGTTCAAATCACGTTACACGTATTTCAATTAATTTAACCATCGAGCAATAAGTTATTTTGCAAGTTATAACACTACCACAAAAAATGGTAGAAGCAAGTTTAGGCTTGCAGAAAAAATAAATAAATAAAGGGAAAAAAAATGGTTGACATGTTGTATCTTTTTACCAACCAAATGATTGACAATATATATATATAGCTATATATTAACTATAAACCGTTATTGAATTATATTTTATTAGTAAAAAAAAAAAAACGAAATTGAAGCCGACACCCACATGTTAGCTGAGGGCACTTTGGATCAAAGTCAACAAATGAAGAAATTTCCGTAGCATAGCGTCCCCATAAAGTCCTGTTATTTTGCAGGGCCTTTACTTGGCCTAATCACGTGCATGGTTTTGAATAAGTAACCGTTAAGTCCTGTTTTCGTACCAATTCTTAATGTCAACATGAACATGCATTCACACAATCAATCTAGTACCGTCTCTGTTTCATACGTCATATTTTAGAACGCTTCTTGAATTTTAAAGAAATGTACCCGTTGTTTTGGGTACTCCCGGAGTATGTACTACGTGTCATTGCTCATAGAACACATACCATGTGGGTCACCTTTGTTTTTTAACAACTCAACAAATATATTTGTATATTTGTTGATGTTCCATCCGAAAAATTTGTCATTACGTGAATTGTCGATAGTACCACGAATATTTACTCTGTTTTTAGGGTAATGTACTTGAAGTTAACATAATAGTCTTGACTGTTTTGACATATGATTTTCTGAAAGATGATGACATTTCAATCATGTTCTGCAAAATAAAATCTTGTTCATACTTGTGATGTTCTCAGAAGGTGGGTGAGGGAGATGGATTTGGTAGACATACATATACGTATAAATCATATATATGTATTGTACATGAAGTCATGTGTGTGTGTGCGTGTCTTTATATGTATATATACATACATATATTGATGCATAGTATGTATACATATATATATTTATAGAATCGATATAATGTATATGTGATATGTATTTATATGGATATGCATATATGTATAATTATATGAATGTATACATAGATACACCTATAAGCATATTTAATATACAAGAACGCAATTAAATAATGTAACATGCGAATTTATTTTATTAGTGAGTTTAAATGACGGGTTCTTACAAATGGTAAAAGTAGATATTTGGTAGGAAAAAATTGTATGTATATGTATATATATCCATATTAGATATATAGTTGTATTTTGTGATTTAACAAACAAAAAAAGAACTAGCATTTTTTTAGTTTTTTAACATGAATTACGCCTGACCCCTGCATCTTTGATGGAGATACAATTGGATCCCTATTAAATTTCTAAATCAACTCAAGATTAACCCTAATTCTTTAAAATATTATTTTTATGTACCCTAAGGATCAATAAACTCCTACTTGAAATACACTCTGAGGAGTCAATAATTAATGATCAAATGGCTTTGGATAGGGCTACAACCTCTGCCCCTGTATGTGAATCCAAGACCTTCTATGCTGAGAAGGTTATTTTTGTCTTGACAAATGCTGACCTAGCATCCTTAGGGTGCTTATGGGATTCTGGACACCGTTCGTCTATGAGCCTATAGCCCTGATGATAGAGCATACGTCTACCATAGAGGGGAGGTGTGCCTGTACGAATGTGCATTTCAGCATGGGCTATGCCTTCCCTTCATTTTTATTTCCTAAGAGTTGCTTCAATTTTTTAGGTGGCTAATTAATATCGAATACCAAGAGGTTGATTTTCTCTATGTCGATTCTATGGAGGCAAGCCAAAAAGGCTGCTCAAGACCTCTCAATCCGCCAAGTTCCCCTATTGCTATTACCCTGAGGAGCGAAGGGTGATGCTGGTTAGTGTTATTTCTCATTGCACGAGGGGCACATTCTCATTTATGGGATATCTTTTTCCAAAAAAGATTGGAAAGGATGTTTATCTTTGCCTCAGTCGACAATAGGAAGTTTAAGGACTTCTTCCTTTTTCTCCCATCCGAGTATGTAGGCTATGGCTGGCCCAATTCAGTCTTCTCTACTTGCTAATCTTCTTCTCCATCAGGGACAGAGGAGTTCATTAATGCGCTCAAGACTGACCGGCTCAAACACTTGAATGTTGTGCTAGTGACTCCCGAAAACCTATTTGTCTATTTTTTTGGGTCTCAGCCCCCCAAGTGAGTCTCTTTAGTTAAGTTGTTGTTGCTTTTTCTTATTTGTATAAGTGCTGACAGATGATCACCTCTTTGTTTGTTTTTGGGGTCTCAACCCCCAAGATGAGTCTCTTTGCTTATGTTGTTGTTGCTTCTTTTCATTTTACATGTGTTGATTGGTAGTCACCTTTTTGTTTTTTGCTCTACAACCACGAATCCTCCAACTGCAAGAACATCTTATGCTCATTGCCCTAAATGCATATCATTGTATTTATTGGCATTACAGGAGCTGCTAAAATGAAATAAAAGTAGATCAAATGGACCGCCTAACGGTTTTCAAGCGAATCAATAGGTTGGTTGGGCTACTTGATTGTGTATTGAGCCAAGCTAGAAGATGGACAAACTACTTGAAGGTCTGCCAAGCCAACTTGCAATTTGGATAGACTTCTGAATAGTCTTTGAACCATTTCTTCAAGTCAGACATACTTTTGAATTGTTGTTGATATGTTTTTATAGGTCGGATAGATTCGCTAAATAGTCTCTAAGTCGTCTCTACTAAGCTGTCTAGACATTGGTAAGACTACTTGATGAGTCTAGTCTACTAAGTCATCTGAATGGCATAGATGTCACTTAAAAAGCACTATAGAGTGCCTTCACTATGCAACAAAGGAGAACAAGTCTACAACCTAGTGACACGTGAAACTACAACAAATATGGTACGCCTCAAATTCAGTAGCAAAAGCTTGATCGCACCAGCGAGCTGCAAATCTACTTGATTTCTTCACCTGACCAATTTGTATATGTTAGTCTCAAAAAAGGGGGCATCTAATGAGTCGATATATGCATAAATCGAGGAATTACACCCCCCAACGTCCAACCCAAACCAAAACTCCTAAGTTTTTCTATATAAATGGGTCATCTATTATTATCACCTAAAAAGTATGCACTCTCTTTCGTTCTTTAATAAAGAGCGTCGATACACTCCTGACTTACTTAATCGTTAGAAGTTCATGACTGAAAACGTACCCTTGATCCTTGAACTTGTTTGGCAAGAATTCTCTTAAAACTTTAAGATTGGTTGTTCAAATTTGACATTATCAAAAATCATACTGCAAAGAAATGAAGAATCTTGGCTCTTTCCTTTTGATATCAGATTCCAATCAATAAGCTGACTGCTGTACAATATAGAAAGGGAAAAATATGATTGTATAACACTATTGGTTATTTAAAAGAATTCCGAAATGGCTAATCATAACAAACATGGAATAATCCAATGTTAATCTACTCACTCTTTAAATTTATAGTTTACTCAACGATGAGATTATTATTGTGCCGACCTCTCTCTCTGATTGGCTTGTCCTTCAGTTTATAGATTAATTTCAAATTTTTACTATAGAGTTTCATCGCGTAAAATTCCAAAAATTTAAACATAGATTTTAAAAGAGAAGTAGTAATTGACCAATAAAATCAAAAAATATGATAATGCGTTTTCACATATCTCGTGAAAGATTTAAGAGAATATATCTATACTATATGATAGCATAGGACAGCTCTCGGAGCAATGTGACACCTAATATTAAAAGAAAACATTCATTGACTAATATATATAATTTAGAATAAATTACTCAAATAGTCCTTGTAGCACAGATACCTAAATTACTGAAATTGGGTCCTCTGCTCCTAATGAATTTTGTAAAAATTTACCTTTACCCTTAATTTCTGCGATTATTAAAATTTTCTCCTACAAATTTACAAGCGTCAAACAAATGAATTTGAGTAAGTTTGGTTAGGTTGTATTTAGGTTTGGTCGATCTATAATGACTTGTTGACCTGTTTACACCCCAATCAATTAAATAATTATTACTTATATCCAGCCTGACTTATTCATAAAGAATGAAACACAATCCGTTCATTAACCCAACTTCATATTCATATTCACAAATCGATATCATATATATTATAGAAAGAAAAAAGATGGGGAGTCAATAACTTTGAGTGGCATTAGTAATTTTTAAGTGATATTAGTAAGTTTTCGATAACGTTAGTAATTTGTTTATTCTTTCTTCTCTCTGACTAAGTCGCGAAAAGAGAAAACTAATCATCACGCTTACTTTTTAAAAGTTGAAATTATATTATGATTGTCTATAGTAAGAGTCCGAATTAAATATTAGGGACCTTATCTTAGGGTATACTAGTTAACTATAATGCAAGCCTTTTAAAGTTAAACTTACGGTAGTTTTTTTATTTATTTATGGCGGGATACTATAAAAGAGCTATTTTATGTTAGAAACTTTACTTATGAGTGTTACACTTTTGTGCATATTTTTCTTTTGTCTTGGAATTAATTAGTTTAATATTCCTACTGATTTATTCTAACCAAAGTTTAGTTGGGTTCTTTAAATATTTTAGTATTATTGTCATTGTCTATTTCTTTCTCAATCTTTATCAAATTTGCATTAAAGGTTATAAATCACTCTTCTTTTCTTTTTCTTTTTTTATAGCGGAGGTATCCGGCCGGATTTGAGATTATTCCAACCTATTGTCGACTAGTCTTCGGGGGATTAAGCATACTATCCACTTGCGGGGGCCCTATTTAAAAGTAGAATTTTGTCCTGTATAGACTTATCCTATAAAGATTGATAACACCTAAGAGATTTCAAACTTGAGATTTGGAATGAAGTGTATTTATAAGTCTTAAGTCTTAACTACCATACAAAATGAATCTCAAACATCAAATATTATGATCAAAATCTCCCAAAAGTTCAATAAAGATTTAAAAAATTAGAAAGATAATTTCTTACTTTTTTTAGTGTTTTTAATGTCCTCTAATTATTTGTACTTATTTATTTCAATTTGTATTTTTTTAAACTAAAAACAATAATAAAATATCAAATAATATTTATTATTTTTAATAAAACTAGTTTGTCTTGACTCAAATCATAACAAGAACAATCTCTTTCACCCTGTCTTTCTGAAGACAATTGATGGTACAAGATTTCGAAAACAACTGACAAAATGCTATACATACTATGAATAATTATTCAATATTCACGAGACACCGTACCTGCAGCTTCTTTAAATCTCCACCATCAAACATTCAATTGAGATTATTGCTACACTGAAAATATCTTGACGTTGATTTTGTAGCTGTTACTAATGATTACTTACTGCCAACCTAAAAGATTGTCCACGTAGAGATTAGGGTATGTTCAGTTAAGTGTTTTTAAAATGATTTTTAGAAAAAAAATTTTTTAAATATTATTTAGTGTAAGTGTTTTAAAAAAAATCTGAAAGTTAAATTTTTTCGGCATTTTCGAGGTGTCTTTTTCTCTCTCTTCTTTTATAGAGAAATAAACTTGTTTGAAAAAAGAGTAAAAATATTTGGAAAAAATTTTCCAAAAACAGAAAAAAATATTTCCAAATAAGCAACGAAACACACCCTAAAATAAGTTGTAAGTGCAGACATCCTGATATCGAATCTTGACAATTACATATTCAAGACTACAAAAAATTTGTCCGATTATTAATTTTAAACCCTCAAAAACTAATCGGTAACAAATGAGATATATCCAAACTGACCAAATAACTCAATTATAAAAAAATAATTACTTGCTGTCAAAAGATCACTTCAACTTATCATATAAAAGTGGGATCCATAGAAAAAGTTGATTAAAATTTCACAACAATTTAACAGAAATCATCATCATGTGGTCTCCTCGACATCTGCGATCCAATAATTGGTAAATGGTCGTAAATCAGACTTTAGCTTAGGGTGGAGGAAACCAGAAGAGCTTTATCTTTGCCATTAATGGAACAACTGGAAGATGGAATATACGTTTTCATTACAATATATTATGTGTTTGGTCTTTACTTACCACAAATTAACTCATTAAGAGGCTATCAATTATATGGGATAGATGATGAGTTTTTGGATTTAGTTAATTTCGGCAGTTCAAGGTTGAGTGTGAATGATGAATTATATGTAATTCTTCCTTTTGTTGGGAAAACTCTGCAATTTCACATGATAAATACTTCTACATTTGATTCTTACTTCACTAATCTAACCTTACATACAATATTAAAAGATATTTTTAACTTCATTTGTCTACGATGTGTTGTTTACGAGTTAATTTTCTTGTAATTTCTCTTTCCATTTCATCTTTTGGAAGTAAGTTCTCATAACTTGAAACTCAAATTTGATGTTTTGATGATCCCGAAAAAACTTTACGAAAATTTAATGGAGCAAAGCTAAAAAATTATTCAAGGAATATGGCTCTTTAATCGGTCACGACCCTTTACTGTATCATATATATGCCTTAGAAAACATATCTTGACCCGTCATACCTCTTCTCTAACAAGTCACACTTGGTTTCTGTATATACCCAAACATACCCTAACCGCTCAGACCTTACTCTGACAAGTCACACTTGATTTTTGCATATACCAAACTTATCCTGACCAACCAGACCTATACTCTGGTAAGTCATACTTGGTTTCTGCATATACCAAATCATACCATGACTGGCGCACCTATGCTTTAATAAGTCACACTTGACTATTGTATGATACCAATTCATATATTGACCAGTCACACTTGTACCCTAATGGGTTACAATGACCCTTAGCCGATTAGAAACATTTACAGGAATTTATTCTCTCACCCCTAATCATGTTAATACTTTTATTGAGCTTAGTAACATTTAATTATACATAGACCCACTTTTTGCTTATTTATGTTTTATCCTTGTCTCGCAAGAACATCATTTTACCATGTCATGTTATTATGTGTTCATTTTACGCAAACCTTATCACATTATTATAATTGAAGCATGAAGCTAGATTAGTATTCTTTGAAATTAGAATGTTAGTTAAACTTCAGAACTTACGGTATTATGTGAATATTTGAACTTTGAAGACTTTGTCAGAACTTGTGGAACTAAAAGTGTTGTAGATTGTATATTCTCCGTGAGAATATTTTATAAGTGTCATTATTTGTGATCCAACTTAAACCGAGTCATGACTTGAACCATAAGGTGTCATTAGCCGAGCTACGTCTTAAGTCGAGTTATGCATTTATCCAAGATATGTATTGAGCCGTGTTATATTCTTTAGCCATAGTCTAGTCATTGTAGAAGTGAGTTTGGGAAGTACTTCGATGTCGATATGATTTTAAAAAATATAACATTCGGAAACATAATGTTTGGAAACATGACAAACAAAAACATAATGGTCGAGAACGTTAGTGGTCGGGTGTATGATTAGCATAATGCTTAAGATCGTTATCGGACAGGAGCACCATAAGTTCAAAATCTTAGATATGACATGGCATATGGTCATGATCGACGGTGTGATTTGAAATTCTAGAACTTGTATAACATCTAAGGATTTGATAATACTTGGGATTTGATTAGACGGATAACACTTGAGAATGTACTTTTGGACTTAGACTTTACTTTACTCTTGTAATTACGTATTACTACTTTCGTATAAACTATGCATATCATATTATATTTTATCTTATCATGATTGTCTGAACATTAAAAAGGGACTAAGGGTATGATTACTTATTGAGTCTCATAACTCATACTGCATATTTTTTGGTCCTTGGTCTTTCACGTCAGGTACCAAAGAGGATGGAATAGATCCAGAATACTTGATCGTTGACAACACCAATATCGAGAAAGACATCATAGAGTCTTGGTTTACTTAGTATAAGTCTAGACACTTTTAAATCTCCTTGCATAGCCCTATTTGGCCAAAAAAAAAAAATTTGGCTTATTTTTTGTCTTTATTCAAATTTTTTTTGTATTTGTTATTTTTATGTCATTTTTTTGTGGATTATTGGTTCGTATCGACGAAAAGAATCTAAAAATTATAAAATTATGTCCAAAAGTTAAAAAAAAGTCACTAAAGACGAAAATAAGCCAACACGAACGTTGTTTTTGACTTATTTTTTGTCTTTTCTGAACTTTTTTCAAATGTAGCCGATGATTGATAACTTTTCTGAAAGCTCTTGTCGAGACGAACCAACAATCATCAAAAAATTGATGAAAAACAAAAAATTAAAAAAAATTTCAAATAAGGACAAAAAACTAAACAGTGAATAATCCAATAATAACCACAGGCCAAATGGATGATAAAATCCTTTTTGGAGGACTTTATTTTGTTATCTTATATTCTTGTAAGAGCAAATTTATATTTTTTCCTTCATGATCAATAAAATATTTTAAAGGCATATTAGTTATTTTATTAATATTTTAGAAAATTGGAATGTTACAGTTACATAGTAATTCATGGCTTCAGATATAACAAGCATTTTACTTAGTTCAAACGTCAACAATGTATGTCATTTTCTCAACCATGCCAATACATTGTTCTTTGAATTTTATAAAAGTAAGTTAATGCTATTAACATAAATTTGATGCCAAGCATGTATTGTGAAATTAAAACTTTAAAAGTTCAAGTAAAATAGGTGTAACAAGATTCATCTAAATTAGGGGTGTAACCGGTCCGATTTGGTCCGGTTTGACAGAATTCATGGACCAGACCGGTTGTCCGGTTTGAAAATTTTGTAAACCAAAACCGGACCGATTTCACTGGTCCGGTTTCAACCAGTTTGAGCCGGTTTCGGTCCAGTTTGGACTTTTTAATTTTTTGGACAATATTTCAGACCAATCCCAAAAAAAAAAATTAACAATTTGGAGTGAAATTTTCAACAATAGAAATGTATTAAATATTACTCTGAAAGATTAAACAATTTTAAATTACTCTTATTTTTTATACTCGGACTAGTAGTTTTCTATTTTCATTCACTCTCTGTAAATAGTGATTTTTCATTTCGAAAACTCGATAATAGTCCTAAATCCTAATAGATTAAATGACTAATGGAGTAATGAGTTATAAATTATGACACATAAATCTAAAAATATAATATTTTTTTTTATAATCCCTATTCGGTCCGGTCCGATTTGAGCTAGTTTTGTATTCCCCTAAACCGAAACCGAACCGAAAAATCGGTTTCTCCAAACTCCCAAATCGAAACCGGACCGGACTGAATTTTTCAATTCTCAAACCGTCGGTCTGGTCCGATTTTTTGGTCCAGTCCGATTTCCCGATTTTTATTTTCACCCCTAATCTGAATACACATCATGAGATTCCAATGGCACATGAGTTAGCCGTTCATAAATTCAGAACCTACATTTGATCAAGTAGAATGCAGTGTTTTAATTACCCAAGCTAGAATTCAAGTTCACGGTGTTACAATCTTGTGTGTCTGGCGTGATCTTGAACACGTGTTTGGCCCTCTCGATTCATGAGATGCAAGGGAAAAACAACTTTAATTGGAAATATTTTAATTGGAAAAGGTTTGGGTACCCCACCGGTACCCTAACACACTTAAAATAATTATTTTGTGTACCCGATACCTCTTCGATAAATAATTTTTATGCTCGTAGATAGTTTCGATTAGTCTCGATTTTCAAATTAATCTATCAAATTTTACTAATTTTGTCTCAATTTTGGGTCGGTGTCTTTCACTGAAAGCAAGAGCATCGACGCCATGTGTGGAACGTGTATTTGCATTTGACTTCCGTAGGAAATCTAAACCAAGCATCACTAAATGATCGTTCATCTCAATCACCGAGAACTCTACTTGTCCTGGCCTCCGAATTCACGGGGTTAGACCAAACCCTTATCATGCTTCACCTTCAAGCCCAAACACTTGGCTTCACCTAAACTCACAAAATTATGAGTGGCTCCGTATCAATCAACGCATTGGATGGTTGTCCGTTTACCTTCACCTTTTGGTACAATACGTCCCTCTTTGACTTCTACTTCTCATTCTTCTTGATGATTGCTCCAAGAAGTTGAAAACTTCCAAATATGTCCTTCCCATCTGAAAAACTCTCAATGTTGGAGCTCTTGTGCGACTTTTTCTTCTTCATGACATTGAGTTTCTCCTTCTACGTCTTTTTTGTGCCAAGTGCAATCCGTTTGCACAAGAAGCACTATTCCCTTCCTCTTGACATGTTTCTACTTGTTGTATAAGCAACGACGAATTGATAAGATGAGGTTATAATTGCCTTTGCGAGACTCCATGTCACTCATTCATCATCTATTGCTACTGAAGAGGTCTTAGCGTACCTAGGGCTGGACTCCTCGACCCTTAGTTTGGCCATCTTTTTATCCCTTCGGCTTAGCTGGTGCTTTGAAGTCCTCCAATTTTTACCTTCGCAGGAGGCATGGCCAATTGTTGTTGACCCCCTTGCTTTGTAGTTCT